>JAIFGZ020000261.1:0-1200000 GCA_019925245.2 Oryza australiensis
TTCCAACACTATGTCAAAACGTTATTTTCGCTTCATGTTTGCAAGCGGAAGGATATGATTTTAGATTAATGGACAATGGTTGTTCAATATATTGTAGAGATATGTTCTATTTTCATGCTCTATTGGTGAATGGATTATACGTTTTGAATCTTGAAGCGTCTCCCATCTATAACATTAATACGTAAAGGCAACTCTCTAATGATATAAACCCCACGTTTATCCGGCATTGTCGCTTAGGCCATATAAATAAGAAACGCATGGAGAAGCTCCATAAGGATGGATTGCTTCACTCTTTTGATTTTGAATCATTTGAGACATGTGAGTCTTGTTTACTTGGTAAGATGACAAAGGTCAGTGGGACCCGATGGTGGGACCCGATTCCAACAAGTGGCTTGGAGCCATGAAATCCGAAATAGAATCCATGTACGACAATCAAGTTGGGAACTTCTCATTGAGTGTGGCTTAAAAACCATTGAGTGTAAATGGGGTTTTAAGAAAAAGGCTGATATGGATGGAAATGTTCACATCTATAAGGCGCGATTGGTGGCGAAATGTTTTAAACAGATTCAAGGAGTTGATTATGATGAAACCTTCTCGCCCGTCGCAATGCTTAAATCTATTCGAATTATCCTAGCGATTGCTGCATATTTCGATTATGAGATATGGCAGATGGATGTCAAAACGGCTTTCCTAAATGGAAACCTAAGCGAGCATGTATACATGATACAACCTCGGGTTTTGTCGATCCAAAATCGCTGGAAAGATATGCAAGCTACGAAATCCATTTATGGATTGAAGCAAGCATCTCGGAGTTGGAATATTTGTTTTGATGAAGTAACCAAAGGGTTTGGTTGCATCAAAAATGAAGAAGAGGCCTGTGTTTACAAAAAGGTCGTGGGAGCGCAATTGTATTTCTAATCTTATATGTGGATGACATATTGTTGATTGGAAATGATATCCCTATGGTAGAATCCGTCAAGTCTTCATTGAAAAATAGTTTTTCCATGAAAGACTTAGGGAGGCAGCATACATATTATGCATTCGGATCTATAGAGATAGATCCAAGAGGCTAATTGGATTAAGCCAAAGTACATACATTGACAAGGTGTTGAAAAGGTTCAACATGCATGATTCCAAGAAAGGTTTCTTGCCCATGTCACATGGCATTAATCTTAGCAAGAATCGGTGTCCTCGGACACATGATGATCGAGAATAAGATGGGTATGGTTCCATATGCTTCGGCAATTGGATCCATCATGTATGCCATGCTTTGTACACGCCCGGATGTCTCGTAAGCTTTGAGTGCTATGAGCAGATACCGTCGATCCGGTGAAGGTCACTGGATCTGCCGTAAAGAATATCCTTAAGTACTTGAGAAGAACTAAGGATATGTTCCTAGTCTATGGAGGTGAAGAAGAGCTCGTTGTAAGTGGTTACACCGATGCTAGCTTCCAAACGAAAAGGATGATTATAGATCGCAACGGGTTCGTGTTCGCCCGAACGGAGGCGCGTCCTGGAAGAGTTCCAAGCGGGATACGTTGCGACTCTACAACGGAGGCCGAGTACATTGCTGCTTCGGAAGCGCAAAGAAGGCTGTTTCGATCAAGAAATTCGTTTCGAGCTTGGTGTGATGACTAGTACGACGGTGCAATGTCTCTCTATTGTGATAATAGTGGAGCCATTGCGCAAGCCAAGGAGCCGAGGTCACATCAGAAATCCAAACACATACTTCGGCGATACCATCTCATCCGCGAGATAGTGGAGAGGTGATGTCAAGATATGCAAAGTGCGACGATCTCAACATAGCCGATCCGCGACAAAACCTCTCCCTCACCGAAACATGAGGCGCACACAAGAGCAATGGTATTAGATACTTAAATGATTGACTCTAGTGCAAGTGGGAGATTGTTAGTGATATGCCCTAGAGGCAACATGGAGATGTTGGATATCATTGTCAATGTTTATGTACAAATGAATAAAGTGTTATTCAGTTCCATGAAATAGAGAGCTTGTATTGATCAATAAGTACGTGACTTATTTATGAGACTCTATATGTATGAATCTATTTTTAAAATGATCCTCGATCATATATCATATTATTGGAACTAATATGATTCTAAGATCGGCATGTTTATTGATTGATGATCATGTCTCGTAGATCATGGGTATGGAGATACCAAATCGATAAACATGGACATATGTGTTAGAGAACACATTGTTGGATAGACCCACCATGAGACTCTACAGAATCAATGTGTCATTAGTTGGTCTCGAGGTAGTGTTGGTACAAAGTCCTTAGACCTGAGATCACCATGGATTCCAACATGTGTAGTAGCCTACTTTGGGACTACCAAACGCTATTCCGTAACGGGTAGTTATAAAGGTAGTTTTCGGGTTTGCTATGAAACATGGAGTGGGATGTGAGTGATCAAGATGGAATTTGCCCCTGCTTTGGAGAGATATCTCTGGGCCCCTCGAGGTACTGGATTATGGAAATGCATGGTCATGCTAAGTTGATTGAGGAGTCAATCAACGGAGGATAATCCAATACGGTTCGAGTGAAAGGTTAAGCTATTGAAGGGATGGCACACATCTTGCCTATAGCTTAACCGGTATCGTGAGGCAAAGGGATTTGTGTACACATTACAGGTTCGAGCCGATATTATTCTTGTATACTATGGTGTCAATATATGCTGCTAGGCGCCGCCGTTGACGGGTCGGCTGAGTTGGACTCGAGCCGACGATCGGCTAAGTTAGACTATAGCGGAAACCGAGTATACCGAACCTCTGGGTCGCACGCTTAAGGGGATAGAATATATATTCGAGTTGGACTCGGATACGGCTCAATCGGATAGGGATCCGATCGGATAGAGTCATATAGGCTTACGATGTATGGGCGGCCAACTCTATGAGATTCGGATAGGATCCAATTTGAAATAGAGTCCTGATCGGCCACTAGTCCCGTCGGCCAACTCTATATAAAGGGGCGAGGGTGGAGAGCTGCGACACATCAGTTGGATCGCTTTAAACCGAATCCGCAACAGAAGTCGCCGAGTTCAAACTCCACGGAGACCCTCCCCACTTTCGAGCCAAACCCTAGCCTTGCATCGCGTGCTAGCACACGGGTGTTCGGCGTTCTATCCCCGGACGTGTGGATACCGGTAGAGGCGGCTGCTACGTTGCGCGGCTGTTGATCGGCTACGGATCGGCGTGGTGTAATGTCCTGCGGTCGAGTGCATCGGAGCGAGGCACGAGAACGCGGTCAGACGACTCGACGAATCGGCTACATCCGCGAATTGGCTGATTGGTGAATCGGCCATCCCCTGGAATCGGCTACACTGTTTCGGATCGGATAGCCCTGATTGGCTATTTCCGCTGCATACTCCAATCGGTAAAGACCTATCGGCCCTTACTTGCAAGTGTTCCTGGTTTGTGCGGTAGAAAAATTTTTGTTTTCGGCTAGCGTAGCTTCCGCATAACCCTTCATAATGCTGCATCAAGTTTGAACTATTGAGTCGTCTTTAGAACTGTCAGTGATCTGTTCTTCTGGGATTAACATTATCTAAGAGATAGTGTCGGGGTTTCAGCCGGCCTTATTTGCCCTAATATAGCCTCTTATGTCAAGATCGTGTTCTTGGTGGATGTTGCTTATACGTTTGATCTAGGAATATTATCTTCACATGAGATTCATCGGAGTACCAACCGATTCGATGTTAGTTTCCCAAGATCGGCTAGGCTATTGATATGTATATTTATTATTCTTCGCTATGTTTGGATCGGGCGGCGATTCTTGTCTCGGCGTGTCCGACCCATTCCGATCGCTTGGCCCAAATATGGTCTAGAATAGTATATATACATCCATGGATTTCCTTAGCCGATCCCGTGGGGATCTAACCTAACGCTTAACGAACACTACCTTGTTTTTCTTGTTGATTAGCAGATCAAATCAACTGGCACGCTCTGCACGCTGTAGGCAACCGAGAAGGACCTGCACTGGAGTCAAGCAGATCTCCCAGGCCAGCGCGTGAGAGAGATTTCTCATCAACAGGACCCAAATAGAAGAAGCTCAAAAGGATAATGGAGGGATCCAAATGATCAAGAAGCGCATGGCCACGGGGCACGCATAGGAATTTTCGACATATGACAAAGGAATCTTGTGGCATAAGAAAAGGATCTACGTGCCTGAGCAAGGGGTTTGATAGGGTTGATTCGAAAGAAGCCCACGAACCGGAATATTCGCTACACCCTGGTAGCACAAAGATGTACCAGGATTTGAAGGAGGAATACTGGTGGCCCAACATGAAGAGAGGCGTAGCTGAATACGTGGCCATATATGTATGTCAAAGGGTAAAAGCTGAGCATCAACGATCGACAAGTTTGTTGCAACCGCTCAAGATTCCCGAATGGAAATGGGATGAGATAGACATGGATTTCATTGACAGATTACCCAAGACTACCACAGGACATGACTCTATCTGGGTGATCGTAGATCGACTTACCAAGACTACCAGATTTATCCCCGTCAACACCAATTACAATAGTGCCAAGTTGGCAGAATTATACATGTCCAGGATCGTCTGCCTTCATGGAGTACCAAAAAGGATTATATCGGATCATGGTACTCAATTTATGTCCCATTTCTGGAGCAAAGTTCATGAGGTGCTTGGGAGTCACCTCGCCTTTACTACCGCATACCACCCGCATACCGATGGGTAGATAGAAAGGACAAATCAAGTTCTTGAGGACATGCTGAGAGCTTCTGCGTTGGACTTTACCAAGGATTGGGAAAGATGCCTACCCTACGCTGAATTCTCGTACAACAGTAGCTACCAAGCAAGTCTGAAGATGTCGCCAAATGAAGCCTTGTTTGGTCGACGATGCCGAACCCCATTGATGTGGTCAGAAACTGGTGAACGAGCCGTGTTTGGACCTGACATAATCAAAGAAGCTGAGGAAAAGGGTCTGTCTGACTCGAGATCGACTAAAGGTAGCCCAATCTCAACAGAAAAGCTACGCGAATACTCGACGAAGGGACTTGGAGTTTAATGTAGGTGACTATGTGTACCTGAAAGTCTCTCCGCTACAAGGAACCCAGAGGTTCAAGGTCAAAGGAAAGCTTGTGCTAAGATACATGGGACCATTCCTGATAAAAGCCAGAAGAGGCGAAGTGGCCTATCAGCTATAACTACCAGAAAATATTTCTGATGTGCACCCAGTGTTCCATGTGTCACAATTGAAGAAGTGTCTGCGAGTGCCGGAAGAGCAAGCTCCCTTAGAAGATATTCATATCAGCAGTGATCTCACATACCCTGAACATCCAGTAAAGATATTGGACGAGGCAGAGAAGAAAATCCGAACCAAGTTATGGCGCATGTACAAAGTGCAATGGAGCAATCACACCGAAGAAGAGGCCACTTTGGAGAGCGAAGATTTTTTAAGGACCAAGTGCCCACACCTGCTCGAAACCCAGTAAGAAATCTCGGGACGAGATTGATTTAAGGAGGGTAGGTTTGTAACACCCTAAAATTCAAAGACATAAAATTCAAAATTTAAAATTCGAAACCTATAACACGTTGGTATTATTGCATCGAGTCATATTTATTTGCCTCTTATTTGCTAGCCCTTCATTGCCGACTTTATAAATGGAATAATATTTATTTAAAAAGGGAAAATAGATAAGGGTTTAAAAACCCTAATCTGAAAAGGAAAATTTCAAAAATATATAATAGAAATAAAATTATAAAAATAAAAGTTGGGCAAAGTTTAAAATATAATAAAATTTATACAAGATAAGATTTAGTTCGATTATCTATGTGATATGCAAGAAAAATAAACAATATTAATTTTTTCTAAAAAAGGAAAAAAATATGGACTGCCCGCGCCCGCGCCGCGCGCGCCCGCATTGCCGCCTTGCGCCCGCGCCCTACCGCCCGTCGCCGTCACCGCCTTGCGCCGCGCGCCACTGCCATGCCGTCCCATCACCACTTCTCTCCTTCCTCGTGCGCCTATAAAGTTTCCCTCCTCTCTCCCTCCCCATGCCATTTCTCCCCCATTCCTCCCCTCTTCCCTCTCCCCGCGTCGCCGCACCACGCCGCTGCCCTTGCACTACCGCATCGCCGCCGAGCCACGCCACGGTGAGTCCCTCTTCCCCTTCGCCCATGCCGCTGCACTGCGTGCGCCCATGCCCCCGCCCCCCGCTTGGCCGAGCCGAAGAGAGAAAGAGAGAGGGAAGGAAGGAAAGGAGAAAGGAAGAAACACAGGAGGAAGAAGGAAACAAGAAGAAGAAGGAAGAGAGAGCGAGAGAAAAAGAAAAGAAGAAAAGAAAAGAAAGAAAAAGGAAAAGAAGAAGGAAAAGAAAGGAGGAAACATTTTAAAAAGTTTGTTAGGGAATGATTATAGGATTTTGTAGGATTTTAATTATTATATGAATTTACTATTAGGAATTTAACTATAACCTAATTTGTTAGTAAATCCTAAATTTGTTAGTAAATTAATCAATTCTATTAGAATTTAAGTTTTAAATTATTAAATATAATATTATGTTTTAGGGTGAATTATTTAGGGTTTAATTAATTTTAACCCTATGACTTTTCGGTCCGATAAAATTTGGAATAAAATTAGAGTTAACCATTTCTTTTCCGGTATAATATTTTTGAATCGTCAAGCGCAATATTTCTAAATTTAAAGTGAATTAACTTGAAATAATGCCACCTCACAATTAATCGAATCGGTTTGGATGCGAAACTTCAAATTATTGCAAGTCACTCATCTTAACCCAGATTCTATCAAAATATGAACCTAAACTCACCTAAAATCGTAGTCTAGTTTTAGAAGTTGCTTTTGCGATTTATTTGATATCTTGGTTATTTTATTTGAATTCTAATCGAATTCAATCAGATCTTTCGTATGTATTTATAGAGTCCGAGTGAGCCGTTGAGTGTGCCGAAGATCCAGGACAACAAGGTTGCGAGCAAGGCAAGTCATCACTACCTTTGGGCATGTTGAACCCTTTTGCGAACTTATGTTGTTTTCAAATCAAATATGCATGCTATATACATGAGAACTCCCATACTTGTTATATGTCATGCCATGATATTGAATACTTGTATATTCTTTGTACCCTCAAGTATTGTGTGTCCGTAGTCAATCTTTGACAATGCTTAGCGCATGCTAAATTAGATTCATGCACATTCATATTTATCAAATGCTATATGCTTGGGCAACTACGTTGTGGAAGGTGGTTGACATATGGCATGTGGAGACATGAGCGCCACATTGCCATGACAATGATGATATGTTTTATGGATGAAAACTAAACACCAAACAAATGTTTTAGACTGGGCGGCTGGATAATTTGGGTGGAATACGGTAAAGGCAAGTGTCGTCCCTGGTCAATTAAGGACCGATCCATGAGATAAACATGAAACGAGCTAGTACAACCATACTTCTCGATGGGTATAAACCTAGCGAAGTAAATAGCCGAACGGAGGCGGTACCCCCGCATAGTGGTTCACTTAGGTGTGTGAATAGGCGGGAAGTCTACAGGTGGGGTAACCATCGGTGGGTAACCGAACCAAAACTAGACTTAATTACAACTTAAAGGATCCGTGAGTTTTTCCCTCTCGAGAGCGCAGAGCACTAGAACTCCTCCCACTGCTAGAAACCGTGTACAGCTAGAGTGCAGGAGGGCTCAAGTTCATGGAGTGGGTACTACCAAAGTAAGGTTATTGAAAGGCTTTGCCGGGACGCATCTCATTTGTTGAGACTTCGGCTCATGTGTTGGACAAGTCACGGAGTACGGGTAAAGTGTACATCCACTACAATGTGAGTAAAATAATCTATTCGAATAGCTGTGCTCATGGATACGGAGCATCGGGACAAGTTTTTCACTTGGCTAGACTCTAAATTTTAAAATGATGGGATGTGCATGCACAATGATTTTACGTGCTGGTGGCTCAACTTCTCGGGAAGCGAGAAGGGGTAGACGGCAGATAATCATGACGATCTAGTGGCGGGAAGCTATCCTTGGGATCACAATGGATGGTGGACAAAACTGTCGCTGGTTAAATAAACTATGGAAATAAAACTTGACCAGTCTTAGGTCTTAGGCTTGTGAAAAGAATTGCAAAACTAGCTTTATGCAAATGAACCACAGCCATTCCTTGATTATCCCCTATCATATGCATCGTTGTTGTGGTGGCTTGCTGAGTACGGTTGCTACTAACCCTTGCTTTACGCAAAACATTCAGAGATGGGCGATGAAGACCCTGAAGACCCATACGAGTACTACCGGGAGGGTATGGAAGACGATGGCACTCAGTAGGTCCTACATTCGGTTGTTGCCTATGGCAATGGCGTGCCACTGCCTTTTCTATATTCAGCTTTTGCTTGTATTCCGGACCGTTTGGTCCTATGTTCTAGACAATGCTTTTCGGCGCTATATTGTAATATTTTGCGTAAGACGATTGATGTATTTTTGCACGCTTGATGATTCAGTGATGTCATTCGTGGATACCAGACTACTCAATCTAGGAAGATGGTACTATGAATATGAATGATTCTTGTTAAAAAAACAGGGGTCCACAGCCGTCTGCCACGTCACTAAAATCGCCCTCTGAGAGAGCGATGTTTAAAAAATGCCCTCCCGAAGGGCGGTGGGCGACTAATTTTGCAAAAGTTCAAAATAAAAAATTATTTTACCAAATCTTTTAATAAAAAATTAAAAATCCAAAAAAATCAGAAGAAGTCGACGAGTTATTGTCGGGAATATGGGCCTTTGTGCTCTGTCTTTTGAGCGTTGGTTAGGCCACACATTGATCGTAAACAGGCCTTGCTGGGCTTTGATGAGCAGATGAAACTTGCTTTTCAGGCCTTAGTTTGGGTTTTGCTTGCACATAACCCCTCAAAATGTGCCATTGTGAGGGGTGATCTATGCCATATTTTAACCCTCATAATGGTACACTTAACTTATTTTGAAAATAAAAAGTTCATTTCACTCCCCTAACTATTTTACCAAGCACTTCACCCTGGAAATTATTTTTTGGCACATTTTATATCCTAAACTATTAAAAGGATTCACTATACTTTCTATTGATCACTCCTGGGGAAACCCTATTTAGTCCCGGTTTGTAACCCCTTTAGTCTCGGGTTTCAAACCGGGACAACAAAAGTAGGATTAAAGATGCCTATCTTTAGTCCCAGTTGAAATAACTGGGACTAAAGATGGCGGAGCCACGTTACCAACCGGGACTAAAGTTTTTATTTCTTTTTTTTTAATTTTACTCCAGCTAGCTTGCTGCTTGTTTATATATTACGCATGAAGGGTTACGTGGAGGCTACGCTAGCCAAAAACAAAACTTTTCTACCGTGCAAACCAGGAACACTTGCAAGTAAGGGTCGATAGATCGTTACCGATTGGAGTATGCAGCGGAAATAGCCAATCAGGACTATCCGATCTGGAACTATGCTGGCTGATGGCAGCCGATTCCCACAAGCCGACAGCCGATTCACCAATCAGCCGATTCACCGATGTCGTTGCCAATCCGAGTCGTCCGACCGCATTCTCGTCGCCGATCTGCCGCAGTTGCCTCGCTCTGATGCGTTCGACCGTAGCCGATTCGTAGCCAATCAACAGCGCCGCAACGTAGCAGTGCCTCTACCGGTATCCACACGTCTGGGAACAGAAGGCCTAACACCCGTGTGCTAGCATGCGATGCAAGGCTAGGGTTTTGGCTCGAAGGTGGTGAGGGTTTCCCTGGAGATTGATCTCACCGACTTGTTGCGCCAAATCAGATTGATTCGGTTCAATTCGATATATCAACTCTCCACCCCTCGCCACTTTATATAGAGTTGGCCGGTTGGGCCTAGAGGCCCATCGGGACTCTATTTTGAATCGGATCCTATCCGAATCTCATAGAGTTGGCTGGCCGGACTTCGTAAGCCCATAGGACTCTATCCGATCGGATCCCTATCCGATCGAGTCGTATTCGAGTCAAACTCAAATGCGTGTTCTTATCCCCTTAAGCGTGCGACCCTGTAGGTTCAGGTATACTCGGTTTCGGCTATAGTCTAATTTAGCTGATCGTCGGCTCAAGTCCAACTCAGCCGACCTATCAATAGCGGTGCCTAGCAGCACATATTGACACCATAGTATACAAGCATGTAACATCGGCTCTGAACCTGTAATGTGTACACAGATCTCTTTGCCTCACGATACCAATTAAGCTATAGGCAAGATGTGTGCCATCCCTTCAATAGCTTAACCATTCACTCAAACCGTATTGGATTATCTGTCTGTTGATTTACTCCTCAATCAACTTAGCATGGCATGCATTTCGATAATCCATTACCTCAAGGGGCCCAGAGATATCTCTCCAAAGGAGGGGCAAATTCCATCTTGATCACTCACATCCCACTCCATGTTTCATAGCAAAACCCGAAGACTACTTTTATAACTACCCAGTTACGGAATAGCGTTTGGTAGTCCCAAAGTAGGATACTACACATGTTGGAATCCATGATGATCTCAGGTCTAAGGACATTGTACAAACACTACCTGAGACCAACTAATGGCACATTAATTCCTGTAGTGTCTCATGGTTGGTCTATCCAACAATGTGTTCTCTAACACATGTGTCCATGTTTATTGATTTGGTATCTCCATACCCATGATCTATGAGACATGATCATCAATCAATAGACATGTCGATCTTTGAATCATATTTGTTCCAACAATATGACATATGATCAGGGATCATTTAGAAATAGATTCATGCATAAAGAGTCTCATAAATAAGTCACGTACTTATTGATCAATACAAGATGTCTATTTCATGGAAGTGAATAACACTTTATTCATTTATACATAAACATTGACAATGATATCCAACATCAATACAAGATGTCTATTGGACTTTTGATGTGACCTCGGCTCCTTGGCTTGCGCAATGGCTCCACTATTATCACAATAGAGAGACATTGGACCAGTCGCACTAGTCATCACACCAAGCTCAGAAACGAATTTCTTGATCCAAACAGCCTCCTTTGCAGCTTTTGAAGTAGCAATGTACACGGCCTCCGTTGTAGAGTCAGCAACAGTATCCTCCTTGGAACTCTTCCAGCTGACTGCGCCTCCGTTCAGGCAGAACACGAACCCAGATTGCGATCTATAATCATCCTTGTCTGTTTGAAAGCTAGCATCGGTGTAACCACTTACAACGAGCTCTTCTTCACCTCCATAGACTAGGAACATATCCTTAGTTCTACTCAAGTACTTAAGGATATTCTTTGCGGCAGTCCAGTGACCTTCACCTGGATCTGACTGGTATCTGCTCGTAGCACTCAAAGCGTACGAGACATCTGGACGTGTACAAAGCATGGCATACATGATGGATCCATTTGCCGAAGCATATGGAACCATACCCATCTTATTCCTCTCATCATGTGTCAAGGACACTGATTCTTGCTAAGATTAATGCCATGTGACATGGGCAAGAAACCTTTCTTGGAATCATGCATGTGGAACCTTTTCAACACCTTGTCAATGTATGTATTTTGGCTTAATCCAATTAGCCTCTTGGATCTATCTCTATAGATCCAAATGCCCAATATGTATGCTGCCTCCCCTATGTCTTTCATGGAAAAACTATTTTTCAATGAAGACTTGACGGATACTAGCATAAGGATATCATTTCCAATCAACAATATGTCATCCACATGTAAGATTACAAATACAATTGCGCTCCCACTAACCATTTTGTAAACACAGGCCTCCTCTTCGTTTTTGATGAAACCAAACCTTTTGATTACTTCATCAAAATAAATATTCCAACTCCGAAATGCTTGCTTCAATCCATAAATGGATTTCTATAGCTTGCATATCTTTCCAGGCGATTGTGGATCGACAAAACCTTGAGGTTCTATCATGTATACATCCTCGCTTAGGTTTCCATTTAGGAAAGCCATTTTTACATCCATCTTCCATATCTCATAATCGAAATATGCAGCAATCGCTAGGATAATCCGAATAGATTTAAGCATTGCGATGGGCGAGAAGGTTTTATCATAATCAACTCCTTGAATCTGTTTAAAACCTTTTGCCACGAATCGCGCCTTATAGATGTGAATATTTCCATCCATATCGGCCTTTTTCTTAAAAACTCATTTACACTCAATGGTCTTGACACCATCAGGTGGATCAACCAAGTTCCAAACTTGATTATCGTACATTGATTCTATTTCGGATTTCGTGGCTCCAAGCCGCTTGTTGGAATCGGGTCCCACCATCGCTTCCTCATAGGTCTTAGGTTCATCGTTGTCTAACAACAATATATCACGTTGTTCCGCACCTGTGTACCTGTCAGGCGCACGACGTGATCTTTCATACCTCTGTGGGGCTGGTGTATCTACAACTGGTGGCACAACACTTTGCTCCTCCTGTTGTGGTTTTGTGGTCACTGAAACATTTTCTGGTGTTTCTTGAACTTCTTCAAGATGCATCCTGCTCGCACTAACCCTTCTTGAAAGAAACTCTTTCTCCAAGAAAACACCGTGTCGGGCGACAAACACTTTGCCTTGTTCCCGATTATAAAAGTAATATCCCTTGGTTTCCTTAGGATATCCCACAAAGAAGCACTTGTCGATTTGGGTGTGAGCTTGTCGACTATAAACGTTTTACATAAGCTTCGCATCCCCAAATTTTGAGAAAAGACAAACTAGGGGGTTGCCCCTGTCCATATCTCATATGGTGTCTTCTCAACTGACTTAGATGGAACTCTATTTAGTGTGAGCGCAGCTGTTTCAAGAGCATATCCCGAGAAAGATAACGGAAGATCGCTTTGCCTCATCATCGATCGCACCATGTCCAACAAGGTACGATTTCTCCGTTCGGACACTCCGTTCCACTGTGGAGTTCCTGGTGGAGTCAACTGTGGAACAATTCCACAATCTTTCAGATGATTACCAAACTCTTGGCTCAAGTATTCCCCTCCATGATCTGATCGTAGAAACTTGATTGTTTTCCCTAAATGATTTTGTACTTCATTATGGAATTCTTTGAACTTTTCAAAGGATTCGGACATATGCCTCATTAAGTAGATATAACCATATCTGCTAAAGTCATCGGTAAAGGTAATGAAGTACTGATAACCATCTCTGGCCGTTGAGCTCATTGGTCCACATACATCAGTATGTACGAGTGCCAACAAGTCACTTGCTCTCTCACTGTGTCCCGTGAAAGGTGCCTTTGTCATCTTACCAAGTAAACAAGACTCACATGTCTCAAATGATTCAAAATCAAAAGAGTGAAGCAATCCATCCTTATGGAGCCTCTCCATGCGTTTCTTATTTATATGGCCTAAGCGACAATGTCAGATAAACGTGGGGTTTATATCATTAGAGTTGCCTTTCTGTATTAATGTTATAGATGGGAGACGCTTCAAGATTCAAAACGTATAATCCATTCACCAATGGAGCATAAAAATAGAACATATCTCTGAGATATATTGAACAACCATTGTCCATTGATCTAAAATCATATCCTTCCGCTTGCAAACATGAAGCGGAAATAACGTTTTGACATAGTGTTGGAACACAATAATAATTTTTTAATTCCAAAACTAATCCTGAAGGTAGATGAATGGTACTGTGCCGACAACAACTGTAGCAACGCTTGCTCCATCGCCGACGCGCAGGTTCACCTCGCCCCTTCTCAAGCCTCTACTTCTTCTCATTCCCTGCAACAATTTGCAAATATGAGCTACTGATCCGGTATCAAATACCCAAGAGTCAGTAGGTGAAGTAGCAAGATTAATGTCTATAACATTAATACCTGAAGCAGAAGTCGTACTTTGCTTCTTTTTGAGATCCTCCATGTTTCCATTGACAAAGGTCTATTGAACATCTCGAATTTGTAGATGGATAAGTCTCTTTATCCTCACTCCCTATTAGGTTTTTTTGCCTACACTTTGCTCAAATGATAGGGTTGTCCCTCTTGTTTGTACTCTCATACAAGATTTATTTAAATAAATAAATAAAAAAGTTAAAAAATGACAATTTTACGATCGTGATTGGTGCCACTTTTAACCTTAGTGAAATTTAACAATACCGGTTCCTTTTGGTATCTGAGTGTTTTCAATGGTGATAAAATCTTTCTTTTAATGTCTTGCTATTGTAAGATTTTGACAGGGGTGTGCGGTGTAATTCCATTGATTTTTGGATTTCGATCGTATCTAAGATCTTGCAGTTCCTTTTCCAGTGACATGTCTCCTTGCAATAGAAGCAAACAACATCTGATGCCGCCGACCCTTTTTTGCCCTTCTTTGCATTAGAGGCACTCGCGATCTCATCGGGAGTTAGTTTCCTCTTGGTGCAAAGTTTCTTGACAGGTGGTTTGCGCTTAGCCTTCTGCATCATCATCATATGTTGACCATTTTTCTGGATACTCTCCTCAGCTGTCTTTACATCCCATGCAATTCGGCCAAGGTTCTATCCATATTGTTCATGTGATAATTTAATATGAATGGCTCGAAGCTCGGAGGGAGCAACTGGAGAATCACGTCTGTAGCCAACTCTTGGCTAAGAGGGAAACCTAGTTTCTCAAGACTCTCGATATAGCCAATCATCTTTATCACATGCGGACTGACGGGATTCCCCTCAACAAGCCTGCACGCAAACAAGGACTTCGAGGTGTTAAACCTCTCAGCCCTTGCTTGGTTCTCAAACATGCCACGCAATCCCCGAATAATAGTGTGAGCATCGCTGCTCTCATATTGCTTCAAGCTCGGGGACATTGTAGCAAGCATGAGACAGCTTATATCTAGGGCATCATTAGTGTGCTTCTCGTAAGCTCTCCGTGCAGTTGCAAGTGGCATTATTTGGCAAATCCTCAGATAGGGTACTTCAAGAACGTACTCCTTACGCTCTTGCTTGAGAACAATTCTCAAGTTGCGATACCAATCCATAAAGTTTGTTCCATTTAATTTTTCCTTTTCGAGAATAGATCACAAATTAAAGGTACGGGTGTAGTATTAGCCGCCATTTATTCTACAACAGAAAAAGCAAAGTTTAGCACAATGTTTATGCTATGTCTATTGTTAAACAATTTAACATTAGACTCCCATTACGTATTTTTCACCTTCCCTCTAGGTTACGTATTGGGTCAAGATCCACATGTTAATTAATTTTCTAGTGAGCTTTGGCATCACTGCTAGAAGATTAATAACATCGGTAAGCAACTCCTTGCTAATCACATCTCTATGTTACTCTTGTTGTTGGTGTGGCATCTCCATGCCCCGGCGCCAACCTATGCCCCAAGGCCCAAAACTTTTTGATAGCCTTGTTAAGTAAACCAAATGCTCCCGCCGTATATGTCCGACATATACCCTCGTGTTATGATAGAGAATGGCACTCTGCTTTGCGGACCCACCATTGACGAGCATAACGGTGACTCGGTGCAACATTTGGAAGGGCGTCATTACTACTTAATTTTGCGAGGGATGTTATCCTATCAAACAAACATAACACATATATGAAAGCAGGTAGAATAGCATATAATGAAATAGTATGGCGCCCTTCACATGGCGATCTCCATCTCCATGTCGGCGCTGAGGATCTCCATCTTCGGCACCATCTTCCAATGTGCATGATGCTTGATTTCTTCAAACTAAGCTACTACTATAGAAGCTCTAATTGAAGATTACATCAACTCGTAGGTCGTGAAAGAATATTACAAGCATTGCACGTATGAAAGAATATTACAGGGATTGCACATATAAAAGAATATTACACGCATCACATGCATCTCATACATACAATAGGGCCATACCATCTCAAAGCATTCTCTGCAAAAACAAGTTAGGCATAGAATGTTTTCTACCTATCGCAGAGATACGGCATCGAGACGACCTATAAGGGGGGGCGCACACGGCGGTCCCGATACGAAAACTGTATAACACAACACGAAATTCATAGATCCAATCTATGAAATCGCTTACGGAAACCATATTAGCATAATCACGTTATGTCATCCCGATACACTATCAAGGGAGATGGTTTGCGTAGGCGTGAGGCAGCAAACAAAGTCGGACTACGAGATAGTTTCGGTATAATCATATTGTACCGTTTCGATACACTATCAAGGAAAGCTATCCTGAAACCGACTCAAACCGAGTTCTATGGATATTTCTTCGATGTAATCACATTACGCCGTTCCGGTACACTATCAAGGAACGCAATTACCATCTACTCTCCTCAACAGATCCCGTAAAACCGATTGATCTAATCAACCCGTGTGCAAAACTTGTTCTAGATCCAATCTAAAACCCGAACTAAGCAAGATTAGCTCTGATACCACTGAAGGGTTACGCGGAGGCTACGCTAGCCAAAAACAAAACTTTTCTACCGCGCAAACCAGGAACACTTGCAAGTAAGGGCCGATAGATTGTTACCGATTGGAGTATGTAGCGGAAATAGCCAATCAGGACTATCCGATCTGGAACTATGCTGGCCGATGACAGCCGATTCCCGCAAGCCGACAGCCGATTCACCAATCAGCCTATTCGTCGATGTCGCAGCCGATCCGAGTCGTCCGACCTTGTTCTCGTCGCTGATCTGCCGCAGTCGCCTCGCTCCGATGCGCTCGACCGCAGCCGATTCGTAGCCGATCAACAATGCCACAACGTAGCGCGCCTCTACCGGTATCCACACGTCCGGAAATGTAATGCCTAACACCCGTGTGCTAGCACGCGATGCAAGGCTAGGGTTTTGGCTCGAAGGTGGGGAGGGTTTCCGTGGACATTGATATCGCCGACTTGTTGCGCCAAATCAAATTGATTCGGTTCAATTCGATATATCATCTCTCCGCCCCTCGCCCCTTTATATAGAGTTGGCCAGTTGGGCCTAGAGGCCTATCGGGACTCTATTTTGAATCGGATCCTATCCGAATCTCATAGAGTTGGTCGCCGGACTTCGTAAGCTCATAGGACTCTATCCGATCGGATCCCTATCCGATTGAGCCGTATTCGAGTCCAACTCGAATGCTTGTTCTTATCCCCTTAAGCGTACGACCCGTAGGTTCGTGTATACTCGGTTTCGGCTATAGTCTAACTTAGCCAATCGTCGGCTATAGTCCAACTCAGCCGACCTGTCAATAGCGGCGCTGTGGAGATTATGGCAATCGGATACCCACATGGCAAGCTTATCCGACCGGTAATAGGGATAGGTTACGCCGCCAATTATGTAAACCGGCTATGACTTGGGTGTTACGTTGCCGACTAGATAAGGCAACGGCTCATAGTCATAGCTTGGTAAGATTGAGGAAACCGACTTAGAGTAAGATAGGGTTTCCGACTTGTAAGCCCGCCTCCCAACATTATATAAGGGGGAGTAAGGGGCGTCCCTTGAGGGATATGAGCTATCGCCTTTAGATTCAAGAGAAATCGACGTAAGGAACAAAGATCTTGAGATCAATAAACACTCGGCGGATCGAATCCCGAAACAGAGTAGGGTATTACCTCACGAGAGGGCCTGAACCCGTCTAAACCTTGTTTTCCACTTAACCCATCGAGCTTGGCAATCTTGACTGCACCCCGAAATTTCTATTGCCGAAACCAAGTTTTGACAGTTGGTGCGCCAGGTAGGGGCCCGCGCGTCAAGATTTCTTCTTCAATCTCGCCGACGAGCGCGATGGGATCTTCTTCAGGCATTGACGACTTCACCACCGAAGTATTCAACAAGCTCTCCTTCCCCGACTCAGATTCGGACCAGTCAGGAGGGGGAACCCGCTCGGCTCCGTTCGGGGTACCGAACAACGCCGAGATCTACGACAAGGTTCTGACCTCCGAGTTGGGTTCCCCCCACTTGGAAAGAGGAGTCCACTCGGCGCCATTCGGGTTGCCAAACAACGCCGAGATCTTCGACACGCTTCGATCGAAGGGTTACGCGAAGCTACGCTAGCCGAAAACAAAAATTTCTACCGCGCAAACCAGAACACTTGCAAGTAAGGGCCGATAGATCGTTACCGATTGGAGTAGAGTGCAGCGCAATAGCCAATCGTGGCAATCCGATCCGGAACAGGTAGCCGATTCCCGAAGACAGCCGATTCGCCAATCAGCCATTCGAGTCGTCCGGCCACGTTCTCACGCCTCGCTCCGATGCGCCCGACCGCAGCTCGATTCCCACCACGCCGATCGCTCCGATTGTAGCCGATCAACAGCGCGCAACGTAGCAGCGCTCTACCGGTATCCACACGTCCGGGGACGAACGCCGTACACCCGTGTGCTAGCACGCGATGCAAGGCTAGGGTTTGGCTCGAAAGTGGGGAGGGTTTCCGTGGAGATTGATCTCGGCGACTTCGTTGCACGCGATGCAATTGACCTGTGGTAGCTCTCCACCCCTCCCTCCTTTATATAGAGTTGGCCGACGGGACTAGTGGCCGATTAGGACTCTATTTTGAATCGGATCTCATCCGTATCTCATAGAGTTGGCTGCCCATACGTCGTAAGCCCATAGGACTCTATCCGATCGGATCCCTATCCGATCGAGCCGTAACCGAGTCCAACTCGAATATCTATTCTATCCCCTTAAGCGTGCGACCCGTAGGTTCAGGTATACTCGGTTTCGGCTATAGTCTAACTTAGCCGACCGTCGGCTCGAGTCCAACTCAGCCGACATGCCACACGGCGCCTAGCAAGCACATATTGACACCATAGTATACAAGAATATAATATCGGCTCGAACCTGTAATGTGTACACAAATCCCTTTGCTCGATGATACCGTTAAGCTATAGGCAAGATGTGTGCCATCCCTTCAATAGCTTAACCATTCACTCGAACCGTATTGGATTATCCGTCCGTTGATTGACTCGTCAATCAACATAGCATGGCCATGCATTTCCATAATCCATTACCTCGAGGGCCCAGAGATATCTCTCCAAAGGAGGGGCAAATTCCATCTTGATCACTCACATCCCACTCCATGTTTCATAGCAAACCCGAAAACTACCTTTATAACTACCCAGTTACGGAATAGCGTTTGGTAGTCCCAAAGTAGGCTACTACACATGTTGGAATCCATGGTGATCTCAGTGTCTAAGGACTTTGTACCAACACTACCCGAGACCAACTAATGGCACATTAATTCCCGTAGTGTCTCATGGTGGGTCTATCCAACAATGTGTTCTCCAACACATATGTCCATGTTTATTGATTTGGTATCTCCATACCCATGATCTATGAGACATGATCATCAATCAATAAACATGCCGATCTTAGAATCATATTTGTTCCAACAATATGACATATGATCAGGGATCGTTTAGAAATAGATTCATACATATAGAGTCTCATAAATAAGTCACGTACTTATTGATCAATACAAGATGTCTATTTCATGGAACCGAATAACACTTTATTCATTTATACATAAACATTGACGTGATATCCAACATCTCCATGTTGCCTCTAGGGCATATCACTAACAATCTCCCACTTGCACTAGAGTCAATCATGTAAGTATCTAATACCCATTGCTCTTGTGTGCGCCTCATGCTTCGGCCGAGGGAGAGGTTTTGTCGCGGATCGGCTATGTTGAGATCCGTGTGCACTTTGCATATCTTGACATCACCTCTATCCACTATCTCGCGGATGAGATGATATTGCCGAAGTATGTGTTTGGACTTCGATGTGACCTCGGCTCCTTGGCTTGCGCAATGGCTCCACTATTGTCACAATAGAGAGACATTGGACCAGTCGTACTAGTCATCACACCAAGCTCGAAACGAATTTGTTGATCCAAACAGCCTCCTTTGCGCCTTCCGAAGCAAGCAATGTACTCGGCCTCCGTTGTAGAATCAGCAATGTATCCCGCTTGGAACTCTTCCCTAACTGACCGCCTCCGTTCGGCAGAACACGAACCCGAGATCTATAATCATACTTGTTCGTTTGGAAGCTAGCATCGGTGTAACCACTTACAACGAGCTCTTCTTCACCTCCATAGACTAGGAACATATCCTTAGTTCTTCTCAAGTACTTAAGGATATTCTTTACGGCAAATCCAGCTGACCTTCACCTGGATCCGATCGTATCCGCTCGTAGCACTCAAAGCGTACGAGACATCTCGGGCGTGTACAAAGCATGGCATACATGATGGATCCAATTGCCGAAGCATATGGAACCATACCCATCTTATTCGCTCATCATGTGTCCGAGGACACCGATTCTTGCTAAGATTAATGCCATGTGACATGGGCAAGAAACCTTTCTTGGAATCATGCATGTTGAACCTTTTCAACACCTTGTCAATGTATGTACTTTGGCTTAATCCAATTAGCCTCTTGGATCTATCTCTATAGATCCGAATGCCCAATATGTATGTTGCCTCCCTAAGTCTTTCATGGAAAAACTATTTTTCAATGAAGACTTGACGGATTCTAGCATAGGGATATCATTTCCAATCGTAATATGTCATCCACATATAAGATTAGAAATACAATTGCGCTCCCACGACCTTTTTGTAAACACAGCCTCTTCTTCATTTTTGATGAAACCAAACCCTTTGATTACTTCATCAAAACGAATATTCCAACTCCGAGATGCTTGCTTCAATCCATAAATGGACTTCCGTAGTTTGCATATCTTTCCAGCGATTCGGATCGACAAAACCCCGAGGTTGTATCATGTATACATCCTCGCTTAGGTTTCCATTCAGGAAAGCCGTTTTGACATCCATCTGCCATATCTCATAATCGAAATATGCAGCAATCGCTAGGATAATCCGAATAGATTTAAGCATTGCGACGGGCGAGAAGGTTTCATCATAATCAACTCCTTGAATCTGTTTAAAACCTTTCGCCACCAATCGCGCCTTATAGATGTGAACATTTCCATCCATATCGGCCTTTTTCTTAAAAACCCATTTACACTCAATGGTTTTGACACCATCAGGTGGATCAACCAAGTTCCAAACTTGATTGTCGTACATGGATTCTATTTTGGATTTCATGGCTCCAAGCCACTTGTTGGAATCGGGTCCCACCATCGCTTCCTCATAGGTCTTAGGTTCATCGTTGTCCAACAACAATATATCACGTTGTTTCGCACCTGTGTACCTGTCAGGCGCACGACGTGATCTTTCAGACCTCCGTGGGGCTGGTGTATCTACAACTGGTGGCGCAACACTTTGCACCTCCTGTTGTGGTTCTGTGGTCGCTGAAACATTTTCTGGTGTTTCTTGAACTTCTTCAAGATGCACCCTGCTCCCACTAACCCTTCTTGAAAGAAACTCTTTCTCCAAGAAGACACCATGTCGGGCGACAAACACTTTGCCTTGTTCCCGATTATAAAAGTAATATCCCTTAGTTTTCTTAGGATATCCCACAAAGAAGCACTTGTCAGATTTGGGTGTGAGCTTGTCAGACTGTAAACGTTTTACATAAGCCTCACATCCCCAAATTTTGAGAAAAGACAAACTAGGGGGTTGCCCCGTCCATAACTCATATGGTGTCTTTTCAACCGACTTAGATGGAACTCTATTTAGTGTGAGCGCATTTGTTTCAAGAGCATATCCCCGAAGGATAACGGAAGATCACTTTGGCTCATCATCGACCGCACCATGTCCAACACGGTGCGATTTCTCCGTTCGGACACTCCGTTCCATTGTGGAGTTCTGGCGGAGTCAACCGTGGAACAATTCCACAATCTTTCGATGATTACCAAACTCTTGGCTCAAGTATTCCCCTCCACGATCCGATCGTAGAAACTTGATTGTTTTCCCTAAATGATTCTCAGTACTTCATTCTGGAATTCTTTGAACTTTTCAAAGGATTCGGACTTATGCCTCATTAAGTAGATATAACCATATCTACTAAAGTCATCGTAAAGGTAATGAAGTATCGATAACCACCTCCGGCCGTTGAGCTCATTGGTCCACATACATCGGTATGTATGAGTGCCAACAAGTCACTTGCTCTTTCACCGTGTCCCGTGAAAGGTGCCTTTGTCATCTTACCAAGTAAACAAGACTCACATGTCTCAAATGATTCAAAATCAAAAGAGTGAAGCAATCCATCCTTATGGAGCTTCTCCATGCGTTTCTTATTTATATGGCCTAAGCGACAATGCCGATAAACGTGGGGTTTATATCATTAGAGAGTTGTTTTTCCGTATTAATGTTATAGATGGGAGACGCTTCAAGATTCAAAACGTATAATCCATTCACCAATGGAGCATGAAAATAGAACATATCTCGAGATATATTGAACAACCATTGTTCATTGATCTAAAATCATATCCTTCCGCTTGCAAACATGAAGCGGAAATAATGTTTTGACATAGTGTTGGAACACAATAACAATTATTTAATTCCAAAACTAATCCCGAAGGTAGATGAAGTGGTACCGTGCCGACAGCAAAACGTAGCAACGCTTGCTCCATTGCCGACGCGCAGTTCACCTCGCCCTTCTCAAGCCTCTACTTCTTCTCATTTCCCGCAACGACTTGCAAATATGAGCAACCGATCCGGTATCAAATACCCAAGAGTCAGTAGGTGAAGTAGCAAGATTAATGTCTATAACATTAATACCTGGCGAAGTCGTACTTTGCTTCTTTTTGAGATCCTCCATGTACTTCTTGCAGTTCCTCTTCCAAAGTGGCCTGTCTCCTTGCAATAGAAGCAAACGGCATCCGATGCCGCCGACCCCTTCTTGCCCTTCTTTGCATTGGAGGCACTCGCGATCTCATCGGGAGTTAACTTCCTCTTGGTGCAAAGCTTCTTGACAGTGGTTTGCACTTAGCCTTCGCATCATCATCACATGATGACCTTTTTTGGATACTCTCCTCACTGTCTTTAGCATCCCATGCAATTCAGCCAAGGTCCTATCCATATTGTTCATGTGATAATTTAATATGAATGGCTCGAAGCTCTCGGAGGGAGCGACCGGAGAATCACATCGTAGCCAACTCTTGGCTAAGGGGAAACCCAGCTTTTCCGGACTCTCAATGTAGCCAATCATCTTTATCACATGCGGACCGACGGATTCCCTCAACAAGCTCGCACGCAAACAAGGACTTTGAGGTGTTGAACCTCTCGGCCCGAGCTTGGTTCTCAAACATGCCACGCAGCCCCTGAATAATAGTGTGAGCATCGCTGCTCTCATATTGCTTCGAAGCTCGGGGACATTGTAGCAAGCATGAGACAGCTTATATCTAGGGCATCATTAGTGTGCTTCTCATAAGCCCTCCGTGCAGTTGCAGTGGCATTATTTGGCAAATCCTCAGGATAGGGTACTTCAAGAACGTACTTACGCTCTTGCTTGAGAACAATTCTCAAGTTGCGATACCAATCCATAAAGTTTGTTCCATTTAATTTTTCTTTTCGAGAATAGATCGCAAATTAAAGGTACTGGGTGTAGTATTAGCCGCCATTTATTCTACAACAGAAAAAGCAAAGTTTAGCACAATGTTTATGCTATGTCTTTTGTTAAACAATTTAACATAAGACTCCCATTACGTATTTTCCACCTTCCCTCTAGGTTACGTATTGGGTCAAGATCCACATGTTAGTTAATTTTCTAATGAGCTTTGGCATCACTGCTAGAAAATTAGTAACATCGGTAAGCAACTCCTTGCTAATCACATCTCTATGTGACTCTTGTTGTTGGTGTGGCATCTCCATGCCCCGGCCCCAACCTATGCCCCAAGGCCCAAAACTGTTTTGATAGCCTTGTTAAGTAAACCAAATGCACCACACGAAATTCATAGATCCAATCTATGAATTCGCTTACGGAAACCATGCTCGGCATAATCATATTATGCCGTCCCGATACACTATCAAGGGAGATGGTTTGCATAGGCGCGAGGCAGCTAACAAGATCGGACTACGAGATAGCTCGCATAATCACATTATACCGTTCCGATACACTATCAAGGAACGCTATCTCGAACCCAACTCGAACCGAGTTGTATGGAAATTGCTTCGACGTAATCACATTACGTCGTTCCGATACACTATCAAGGAACGCAATTACCATTAACTCTCCTCAACAGATCCCGTAAAACCGATTGATCTAATCAACCCGTGCGCAAAACTTGTTCCAGATCCAATCTAAAACCCGAACTAAGCAAGATTAGCTCTGATACCACTGAAGGGTTACGCGGAAGCTACGCTAGCCGAAAACAAAAATTTCTACCACGCAAACCAGGAACACTTGCAAGTAAGGGCCGATAGATCGTTACCGATTGGAGTAGAGTGCAGCGCAATAGCCAATCGGGCAATCCGATCCGAACAGTGTAGCCGATTCCCGAAGACAACTGATTCGCCAATCAGCCCGATTCGAGTCGCCCGGCCACGTTTCACGCCTCGCTCCGATGCGCCCGACCGGCCGATTCCACCACAGCCGATCGCTCCGATTGTAGCCGATCAACGGCGCGCAACGTAGCGGCCGCTCTACCGGTATCCACACGTCCGGGGACGAACGCCGTACACCCGTGTGCTAGCACGCGATGCAAGTCTAGGGTTTGGCTCGAAAGTGGGGAGGGTTTCCGTGGAGATTGATCTCGGCGACTTCGTTGCACGCGATGCAATTGACTGTGGTAGCTCTCCAGCCCTCCCTCCTTTATATAGAGTTGGCCGACGGGACTATTGGTCGATTAGGACTCTATTTTGAATCGGATCTCATCCGTATCTCATAGAGTTGGCCGCCCATACGTCGTAAGCCCATAGGACTCTATCCGATCGGATCCCTATCCGATCGAGCCGTATCCGAGTCCAACTCGAATATCTATTCTATCCCCTTAAGCGTGCGACCCGTAGGTTCAGGTATACTCGGTTTCGGCTATAGTCTAACTTAGCCGACCGTCGGCTCGAGTCCAACTCACCGACACATCACACGGCGCCTAGCAAGACATATTGACACCATAGTATACAAGAATATAATATCGGCTCGAACCCGTAATGTGTACACAAATCCCTTTGCTCGACGATACCGTTAAGCTATAGGCAAGATGTGTGCCATCCCTTCAATAGCTTAACCATTCACTCGAACCGTATTGGATTATCGTCCGTTGATTGACTCGTCAATCAACTTAGCATGGCCATGCATTACCATAATCCATTACCTCGAGGGGCCCAGAGATATCTCTCCAAAGGAGGGGCAAATTCCATCTTGATCACTCACATCCCACTCCATGTTTCATAGCAAACCCGAAAACTACCTTTATAACTACCCGTTACGGAATAGCGTTTGGTAGTACCAAAGTAGGCTACTACACATGTTGGAATCCATGGTGATCTCAGGTCTAAGGACTTTGTACCAACACTACCCGAGACCAACTAATGGCACATTAATTCCTGTAGTGTCTCATGGTGGGTCTATCCAACAATGTGTTCTCCAACACATATGTCCATGTTTATTGATTTGGTATCTCCATACCCATGATCTATGAGACATGATCATCAATCAATAAACATGCCGATCTTAGAATCATATTTGTTCCAACAATATGACATATGATCAGGATCGTTTAGAAATAGATTCATACATATAGAGTCTCATAAATAAGTCACGTACTTATTGATCAATACAAGATGTCTATTTCATGGAACTGAATAACACTTTATTCATTTATACATAAACATTGACGTGATATCCAACATCTCCATGTTGCCTCTAGGGCATATCACTAACAATCTCCCACTTGCACTAGAGTCAATCATGTAAGTATCTAATACCCATTGCTCTTGTGTGCGCCTCATGCTTCGGCCGAGGGAGAGGTTTTGTCGCGGATCGGCTATGTTGAGATCCGTGTGCACTTTGCATATCTTGACATCACCTCTCGTCCACTATCTCGCGGATGAGATGATATCGCCGAAGTATGTGTTTGGACTTCGATGTGACCTCGGCTCCTTGGCTTGCGCAATGGCTCCACTATTGTCACAAAGAGAGACATTGGACCAGTCGTACTAGTCATCACACCAAGCTCAAACGAATTTCTTGATCCAAACAGCCTCCTTGCAGCTTCCGAAGCAGCAATGTACTCAGCCTCCGTTGTAGAATCAGCAAGTATCCGCTTGGAACTCTTCCGCTAATCGCGCCTCCGTTCGGCGAAACACGAACCGCATTGCGATCTATAATCATACTTGTCCGTTTGGAAGCTAGCATCGGTGTAACCACTTACAACGAGCTCTTCTTCACCTCCATAGACTAGGAACATATCCTTAGTTCTTCTCAAGTACTTAAGGATATTCTTTACTGAGCAATCCAGTGACCTTCACCTGGATCTCGACGGTATCCGCTCATAGCACTCAAAGCGTACGAGACATCCGGGCGTGTACAAAGCATGGCATACATGATGGATCCAATTGCCGAAGCATATGGAACCATACCCATCTTATTCCGCTCATCATGTGTCCGAGGACACCGATTCTTGCTAAGATTAATGCCATGTGACATGGGCAAGAAACCTTTCTTGGAATCATGCATGTTGAACCTTTTCAACACCTTGTCAATGTATGTACTTTGGCTTAATCCAATTAGCCTCTTGGATCTATCTCGATAGATCAGAATGCCCAATATGTATGTTGCCTCCCCTAAGTCTTTCATGGAAAAACTATTTTTCAATGAAGACTTGACGGATTCTAGCATAGGGATATCATTTCCAATCGTAATATGTCATCCACATATAAGATTAGAAATACAATTGCGCTCCCACCGACCTTTTTGTAAACACAGGCCTCTTCTTCATTTTTGATGAAACCAAACCCTTTGATTACTTCATCAAAACGAATATTCCAACTCCGAGATGCTTGCTTCAATCCATAAATGGACTTCCGTAGCTTGCATATCTTTCCAGACGATTCTGGATTGACAAAACCCTGAGGTTGTATCATGTATACATCCTCGCTTAGGTTTCCATTCAGGAAAGCCGTTTTGACATCCATCTGCCATATCTCATAATCGAAATATGCAGCAATCGCTAGGATAATCCGAATATATTTAAGCATTGCGACGGGCGAGAAGGTTTCATCATAATCAACTCCTTGAATCTGTTTAAAACCTTTCGCCACCAATCGCGCCTTGTAGATGTGAACATTTCCATCCATATCGGCCTTTTCTTAAAAACCCATTTACACTCAATGGTTTTGACACCATCAGTGGATCAACCAAGTTCCAAACTTGATTGTCGTACATGGATTCTATTTCGGATTTCATGGCTCCAAGCCACTTGTTGGAATCGGGTCCCACCATCGCTTCCTCATAGGTCTTAGGTTCATCATTGTCCAACAACAATATATCACGTTGTTTCGCACCTGTGTACCTGTCAGGCGCACGACGTGATCTTTCAGACCAACGTGGGGCTGGTGTATCTACAACTGGTGACGCAACACTTTGCACCTCCTGTTGTGGTTCTGTGGTCGCTGAAACATTTTTTGGTGTTTCTTGAACTTCTTCAAGATGCACCCTGCTCCCACTAACCCTTCTTGAAAGAAACTCTTTCTCCAAGAAGACACCGTGTCGGGCGACAAACACTTTGCCTTGTTCCCGATTATAAAAGTAATATCCCTTAGTTTCCTTAGGATATCCCACAAAGAAGCACTTGTCGATTTGGGTGTGAGCTTGTCGATCGTAAACGTTTTACATAAGCCTCACATCCCCAAATTTTGAGAAAAGACAAACTAGGGGGTTGCCCTATCCATAACTCATATGGTGTCTTTTCAACCGACTTAGATGGAACTCTATTTAGTGTGAGCGCATGTTTCAAGAGCATATCCCCGAAGGATAACGGAAGATCACTTTGGCTCATCATCGACCGCACCATGTCCAACAAGGTGCGATTTCTCCGTTCGGACACTCCGTTCCATTGTGGAGTTCCTGGCGGAGTCAACTGTGGAACAATTCCACAATCTTTCAGATGATTACCAAACTCTTGGCTCAAGTATTCCCCTCCACGATCTGATCGTAGAAACTTGATTGTTTTCCCTAAATGATTCTGTACTTCATTCTGGAATTCTTTGAACTTTTCAAAGGATTTGGACTTATGCCTCATTAAGTAGATATAACCATATCTACTAAAGTCATCGGTAAAGGTAATGAAGTACTGATAACCACCTCTGGCCGTTGAGCTCATTGGTCCACATACATCAGTATGTATGAGTGCCAACAAGTCACTTGCTCTTTCACTGTGTCCCGTGAAAGGTGCCTTTGTCATCTTACCAAGTAAACAAGACTCACATGTCTCAAATGATTCAAAATCAAAAGAGTGAAGCAATCCATCCTTATGGAGCTTCTTCATGCGTTTCTTATTTATATGGCCTAAGCGACAATGCCAGATAAACGTGGGGTTTATATCATTAGAGAGTTGTTTTTCTGTATTAATGTTATAGATGGGAGACGCTTCAAGATTCAAAACGTATAATCCATTCACCAATGGAGCATGAAAATAGAACATATCTCTGAGATATATTGAACAACCATTGTTCATTGATCTAAAATCATATCCTTCCGCTTGCAAACATGAAGCGGAAATAACGTTTTGACATAGTGTTGGAACACAATAACAATTATTTAATTCCAAAACTAATCCCGAAGGTAGATGAAGTGGTACTGTGCCGACAAAGAATCGTAGCAACGCTTGCTCCATTGCCGACGCGCAGTTCACCTCGCCCCTTCTCAAGCCTCTACTTCTTCTCATTTCCTGCAACGACTTGCAAATATGAGCTACCGATCCGGTATCAAATACCCAAGAGTCGAGGTGAAGTAGCAAGATTAATGTCTATAACATTAATACCTGAAGCGAAGTCGTACTTTGCTTCTTTTTGAGATCCTCCATGTACTTCTTGGTTCCTCTTCCAAAGGGCCTGTCTCCTTGCAATAGAAGCAAACGGCATCGATGCCGCCGACCCCTTCTTGCCCTTCTTTGCATTGGAGGCACTCGCGATCTCATCGGGAGTTAACTTCCTCTTGGTGCAAAGCTTCTTGACAGTGGTTTGCACTTAGCCTTCGCATCATCATCACATGATGACCTTTTTGGATACTCTCCTCACTGTCTTTAGCATCCCATGCAATTCAGCCAAGGTCCTATCCATATTGTTCATGTGATAATTTAATATGAATGGCTCGAAGCTCGGAGGGAGCGACCGGAGAATCACATCGTAGCCAACTCTTGGCTAAGGGGAAAACCCGGTTTTCCGGACTCTCAATGTAGCCAATCATCTTTATCACATGCGGATCGACGGATTCCCCTCAACAAGCTCGCACGCAAACAAGGACTTTGAGGTGTTGAACCTCTCGGCCCGAGCTTGGTTCTCAAACATGCCACGCAGCCCCTGAATAATAGTGTGAGCATCGCTGCTCTCATATTGCTTCGAAGCTCGGGGACATTGTAGCAAGCATGAGACAGCTTATATCTAGGGCATCATTAGTGTGCTTCTCATAAGCCCTCCGTGCGGTTGTAAAGTGGCATTATTTGGCAAATCCTCGGGATAGGGTACTTCAAGAACGTACTCCTTACGCTCTTGCTTGAGAACAATTCTCAAGTTGCGATACCAATCCATAAAGTTTGTTCCATTTAATTTTTTCTTTTCGAGAATAGATCGCAAATTAAAGGTAGGGTGTAGTATTAGCCGCCATTTATTCTACAACAGAAAAAGCAAAGTTTAGCACAATGTTTATGCTATGTCTTTTGTTAAACAATTTAACATAAGACTCCCATTACGTATTTTCCACCTTCCCTCTAGGTTACGTATTGGGTCAAGATCCACATGTTAGTTAATTTTCTAATGAGCTTTGGCATCACTGCTAGAAAATTAGTAACATCGGTAAGCAACTCCTTGCTAATCACATCTCTATGTGACTCTTGTTGTTGGTGTGGCATCTCCATGCCCCGGCCCCAACCTATGCCCCAAGGCCCAAAACTGTTTTGATAGCCTTGTTAAGTAAACCAAATGCACCACACGAAATTCATAGATCCAATCTATGAATTCGCTTACGGAAACCATGTCGGCATAATCATATTATGCCGTCCCGATACACTATCAAGGGAGATGGTTTGCATAGGCGCGAGGCAGCTAACAAGATCGGACTACGAGATAGCTTCGGCATAATCACATTATACCGTTCCGATACACTATCAAGGAACGCTATCTCGAACCCAACTCGAACCGAGTTGTATGGAAATTGCTTCGACGTAATCACATTACGTCGTTCCGATACACTATCAAGGAACGCAATTACCATTAACTCTCCTCAACAGATCCCGTAAAACCGATTGATCTAATCAACCCGTGCGCAAAACTTGTTCCGATCCAATCTAAAACCCGAACTAAGCAAGATTAGCTCGATACCACCGAAGGGTTACGCGGAAGCTACGCTAGCCGAAAACAAAAATTTCTACCACGCAAACCAGGAACACTTGCAAGTAAGGGCCGATAGATCGTTACCGATTGGAGTAGAGTGCAGCGCAATAGCCAATCGGGCAATCCGATCCGGAACAGGTAGCGATTCCCGAAGACAACCGATTCGCCAATCAGCCGATTCGAGTCGTCCGGCCACGTTCTCACGCCTCGCTCCGATGCGCCCGACCGCAGCCGATTCCACAGCAGCCGATCGCTCCGATTGTAGCCGATCAACGGCGCGCAACGTAGCAGCGCCGCTCTACCAGTATCCACACGTCCAGGGACGTAACGCCGTACACCCGTGTGCTAGCACGCGATGCAAGGCTAGGGTTTGGCTCGAAAGTGGGGAGGGTTTCCGTGGAGATTGATCTCGGCGACTTACGTTGCACGCGATGCAATTGACCCGTGGTAGCTCTCCACCCTCCCTCCTTTATATAGAGTTGGCCGACCGGGACTAGTGGCCGATTAGGACTCTATTTTGAATCGGATCTCATCCGTATCTCATAGAGTTGGCCGCCCATACGTCGTAAGCCCATAGGACTCTATCCGATCGGATCCCTATCCGATCGAGCCGTATCCGAGTCCAACTCGAATATCTATTCTATCCCCTTAAGCGTGCGACCCCGTAGGTTCAGGTATACTCGGTTTCGGCTATAGTCTAACTTAGCCGACCGTCGGCTCGAGTCCAACTCGCCGAGCACGTCAACAACGGCGCCTAGCCGCACATATTGACACCATAGTATACAAGAATATAATATCGGCTCGAACCTGTAATGTGTACACAAATCCCTTTGCCTCACGATACCGTTAAGCTATAGGCAAGATGTGTGCCATCCCTTCAATAGCTTAACCATTCACTCGAACCGTATTGGATTATCCGCGTTGATTGACTCCTCAATCAACTTAGCATGGCCATGCATTTCCATAATCCATTACCTCGAGGGGCCTAGAGATATCTCTCCAAAGGAGGGGCAAATTCCATCTTGATCACTCACATCCCACTCCATGTTTCATAGCAAACCCGAAAACTACCTTTATAACTACCCATTACGGAATAGCGTTTGGTAGTCCCAAAGTAGGCTACTACACATGTTGGAATCCATGGTGATCTCAGGTCTAAGGACTTTGTACCAACACTACCCGAGACCAACTAATGGCACATTAATTCTGTAGTGTCTCATGGTGGGTCTATCCAACATTGTGTTCTCCAACACATATGTCCATGTTTATTGATTTGGTATCTCCATACCCATGATCTATGAGACATGATCATCAATCAATAAACATGCCGATCTTAGAATCATATTTGTTCCAACAATATGACATATGATCAGGGATCGTTTAGAAATAGATTCATACATGTAGAGTCTCATAAATAAGTCACGTACTTATTGATCAATACAAGATGTCTATTTCATGGAACTGAATAACACTTTATTCATTTATACATAAACATTGACGTGATATCCAACATCTCCATGTTGCCTCTAGGGCATATCACTAACACTGACTCCCAAGATGGAGTCCATCCACTCGGATGGAGGAATCCACTCGGTGCCGTTCGGACTACCGAACGCCGCTAAGATCTAGAGCCATCTTCTGACCTCCCCGTCGGAATCGACCCACTCGGGAGGAGAAACCCTCTTGGCACCATTTGGATTACTAAACACTGCTGAGGTCTACTGCAAACTCCTCTCCTCCGAGTCGAAATCGACCCACTCGGAGGAACCCCCGTCATCAAGCTACGACCCAGGTTGGAGCGATCTAGATTCAAGCAACCCAGGCTCAAGGGAAGTCGCAGTCATTCTTCAACCGTTCGGGTCATGTTCATCTACAGATCTTGATGAGTACCTCAGCTCTTCAGGCTTCGATGATCTCTACGGCATCTCCTCGGACGAGGCCAACGACTCCGATTGCGACAAGGATTACAAGCCAAAGTGCTTCGATGTTCTCAAGGCTGAGGTGGCCGAGACCGACTCAGCCATGGCCCGTAGGGTCACATAGGAAGAACAAGCCAGGCTTGAGCAGGAGCGCAAGCTGGAGAAAGATGAGAAGAGGCGCAAGGATGAAGTCGACAGAAGAAAGCGAGACCTGAGGGCGACTGGGCGATCCGCTCGGGAGGCCATTCTTCATACGCGAGTCGACAACACCAACATCTTCCAAACACCCCAGCAGAACGCCGTTGCCGCCCTCACCCTCCTCGACACCGTAATCGAAACGGCGCCCGCCAACGTGACACCAATCCAGGACAAGATCAAGACCATCGTCGCGGCTACAGTCAACTGCTCTCCATCCACCTCAGCATGAAGGCCGATTGAGTCTATGGCAGAAACGCCCTACAGAAGCCGACTTCCGCCGCTACGGTCGAAGGATTACAGGAGGCCCGAACAAGATCGAACGGCCACTAGGTCAAGAAACCCTCGCCATGAGGCCACGCGGAAGCATCAAGAGCAATCGGCCGACTCCCGCGAGAAGCGGCATGGACGACCACCCGTCCACGACCGGGTCCGCCGTAGCAACAACTCTAACTACCGAAGCAGCCTGCCAAGGACCCCGCCGAGTGATCTGCGGGAAGTCCTTGACCGGCGCTATCAAGAACGACATCAGCGCTCCCGCGAAGATCGGAGGGGATCGCCCGACAGCAACGACGATGGAGTACGTGCGTTCACTCGGGACCTGTGCCGAGTGCATTGGCCGAATGGTTTTAAGCCGATAGGAATCGAAAAGTACGACGAGAAGACCAACCCTGAGTCGTGGCTGACCGTGTACATCCTCGCCATCCGTGCAGCAGGAGGAGACAACAAGGCCATGGCCAATTACTTGCCTGTTGCCCTCGCCAACTCAGCCAGGAACTGGCTCACAAGCCTGCCAAGAGGCTCAATCGGCTCGTGGAGCGAACTGAGGGAACACTTCGTCTCCAACTTCTAGGGCACCTTTGAAAGGCCTGGGACTCACTTCGACCTCTACAATGTCATCCAGAAGCCAGACGAGCCATTGAAGGACTACATCCGGTGCTTCTCGGAAAAACACAACAAGATCCCCAACATCACCGACGACATCATCATCGCCGCCTTCCAGAAGGGAGTCCGTGATGAACTGTTGATCGGAAAGTTTGGGCGTAAGCCACCGAAGACGGTGAAGCAAATGTTCGAGACAGCGAACTCCTATGCCAAGTCCAACGACGCGATCAAGGCGGCGTGGCAAGACCGGCCTAACAGAAGGGACGACAAGCAGTCGGGAGGAAGCCGGCATCCTAAGAAGGATAACGGCAGCAACAATCAGGCCCAGAAAGACCACAAGCGCCAGCCCAAGGACCTAGTTTCCACAACGTCCAATTCCCAGCGCCGTCCCCGAGTCATGGCCTACGATACGATCATGAACGCCTAGTGCAAACATCACCCAAATCACAAGCATGCAGCAAGGATTGCTTTATTTATAAACAATTCACCGAACAATATGCGGCACAGCTCGACAAGAAACCGACTGACGAAGTCAGTCCATCAGGGACCAAGAAGAACAACCCGACTGGAAATACGGAGCCCTTTCAAGATCCCGTAGGCAAGCTAAATCACTTCTTCGGGGGGCCGCAAGATTATGAGTCCAAGAGGAAGCAGAAGCTAACCGACCGCGAGGTCAACGGTCGGAGGTGGCCATCACGCTCGACCGCTCGGATCACCCTGACCGAGTGGTTCACCCAGGGCGGTATCCCCTGGTACTAGACCCAGTGGTTCGGAACATCAAATTAAAGCGCGTCCTCATCGATGGGGCAGCACCCTCAATATCCTGTTTGCCAAGACCCTGGACGAGATACAAATCCCGAGAGCCGAGTTGAAGGCAAGCTCAGCCCCCTTCCACGGAGTTATCCCGGGGCTGTCATCTACGCCACTCGGGCACATCGCCTTTCCAGTCACCTTCGGAGTTCGAGAGAACTTCCGGATGGAGAACATCACTTTTGAAGTGGCCGACTTCGAGACGGCCTACCACGCAATCATCGGAAGGCCTGCACTCGCCAAGTTCATGGCGATACCACACTATACCTACCTCTGCATGAAGATGCCTAGTCCAAACGGCGTCATCACTCTGCGCAGCGACGTCAAACAAGCCTTCATTTGCGACAAGGAAAGCTGCGATATGGCCCAATCTCGTGAGAGATCACGTGGCCAGGAAGAAGTCCGACTGGCTACATCAACCTCTAGAGAGGGCGAAATCCCCACAAAGAAGATAGCCAAGTCGGGACAAGGCGACGCCAAAACGAAGAAAATCTGTCTTGATCCATCGGATCCTTCCAAAACCGCTGTAATCGGCGCCTAGCTAGATCCTAAATAGGAAAGCGCGCTCGTCACCTTCCTCCAAAATAATAAAGATGTTTTTGCTTGGAAACCATCTGATATGCCTGGAATTCCTAGGGAGGTGATCGAGCACTCTTTACACGTCAAAGATGACGCGAAACCTATCAAACAACGATTATGTCGTTTTGCTCAGGATCAAAAAGATGCCATCAAGGAAGAACTCGCAAAGCTTTTAGCCGCTGGTTTTATCAAACAAGTCCTCCATCTCGACTGGCTGGCTAACCCGGTCCTGGTCCGAAAGAAGACAGGGCAGTGGCGCATGTGCGTTGACTACACCGACCTCAACAAAGCCTGCCCCAAAGATCCATTCGGGCTGCCTCGCATCGACCAAGTCGTGGACTCGACAGCCAGCTGTCAGCTCTTAAGCTTTCTGGATTGTTACTCGGGCTACCACCAAATCAGCTTGAAAGAATCCGACTGCCTGAAAACATCGTTCATCACACCGTTTGGAGCTTACTGCTACATCATGATGCCCTTCGGTCTAAAGAACGCCGGAGCCACGTACCAACTCATGATTCAAAGATGTTTTCAGACGCAGATCGGCAAGAACGTGGTAGCTTACGTCGACGATGTCGTCATCAAGACCAAGCAGAAGGAAGACATGATTGCCAACTTAGAAGAAACCTTCGCAAAGATTCGGGCCTTCAGAATGAATCTGAACCCGGAGAAGTGCACGTTCGGCGTACCATCAGGCAAACTGCTCGGCTTCATGGTGTCCCATCGCGGCATTGAAGCTAATCCAGAAAAAATCAACGCTATCCTGAATATGAAGCCCCCGAGTAACCAGAAAGATGTTCAGAAGCTTATTGGCTGCATGGCGGTGCTAAGCCGATTCATCTCTCCACTCGGCGAACGAGGCATGCCTTTCTTCAGGCTACTGAAGAAAACTGACGATTTCCAGTGGACTAAGAAAGCCCACAAGGCCTTTGAGGATTTTAAAGAATTTCTCATGACGCCGCCCGTCCTAGCCTCACCTCAGCCTCAGGAGCCCCTGCTACTGTACGTCTCAGGGACTCACCAAGTGGTCAGCACGGTTCTTGTTGTTGAGCGCGAAGAAGAAGGACGAGTCGAGAAGATTCAGAGGCCAATCTACTTCGTTAGTGAAGTACTGGCAGGAGCCAAAATTCGCTACCCTCAGGTACAAAAATTGCTATATGGTGTTCTGATAACCGCGAGGAAATTGGCGCACTACTTTCAGGGGTCACTCGTCACCGTCGTCACTTCCTTTCCACTCGGCGATATCATCCACAACCGGAGGCGACCGGGCGCATCGCGAAGTGGGCCTTGGAACCGATGCCGTTGGACTTAACTTTCAAGGTGAGGACGTCTGTAAAGTCACAAGCCCTGGCGGATTTCCTGGTTGAGTGGACCGAACAATAAGAAGATGTACCTCGAGAAGACCTACAATACTGAACCATGCACTTTGACGGATCCAAGAGGATCACTGGCTTGGGAGCAGGAGTCGTGTTGATCTCCCCGACTGGGGAAAGGCTAAGATATGTTCTTCACCTCCACTTCTCCGCCTCACAAAACGTCGCCGAGTACGAAGCCCTGCTGCATGGATTGCGACTTGCTGTTTCACTCGGGATACGTCGGCTGGTCATGAAAGGAGATTCTCAGCTGGTTGTCAACCAAGTGATGAAAGACTGGTCCTATTTAAACAACACCATGGAGGCCTACCGGCAAGAAGTTCGCAAACTTGAAGACAGGTTTGACGGACTGGAGCTATCCCATGTCCTGAGACATAACAACGAGGCAGCCAACGAGTTGGCGCAGTTCGGGTCCAAGCGATAAGCTGCTCCAACAGACGTTCTTGTAGAGCATCTCTATGAGCCGACTGTTGCAGAAAAACCAACTCCCAACGAGCAAGCTGCAAACCAAGTCACCATGACCGACGCCGATTGGAGGACACCGCTCATCAAATTTTTAACTCAGCAAGAGCTATCGGAAGACCGGGATGAGGAGGAACGTGTCTGACGCTGTTGTTAAGCTTATATCATGATAGATTCTGATTTATACAAGAGAAGCCCTTCTGGAGTCCTAATGAGATGCATCACGCCTGACGAAGGACGGCAACTACTCCAGGATATCCACTCGGGTATATGCGGAAGTCACGCGGCAGCACGCACCTTGGTGGGAAAAGCTTATAGACAAGGCTTTTTCTGGCTTACGGCGGTCTCCGACGCCGACAAAGTCATCCGAACATGTGAAGGTTGCCAGTTCTTCGCTCGGCAGAGCCATGTCCCAGCCCAAGAGCTACAAACGATTCCATTATCCTGGCCATTTGAGGTATGGGGCTTGGATATGGTCGGTCCTTTCAAGAAGGCTCTAGGAGGATTCACGCATCTGTTCATCGCAATTGACAAGTTTTCCAAGTGGATCGAGGCTAAGCCGGTTGCTACAATCACCGCTGACAAGGCATGAGACTTCATCCTCAACATCGTGCACCGGTTCGGTGTCCCAAACAGAATAATAACCGACAATGGGACTCAATTCACTGGAGGCATTTTCAAGGAATTCTGTGAAGACTTTGGCATAAAAATCTGCTATGCATCAGTCGCGCACCCCAAAAGCAATGGACAGGTTGAGCGCACCAATGGCAAATGGGTTCAAGGATTACCTTCGGTCTTATGGTCACTGCGGACTACGCCCAGTCGGGCTACTGGTCAGACTCCTTTCTTCCTGGTTTACGGGGCAGAAGCCATGTTGCCGAATGAAATGGAGTACGAATCTCTTCGAGTCCGCAGCTTCAACGACAAGCGCTACGATTAAGGCCGAGTAGATGACCTGACCCGACTGGAAGAGGCCCGGGAGGCAGCCTTGATCCAGTCGGCAAGGTATCTTCAAGGACTTAGACAATACCATAGTCGCAATGTTCGGGCGCGAGCCTTCATTGTCGGCGATTTGGTTCTACGCAAGATTCAAACCACCAAGGACCATCACAAATTATCTCCACTATGGGAAGGGCCATATATAATCGCTGAGGTGACTTAGCCAGGAGCATATTGATCTAAAGCGTGAAGATGGATCCATGGTGGAGAACTCTTGGAACATCGAACATCTTCGACGATACTATGCTTAAATTGCCTCAAGTTTCATGTTATTCTTGACTGCCAACCTCAAGCAAGATGACTTCTTGAGTTGATAGTCGGGGGCTACACTTGTGTCAACAAAGCATGGTTTTCTTTGACAACTTGTTTATATTTGGTTTATCATTGTTTAGTGTTTTGATTCGAGTTCAATAGATAAGGACTGAGAATTTTTTGATGACAATCAAGCTTAGGCTTGGTGACAATCGGACGAAAATTACTTAAGAAATTTTCTATGAAAACTCGGGTCAAGGCTTTAACATAAATAAGCTAGATATCTACAAGTTCACATCATAGTTTACAAGCAACATTCACAAAGTCATTGAGATCCAGGCCTCTAAAGATTGCAGCCTGACGATCTCCTCCTCTTTTGTTGATCGATTTAAAGAAGATAAATGAAGACAAAGAAAAGACAGATTGAAGACTAAAGTCAGAAGACCGCTTCAAAGCGTACCAGCATCAGTGGTCGAACCCTTGACTGGTACATCCCGGCTGCCTCTTTCTTCTTGGTTTACGCCCGACTGGCTCTCAGTCGGGGCATCTTGGATGGCAGTCGGGAGATCTTCTTCAGCCGACTGGTTTCCAGCGGGGTCTCTTGGCTAGCAGTCGGGGGCTCCTTCGCTGGGACATCCTCACTGAGAGGTGGGGGCTTCTCACTTGGAGCGCTCTCACTCGGGAGAGGGTCCCGGGATTCTTGTTGTGCAGGCCTTGTCACTTCGGCCGCTGCAGATAATTTTGGGCCTTCACTCTGCCTAGTGGGGTCTATGTTCTGAGGCCTCCTGCAAAGAGAAAGATGGGAGCAATCGGGACAAAGGCAGAGAGCTGGTGAACAGTACGGCGAAAGAGAAAATTTTTGGGAAGACGAAGTGGCGGGGATGACCTCGAGGCTTCGTAAAAGGACTTGAGAGTTTTTTGCCAAGTTATCTCGCGATTGGGCCGAGCCCATGAGAGACTTGCGGCCCAGCTAAGGTGTGGCTTGACACGTGTCCTTAGGGACTTAAGTGGATGGACTTAAGCATATTTGCCTTGGCAATATGCACGTGTCACATAGCCCAATACCTTTAAAATCCTTTCATACCGCGGTTTGCGTAACTTCATGAAAAGTTGGCACGATGCAATTTGAAAGGTAACAAACAGTTAAGCTTTTTATGGTTGTCCTGATAACAGGAACTGTTTGGTTTTTAAGCATTTGATTAAATGATTATATCAATGCTATTTTTCCACCTTGGTGAAGATCTTTTTAGATTAAGACCAATATTATGGTAGGAGCTATTTAATATTTTGGTCGTATTTTTCAGATGACTGAAAAATTTGTTTACCCGTGAGGGGTGATTAAATTATTTATTCCGGGATGACTCGGGTAGATTAGCTCGGATAAGCATGAGTTTGCCGAGTGAATTGATTTTCTTACCCATGAGGGTCGATAGAATTATTTGTTCCGAGATGACTCGGGCAGGTTAATTCGGATAAGCATGAGCTTACCGAGTGCTTTTTACCCATGAGGGTTGATTGAGTTGTTTATTCTGAGATGACTCGGGCAAATTTACTCGGATAACCATGAGCTTGCCGAGTGATGAGATTTTTATTTTTTTTAGCTTGAGCTAAGCATTTATATGAGAATGATTTTTTATAGTTCTTGACTATATGCTTAGTACTTTTTCGCTAACCACATAGTCGGGGCTACACCTAATTAGGTGCATCGGGAGATGCACCTAGGTAATTATTTTTGAGAATTTTTGGATATTTTCTAGCCCTTCAAAGTCTTTGGAGCCACTCGGGAGTATCACGCAGAGATGACGGAACCACTTGGCACCAGAAGCACTCGGCCAAAGAGTTGTTTGGTTGTGAGTTATCTTGGTTTGAGGCAAAGTTATCTCGTCGACTGCGAAGGACTCGGGGGCTACTGTGGAGATTATGGCAATCGGATCCCCACATGGCAAGCTTATCCGACTTGTAATAGGGATAGGTTACGCCTGCCAATTATGTAAACCGGCTATGACTTGGGTGTTACGTTGCCGACTAGATAAGGCAACGGCTCATAGTCATAGCTTGGCAAGATTGAGGAAACCGACTTAGAGTAAGATAGGGTTTCCGACTTGTAAGCCCGCCTCCCAACATTATATAAGGGGGGGTAAGGTGCGTCCCTTGAGGGATATGAGCTATCAGCTTTAGATTCAAGAGAAATCGACGTAAGGAACAACAGATCTTGAGATCAATAAACACTCGGCGGATCGAATCCCCGAAACAGGAGTAGGGTATTACCTCACGAGATGGCCTGAACCTGTCTAAACCTTGTTTTCCACTTAACCCATCGAGCTTGGCAATCTTGACTGCACCCCCAAATTTTTATTGCCGAAACCAAGTGTCAACAGGCGCCTAGCAGCATATATTGACACCATAGTATACAAGAATGTAACATCGGCTCTGAACCTGTAATGTGTACACAAATCCCTTTGCCTCACGATATCAATTAAGCTATAGGCAAGATGTGTGCCATCCCTTCAATAGCTTAACCATTCACTCGAACCGTATTGGATTATCTGTCTGTTGATTGACTCCTCAATCAACTTAGCATGGCCATGCATTTCCATAATCCATTACCTCGAGGGGCCCAGAGATATCTCTCCAAAGGAGGGCAAATTCCATCTTGATCACTCACATCCCACTCCATGTTTCGTAGCAAACCCGAAGACTACTTTTATAACTACCCAGTTACGGAATAGCATTTGGCAGTCCCAAAGTAGGATACTACACATGTTGGAATCCATGATGGTCTCAGGTCTAAGGACTTTGTACCAACACTACCTGAGACCAACTAATGGCACATTAATTCCTGTAGTGTCTCATGGTGGGTCTATCCAACAATGTGTTCTCTAACACATGTGTCTATGTTTATTGATTTGGTATCTCCATACCCATGATCTATGAGACATGATCATCAATCAATAGACATGCCGATCTTTGAATCATATTTGTTCCAACAATATGACATATGATCAGGGATCATTTAGAAATAGATTCATGCATAAAGAATCTCATAAGTAAGTCATGTACTTATTGATCAATACAAGATGTCTATTTCATGGAACTGAATAACACTTTATTCATTTATACATAAACATTGACAATGATATCCAACATCTCCATGTTGCCTCTAGGGCATATCACTAACAACGCATACATAATTTACACATATATACATATATATATATATACATAGATATGCAATATGCATATATATATATATATTACACACATATAAATGCACTTAATTAAATATATACATGTATTACCAAAATATGTACACATATAAATTTTTTACATTCCTTACTAATTTTTACTGTTCTATATCATATATTACAAAAATTTCTCTATGATGTGGATCCACGACCACTCTAATCCCAGTGGAATGCTCCCGCGGGATCAATAATTTGCTCGTTGATAAATCCCATCAGTGATTCTCGAGAAGCCTGTATGAAATCGTCGTGGTGGGGGAGTTTGTCTCTTATGCAAATATTCTGTTATTTGAAAAAAAAGAGAAATAAAAATATGAAATCAATAAGAAATCATGTCGTAATGTATGAATGATTGTTATACATACATCCAGATCCTGGGGACATGTGACTTGGTGCGTTAGGCGTTGAATGAAGTCGCAGACGTAATATCCGTACAAGTTTGTCGCCTGCGCCTATTTTGCACACTAAAGGAGAAACAGCGATAAATTTAATACAAATTTCTATTTTATAACAAATTAGTGATTTAATATAATTTTGGAACATGCACTCACTGGAAATTTCATTTTCACTTCAAGCTTTTTATTCCAAAGCCCGCGGACCTTCTCACGGAACCATGCCCATGCCCTACGTGCAGTTACAAGCTAGTAATTATTGGAGAACCACATAGTAGCAATAGCAACTAAGATGTCATTACCTGTCTAACACTTCAAAAATCTTTGCGAAGGTAGACTCTGGTTTATCCATTGAATCGTAGACATGGATCCGCGAGTGGCTAAGGTCAATTAGGAAAAGGACCCAGTGGAATCTGCAAATTGCATGAGATAATATATATGAAACTCTATATGTACGAGATAGAAATTGGTATGGAAGGTAGTAAAAACTCATGTTGTGTTGTACAGCAATAGTATCAAAGTCTTGTAATGTTGCTGCACCAGTATATGGAGGATATTGTCCTCTGTTTTCGAGGGATATTGTTCTAGCATCGCTGTGTTAATTTTGTGGGGGTCCATGAATCCTTTTTTTATCCATCCCCGCTCATTGCACTCGTGGATAGCCATTCTATGATGGATAAAAGAATTTTAGTCAGCTACATACAAGGAGCTAAGGAACAAAATAAATTTAACTGATCGATACTTACAAAACCCGGATGGTTATAATAGAGATGTCGAGGGCGTCCAGCTGGTACAGGTCGAAGATGTCCTCGAAGCGAATATACATTATATCATCTTCTGCTTCGAAGAATGTGTCGTTTCTAATCTGCACTGTGATCATCTCTGTACCTTTGCCTGAAGTTTCCATGTACCACTGGTGGAAGCGATACATTTGTGTGACTTGAGCTCATCAGGCTTGAGAAGAGGTCGTCCAAATGTATACTTATATTTCAGCCCAGCCTTCTCGATAGTTGCACGTCCGGATAGTTGGTCCATTGTTATTCCCGCATCTTCCATAAATTTTCTTAAATCAGCTCTTTGTGGTTGCACTACTAGCTCATTGGATTTTTTAGGTTGCATCCCGAGCTGCGGGACATCTTTGGCCTTTGCTGTCGCCTTCCTATGTGCCTTCCTGATCGTCCTGTCATAGTCCAACTGCTGTTTCCATTTGGTTGGTGGCCTTAAGTACATCTTCTTGAAGAAGGCCTTGGTCACCGTAGGGATTGGAATAGGCTTCTCAAGAGACTTCTTCTTGAAATGGGCCCTCACCTTAACTTGGACGGCCTCATGCAACTCCTCGGGAGTCTTGTCGTACGACATTTTCTTTGGGGCTGGCGGGAGCTGGTCATGTTTTGGCATCTTGCTTCTTGGTGAACTGGTTGACATTGACCGTGCAGCTCGAGCTTTGCACGTAGGAGACGACGAAGGAGGCTAAGTGATAGACCGTTTAGGAGTCGGTGCTCGTGGAGGCGACGAAGGAGGCTGGGAAGTGGGAGACCTTTAGGAGTCGGTGCTCGTGGAGGCGACAGAGGAGGCAGAAGAGATGGTCCACGTGAAGGAGACGAAGGAACGGAAGCCGCTTCTTGCTCGAGAAAGACGATGAAGGGCTTGCTCCATAGAATGATCCCGTGGGCTGTGTCTCCTAGTTTCATCTCCCCGTCTCCTTCGGGGATATCCAAATCGAGATCTTCATAGCCTCGTTCCACCTGTTCAATTTTAACTTTAGAGTACCTAGGTGGAACAGGCATGCAGTGATAGGTCCTATCTCGTTCAACTGGTATCGCCATGCCCGATGCCACCTTCACGACAAGAGATTTTATTATTAGTAATCAATCTTTATTGAGAAGTTCTTGAAGGGAATATATATCATAAAACTACGAGCATACCTTGATTGTCAGGTTCTTGAATGAAATATGCAGCTCACAAGATGTCCATTGCATGATCTCTTCAACAGGGCAACGGTACTGCTGGAGCTTCTAGGGCCTGTTCATCCATATGGCCTGTACAAGCGCAGCTGCGGTGCTGATGCTGTAGTTATGGTGGATCTGGCTGGCTCACATGTTGGCTCCGTAGCTCAGCCATCTATTCGGCCACCTTTCTTGCCACTATGTCATCGATCTGTGTGATTTATAGCGCCATAACAGCTAGCTTCGCACCCACATCTTGCTTCCTCCTCATGCGGCTACTATAGCTTTGGATGTCCTCTTGGAATCCGTATTTCCAAGGAACGACGCCTTTTCCTCACGTTCGTCCTGGATGCTCATGCGGCTTCTTGGATTGCATCGCCAAAGATTACGGAGCCATCGGCAGGATTAAGCGATCCGCCGTGAGCATAGAACCAGTGCTTTGATCGTTCCAGCCAGTTGGCTGTGGTCGGAACGATATCTCTAGCTAGGAGGTTGGCTTCCATCTGCTCCCATCCAGGCAGTGCCTTCTGATAGCTGTCTGACCCTAACTTGTGATGGTACTGTTTCTTAGCTGTGTTGGCCTTGTTCTTCTCAATGAGCGCTTGCGCTTGCTCTTTTGTCTTGTATTACACAAGGGCCTCCCAGTGATCGCAACTTTGGAAATTTGCAAAAGTCTGGGTTCTGGCCCTTCAGGACGTACTTCTTGTGTAGTTCCTTCTTGATGTTCCTAAAAAGCTTGGCCATCTTTTTCAGTGTCCATTGCTTGACCCTTGCCTATTGTCTCTGTGATGGTGAACGTCTCTAGCATTGTCGACCACAACATCTCCTTCTCTGTGTCTGAGAGATAGCTTTGCTCATCCCCTCCTATCCTTGTTCGCCGCTATTTCACTACGCTGATGGGCACGTGATCCCTCACTACCCATCCGATGTGTGGCACAAACTTCCTTGCGGCTTTGGCTAGGGCACATGGTCGACCGTTCTGTGCCACTTTGGTTATGAAATGTTGACCCTCAATTCTCTTGCTGACACCGTGTTGCCCGCGTACCCTCTTCTCTCCAATGGATGGGGTGCCCTCATTCCCCTCCTCATTGAGGTACTGGTTGGGATCCTCGTTCCCCTCCTCAATGAAATACTAGCTGCTCCCCTATGCGATCTCGTCAAGGAGGAACCATTTGTCCTCGCGATCAGCCATTTGATTATTGTGCTTGGACGACTTGATCAAGTAATTCTGACAACAAAAAATTATTCAATTAATACATGTAAGTGCATCCAATATAAGTCGTTTTCACTAAGTATAAAAACATAGAGAGAGAAAGAGAATAAGACAAAGAGAGATAGAAAAACATAGAGAAAAAACAAAGATGCCCTATTGAAAGGTATTTTAAATTTTATCTCTCTCGACGAGATAGGTTGGGTTGGCAGCTCATTGGAGGCCCCTGTATGTGCGACGGTGTGGTATCTATGGCAAAGCTTCGGCGGTTCAATGGATGTGAGGCTCTACGGGCAAAGATCGCGGGGCAGTGGCGATCTCGCTCACATTGCAGGTGGAGTGGCGTCGTGTTATATGGCATTGATGACGGAGTGGCGTTACCGTTTAAATTTTATATTTTAAATGTCATTACCGTTTAGTCTTTCCCGAGAGAGAGAAATAGAGGAGGATGAGATGAGGGAGATAAGGTGGAGAGGGGAGGAAGTGGATGACAGGAGAGGTACGAGATGAGGAATTTAAGTCACATTTTAAGTCACATTTTAGGTCGCATTTTAATGCTTCTATTAAATCAAATTTATGGCAAAGCTTTGGCGGTTCGATGGATGTGAGGCTCTATGGCAAAGATGGCGGGGTGGTGGCGATCTCGCTCACATTGCAGGGATAATGGATGTCGTGTTATATGGCATTGATGGCGGAGTGGCGTTACCGTTTAAATTTCATATTTTAAATGTCATTACTGTTTAGTCTTTCGCCGAGAGAGAAAGAGAGGAGGATGAGGTGAGGGAGATAAGGTTGAGAGGAGAGGAAGTGGATGAGAGGAGAAGTACGAGGATGAGGAATTTAAGACGCATTTTAATGCTTCTATTAAATCAAATTCACATTCAAAATTAATTAACATCCAAAATATGTTCGATTCATAGTCAATATATATTCAAAATTCACAATCCCTAATCAAAATTCACAGTCCATATATATATATAAATTCAAAATTCATAGTCACTAATCAAATTCACAGTCACTATAATCATAGTCAAAAATCACAGTCCATTCAGCCTAAGTCACTATAATCACAGTCACTATAAATAGAGGGCGGCAAGTGCATGCGACAGCGGCGCCGCCGGTGGCGACATTCGCAGTACACATTAATTAAAACAGGGTGCGTGCGGCGGCTTGTGGTGACGGCGTGTGGCAGCGACGGGGGTGGTGGCGATGGAGACGATGGGGACGATGACAGCGACGACGGCGGCGGTGATGGTGACGAGGTGTGGGAGTTAGGGTTCGGCGAGATCATGTAGGGAATATAAACAACAGAATCGGCGTTGGCGAGGTTACCTCGGAATGTGGCAACGACGACGGGCGACGATGGCGGCTCGACGATGGGAGACGATGGTGGTGGCGCGAGATGAGGACAGTGGCATGAGACGACAGCGGTGGCGGGAGAAGACATCGGTGGCAGCGTTTTAGGGTTCAGCGCGACGAAGACGAAGAAGACAATGAAAACGGCTAAGTGTTTGGATCCACCGCGCCCTTTGCTATATATAGATACCAGGCTCTTTGGTCCCGATTGGAGCTAATAACCGGGATTAAAGATATCTTTAGTCCCGGTTGAAGCTACTAACCGGGACTAAAGATATCATCGTCTCGATTGGTGGCTCTAACCGGGACTAAAGATATCATCTTTAGTCCTGGTTGTTGGCATCAACCGGGACTAAAGATCCCCGTACCCCGGGTAGGTGAGAATCTTTAGTCCAGGTTGAAGCTAACAACTGGGACTAAAGATGTTTTTCTGCTATTTTCAAATATTTTTTGTCCTGGTTGGTGTTAAAACCGAGAGTAAACATTTAAATAGGGCCCAATCGAAAAGTATTTGAAATTCTAATAATCATATATAATTAACATATGCCCTATTGAAAAGTATTTTAAATTCTAATAATCATATCTAATTAACATATACTATATTAAAAAGTATTTTTCATTGTAATAATCATATCTAATTAACATATGCTCTTATTGAAAAGTATTTTAGATTCTAATAATCATATCTAATTAACATATGCCCTATTTGTGGGAGGTGTCACCCCGGGGTGCCTCAAAAACCCGGATTGAACCCCAACAGAAGTCAAACCGAGTGTCCTCGGGATGTGACCGAGAGCCCGACCCACCCGGGGGTCGGGCATTCCGGCCTTCCCCTGAGTCTGACCTTGGCCCCTTCTCTCGACCCCTACTCATCGCCCGACCTCGAGCATCCTCGGGGAAACTTGGCAGGCACGGAGGAAGAAGGAGGAGACAGCCCGACAACATCTGACACCACCTGGCGACACAGAAGAAGGGTCCCAGAGCTGACACGAGTACAAGATACCCACGGTGTATAGGACCTAGCAGACCAACATGTACTTTATCAGATGTTCTCTGTCCCTTTTTGTCTCTCTTAGTCTTAGCTTTCTTGGCCCCAAGCTCATCTGTTCCTGCCCCCTTGAACTATAAAAGGAAGGGCAAGGCGTCGGGGCCAAGGGAGGATATAGAGGAGGAAAATAGGATAACTCTAGCAGACTCCTCTGTAACTCTTGTTCATCATCCACCTCAAGGAAGAACACCGCACACTGGACGTAGGCCTATTATCCTTCGGGAGGACTAAACCAGTATAACTCTCTGTATCTTGTTTCTTGGCTCGTCTTAGGACTCGAGTCGACCATCAAATCCGTCGGAGTGCAGCTTATCTACCACCCTCTCTTTCACCTCCTCGGGGATCCCCCTTGGAGGACTCCCGACCTATTCCGTCGAAAAGTTGGCGTGCCAGGTAGGAGAGATGTTTTTCACCTGGAGCGATCTAATGGCTGTATCCTTCGCCACCGACTTCGTGGCTCCCGTCGGGACGACCTTCGTCTTCGGCACTCTGGTGTTCCACGTGGACGACTTTCGTCGCCATCCTCACGGTCCGTTGTAGGGGTGCACTGTTCTTCGTCCAGAGCGGTCTGATGGAGATCTACCTTTTTCATCGAAGTCTTCGAACAAATACATTCTTTCCTTTCTCTTTCAATTTCCAAAAACGTATTCCTTGCATGTTCCTGCATTCTCTATCTTAATTCTGCTCAGCCGTCAAGCCGGCAACACGCCCTCGACAACTCCTGCGCATCGCTTATGGCCAGCCCTGAGCTACGCGGCCCCGACCTGCCCTGGTCGTGGTTCTCCGGTAGGTTGCTTGTCGAGCTTGCCTTTGCCGCTCGGGGGCTCAGTGATGCTTTCCGATTGACAAGTAACGACCAAATGATTCGATAACTTCTACGCAATGCTCATGACCAGCTCTGAGTTTCGTGGCCCCGACCCATCTGCTCCGAGCTCTTAGGACAGAATGTTATCGATTGAGTCAGTGACTACTTAAGGGTTACGCGGAGGCTACGATAGCATCAAACAGAACTTTTCTACCGCGCAAACCAAGAACACTTGCAAGTAAGGGTCGATAGATCGTTACCGATTGGAGTGGAGTGTAGCGGATATAGCCAATCAGGAGCTATCCGATCCGAAACAGTGCCAGCCGATCACAGCCGATTTTTGAGTACAGCCGATTTGCCGACTCGACAGCCGATTCGTTGCAGCCGATTCCCCACATTAGCACAGCAACGTAGCAATGCCTCTACCGGTATCCACACGTCTAGGGATAGAATGTCTAACACCCGTGTGCTAGCACAAGATGCAAGGCTAGGGTTTGGCTCAGGAGTGGGGAGGGTTTCTGTGGAGATCTCAAACTCGCCGACTTCTAAACCCGCGTGATTAGATTGATTTGGTTCAAGCGCAATGCCGCAACTCTCCACCCCTCGCCCCTTTATATAGAGTTGCCAACTGGGCCTATAGGCCCATCGGGACTCTATTTTGAATCGGATCCTATCTGAATCTCATAGAGTTGGCCAATCGGACTTCGTAAGCCCATAGGACTCTATATTAAATCGAATTTTATCCGAATTGAGCCATATTCGAGTCCAACTCGAATGTCTGTTCTATCCCCTTAAGCGTGCGACCTTGTAGGTTCAGGTATACTCGGTTTCGGCTTGAGTCCAACTCAGCTGACCGTCAATAGCGGCGCCTAGCAGCACATATTGACACCATAGTATACAAGAATATAATATCGTATCTGAACCTGTAATGTGTACACAAATCCCTTTGCCTCACGATACCAATTAAGCTTTAGGCAAGATGTGTGCCATCCCTTCAATAGCTTAACCATTCACTAGAACCGTATTAGATTATCTGTCTGTTGATACACTCCTCAATCAACTCGGCATGGCCATGCACTTCCATAATCCATTACCTCGAGGGGCCCAGAGATATCTCTCCAAAGGAGAGGCAAATTCCATCTTGATCACTCACATCCCACTCTATGTTTCATAGCAAACCCGAAGACTACTTTTATAACTACCCAGTTATGGAATAGCGTTTGGTAGTCCCAAAGTAGGCTACTACACATGTTGGAATCCGTGATGATCTCAGGTCTAAGGACTTTGCACCAACACTACTCGAGACCAACTAATGGCACATTAATTCCTGTAGTGTCTCATGATGGGTCTATCCAACAATGTGTTCTCTAACACATGTCCACGTATATTGATTTGGTATCTCCATACCATGATCTATGAGACATGATCATCAATCAATAAACATGTCGATCTTACAATCATATTTGTTCCAATAATATGACATGTGATCAGGGATTGTTTTGAAATAGATTCATACATAAAGTGTCTCATAAATAAGTCACGTACTTATTGATCAATACAAGATGTCTATTTCATTGAATTGAATAAGACTTTATTCATTTATACATAAACATTGACCATGATATCCAACATCTCCATGTTGCCTCTAGGGCATATCACTAACAACTACTTGCCAATACGGCTTCGTTCCTGAGTATCGGAGAAATACGACTTTGCCTAACGTGTTTGCTTCAATCCCATCCCCCTCCGGTCACAGTCGGATTTTCCCTCCCGAAGTCGAACTTGGGTTGAAGTTGAAACGCGATAATGGCTAGTCGTATGATCAAACTACTCGGGAAATTTGGTCTTCTGAGACCCTTCACTTTGCCTAGCTCGTAAAATGAACGACAGTTACGCTAAAGGCCAATTCGAAACCTGTCGAAGTCCGATTAGAGAATCCTCCTGACTATTTCTGGCAAAGATCATTTTCTAAGGCCTAAATGCTGAGAATAATACGAGAAGGCAAAGTTGAACCTATGCATGCCCTAGTCGAACACCCTTTGGCACGACAATGCAAAAGGATACGGCATGAGACCCTAACATTAACATAAAAAATATTATGTTTTTCCTACTTAGGGCTATTACAACAAAGAGCAATCAAAATTCTATGAGGTCAACGACCCGGTCGACAGTCTCGTCGAATTCGGCGACGATGGCCTCGTGCTCGCCGGCTTTGAGGCCTTCCAGCCATACCAAGCCGATGTCGGCCACCGGCACCTCCGGGAACCAATGGCTGAGGATGCCGAAGGCCACTCCCACTGCGGCCTTCAAAGCGTCCTTTACAAAGACATCAAGGCGACGAGGACCATCCCATAGGTGGTTGAGGAACTCATCGTGGGTTTCCTAGGCGGGAGGAAGGTCGTTGTCGGCCCAGTTCAGAATGGTGTGAGCGCCATCTTGAACCTCGGCCAGCCAAGCTTCAGCCACCTCCAGGAGCCCCTTGATGTGACCAATCTGCTAGCGGGAAATCTCCACGCGCTCTATGCGGAGACAAGGCCGAGAGGTGAAAATCGAGGTGAGGAAGGAAAACCATGAGTTGGGGATGAATGCAGGATTAAACGCTTACCTTCTGTGGAACCCTTCGCATCCTTCAGCTCTTTGGCCAGCTTGGCCATTGCGCTCTCCGTGGCGGAAAGCTCCTCCCCGACCTTGGCCAACGATGCCTCTACCTCTGCCTTGGCAGCCTCCGCCTTAGCTTTGGCCTGCTCGGCCATGGCCCGAGCCAATTCGGCCTCAGCCTTGGCCATCTCGGCCTCGACCTTAGCAGACTCGGCCTCGGCCCTGGCCTTCTCGGCCTCGGCCTAGGCTAGAGCCAACCAATCCATCTCGGCCCGAGCCTTCCCAGGCTGTACCTCCAAGGTGCATTGGGTGTCCTCGGCCGCCTTTCGAGCGTCCGCGGAAAGCTTGAGGGCCTCCCGAGCACTATTCCACTCGGCTCAGAGGACCTCGGCCTGCTCGACGGCATCCTGAGCCCCTGCGAAAATTTTTGTAATCGTTTTAGGATGGGAGGAGGAAGAAGAAGGGCAAAGGTAAGTGAACTTATGGCGACAAATCTCCGCAAGCCTCTCCTCCTGCGTCCGCTCGACCTCTAATGACCCGGACAGACGAGTGCGCCTCTAGAAAGACAGAAAGTTAGGCAAGAAACATGCAAAGAAGGCAAAACATCCGAGCCTTACCATGAACAAGCCCTGGATGATAGTGAAATGGTGGTCGAGCTCCGACAAGTCATCGGCTTGGGACTCGGAGCCTTCCCCGACTTGCAGGTCGCCCCCGGTGGCCCTGGCGTCGACGACCCCGATGGTGCCGGTCCTCTCGACCCCAGCTTCATGGAGCTCCTCGATGTCATTCGTGGACGGAGTGGCAGGACCCTCGATAGGCAGCTCGGTGACAATCTCGTCGTCGACGATGTTGCTGAATCGGCCCCAACTAATGCTAGAGGAGTTCTCACCGCCCCCAGCTAACCGTCTATAGCCTGAGCGGCCGACTTGGCGGACAACGTGGTTACTGCGAAGGCAGCCTCCTCCACCCAGCCATCAACCTTGGCCTCCGTGGCCAACGTTGCCGCTCGCCTAGCCTCAACAGAATCCTTGGCCACCTGCTCGGCGTCGGTGGATGCCCTGGCCACCTGTTCAGCCTCAGTGGGTGCCCCAGTTGCCCACGCAGCCTCGGCGACAGTCTTGGCTACCAGCGCGGCCACATTCTTGGTCGCCTCCTCTTCGGACCCGCCGGCGGTCTATACCGGCGGGTGCTCCTCCTCTTCCAGGTTGGTCACCACCGCTGCCACCCCCGAGCCCACGGCACGCGGGGAAGGGTCGTTTGTCTGTGCGGCGATTGGCTCAACGACCCTGGTCGTCCCCAGAGCTGCCTCGGTGCAGGGCCCGACATTCCTGGCGGGCCTGATCGAGAAGGAAACTTTCAACACAAAAGGAAGGGGAGCAACATCACTCAGGTCCGAGGATTACACTTACACGTTGATCCTGAAGTTGATCCATTTCGCCGTCTTCTTTGGTGGCGGCGTGGGATTTGCCCTCGACACGTCCAATTCGGATGAGTCATTGTACATCTCCTCGGAGGAGGACTTGAGCACTCGCTTTCGCTTGGTGCATCTCGGCGCTGTAGCACCGGACTCCTCCTGCCAATCTTGGAGCCTGAGATCCTTTCCCCTTCCCTTCTTCTCAGGCCTTACGGAAGGCCTCCGGAACCTCCGCATGTCGACCGAGAGGGCTCCGAGGATCGGGGCCAGGGACACGTACACCTGCTGACCCTGTTAGTTCTGACCCCTGGCAGGTGAGACATCAGGCAAAACAAAAACTTTCAAAAACAAAGAAAGGGGTCGATCTTATCGCCGTAGGAGGGTTGTCCGTCGAGAAAGGCTCTAGGCCCCCTTCACCAGAACATGTCGTGCCTTGGAAGAAGCTCGACAGGCGGTGGCGCACGCGCTCCTCGGGCACCATCACGCTGCTCGGGCACAAGTACGCTGCGCACTCCCTGCGCATGCAGGGCTGGATGTCGCGGATGGCAAAGTTGCGCACCACGTGGACGTCGCTCAGACCTCGCCTCCTCAGGTCCTTTATCAGCTCGACGAGTTCGTTAACCTGAACCTGGTCGCAGGAGCGATAGGTGCCCAACCAATTGAGATTGGGGAACGGCTCCTTGTGGATGTCCTCACTGAGGGTCGGCTCGTGGTTCGCAATGTAGAACCACTCCGCGTTCCACCCCTTGTTGGCGAAAGTCACGCAGACGGGGATGTAGCCTTCACCCATCCCTCCGCGGAGCTGGATTCCGGCTCCACCGACGATGCCGCCACTCCCCGACCGCCACAGACATAAGTAGTGGTGGAAGAGGTCGAAGTGCGGGTCTACCCCGAGGTAGGCCTCACAGAGGTGAATGAAGACGGAGATTTGGAGGACGGAATTGGGGTTGAGGTTGCATTGCTCTATCATGTAGTGCTCGAGCAGACCTAGGAAAAAGGGATGGGCCGACACCCCGAAGCCGCACAGGAGGAAGGCAGAGAAAACAACCAACTCATCGGTGTTCGGGGTTGGGAATGCCTCTCCCTGGGTGGTGCGCCATGAAGAGATGCCATGGCAGGGGAGAATGCCGAGCCGCACCAGTTCCTCAATCGTTTCCTTCCCTGCGCGTGAAGGAACAAAGGGCGAGCTCATCTCGACCTCGTCTCCGCTCGTCGCCGGACCATTCCCATCTTCTTTGTCATCTTCTTCGATGCCATCGCCTTCAGCAAAACAGCCACCACCCCTTGCGAAAGCAAACTACCTAGCGGTAGTGAGGATGGCGACACTGTGGTTTGAAGCGAGGTGGAACCAGAGAAAGGTTGTGGGTGCTTGAGAGGTTTAGGGTTCCTAGGTGATTGGGAAGCATAAGGAAGAGGAGAAGTCGGGCGTCGGCAGAGTTTACAAAGGAGCATGATGGAAAGGTTGACAGCACCAATGTCGGAGGACGTGCAACGCCGTTAATGGCGTGTGCGGAGTGTCCGAGGCATTCTCAACCCCTCATCTCCGTGACGTCCAAGTCGCCCGGGCGTTCGATCTGGACCATTCGTCTTTCAAGGAGGCTAACGACATCTTGTGCGTGCCTGTTGTGACTCCCAAAGAAATCGTCAGTGACGTTCCCTCTTCTCACCCAACTGTCAGCCACGTCTGATACAACGGGGAAAGTGGGAAGTGGGAACATGACTAGCCGTTGTATTTCTTTGATTTTCACAGTTTCCCGACGAGACGTAGCATGACTACTGTTCACGTTGTTAGGTGGGACCCCACTTGCGGAGAATACCTCGCGACTAAGTAACCGACTGGCGACAAGGTTTAGGTATCTTATCCTCTGACTTCGCTAAACCGTCGTCGACCTCCAGGTCGAGTCCCCGACACCTCGAGAGAAGGGCTACCCAGCTAGCCCTCAATCGAGATCGAAACCACAGATGGCCTTCGGGCAGTGGTCTCGACGTCATCTCCATAACTTAAGGGTAATGGATTCCTTCGACTCGGAGTGGAATTCCGAGCTAGTCCCCAGTCGAGGTCGGAACTACCATGCGCCCTCAGCAGTAGTCTTGACTATAACCTTGATTTCCATCGCTCCAGGGCGGTGGTCGTGACGACTCAAGTGTGGGCTTCCGAGCTAGTCCACAAGTGAGATCAGGGCTACCTCGAGCCCCAGGGCATGTAGCCCCGAACACCTCACCCATCCTCACTGCCCCTAAGTAGTGGACTCTTCGACTCGAGGGCTGAAGGCCAAATTGCCTCCCCCTCGGTCGAAGCAGGGATTGCCAAATGCCTCCGAGCGGCAGACCTGTTCATCTTGGCTAACCCTTTTTTGGTGTACCTCGAGCATCGCTCAGATCATCGGGAGATTGACAAAAAGCTCTTGATGATTCGACCCTAGGCTCGGATGTGCCATCCAACCCTAGGCTCGGGGGTTGCACCTGCAAAATCTTGATTCACGAAAACTGCTAGGGATCGACACCTTGGAAGAAAGCTTGGGATCGATACCTTGAGCATCCTCAGGAAGAAACTTGGCAACCACGGAGGAAGAAGGAGGAGACAGCCTGGCAGCATCTGACACCACCTGGCGGCACGGAAGCAGGGTCCCAGGGCTGACAGGAGTATAAGATACCCACGGTGTATAGGACCTAACAGACCAACATGTACTTTATCAGACGTTCTCTGTCCCTTTTTATCTCTCTTAGTCTTAGCTTTCTTGGCCCCCAAGCTCATCTGTTCTTAGGGCAGGGTGGTGGGGCCAAGGGAGGATATAGAGGAGGAGAAGAGGAGAACTCTAGCAGACTCCTTTGTAACTCTTGTTCATCATCCACCCCAAGGAAGAACACCACACACTGGACGTAGGCCTATTATCCTTCAGGAGGGCTGAACTAGTATAACGCTCTGTGTCTTTTTTCTTGGCTCGTCTTAGGACTCGAGTCAACCATCAGATCCGTCAGAGGGAAGCTTCTCTACCACCCTCTCTTTCACCTCCTCGGGGATCCCCCTTGGAGGACTGCCGACCCAGTCTGTCGACACTATTGAAAAGTATTTTAAATTCTAATGATCATACATAATTAACATCTGCCCTTATTGAAAAGTATTTTTAATTCTAATAATCATATCTAATTAACATATGCCCTTATTGAAAATTATTTTAAATTCTAATAATCATACATAATTAACACATGCCCTATTCAAATTCATATACAATTTACAATAAATTCAATAAATTCAAATGGTTACAATAAATTCAATAAATTCAAATAATTTACATTGTCCATAGAAAAATTTAGCTAAGTGATGGTTGTCCTCACATACTTTCTTCGCACTATTGTTCCTTCGCTATGATCGTTGCGCGAGTAAGGGGTGTCCTTATTTTATAGCAGGATGCTCGGGTCAACCGCCACCGCGAACGGAGGTTGCCTGTCAAACTGATCGTAATCTTCGTCAGTCCTATCCTCGAATCCCACTATTTTCCTTTTGCCTGGGAGAACCACGTGGCGCTTTGGCTCATTGGATCCTTTCCCCTTCTTTCCTTTGCTAGCCATGTCCTTCACATAGAAAACTTGTCTTACATTATTTGCAAGGATGAAGGGTTCGTCTGAGTATCCAACCTTGCTAAGGTCGATCGTTGTCATCTCACTTGCATCAATCGTTACGCCTCCACCACTCAGCCTAACCCACTGGCACCAAAACAGAGGAACCTTCAGAGGTCCATAGTCAAGTTCCCATATGTCCTTGATGCTACCGTAATACATGCTAGTCGTATCATCGTATCCCACGGCATCGATTCGAACAACGCTGTTCTGATTCGTGCTCTTTCTGTCTTGGGTCCGTGTGTAAAATTTGTACCCATTGATTTCATATGCCTGGAATGTGGTGATCGAGCAAGATGGTCCCCTTGCCAAGAAGGCTAGTTGTCGGTCAATGTTCTAGTTGCCCGTGAGATGTTGTCGCAGCCAAGCAGAGAAAGCATCAATGTGATGGCGTGTAATCCAGGCATCCGTCTTACCGATGTTTTCAGAGCGAACAATCGCCAAGTGCTCCTCGATGCAAGGAGCCACCAAGGAAGATTATTGAAAAACAGTCTAATGTGCTTTCCTGAACAAGTCATTGTCTATAGTCGTTATTGTCTTCCATCCAGAAGTCCCCTTCCCCCGTAGTCTCCCTTTATGGCTTGATTTGGGCACCCCGATGGGATGAAGGTCTTCAATAAAGTCGATGCAGAACTCAATGACGAGAACGGTTATGGACGTACTTCTTTAGAACACCCATATACCTCTCAAAAGGGAACATGTTGTGTAGGAATATAGGACCGAGGATACGGATCTCTTTGACAAGGTGGCATAGGAGATGCGTCATGATATTGAAGAAGGAAGGTGGAAAGATCATCTCAAAACTGACAAGACATTGCACCACAAAATTTTGAAAAGCTTCTAGTCTGTCTGGATCGATGATCTTCTACGAAATTGCATTCAGGAAAGCACATAGCTTTGTTATTGTTGCCCGGACAATATCGGGAATGATAACCCGAAGTATAATGGGAAGCAGTTGTGTCATCAGCACGTGGCAGTCATGAGACTTTAGGTTTGTGAACTTCTTATCCTTCGTGCTTATTATTCCCTTTATATTCGAGGAGTATCCAAATGGTACCTTGATGCTCTCTAGGCATTCAAACATGTTGTCCTTCTCTGCCTTGCTCAAAGTGTAGCTGACTGGACTCAAGTAGTGGTTTGCTTTCTCCTTTGGATCCGGGTGAAGGCCGTTGCGTTGTGCCATATGCTTCAGATCATTTCGTGCCCCGAGTGTATCTTTTGATTTTCCATATAGACCTAGGAAGCCCAGCAGGTTAACGCAAAGGTTCTCAGTGAGATGCATCACGTCGATTCCGTGGCGGACGTCCAAGACTTCCTAATAGGGCAACTCCCAAAAAATGGACTTCTTCTTCCACATCACGGCGTGACCCACTTCACTTGCTATAGGTGGCTGCCAGGTCCCTTTTCAAATACTACTTTGAGGTCTTTCACCATGGCAAAAATGGTCTTTCCGTTGCGATGCTTTGGCTTAGTACAATGGTCTGCCTTTTGTTCAAAATGTTTACCTTTTCTCCAGACAGGGTGACTTGCAACAAAAAAGCAACGATGGCCCATGTACACTACCTTCTTACAGTGTTTCAGGTACGTACATTCGGTCTCATCCATACAGTGGTTGCAAGCGTTGTACCCCCTTGTTTGACTGTTCAAATAGGTTACCTAGTGCAGGCCAATCGTTGATTGTAATGAACAGCAACAGTCGAAGGTTAAACCGCTCCTGTTTATCCTCATCCCACACGGGGACACCTTTTTTCTTCCACAGCAGTTTCAAATCTTTGATCAGTGGTCTCAGGTACACATCGATGTCGTTACCAGGTTGCTTTGGGCCTTGAATAATAATCGGCATCTGAATGTACTTCCGCTTCATGCATAGCCAAGGCGGGAGGTTGTAGATACACATCGTTATAGGCCAAGTGTTGTGGCCGCTGCTCATCTCTCCAAAAGGATTCGTGTCATCTGTACTTAAGCCGAACCTTATGTTTCTTGCATCCTCGCTGAAGTCTTTAAATGTCTACCGATGTTTCGCCACTATGACCCAACGGCGGGATGTCTCAGCATGTCGTCTTGTTGGCATTCTTCTACGTGCCAGCGCATCATCCTTGCATGCTCTTTGTTCCTAAACAGACGCTTCAGCTATGGTATTCTAGAAAAATACCACATCACCTTAGCAGGAACTCTTTTCTTCAAAGGTCATCCATCAACATCGCCTGGATCATCTCGTCTGATCTTGTATCAAAGTGCTTTACAAACCGGACATGCTTCTAGGTTCTCGTACTCCTCACCGCGATAGAGGATACAATCGTTAGGACATGTGTGTATCTTCTGTACCTCCAGTCCTAGAGGGCAGACTAACTTCTTAGCCTCGTACATTGATTCCGGCAATTTGTTTCCCTCTAGAAGAATGTTCTTCACGAGTTTTAGTAACTCGCCAAATGCCTTGTCACTGACGCCATTTTTGGCCTTCCATTATAAGAATTCTAGCATGGTATCCAACATTTTGTGCCCCTGTTCACTACCTGGGTACAAGGACGTTTTGTGGTCTACCAACATACGCTCCAATTTCTGCACCTCCTTTTCACCTTCGCAGTGCTCCTGTACGTCGCTCAACATCTGACCAAGGTCATCGGTATTGTCGTTTTCTTCAGCATCCCCGTCTGCCTCACCTACTGTCCAAAATGTTGTCTTCGTCTTCTTCATCTTCTTCCATTGCAACCCCTACCTCTCCGTGCGATGTTCAGCAATTATAGTGAGGCATGAATCCCGACTAAAACAAGTGGGCACGACTAATTCTTGATGTAGAATACTCCTCGTTTTTGCACTTTTTGCATGGACAACGTATATAGCCCTTATGGTTGTTGGCATTGGCCACACTCAAAAAATAATGCACGCCTTGAATAAATTCTGCCGACCATCGGCCCGTCGTGTACATCCATTACCGATCCATCTACATGAAATGCACAAAAATCGTAAGAAAAATCCACGAAAGTCAAACAATTTAAATAATATTACAATAATTATATAAATATATAATTAGACAATAATTATATAATAATCCAACATACATAATTTGTTGTACGTAGTGTACTTATTTCTAACTGTTTAATGATTTTAAAATTGCCTTAGTTTTCTAATCTACTATCAAATTTTCTATATTTTTCCTTTGTCATCTATTTTATAACATTTTTTTGTCCACAAGTTTTTCTCATCATTTTCCACAAAAATAATTAGAGATAAAAGTGTATGTAAAGTATACCTACAAATATAATGTGATAAGTATACTTAGAGGATGGAGTTGTGGATTTTAAGAAGTAAAATAATTTTCCCAAACAAATTTTTTCTCTCTTTATTTTCCATTAGCCTATTTAGAGATAAAAATGTATAGAAATAAACAGTAAAAAGTAATATGCTAAACATAGATCACAAGAGAATGAAGTTGCTAACCTTGTAGATCCCTCAGATTTGTGTATTATCATCAAAACAATTTCACAAAAAAATTTGGCAGCACCTCCCCTCTTCTGCAAACCTTTGAAGACACTGGCTCGAGCTGGAGGAGGAGGAACAAGTATAAAAAGCACCTTCACGTTAGTCCAGGTTGGTGTTACCAGCCGACACTAAAGATCATTTAGATCTTTACTCCCGGTTGGTAACAACAGCCAGAACTAAAGTTAGGATCTTTAGTCCTGGTTGGTCTTACCAACCGGGACTAAAGATCCCCGGCGCCTTGATTGGTTCTGACAGGAATCTAACCGGGACTAAATATGATCTTTACTCCCGGTTGGTGACACCAACTAGGTGATCCATATATGGATGGAAAGATAACTTTATAAGGAAGACAATGGAAGTGGTCTCACGTCAAAATTCCTTGAGAATCAATGGGAATCGTCAAAACAAGTCAGCATCCTTAATCTGTCCCGATGTTGCATCACCGTATTTGGTCCAGCGGACCGTGTATCGTCTTTGAGCCCGTTAGGGGGGCACGTCCAGGGTGGGCCACGACCCTAAGACCTATATAATAATGTGTTGCCGCCATCATTAGGGTTGGGTTTTGCTTAGATTAATCTGTCAATAACAATTTTTCCGTTCATCGGTTTGTGAGACCTCAACATTGTGAGATTATCTGCAAACTGGTTGTTTTGTTTCTCGTTCTTTCTTGTGTTCTTCGTTGTGCAGGCAAGGATTAGCCTTCTTGGCGAGGTCAACCGGAACTGTGTCTCGGTTGATAAACAGAGGAGTTGTGGTGCTAAGATTGCAGGGTTGGATCTTTCGATCTTGTAACACCCTGAAAATCGAAACTTAAAAATCGCGATCTAGAAACCAGAGCCCACAAAAACTTTTTGAATCATTGCATCTTGTTGTGCTTTTTTGCCTCTTATTTGCAAGTTTTATTGCATGTTATAAATAAAAATACACTTATTTAAAAGAAAGAGAAATCAAAAGGGCTGAAACCCACTACAAGGAATACAGCTTTTCATGACGTTTTAATTTGGTCACATATAGTGAAAAACGCGTCACGGTTAACCTATGACGACGATCGAGAAATCCGTCATGTATCTCGCGTCATACATTTGCTAGACCGATTAGAGCCATCACAGATTGGCATGTATTTTCGTCATGGAATCACTGGTCAGCAACAATAGTGAAAGGCTATAGTGACGAACCGAAGCGTCATAAAATGTGTACATGTCATCTTTTGTCAAGTCATCTGTTGAGGTTGGGTGTGACGTGGCTGCTACCTTGCCACGTCATCACTAGGCCTTATATGCCCTAAAATACAGGAGGCCCATTTATTGTACAGATTTTTGGTCTATTTGTTCTATAATTTTTTTATTTAGTTAGGCCCATACTACTGGGCTAGCCCAAATGCAGAGAAGAATGGGCCCATTCAAATAAAAATTTAAATTCACACAGAATCAAATTTAAATTTAAATTGACACATTAAAATTCAAATTTGAATTGACCACATTCAGATCGTCACAAAAACATCACATATGAAGATCATCGAACATATCACAGATCAGCTATATATATATATATATGGAGAGATCCATTGCCATAACATATCACTGATCCATTACACAGTTTGGCACAGAACGGCATATATATACTTTGGCACACACGACAGCATATATAGCTGCCGATGTTGTCAAAACAAAATAAAAACAACATAGCTACCACAGTTCACACACAATGATCACAGATGCATCCACCAAGAATTCACAGGCCATGCGAGGCAACATTCACAGAACATTGCATCAGTTCAAGTTCATTCACACAACCTTACCATCTTGGTAGAACTTCTGGAATCATCGACATCAAACCCTTAATGAGTGCATCTGTCTCAGCTTGCTTTTTCTTCAGCTCCTCTTCTTGCCTAGCCTTAACTGCTTCTGATTCCTGGAACTTCTTCATAATCTCATCCATTTGTTGTTGTTGAGACTTCACAAGCTCCCTAAGATCACTTGATGTCTGCTTCTCCACCACCAGTTCAGCTTCCAGCTCACGCTTACTTTCTCCATTGTTAGCAGCAACTAAGCTTGTCATCCCCACATTCACCAGAAAACTGTTCTTATTCTTAGTTTTCAGAAGCAGAACCTCAGAGACAGCACCAGTCACATCATTTGGTTCCTCACCATCATCCATAGTAGCATTTATCTTGTCCTCCATTTCAACCTAGCAGTGGATGAGATAGATAGACCAAGGATCATGACATATATAAACCTAATGTACAATTTGACTATGTACTAATTGTGACATTTCTTACAATAATTGATTGAACTGCAGGGGTGAAGCCTTTCTTCTTGCTGTAGTGGCAGTCTTTAAATATATCCAGTGCATTTGGAGGTTCATTTTTGTACTTGTCTGCCTGAAAATCTACTGGTTGATCCATTTTTAATCTACTGGTTGATCCATTTTTTTCTTAACACGGATATCAAGCAGTAAAAACTAAGTGACATGGGATGCAAGTAATGTAGGTAATCGAGCAGTATGTACTAATTTTTTGTTTAAAAGGAGGTAATCGAGCACTATGTACAAAGCAAAACAGATTAGCTAGCTTATCCAACTCTAAGATGACAAAGTCAAAACGAAATATAGCCCACATACATCATTACAGATCACATACATCAATTTATAGACAGGAGTATGTAATAATCCATGTTGTAGTTATATGTACTCACCAAGTTTAAAATGTGCATTTCATAGCTGCGAGAACCAGTTGTCTGGTGAAACTGCACTTTGCTCCTGTTTTCTTTGTTTTTCTCACAAGTCACCTACGTAACAGTATTGTAATTTTAGTCACATACAAGATCAACTTTAGATTATGATATGCACATCAGATTTATTATTGGTTGCATGAGCCTACCATTTCCTTGTCATTTTTCTAGTATGCGACAAGTTTATCCCATTAATCGTTACTCATAGAGGACACTAGAGAAGTTTTGGGCACCAAATGTAGTGGACAAGCATCAAAGTATTGCCTTTTGAGCTTATAGCGCTGCTGGCGAACAACTTTCTTTAGCATAGAGACACAAGCTCTTTTCACGGAGGGTGCATTTGGATCGGTCTGGAACTTGGACTGCAAACAGTTAACAACATTATTGGTATGTTTTATTCAATACTCAGTGCAATGGTTGAAAAAACAATAGACAGAGGCAAGTTTCAACACTTACACAAACTCTTTGTATGTAAGCCTTGATCATAGGAGCAGCAGATGGTTTCTTGTACTCTTTCCAATGTGAAAATATAGGAACATGGGCCCTGACAGCAATGTTGCACTCAGATGCAAACTTAGCAGCAATCATCACTGAGTCTGGCCTTTTCTTCCCTGGTTCAATAACCAAAGGTAGTTTGCCTTTCCTCGAGCGAGTCATCTGATCAAGTTTCCTTCCAATATTAGGTCCCCTCGTCCAATCCTCCTCATCCAATGGGTCATCTGCAAAGAATATATTTCAACAGTACACTAGTGGTTTTATGTTTGGTGTCGAAAGATTTAAATTATGCAAGGATTAAAAAACATACCTACAGAGGTGATGCCACCCTGAGTTTGATCATTATCGTTGACCTCGTTCATGTTGGGTCCATTAGGAGTGTGCCCATCATGGTTTAGCTCAGCCTGTCTCTGTTCATCTCCTTCATTTTGACAGCCATTTTGCTGGCATACATCAGTATTGTGCTCATGTACTTCATCTGCTGAGCTGAAACAACTACAATTTATCTTAGAGTTAGTAATACATATTGAATGTTGCTTCCAGAATTTAAGTGCAATTTGTTATAGGAATTTGAGTGTCAACCTTCCTCTGTATCCTTAATGGTTTCAGCTTGATGTTTGATAGAAGCCCTAGTGAGTCTAGAAGGTTGCATTGGAGGCTGTGGCTTACGAACACCTCTGTTGCATACCTTTTTTCCATGATTGTCCTACAAATAACCAATCAAGTAGTCAGAAAAGGAGATATATCATTAGATGTAATGATCAAGGAAAATAATTATTACTATGGAATAACTATCACCTTTGCTGCAACACTAGCAAGTGCAGAGTCCAACTCCTGCAAAGCATTTGTCTCTTGCTCTGGGTTAGAAACATTTAAATGGTCATCATTGGCCTCCTCCTGCACATTGTACTCAGAACCAGAGTTTTCTGGGGAAATGCCTATGTTCGCAAACAGATTAGTGACTACAAGTAGTCCTAGTTGTCGCATGTACGAATTGTTGCGGAGACATCGTGTCATCCTTTCAATTTCATAGCTATTAAGCGGATCCGCTGCATTGACACAAAACAAAAAAAGAAGATTAGGGAATTGAGATTTTCATTCTCCATAGTAATGTAATAGCAACAATGACAGATTTTAATAAGTTGTAAAGAGAATGGATGAGTGGCACATTCTAGGAAATCATTCACATCAGTAAAAACAGCATGAGTGAGACTATAAAGAGAATGGTAATGATCTTCACTTCTGTAATTTGCATTGCCGATGCCTAGTTCAGACTATGGCAAGTAATGAAATATGCAAATTGTTGGCCTGCTGCCATTTTGATCTGTGCTTGATCTGTGACTATAAAAATTCCATCAAAAGATCCCTTGCTTTTTGTGACTATAAAAATTCCATCAAAAGAGCTCCATCATTTACCCCATCTATACGAGTTTTGTGAGACTATAAAAATGTACATCTATACGCGTCTATAAAAATTCCATCAGAGAAGCTCAATCTATACAAGTACATGTGCACAATATTTCAGTAAACAACAATGCATTAACCCCAACCAAAATTTCAGTAAAACAACAAATTTTCAGCAAAAGAACACATTGACCTGGAAACTTGTTCTTCTGTCATGGCCTCTTCGCTTGCTTTTTCCCCCTCTTCTGTGGAGACATAGTCAACGGTTGTAGTCACCGGCAGAGCGGTGGCTGCGGGATGGCAACGCGGCGCTGCGGGGTGGCGGTGCTGCGGGGTGGCGGAGCTGCGGGGTGGCATCGAGGCGGCTGCGAGATGGCGCTGATGTTTGGGGATTTGGGGGTGGCGTAGGGTTTGGGGTCGCGGGATTTGCTTGCACTGGCACGCAGCGGGCCTCTTATATATGTTGGAACAAGAGAATTACCAAAAAGTCCTCAAGGTTTGGTTTGTGGGAGGCAGTGGAGTTTTGGCGGGCATAGCAAAAGGTAATTTCGTCAGCAAATCGTGGAATCCAATGTGAAATTTTCAGGTGCGCGCCGCCGCGGCTTGTTCCGCCACCTCTCTGGCCCGGGCATGCCTTGAAACGAGTTCCCCGTGTCACGTAGATGGTGTAGAGCCCAATAGATCCCGATATCCGGCCGTTCTCACCACCGTTCACCCTCGCCCCGCCGTCGGCCTCACCGGGAAGAAGAAGGAAGAAAAGGAAGGAAGAAAAGAAAAAGAAGAAAACAGAGGGAGAGATGGGCTCGTAGCCCGGTGGAGAGGGTGAGCCAAGTGAGAGACGTCGCGGGTTCGAAACCCGGCTTAGGCAAAATTTTTGAAAAATTTTTATTTTAATTTTTGTAAGGGATTAAAAATAAGAATAAACCTAGTAAAAATCCTAGAAAAATATTTTTAATCTTTTTAACTCCCTAAACTTTATTTACAAATATTTTTCATCTTTTAAATAGATTATTATTTATTCACTTTTAAAAGTTTCTTTCGCAAAAAACTATGAGTTTTATATTCAAACTTTTTAACCTATTCAATTTTCAACACTATTATCTTTTGAGAAGTTCATTTATTCACCTAGTTTTATATGTACAAACAAGAACTTTTTCCAAGAACTATATACTATTGTTATAAGTCCTATTCAACTCTTTACTATATATATAGAAATTTGATGTTTGATTTTTTCTCTATAAAGACCTCCTCACTCCACATATCAATGAACCACGACACCAAAGCTCACAAAGGAATTTAGATTCAACCAAAGGATCGACGTAAACACTATAGCTAATCTCTAATCCAAATAAATATTCATGGACCATCGATTATAATGCTTTTAAAACTTGAATTAACTGGGGATAAGGCTACCCCATATAAATCAGAGAAAACACAAAAGTTCGAGTTAATGCAACTCACTCGTTTCAACCCGGACTTTAGCAAAACCCAATCCGTTTACAACCATAGATTCGCCGTAGGGACCACTTTTGCGATTCAATTGGTTTTAATGGTTTTTATTTGAATTCTGATCGAATTCAATTGGATCTTTCGCACGTATGTATAGAATCCGAGGGAACCATTGAATACGCTGAAGACACAAGTCAAGAAGGTCGCGACCAAGGCAAGTCATCACTTCCTTCGAACATGTTGATCCTATTTATAAAATGTTGTTGATTTAAACTTCAAAGATGCATGCTATACATACATAAACTTGAAATACCATGCCTTGATTTGTTTACCTTTAGAAATACCCTTCGTAACCCTCGTTATGGAATAACCGCAGGAGATCTTCGATACAATGCTTAGCAATGCCATGATTAGACTCAATGCATAACCATACTTTTACAAAGGATGCTTGGGCAACTACCTTACGGAAGGTAGTTGATTTACGGCAAGTGGAGACATGAGCGCCACATTGCCATGAGAACGATAAAAAGTGTTTGTGAAAAGTGAAAAAAATACAAAACCAACGTTTTTGGCTGGGGCGGATGGTTGATTTGGGTGGATTCCGGAAAAGGCAAGTACCGTCCCTGGTCGATTAAGGACCGAGCCATGAGACTTATAACCTAAAACGAGCCAGTACAACTGTACTTCTCGAGTGGGTATAGACCTAGCGGAGTAGATAACCGAGCGGAGGTGGTATCCCTGCATAGTGGTTCTTGATTGAGATGTGGTTCTGGTTGGTGGAATGAGGCTAAGGCCTATGGATGGAATGATGAGATAAATCGATATTAATGAAAACTTAAAGATTGAATGAGTTTCCCCTTACCCCGGGAGCACCAGAACTCCTCTCACTGCTAGGAAGGGACGGCTAGAGTGCAAAGAGGATTTAAGTTCATGGAGCGGATACTGCCAAAGTGAGGTTATCAAAAAGCTTTCTCGTGACCATCTCATGTGTTGGGACGTAGGCTCATTCGTTGGGCAGTCACGGAGTACAGGTAAAGTGTACATCCACTGCAGTGTGAGTAAACCAATCTATTCGAATAGCCGTGCTCGTGGATAATGAGCGATGTGACAAGTTTCCAAGTTTCTCTTGTGGATAGACTCATAAGTTTTAAAATGGTGGGATGGTATGCATAATGACTTTTGTGTGCTGGTGGACCAACTTCTCAAGATGCGAGAAAGAGTAGGCTCCCAGAAAACCATGACGATCCGAAGGTGCGAAGCCATCCTTGGAATCACTATGGATGGTAGACAGAACCGTCGCTGACTTAAAATACCATGGAATTAAAACTTGACTTGGCTAGATGATAGGTTTTGTGAAATGATTTGCAAAATTGGCTTTGAGCAAATAAACCATAGCCATTCCTTGATGAATCCCCTATCATATGCATCTTTCCGTGTTGGCTTGCTGAGTACGGTTGGTACTCACCCTTGCTATACGCACAAACCTCCAGATGGAGACATTGAAGACTCGGAGGACCCGTATGCCTATTGCCAGGAGGGAAATGAAGAAGAGGGAGCGCATTAGGTCTTAGTCCCCAGTCGTTGCCTGTGGCAAATCGACAAGCCGCTGCCTTCCATTCTGCTGCCTCACCTACTTCTGCTTTTGGTTGTAATTGGTCCATGAGGACCTATATTGCCCTCAGGCTTATTATTGTAATATACTTTTGATGTAAGACTATTCGTGCACTAAGCGCCTGATAATACAGTATTGTATTCGTGAGTACCAAACTACTCGATCCATGGAAATGGTACTATGAACACGAATGATTCCCGTTCTCAAAAACGGGGGTCGATAGATCTGAAGCCGAATCGGTGTGTCACTCTCCACCATAGCGATAGTTACCTCTACCAGACGGAAGATTGGGATCCCCATTCACATCAATATCATAGAATAAAAAAAGTTCCATTTTACTATGCCGAATATTTCATCGTTTAATCCTCTAAACTATTTTTTCTCATTTTACCCCTAGGCTATTGAAAAGAAATCTAATTGTGTCGAACCATAATGATACCTACAAAGTATTTTATACAGTTTCCTTGCAGTTTTAGATCTATGTTATTGATTCCAACCTATACAAATAGTGATTAAAACTCTAAAGCTTGAGACGTAAGACATTATTGTACCTGCATGACATCCCACAAAAGTTTAACCTTAAACATACTTTTATAAATTGAAGTATTTGTCACCTCAGGTAGTACACCCTAAAAAAGAAGTGCTGCAGAATTTCGCAATGCAATCTGGAAGCTGAGTAAGGATCATCCTAATTCCTAAAGTATGTCTCCACTGTTAAACATAGTCTTATCCCTGTATATATATGTGTGCATGATGATTGGATGGATGTGCTCTATCTAGATAATGTTTGTAATCACTAGTTAGCCAAGCCAATCCGTCCTATCTGTGCGTCATAATCTGTAATCCCACGATGATGGTTGTTATCACCAATATATAACAAAGGTACAGCCCTTAACGGGGTTCAACGCTTCGACGCCTCTGATTTCTTCACATGGTACCAGAGCTTACCTATCAAATCACATCTATACTAACTCATGACGAGTTCGTCGAAGACGGCGGCCAGCAATGTGGTTGGCAGTAACATGATCTGGAGAAGCACTCCAAGAACAACCATGCACTCTGGAAAGTGCAGGTCCTGGCGTCAATTCGAGGAGCTCATCTTGAGGGCCATCTCACCGGCGCCACCAAAACCCCTAAAGCCAAAACCATGGTCAAGGAAGGCAAAAAGGAGGTTGAAGCGCCAAATCCAAACTATGAGGAGTGGATGGCGAGTGATCAGCAAGTCCTAGGGTTCCTGTTGTCGACTTTGTCCAAGGATATCCTGACACAAGTTGTGGCATGTGATACCGTGGCTGCTGCATGGAGCATCATCAGGGAGATGTATTCCTCGATGCCCCGGGCGCGCTTCATCAACATGAGGATTGCTCTTTCCAGCACAAAGAAAGGGGATCTCTTGGCTACGTAGTATGTCGCCAAGATGAGGGCATTAGCCAATGAAATAAGTGCCTCAGGAAAGAAGGTTGATGATGAAGATCTCATCTCTTATATCAGCACTGGTCTTGATGAAACATTTGAACCAGTGGTTTCTTCTCACGTCAGAAGAATGGAGTCGATGACCGTGGGAGAGGCATACTCCTATCTGCTTAGTTTTGAGCAGCATCAAACTCTTCGTCAAGCTGGAGCTGCGTCCGTCAATTTGGCAAGCAAAGGGCATGGCTCTGGTAGACAGCAGCGCGAGCTCAACGACGGCAGCAATCCTGGTTGTGGCAATAATAGCAGCGGTGCTGGCGGTGCCAACCATGGCAGAGGTCACGGGAACGGCTACAGCAACACTCGTCACAGCGGCAACTACACCGACAACAGGCCCAAGTGCCAGCTCTGTTACAAGAGAGGGCATACGGTAATTAATTGCTGGTATCGCTATGATGAGGATTTTGTTCTAGATGACAAATATGTAGGCACAACATCCACATCTTATGGAGTTGATATCAACTGGTATGTGGATACTGGAGCAACAGATCATGTAACTGGGGGAGTTGAAAACTCACCATGCGTGATCGCTACAAGGGACAAGATCAAGTTCACATCGCATGTGGTGCAGGTATGAAAATTAGCCACATCGGTCACTCTATTGTTAAAACCCCAAGGCGTGATATTCGTTTACAAAATGTCCTCTATGTTCCTAAGGCCAGTAAAAACCTTGTTTCCACACATCGTCTTGTTTCTGATATGCTTACATGGAACTTTACAAAAAAGTACTTTAATCTTAAGGATCTGGCTATGAAGAAACTTCTGCTTAGAGGACCTTGCCGTGGACGACTATATGTTCTAGCACCAGCACCACCACATCTGCACCCAATAAAGAAGCCTATGGAGTCCACAAGCCATCCTTCGAGAGGTGGCATAGTCGTCTTGGTCATCCATCCTCTCCAATTGTGGAGAAGGTCATTAGCAAAAACAATCTTTCTTGTTTAGGTGAGTCAAATAAATAGTCGGTCTGTGATTGTTGGCCCTCAATTTTGGAAATCGGAAACCTTCCATGTTCATCAGTACCAATCCCTAGATTAGTAGTTGGTACACACATACATAGCCGGTTCACAACATATCACGAATGAATTGAGGCTAAAAGAATTTAATGCTTACATTAGGGCCAGGCAGGTCAACAACTATCTTGAACAAGCTGAATTCTTGAGGGCCAAGGGATCAATTGCTTTTCTGTCCACTGAGAGGATTATGGCAGCCATGGAGTCTGCAAGTATTCTATCAGCAATTCAGTAAGGGGACGAATCATCTTCTTCAGATGACTCAGTGGACTCATCTCTCTGGTATGGCAATCTCTTCATTCCTGAAAATTTATTGACATTCTGCCATAGAGCTCCTCTTCAAATGTTGCAAACAGTGTCTACTGCTCCCAGCGTGGCAGAATGGAAAGAGGATGTTTCAAAATCTCTTTTTCTTTCAAAGCTAGATTTGGACACTTCTTCATTAGGCTCTAGGTTTCTTCGTTTGGTAGTATTGACGTTAATATCTAGAGTCGGGTCGCTCCTGGGCCAATTTCACTTCCCTTGCTAAATTCTCACAGGCCAAGATCCAAAACTCCCTTGGTCAACACCATGGTCAGGAGGAGCTCTCGGTTGAACCCTAGGGTGGTGGACGTTCTCCAGGTCATTGCAATCAAAGAGCCGGCAACAAAAAGAAGGAGGTTTCAGATTACCTCACTGGACCTGGACAACCCTCCCAAGAATGCAGATGAAGCCCTTAATCCAATCCCTTTTGAAGTCATACAAGATTGGGCTGAGAAATGTGGAGTACCTCCTGCAGATCTCCCAGTGGACCAACTAATGAAAGATCGCCATGATAACTTAAACTTGTTGGCCTTTTAAGTCTGTTGTTTGTTGGTGGAAACTTTTGTTCTTTAATAGTTGTGATGTGATGAATGATTAGTCCTTTTATCTGCTGATGCTTTGTTTTTTGTTAACTGTGATGGATAGTTCGATGATTGTTCTGGGTGGCTCTTCTAGAAAGGGCAGTTATCTCTATCTTTTCCTATTTGCTCCCAATGAATAGACCTTGGAATGTTCTTTGCTGGAACGTAAGGGGTATCAATGCTGCAGCAAAATGGCCGATCATCCATAATAAAATCGTTGAAAGCAATTGTGAGATCTTTTGCTTCCAAGAAACAAAAAAGGAAAATTTTGATTCCCTCTTCATTAGAAAGATTGCCCCAAAGAAATTTGATCAGTTCGCTTTCTCTCCTTCTCTGGGAGCTTCGGGAGGAATTCTGATTGGTTGGAATGGGAAAGTTTTTAATGGTTCTACTATTGAAATCCAACCCTTTGCGGTTTCGATCTGTTTCTCATCCCGTTTTAATCTAAACACCTGGAATTTAGTTGCAGTCTATGGACCTTGTTTGGAGCCAGCCAGAACCAACTTTCTGAATTGGTTATGGAATTTGGATATAAAGGATAACTTTAATTGGCTCTTGATGGGGGATTTTAATTTTTATAAATCTTTGGAGGACAGAAACAAACTTGGAGGTAACTTTTAGGATACGCAGATTTGTAATAATGTCATTGATCATCTTGGTCTAGTAGAAATCCCATTGAAAGGAAAAGCTTTTACCTAGAGTAACATGCAATCTAATCCGCTCTTGGAAAGATTAGATTGGTTCTTATTTCTTCCAACTGGAGCCTCGATTATCCAAATACCATGGCCTATCCTCTAGCGAGATCCACTTCAAATCATATTCCTTGCAGAATCTCAATAGAAACTCAAATTCCCAAATCAGCAATTTTTTGGTTCGAGAATGCTTGGATTGCTCATGAGTCTTTTCTTGATACTGTTAAACAGTCCTGGAACCAAAATAGAGTTAATCATGGTAATGCAACCTCAGTTCTCTCACCAAAATTCAATAAATTGAGATATGATTTGAAAGGTTGGTGCAAAAAGTTCAAGAATATCAAAACCTGTATTTGCAACAGCAATAAAGGCATCCTTTACATAGATTCTATCGAAGAGTATAACAGCTAGTCAATACAGAATGGAATTTCAGGAAAATTATCAAGGATCGTCTTAGCAATCACTACTACAAAAACATGCATGGACTCCAACTTGTAGTAAATTTGTAGTAAATTCAATTTTAATCCTTTTTGAGTAAACTAAAATTTCTATAAAACCAGCAACTAATGGACTCCAATTAGGAGAAATAAAATATGGCAACACATGTACTAAAAATATAGAAAGACCTTAAATAGTTAGCTTAGGTGCTAAACACAATAGGTGGATTAAGCACTATATGTATGTATGCATAGATGTATATATATAAATTGTACCCCATCTCAAGTAAATCTAATAAAAACTTGCTAAACCAGTGGAGCTATGGTTCCAACTCCACTCACTAAGGTTTAGAGCACCTAGCTCATATAACACTATCTAGATTAATATGCTAAAGAAATAACGTAGAACACCCTCTAGCTTGTAAAGTGTGTGGTAGAATAATATAAACCCTAAAAATATGAACTAAGGCTAAATTAGTTCCTAAACTACGTATTCTCATATATCTTTAGCAAACAAAACAAGTTCTGGACCCAAAAGCCTACAGCCATAAGCCATATAAATAGAACACTGTAGGCCTAGAACCCGTCGTAGATTTGTAAAATACCCAAGAAATTTATAAAAGCTTTAAAACTTATGAAACCAATTGTTGTAGTCCTAGAAAACATTTCTTCACACCTCCGTGGAATCAAATTAACAAAAATCAAAATATAGAGCCCTGTCCAAACAGCACCTACCCCATATGTCGCTAAGTCCCGATAAAACTTCTAAAAAATCATAACTCTCAATTGGGATAGGATAAAATGAAAATTCTTCCACCAAAAATCATTTTATATCAGTACCCACTTAATGCGTAAAAATCATGTATTTTAGAGTATTTTTTATTTTTCGCATATTTCGATGTTTAATTGCATAACGTGTATTTTTCTTAGATAATTGCACAAACGATGGAGGAGAGAATTAGACGCTGACATTTTCTTCAGACCAAGGCAAGTTTTTGCCCCTCCTTTGAACACATTGAACCCATGTTTTCGGGCAATGTATTTTGTTTGTGAAATCTTGCACGCGTAATTTATCGTATCGTCATTTTAAATTGATATCGGTAGTTAAGTCCTGAAAATCTGCATATACATTTTCTAAAGTACTCCCTTGCTGTTTTGAACCCCAAGAAATAAATTAAAATTAGTCATATGAGAATATGCAATGCTTTATGAAAATGATATGCTTAGCCTTGCTTAGCGTTATTCGAAAAATAGGCATGGATTGATTCTCTAAACTCTTTGGAGAGAACTTTTGTGTGTTCAGAACTAAAATGGGGAGAAACCCCAATTATCTGCGAAAACAAAAGTCAAAACTTGGTTTTTAGACTTGGGCGGCAAGTGGCGTGCAATTGATGTATTTGCCGATAGGGGGAGTGTTCGCCCGAGTCGATTAAGTACTGAACTACATGTCATTCATTATATATACCGTACATCCACATGTGCTAGTACGGGATAGCCTTAGCCGAGTAATCTATTTAGCACCTAGCCTTGCATTATGGTAGGCCGAAGTGTATGGGTTCGGATAACCCAGAGGAACTTCCTATTTACCCCGTCGTGGTAGTTTAGGCGACTAAGTCTGTCCAATACAACGATATCGTGCCACGTGGGTGGGTTCCTGTCGTGTCTGCCACCACAGCGTTAAGTTAAGGCATGGGCCTCCCACTTAACGGTTCTAGGTCTTATTCCAGTATGACCTAGGATGGAGAAAACACGTATCGTGCTGGTGCAAGGCTAGGGATTAAGTAGTGTAAATGCTTCGTTATGACCTCTAGGCCACATTCAACCTGAAGAGTGTGGTAGTGTGTCGCGAGCGCAGAACAAACTGGAGTGTTCAAATCATGTGGATAAAGTTGTACAGTCTCTGCAGAGATAATAAAAACTAATCGATTAGCCGTGCTCACGGTCATGAGCGACATGATGAAATGCTATGGGTATAAATCTTGGATTTTGTGTTTTCCCCAAATGGTCTTGAAAATGAAATGTGTTGTGTTGGAAATAATGTTTTTTCATGCTTTATATTTGCCTTACTCCCGGCGCGAGAAAGATGCTAAAGTATATCTATGTATGCAAGCTTTTGATGAAGCCATGCCATGTTTAATAAAGTTTGGTGTTTGCTGAAATTATTTTGTTAAAAACCACGTTGTAAAATACTTGCGAACCAAAACTAGCCTTATGCTGAAATTTAAACCACAATTAGCATTTCCCTTTGATTTAGAGCTAGCATGTACTTAGCTTTGATTGTGCTCTTGTCAGTACATTATTTCAAATAATGTAGTGACACTTACAATTGGAATATCCATTTTGATGCAAGCCGTAGACTTAGCTTCTGAGAGAAAGCGGGTAATCGACTGCTTCTTTTAGGATTGAACTTAACGGGTAAACCCCTAGTCAGTGTGCTTGTGGAATGGGTAGTAAGCCACTGTTGTTTGTTGTACTCTGATTATATATTTATTTGGCCGGTCGGCCTATGTAATTATCTAAGTGTTGTAATCCTTTAAGTCTTGGTCAATTTAAGTATATTCGCTATGTATATTCATGCTTGTGAGAAAAGTGTGGATCTAGCACACATCTTGGGAGCTAGATTCACACGAGTACAAGTTAGGAATATTTGAGGCATCGTAGATCTTTAGCGAAATTTGTCAAGTCTCCTGAACGTGTAACACATCTGGTCGTCACCTTCGAGTGGTTTGACAGACACGTCTCAGGCTGAAGTTGACTGGCAGGCTAAAGGCACAGCGATGTCTCACTTATCCCTCTCTCAGGAACTCGGTTGTTTCGTTTTACTTGTCATATGAGCTGAACCATTTCAACTCTTATTGCAAATAGAACGGAAGGTCTGGGCGTCTCCGACAAGGCATGGTATCAGACCAAATACTGACTATAGGAACCCCTTAAGTTGGTCGTTTAGAATGGACTCTCAAAATTATTTTGAGGGCTTTGCTCTCAGCTACAAAGTATTTGTGAAAACCATATTCACTCTTATCTCTTCCCTCTTTAGAGATTATTCTTCTCTACACCTCTATTTCAGATTTTAAACTCTTATCTTGCTCTATAGGACCGATGTCTTTTGAAAATTTGTGTTTCTCTAAAAAGGAGTTTGAAAACACATGATTATCAAACCAAACCAGTACCAAGGAGCTTTTGAAAAGTTTTAAACCCCCTTTGCAAACTATACCTATGTGCTAGTTCGGATTTGCAAAATATCGGGTTAGAAAAGCCTCTAGTAAATGGGTTTTGAAAATGGGTTGATAAAATTTAAAACTTGATAGACATTGTAGGGGTTTCATCTCCTCATGTTATCTCTTTACCAAAAATGATTGGGGGTGGTTTTTGAACTTCTCATTCTCCCCTATTCAAAAATTCCACCAAGTAAGCCTAGAGTAAGTAGCTCGATGTAGACTAGAAATTTGTTGTGCTAAAACCTTAGTTTGTTTGCTTAGATGGACCACCCAAGAATTCAACTAGATTCTGGACCACTCTATGATATATTTAAAAGGCGATAAACTAGCTAACTTAAAACTTGAATAAAGATTTATTTTGTCGGTTGTTTGAAATTTTAGGATTTAGAGTCAGTCTGTTTGCAGAATTTGCATACGCTAAATCATAGATGATAAACCTGTGAAATTTTACGAACAACATGTAGACTAACTCAGTAAGCTTCATAAATTTTTGCCGAAATTTTAGACCCCTTCATCATAGTGAAATAGGATGATTAGTTAGCCCGACCGTGTTCTGGAAACTATAGGCAGCCGCATTCATCTTTTTATACAGGTCAAACCGTAGGTTTTGAACTTGAGAAAATTCTCTGGAACGATATAGACTAACCCAGCAGTCTTCATGAATTTTTGAAAAAAAATTTGAACCTTTTTCAACATGGCAAAGTACCATAGTTGATAACCTAACCCAGTTCTGGAAATCTGCGGACAGTAGCCTTCATCTTTTTGTGTAGGCCAAACCATACCATCTAACATATGCATCTTTTACCAGTAGCCCCTACACATGCCATGGAAGCCCCATGAATTTTACTAGAATTTTTAAGCTCCTGCATCAGGATGAAACCATCCACTTGACTAGCATAAGCCTGTTCTGAAAATTTATAACAGCTGCCTTTGACTTTTCCTATAGCCCTAGCCATCCCTGCAAAAATATACACCTTTTGATAGTAACCTATAGACTTACCCAGTAAGCCCCACGAATTTTGGTAGAATTTTTGAGCCCATTCAACATGCCCTAAAAATTCATATAGTCCAGGAGAGGAGAAATCTGAAACCCGGTATACTGTGGGTTGTTAGATTTGTGTAGACTAAACCATAGGTGATAAAACTCTAATTTTCCTAAGGTAGGTCACAAGCTTACTGACCTGTCACCATGATTTTTTCCCAAATTTTATACCTTGGGATCTAGCCCAGAGAGACCAGGAAGGACAGCAAGACCATATTTTCTAGCACTCCGACATTTGACCAAACCGTTTCCTCCAGGGCGACCCAACCATCTAAGAATCACCAAAGATTTTCCCAACCAGAGGAAGCCTTGTCAGAATGCCAAAGAAAGATGCCAAATAACCTTGCATCTTTTCCAAATTGACTGCTAAGCCATGTTCTTACCAGGCCAACACGTAATGTACCAAAGACCGTCATAGCGCCTTTGATCTCCATTTTCCCAAGATCTTCCAAACAAAAGCCTCTTTATTTTTAAGGGGGATAGTAAATCCTGACCATACGCACCCATGTATAGATATGAAGCCTTTGTGGGTCACACAAACATGGTTTGGAGACTTGACTTGCATCTTTGATAAACCTCCCAATATGTGTATGTATACACTTATTGCTTCTATGGCATGAAGGCAATACAAAAATATTTTCATGAGCATTGCATCGATTCATACATTCATCGCATCATTCATACATCATGATATCATCGCATTCATGCATGCCTTTTTCACATAAATGAAAAAAAGTCATTGCCACATATGCCATATAACACTCATTTTCCTACTATAACCCCAGCTATGAATATAAACCCGTGAGCAGTCGCAACCATTTTCCCATGCCTCCAAAAATTTCGCATAGGAATCAATGGACTTACAAAACCACTTTTGGTAATGGCTGTCCCTGAGCCGGATACCACCACAACCTATTACCCAGCTGGACATTATGCCCTGTTCTCAGTAGGTGTGGATAGACCCAAGACCACCGAATCGGCTATTTACCTGTTGCCCGAATTTTCATAGCCATAGATTTTCCCAAACTTTAAGGGGGATAGCATAGCGTGTAAAGCGTCTGGCATTTAAAACAGTGCTTACATTGCCCTTACTCACCTTCGCTGTAAACTGCCAAAGCGAGGAGAGTTCTACTGCTATTTTCCATTATAGCCTAACGGACTTTTATGGAAAAAGGGTAAAAATAAATAGGGACCCATTTGTCCCCGACTCCATAACTTACATGTTTGCCATTCCAAAATTTTAAACCTCATAAATATAAGCTCGACCAAGCCACGATTTGACCTCCAGATTTTCCATCATCATGCCTGAATGAAGATCCAATGCCACCAAACCTTTTGTGCCAATCTTCCATCGCCCACCAGAATGGCAGCAACCACGCTCGTCAAGAACGCTCCCCTCACCTCCTCAGTAAAGGTTTTTCCCAACCTTAGTTAAGCAAGTCTATTATACAACTTAGGAAAAACATAACCTAAGAGTATTAAATCTTATGTTTGAAAAGTTTTCAAACAACAAGGAGCCAATAAAACCACGTTATCCGAAACCCAGTGCCCGCTGCAATAGCATCCCTTTCGGTGCATTCGAGTCATTTTCCCATGCACTCTACCCGGTTCAAAATATCCCACTAAAACCTTCAAACAAGGACTAATGGGTACTACCCCAGCCAGTGAGGCGCGAATAGCCGAACCAACGTACCGCACCTTTACCCACACCAGACGCCAAGCGGCAACCCCTTTTGCCAGAATGTAGTCCCGTGACCAAAGGGTCGTGGCACCACTATTTTCCAAGTGTCGTCACAAACGACGAAACTATCCGTTTCCCATGAGCCGATAAGGAGACTACCTTTTCCCTCCTGGATCCTACGATCGCAGACCCAAATCGTCCATGAAGGCCGCAGTATCCTGAGCAAGTGTCCTACCCATTGGTATGATAGGATAAGGTTTTAGGTGCAACAAACCCAGGTCAAACCAATGAACACCTGACCACACCCAACCCAAATCTCGAGGACGAGATTTCCTTTAAGGGGGATAGAGCTGTCATATACCCAAATTGTAGGGTCGACAAAATTTGGTCCAAATAAAATGAAAGCAGAGTTTTTCAATTTTGTGAGCCAAAAATTTTCTTTTTCTATCTTAGGTTAAATGATTTCCACCTAGGCCTTTCCTCTGCATGGTAGACCAAAAATTTGAGAACAAAAATAAAACTTTACACTTATAACCTAGGACAAAAATGCTAGCTCATACGAGAGCATGCATACTAATGTAAAGTCCATTTTGACTTAGGTCTTAAGCGTATATTCGGATTTTTGAAAATGCATCCCATTATAGACCATATAGGCATAGCCTAAATGATTGACATTTACCAACCAAATCTACAACTAATTTTGGATGCTAGCATGTGAACCTAAAATTTAGATCAAAGGTTGATATCTCAGCCTAAGATAAAATTCAAATAATCCCCTACGACCATTTTAGGTGAAACCGCAGAACGGGAGCGACTATACATAGGAATGATACCCTAATTTTCTAGGTCAAACCATATAATATAAATTCATGGTAAAAATGTAGGTGCTAAACATTATGAACAACTCAACCTAATTTTGGTATAATTTAATAACTATGTTTGATGCCCCAAACAAATTAGACAAAACAACCCAATATTAGGCTAAATAGTGTTATTAATCGACTTAAACAATAATTTGCCTAAAAGACTACCTAACGCCCTCGTGGCCTTTGCTTTCCATGTCGCGAGGGTCGAGATCGCCGGAGCGAGGCCGTCACTGTCCATGACGTTGTCGCCCGGGTTCGACTTCGTTCCGGTCGCTGGGAACTAGTGCAAGGCCGGAGAACCACGTCATCACCTTCACCGTGACCTCCTCGTCGATTCCCCTCAAGAACTCCCAAGAACCATGCATCACGAAGGGAGATTGTTGTTTCATCCTTGGCTCCGGCCAAACGCCGCAGTGGGTCGCTTCCCTCCTCCGTCGGTAAGGCGCTGGCCGATTCCTTGCGCGTGGAGCATCCCCGGGGCATCACTAACCCACTCCACACCTATTTGTAGCAGGAGAAAGGCCGAGCCGACCCGACACCAAGCGACCGGAGTGAAGCCACCGCCGTCGGACTTGTCCTTCACCGCCGCCGGTGACCGAACCTCGCCAGCTCGCACGCGGCCTTGGGTAAGCCCCTATGACCCCTATAGACCCTCAAGCATGCTCTATCTTGCACTAATCCGAGCCGGAGTTCGTTGCGCGTATCAACCCGAAAACGGCCGACTCGCACTCTTGCCGTCTTTGATTTTGGCCATCACTGGCGACGGGAACGCCACCAACATGTGCGCGGGGATCTGGCGCACCTTTCTTACCTTGGCCACTCCCTCAGCCAGGCAGCCATTCGCCGTCGACGCCGCCGACTGGCCGAGCTCTGCTTCCACCATTGCTTCACCTTGCCAAGCCACTGACAAGTGGACCATAGTGATTAGGCGCCTTGAGCTCTAATTAGCAAATTTTAAAAGATGTAAGGTCGTTTCTGTAAGTATTACCCGTATGACTCGTGGGCCTAAGGGTCTATCTGTAAATGGACAACAACCCAGGGACTCCTTTTCCAAATTGCTCAACCACTGACCAGCGGGCCCCACCGAATCTTCGGATCCAGAATACAAAAACTAAACAGACCCAACACTATTCTTTCGGTAGAGAAATGATTAGACATGTAAAATCTATATAAAATAAAATACAACAAGTTTTGGGTTGGAACAATTTCTGTAAACTCCTAACAAGATGAACTTTAATTTGGCAGCATAAAACTTGGCACCCACTGCACAAATCTCGCCTCTAAAAATCAAATAAGGAAAATCATACATAGGGCTAGCACCAACTTATAAAATCCATAGAAAATTCAATATGACTCATTTTTGGGCAAACTCAAATTCTGTGGATTCCTCACCTCACACCCTTTATTTAGGAAAGATAAAAGCATAGGGGTACCGAGTGCCAAATGCCCTCAAAACCATTAGTGCTAAAATGTTATAGTTTTGGTAGGCTGAAATTTTAGGAATTTGTATAAAATTCATCTTAAATCCTTTTTTGACAAACCCAAGTTCTGTAGATTCAGCAAAACCCATATGTTCAAGTTATAAAATAAAAACATATGCCTACTGTGTAGCAACATTACTTAGATATTTAATTAGGAGATAAACTCTTTCATGCACCCTTCGACTGATAAAAATTTGTAGTAAATTCAATTTTAATCCTTTTTGAGTAAACTAAATTTCTATAACACCAGCAACTAATGGACTCCAATTAGGAGAAATAAAATATGGCAACACATGTACTAAAAAAATATAGAAAGACCTTAAATAGTTAGCTTAGGTGCTAAACACAATAGGTGGATTAAGCACTATATGTATGTATGCATAGATGTATATATATAAATTGTACCCTATCTCAAGTAAATCTAATAAAAACATGCTAAACCAGTGGAGCTATGGTTCCAACTCCACTCAATAAGGTTTAGAGCACTTAGCTCATATAACACTATCTAGATTAATATGCTAAAGAAATAACCTAGAACACCCTCTAGCTTGCAAAGTGTGTGGTAGAATAATATAAACCCTAGAAATATGAACTAAGGCTAAATTAGTTCCTAAACTACGTATTCTCATATATATTTAGCAAACAAAACAAGTTCTGGATCCTAAACCCTACAGCCATATAAATAGAACACTATAGGCCTAGAACCCGTCATAGATCTGTAAAATACCCAAGAAATTTATAAAAGCTCTAAAAATTATGAAACCAATTGTGTTAGTCCTATAAAACACTTTCCACACCTCTGTGGAACAAGATTAAAAAAATCAAAATATAGAGCCCTGTCCAAACAGCACCTACCCCATATGTCGCTAAGTCCCGATAAAACTTCTAAAAAAATCATAACTCTCAATTGGGATAGGATAAAATGAAAATTCTTCCACCAAAAATCATTTTAGATCAGTACCCACTTAATGCATAAAAATCTTGCACGCGTAATTTATCATATCGTCGTTTTAAATTGATATCGGTAGTTAAGTCCTGAAAATCTGCATATACCTTTTCTAAAGTACTCCCTTGCTGTTTTGAACCCTAGGAAATAAATTAAAAGTACTCATATGATAATACGCAATGCTTTATGAAAATGATATGCTTAGCCTTGCTTAGCGTTATTCAAAAAATAGGCATGGATTGATTCTCTAAACTCTTTGGATGGAACTTTTGTGTGTTCAGAACTAAATGGGGAGAAACACCAATTATCTGCGAAAACAAAAGTCAAAACTTGGTTTTTAGACTTGGGCAGCAAGTGGCATGAAATTGATGTATTTGCATTCCCGATAGGGGGAGTGTTCGCCCTAGTCGATTAAGTACTGAACTACATATCATTCATTGTGTATACCGTACATCCACATGTGCTAGTATAGGATAGCCTTAGCCAAGTAATCTATTTAGCACCTAGCCTTGTATTATGGTAGGCCGAAGTGTATGGGTTCGGATAACCCAGAGAAACTTCCTATTTACCTCGTCGTGGTAGTTTAGATAACTAAGTCTGTCCAATACAACGAAATTGTGCCACGTGGGTGGGTTCCTGTCGTGTCCGCCACCACGGCGTTAAGTTAAGGCGTGGGCCCGCCACTTAACGGTTCTAGGTCTTATTCCAGTATGACCTAGGATGGAGAAAACACGTATCGCGCTGGTGCATGGCTAGGGACTAAGTAGTGTAAAGGCTTCGTTATGACCTCTAGGCCACATTCAACCTGAAGAGTTGTGTAGTGCATCGCGAGCACAGAACAAACTAGAGTGTTCATATCATGTGGGTAAAGTTGTACAGTCTCTGCAGAGATAATAAAAACTAATTGATTAGCCGTGCTCACGGTCATGAGCGACATGATGAAATGCTATGGGTATAAATCTTGGATTTTGTGTTTTCCCCAAATGGTCTTGAAAATGAAATGTGTTGTGTTTGAAATAATGTTGTTTCATGCTTTATATTTGCCTTACTCCCGGCGCGAGTAAGATGCTCAAGTATATCTATGTATGTTAGCTTTTGATGAAGCCATACCATGTTTAACAAAGTTTGATGTTTGCTGAAATTGTTTTGTTAAAAACCACGTTGTAATCGACCGCTTCTTTTAGGATTGAACTTAACTGGGTAAACCCCTAGTCAGTGTGCTTGTGGAATGGGTAGTAAGCCATTGTTGTTCGCTGTACTCTGATTATATATTTATTTGGTCGGTCGGCCTATGTAATTGTCTAAGTGTTGTAATCCTTTTAAGTCTTGTTCAATTTAAGTGTATTCGCTATTTATATTCATGCTTGTGATGAAAGTGTGAATCTAGCACACATCCTGGGAGCTAGATTCACACGAGTACGACTTAGAAATATTGGAAGCGTCGTAGATCATTAGCCAAATCTATCAAGTCTCCTGAATGTGTAACACATCTGGTCGCCACCTTCGAGTGGTTTGACGGGCACATCTCAGGCTGAAGTTGACTGCCAGGATAAAGGCCCAGCGATGTCTCACTTATCCCTCTCTCGGGACCTCGGGTGTTTCATTTTACTTGTAATATGAGCTGAACCATTTCAACTCTTATTGCAAATAGAACGAAAGGTCCGGGCATCTCTCACAGGTGCGATGCCAAAAGTTCGATGTGATGCAGCGACGTTCCCAATCCTCGTGCCATAAACAAGAAGGAGCAGAGAATGTCAGAGGACTTTACTTTGACATTGGAAAAACCCCACTGGCCTTTGGGTCGGGTTCTTCTCGACTCGGAGCAGGCTTCCGAGCTAGCCCTCGGGCAGTAGTCTCGACCATAACCATGTTCTTCGTCACCCCAGGGCGGTGACCTTGATGACTCGAATGTGGGCTTCCGAGCTAGTACCACAAATGAGGTCGGGGCTACCTTGAGCCCCAGGGCATGTAGCCCGAACACCTCACCCATCCTCACTGCCCTTGGGCAATGGACTCTCTGACTCGGGGGCTGAAGGCCAAATTGCCTCCCCCTCGGTCGAAGCAGGGACTGCCAAACGACTCCGGGCGGCAGACCTGTTCGTCTCGGCTAACCCCTTTTTGGTGGACCTCAAGCATCGCACGGATCATCGGGAGATTGACAAAACGTTCTTGATGATTCGACCCTAGGCTCGGATGTGCCATCCGACCCTAGGCTCGAGGGCTACACCCGGCAGTGCACCTAGGCGGTGCACCCGCAAAATCTCGATTCACGAAAACTGCTAGGGATCGACACATTGGAAGAAAGCTTGACCCTAAGGCCAAATGTTCCATTCGCCTTTAGGCTTGGGGGCTACACCTGGCAAGTGCACCTGCCAAAACCTTGGCTCCAAGCTCCGAGGATCCATTGAAGACAACACTCCGAAAGAACTCTGACCCTAAGGATGGATGCTTCATCCCTCCTTAGGCTCGGGGGCTGTTGTGGGAGGTGTCACCCCGGGGTGCCTCAAAAACCCAGATTAAACTCCAACAGTAGTCAAACCGAGTATCCTCGAGATGTGACCGAGAGCACAACGCCCCGAGGGTCGGACATTCCGGCCTTCCCCCGAGTCCGACCTTGGCCCCTTCTCTCGACCCTGACTCGTCGCCCAACCTCGAGCATCCTTGGGAAGAAACTTGGTAGGCACGGAGGAAGAAACTTGGCAGGCACGGAGGAAGAAACTTGGCAGGCATGGAGGAAGAAGGAGGAGACAGTCAGGCAGCATCTTGTTAGTGATATGCCCTAGAGGCAACATGGAGATGTTGGATATCACGTCAATGTTTATGTATTTATGAATAAAGTGTTATTCAGTTCCATGAAATAGACATCTTCTATTGATCAATAAGTACGTGACTTATTTATGAGACTCTTTATGTATGAATCTATTTCTAAACGATCCTCGATCATATGTCATATTGTTGGAACAAATATGATTCTAAGATCGGCATGTTTATTGATTGATGATCATGTCTCATAGATCATGGGTATGGACATACCAAATCAATAAACATGGACATATGTGTTAGAGAACGCATTGTTGGATAGACCAATCATGAGACACTACAGGAATTAATGTGCCATTAGTTGGTCTCGGTAGTGTTGGTACAAAGTCCTTAGACCCGAGATCACCATGGATTCCAACATGTGTAGTAGCCTACTTTGGGACTACCAAACGCTATTCCGTAATCGGGTAGTTATAAAGGTAGTTTTCGGGTTTGCTATGAAACATGGAGTGGGATGTGAGTGATCAAGATGGAATTTGCCCCTCCTTTGGAGAGATATCTCTGGGCCCTCGAGGTAATGGATTATGGAAATGCATGGCCATGCTAAGTTGATTGAGGAGTCAATCAACGACGGATAATCCAATACGGTTCGAGTGAATGGTTAAGCTATTGAAGGGATGGCACACATCTTGCCTATAGCTTAATTGGTATCGTGAGGCAAAGGGATTTGTGTACACATTACAGGTTCGAGCCGATATTATTCTTGTATACTATGGTGTCAATATGTCTGCTAGGCGCCGCGTTGACGGTCGGCTGAGTTGGACTCGAGCCGACGATCGGCTAAGTTAGACTATAGCCGAAACCGAGTATACCAGAACCTACTGGTCGCACGCTTAAGGGGATAGAATAGATATTCGAGTTGGACTCGGATACGGCTCGATCGGATAGGGATCCGATCGGATAGAGTCCTATGGGCTTACAACGTGTGGGCGGCCAACTCTATGAGATACGGATGAGATCCGATTCAAAATAGAGTCCTGATCGGCCACTAGTCCCGGTCGGCCAACTCTATATAAAGGAGGGAGGGGTGGAGAGCTGCGGCACGTCAATTGCATCGCATGCAACGAAGTCGCCGAGATCAATCTCCACGGAAACCCTCCCCACTTTCGAGCCAAACCCTAGCCGTGCATCGCGTGCTAGCACACGGGTGTACGGCGTTTTGTCCCCGGACGTGTGGATACCGGTAGAGGCGCTCGCTACGTTGCACGCTGTTGATCGGCTTCGGATCGGCTGCGGTCGGGCGCATCGGAGCAAGGCGCAAGAACGTGACCGGACGACTCCGCGAATCGGCTGATTGGTGAATCGGCTGTCCCTGGGAATCGGCCATCGACTTGCGGGAATCGGCTACACAGTTCCAGATCGGATAGCCCTGATTGGCTATTTCCGCTGCACACTCCAATCGGTAACGATCTACCAGCCCTTACTTGCAAGTGTTCCTGGTTTGCGCGGTTAAAAGTTTTTGTTTTCGGCTAGCGTAGCCTCCGCGTAACCCTTCAGTGGTATCAGAGCTAATCTTGCTTAGTTTGGGTTTTAGATTGGATCTGGAACAAGTTTTGCGCACGGGTTGATTAGATCAATCGGTTTTACGGGATTTGTTGAGGAGAGTTCATGGTAATTGCGTTCCTTGATAGTGTATCGGAACGGCGTAATGTGATTACGTCGAAGCAATATCCATAGATCTTGGTTTGAGTCGGCTTCGAGATAGCGTTCCTTGATAGTGTATCGGAACGGTATAATGTGATTATGCCGAAGCTATCTCGTAGTCCGATCTTGTTAGCTACCTCGCGCCTACGCAAACCATCTCCCTTGATAGTGTATCGGGACGGCATAATATGATTACGCTGATATGGTTTCCGTAAGCGATTTCATAGATTGGATCTATGAATTTCATGTGGTGTTCCGGGCGCTGCCCGGAAGCCCGCGAGGGGGCGGCTTCCCCTTATAGGTCGTCTCGGTGATGTATCTCTGCGATAGGTAGAAAACGTTTCTACGCCTAACTTGTTTTGCAGAGAATGCTTTGAGATGGTATGGCCCTATTGTATGTATGAGATGCATGTAATATTCTTTCATATGTGCAATCCCTGTAATATTCTTTCATACGTGCAATGCTTGTAATATTCTTTCACGACCTGCGAGTCGATGTAATCTTCAATTAGAGCTTCTATAGTAGTAGCTTAGTTTGAAGAAATCAAGCATCATGCACATTGGAAGATGGTGCCGAAGATGAGAGCAATGTCCCCTGAGCTTCAGAAGCAATATGAGAGCAGCGATGCTCACACTATTATTCAGGGACTGCGTGGCATGTTTGAGAACCAAGCTCGGGCCGAGAGGTTCAACACCTCAAAGTCCTTGTTTGCGTGCAGGCTTGTTGAGGGGAATTCCGTCAGTCCGCATGTGATAAAGATAATTGGCTACATTGAGAGTCTGGAAAAACTAGGTTTTCCCCTTAGCCAAGAGTTGGCTACTGATGTGATTCTCAAGTCGCTCCCTCCGAGCTTCTAGCCATTCATATTGAATTATCACATGAACAATACGGATAGAACCTTGGCTGAATTGCATGGGATGCTAAAGATAGCTGAGGAGAGTATCCAGAAGAATGGTCATCATGTGATGATGATGCAGAAGGCTAAGCGCAAACCACCTGTCAAGAAACTTTGCACCAAGAGGAAGTTAACTCCCGATGAGATCGCGAGTGCCTCAAATGCAAAGAAGGGCAAGAAGGGGTCGGCGGCATTAAATGCCGTTTGCTTCTATTGCAAGGAGACAGGCCACTGGAAGAGAAACTACAAGAAGTACATGGAGGATCTCAAAAAGAAGCAAAGTACGACTTCTGCTTTAGGTATTAATGTTATAGACATTAATCTTGCTACTTCACCTACCGACTCTTGGGTATTTGATACCGGATCGTAGCTCATATTTGCAAGTCGTTCCGGGGAATGAGAAGAAGTAGAGGATTGAGAAGGGGCGAGGTGAACTGCGCGTCGGTAATGGAGCAAGCCTTGCTACGCTTGCTCGGCACGAGTACCACTTCATCTACCTTCGGGATTAGTTTTGGAATTGAATAATTGTTATTGTATTCCAACACTATGTCAAAACGTTATTTCCGCTTCATGTTTGCAAGCGAAAGGATATGATTTTAGATCAATGAACAATGGTTGTTCAATATTTCTCGAGAGATATGTTCTATTTTCATGCTCCATTGGTGAATGGATTATACGTTTTGAATCTTGAAGCGTCTCCCATCTATAACATTAATACGTAAAGGCAACTCTCTAATTATATAAACCCCACGTTTATCCGGCATTGTCGCTTAGGCCATATAAATCGAAACGCATGGAGAAGCTCCATAAGGATTGATTGCTTCACTCTTTTGATTTTGAATCATTTGAGACATGTGAGTCTTGTTTACTTGGTAAGATGCAAAGGCACCTTTCACGGGACACAGTGAAAGAGCAAGCGACTTGTTGGCACTCATACATATAGATGTATGTGGACCAATGAGCTCAACGGCCGAGGTGGTTATCGTACTTCATTACCTTTACCAATGACTTTAGTAGATATGGTTATATCTACTTAATGAGGCATAAGTCCGAATCCTTTGAAAAGTTCAAAGAATTCCAGAATGAAGTACAGAATCATTTAGGGAAAACAATCAAGTTTCTACGATTAGATCGTGGAGGAGAATACTTGAGCCAAGAGTTTGGTAATCATCCGAAAGATTCGGAATTGTTCACCGTTGACTCCGCCAGAACTCCACAATGGAATGGGGTGTCCGAACGGAGAAATCGCACCTTGTTGGACATGGTGCGGTCGATGATGAGCCAAAGTGATCTTCCGTTATCCTTCGGGGATATGTTCTTGAAACATGCGCTCACACTAAATAGAGTTCTATCTATGTCGGTTGAAAAGACACCATATGAGATATGGACGGGCAACCCCTATTTTGCCTTTTCTCAAAATTTGGGGATGTGAGGCTTATGTAAAACGTTTACGTCGACAAGCTCACACCCAAATCGACAAGTGCTTCTTTGTGGGATATCCTAAAGAAACTAAGGGATATTACTTTTATAATCGGGAACAAGGCAAAGTGTTTGTCGCCCGACACGGTGTCTTCTTGGAGAAAGAGTTTCTTTCAAGAAGGGTTAGTGGGAGCAAGGTACATCTTGAAGAAGTTTAAGAAACACCGAAAATGTTTCGGCGACCACGGAACCACACGGGAGGAGCAAAGTGTTGCACCACCGTTGTAGATACACCAGCCCCACGGAGGTCCGAAAGATCACGTCGTGCGCCCGACAGTACACAGGTGTGGAACAACGTGATATATTGTTGTTGGACAACGATGAGCCTAAGACCTATGAGGAAGCGATGGTGGGACCCGATTCCAACAAGTGGCTTGGAGCCATGAAATCCGAAATAGAATCCATGTACGACAATCAAGTTTGGAACTTCTCATTGAGTGTGGCTTAAAAACCATTGAGTGTAAATGGGTTTTTAAGAAAAGGCCGATATGGATGGAAATGTTCACATCTATAAGGCGCGATTGGTGGCGAAAGGTTTTAAACAGATTCAAGGAGTTGATTATGATGAAACCTTCTCGCCCGTCGCAATGCTTAAATCTATTCGGATTATCCTAGCGATTGCTGCATATTTCGATTATGAGATATGGCGAGATGGATGTCAAAACGGCTTTCCTAAATGGAAACCTAAGCGAGGATGTATACATGATACAACCTCGGGTTTTGTCGATCCAATCGCTCGGAAAGATATGCAAGCTACGAAATCCATTTATGGATTGAAGCAAGCATCTCGGAGTTGGAATATTCATTTTGATGAAGTAATCAAAGGGTTTGGTTTCATCAAAAACGAAGAGGAGGCCTGTGTTTACAAAAAGGTCAGTGGGAGCACAATTGTATTTCTAATCTTATATGTGGATGACATATTGTTGGTTGGAAATGATATCCCTATGCTAGAATCCGTCAAGTCTTCATTGAAAAATAGTTTTTCCATGAAAGACTTAGGGGGCAGCATACATATTGGGCATTCGGATCTATAGAGATAGATCCAAGAGGCTAATTGGATTAAGCCAAAGTACATACATTGACAAGGTGTTGAAAAGGTTCAACATGCATGATTCCAAGAAAGGTTCAACATGCATTAATCTTAGCAAGAATCGGTGTCCTCGGACACATGATGAGCGGAATAAGATGGGTATGGTTCCATATGCTTCGGCAATTGGATCCATCATGTATGCCATGCTTTGTACATGCCCGGATGTCTCGTACGCTTTGAGTGCTACGAGCAGATACCGCCGATCCAGTGAAGGTCACCGGACCGCCGTAAAGAATATACTTAAGTACTTGAGAAGAACTAAGGATATGTTCCTATTCTATGGAGGTGAAGAAGAGCTCGTTGTAAGTGGTTACACCGATGCTAGCTTCCAAACGGACAAGGATGATTATAGATCACAATCGGGTTCGTGTTCGCCCGAACGGAGGCGCGATCCTGAAAGAGTTCCAAGCAGATACCGTTGCTGATTCTACAACGGAGGCCGAGTACATTGCTTGCTTCGAAAGCCGCAAAGGAGGCTGTTTGGATAAAAAAATTTGTTTCGAGCTGGGTGTGATGACCAGTGCGGCGGTCCAATGTCTCTCTATTGTCATAATAGTGGAGCCATTGCGCAAGCCAAGGAGCCGAGGTCACATCGAAGTCCAAACACATACTTCGGCGATATCATCTCATCCGCGAGATAGTGGACAGAGGTGATGTCAAGATATGCAAAGTGCACACGGATCTTAACATAGCCGATCCGTTGACAAAACCTCTCCCTCGCCGAAGCATGAGGCGCACACAAGAGCAATGGGTATTAGATACTTACATGATTGACTCTAGTGCAAGTGGGAGATTGTTAGTGATATGCCCTAGAGTCAACATGGAGATGTTGGATATCACGTCAATGTTTATGTATTTATGAATAAAGTGTTATTCGGTTCCATGAAATAGACATCTTGTATTGATCAATAAGTACGTGACATATTTATGAGATTCTTTATGTATGAATCTATTTCTAAACGATCCTCGATCATATGTCATATTGTTGGAACAAATATGATTCTAAGATCGGCATGTTTATTGATTGATGATCATGTCTCATAGATCATGGGTATGGAGATACCAAATCAATAAACATGGACATATGTGTTAGAGAACACATTGTTGGATAGACCCACCATGAGACACTACAGAATTAATGTGCCATTAGTTGGTCTCGGGTAGTGTTGGTACAAAGTCCTTAGACCTGAGATCACCATGGATTCCAAAATGTGTAGTAGCCTACTTTGGGACTACCAAACGCTATTCCGTAACGGGTAGTTATAAAGGTAGTTTTCGAGTTTGCTATGAAACATAGAGTGGGATGTGAGTGATCAAGATGGAATTTGCCCCTCCTTTGGAGAGATATCTCTGGCCCTCGAGGTAATGGATTATGGAAATGCATGGCCATGCTAAGTTGATTGAGGAGTCAATCAACGGACGGATAATCCAATACGGTTCGAGTGAATGGTTAAGCTATTGAAGGGATGGCACACATCTTGCCTATAGCTTAATTGGTATCGTGAGGCAAAGGGATTTGTGTACACATTATAGGTTCACGCCGACATTATTCTTGTATACTATGGTGTCAATATGTGCTGCTAGGCGTCGTTGACGGTCGGCTGAGTTGGACTCGAGCCGACGATCGGCTAAGTTAGACTATAGCCAAAACCGAGTATACCGAACCTACGTGGTCGCACGCTTAAGGGGACAGGAATAGATATTCGAGTTGGACTCGGATACGGCTCGATCGGATAGGGATCCGATCGGATAGAGTCCTATGGGCTTACGACTGTGGGCAGCCAACTCTATGAGATACGGATGAAATCCGATTCAAAATAGAGTCCTGATCGGCCACTAGTCCCGTCGGCCAACTCTATATAAAGGAGGGAGGGGTGGAGAGCTGCGGCACGTCAATTGCATCGCGTGCAACAGAAGTCACCGAGATCAATCTCCACGGAAACCCTCCCCACTTTCGAGCCAAACCCTAGCCTTGCATCGCGTGCTAGCACACGGGTGTACGGCGTTTTGTCCCCGGACGTGTGGATACCGGTAGAGGCGCTGCTACGTTGCGCGCTGTTGATCTACTTCGGATCGGCTGCGGTCGGGAGCATCGGAGCAAGGCGCAAGAACGTGACCGGACGACTCCGCGAATCGGTTGATTGGTGAATCGGCTGTCCCCGGGAATCGCCTGTCGGCTTGCGGGAATCGGCTACACAGTTCCAGATCGGATAGCCCTGATTGGCTATTTCCGCTGCACACTCCAATCGGTAACGATCTATCGGCCCTTACTTGTAAGTGTTCCTGGTTTGCGCGGTTAAAAGTTTTTGTTTTCGGCTAGCGTAGCCTCCGCGTAACCCTTCACATCTGACACCACCTGGCGGCATAGAAGCAGGGTCCCAGGGCTGACGGGAGTACAAGATACCCACGGTGTACAGGACCTAGAAGACCAACATGTACTTTATCAGATGTTCTCTGCCCCTTTTTGTCTCTCTTAGTCTTAGCTTTCTTAGCCCTCAAGCTCATCTGTTCCTGTCCCCCTTGAACTATAAAAGGGAGGGTAGGGCGGCGGGGCCAAGGGAGGAGAGAGGAGGAAAAGAGGGGAACTCTAGCACACTCCTTTGTAACTCTTGTTCATCATCAACCCCAACGAAGAACACCGCACACTGGACTTAGGCCTATTATCCTTCGGGAGGGCTAAACCAGTATAACTCTCTGTGTCTTGTTTCTTGGCTCGTCTTAGGACTCGAGTCGACCATCAGATCCGTCGGAGGCAACTTCTCTACCACCCTCTCTTTCACCTCCTCGTGGATCCCCCTTGGAGGACTACCGACCCATTCCGTCGACACAGTTACTTATGCTATAAGCACCTTTAAGCTTCACAAGGGGGTAATTGAAGGTATTGATAGGGTTCGAAAACAATGCTTATGGAGGGGAAATTTGGAGAAAAATAGAGGAGCAAACCTGGTAGCTTGCACTTCTGTCCAAAGGCCTAAAAGGAAGGGAGGTCTTGGAATCAAAAATATTTGTCTTCAAAATGATGCTCTGCTTATAAAATAGTTGCGTAAGTTCTTTTCTAAAGAAGACATTCCCTTGGTCCAGCAAATTTGGTTTAAGTATTATGAAAACAGGATTCCTCATGCCCATGCACCAGTTGGCTCCTTTTGGTGGAAGGATATTCTAAAGCTCAAAGATTTATATACGGGGGTTACTTCTTGTATTTTGAGAGATGGCTCATCAGTTTTATTTTGGAAAGACAATTGGTCAGGGCTGTTGACGGTCACTATCACCTAAAATCCGACCATCAACTCCTGCATAAGGGGAACAAACTTTGCACATCAACATAGCGGTAGGGGTTATTAACTAACCTTTTCCATGAGTGTTGGTGATTTAATGTATGTAGGTGATTAATGTACAAAAATGAAGTGAAAATGAGTTTTCGTGGCAAAGAACTTAACTTCAACCAATCGGCGATCACCACATCAGCTTCCCGTGGATCGTAGGGCCCACAAGTCAGGTGAAACCGACTTAGATTGGTGCCAAACACCCGGGAACCATCCTAAGAGCCCACCACTCAGTCACAGGAGAAAGTCGGTGGGGATTGGAGCCAGTCAGGGTTCGGCCGAACAACTTTGGCAGCCAATCCTCCCTCCTTCCACGTGGCAACTATGAATTGGTCCCCAATGACGGTTAGGTGGGTATGGCGGTTACTAACCGCCATACAACCGCCTTAAACCCCTATTTAAGGAGGGCACTTCATCCATTTCAAACACACCTCCAAGAAGAATAAAGCTTCACTCTAAAGGTTTAGTGCTAGGTCTTTAGTACTTAGAAAATAGGTTAAAGAGTGGGGAGAAGCTCCGAAAGGAGTGCCCCAAATGTCAGAGTTCTCTCCGAGGGGTAGTTTGGAGGAGTACTGGGAGTCCCGGCACCGACCTCTGGTCTTGTACCTCAACGGATGCTTTCTTCAATAAAGTAAGTGTTCATGATTTACTATGGTTGTTATACTTTTACTTTGAGTAATTTACTTTACCGCATTTACTTACGGGATCATCGTCCATTAATTTGGGTGCTCTAGTACTAAGACCCCTGATAAAGACGGGTGTTCTTGCGTGAGGCTAGAGTAGTATTCGACAGTGTAGACGTGGTGTCTAGGCTAGAGTTTACCTTTGTTTGCCGCGTACTCCACGAGATGAAGAGGTAGACGATAGGTAGTGACAGCCATGTCTGTCCTTTGTCCTCCACGTTCGGGTATGTAGTAGAGCTGTAGGCCGGAGTCACTAGGTAGACCGAGTGTAAGCCGGCGCCTGAAGTAAGTAAAGATGGTAAACTAATTTACCAGCTTCTTAGAGCTGCAACCATAGAAATCCTCTCTATACCTTAGCCTACATAATCTTGGTGTCCTTGGATGAACCTGACTCTTAGATAAACCACATCATTCCTCGTCATTCGATACCCCTTGGAATACTTGAAGTGCTACAACGGTATTTCGTGCGCTTGCGGATTTTATCTGTCGTCGTAAGAAATACCAACAAGCATTTCTGGCATCGTTGTCGGGGAATAATTGCTGATTTATCCCAGAGCTTAGGTCATCCTCGTATCTTTTTATTTTTCTTTTTCCCTTAGATTATGGAGCAATCTATCCAAAGTCTATATGCACCAAAGGGCGAGTTCTTGGAGCCACCATCTTCTTGTGAGCCAATTCTTTCATCTGGATTTGAACTTCGCCCTGGCTTTATAGCCATGGTTCGGGAGCAACCCTTCTCTAGGCACGATAATGAAAACCCACATTATCATCTGCGAGTTCAAGCAATTGTGTTCATGCCTGATGATTCCAGGCATGACACAAAGAACTTTGAAGTGGAAGTTGTTTCCCTTTTCTCTTACCGAAAGGGCGAAGCAATGGTACACTCTTATCGTAGAGAAAGCAAACGGTGAGTGGGAAGAACTCAGAGACAAATTTTGTCCCGCTTTCTTCCCGCTAACCCGTATCACATCTCTGCGCGTAGAAGTTCTCAGCTTTCAGCAAACTGAGAAGGAAACTATAGGTGCAGCTTGGGCCAGGTTCTTAACTCTGATCCAATCCGGTCCCAACTTGTCTTTACCCGACCATGTGTTGTTGCAACACTTCTGGTCAGGTCTTGGCAAAGAGTCTGCCCTATATCTTGACATCGCATCTGGTGGTTTATTTTCACATAAGACTCCGACGAAAGGAAGGGAAATCCTAAGTTGTATCTTAAAGAACACCTTCATCGATGATTATCGTGAATCACTATCGGCGGTAGTCAAGGCAAGCGATGAGGATAATTCTCCAGCCGAGTCCAATGCTTTGTCTTGCATATCTCAAGATCCGGATATAAAAACCTCGCCCGAACTGGGAACATCGAAGGATGAAGCAATTCACTCTTCAGAGTTTCCCTTCAATTTCGAGGACGATCTTTTCGAAGATTATGGGAATACCTCAAAATTATTTCTGCAAAAAGAGACTGCCAGTTCCAGTTCCTCCTCATGTGCCTCTCAAGAATAAATTCCTTAGAGAGACCGTGTTGGGGTTAACGTCCATTATGAGCCATGAGTGGTTGAAAGAGTGTGAATTGTCGTCCGAAGCAATTCGGATTAGTTCACCTTCATCAACCATTCATCGCAACATAAAGAGAACTCCGGGTAAGGTTCTCTACAATCCCATTGTCAGGGCAAGTATCATTCCTGATTCCCTAGCGTCCGCACTTCTCGGTGACAAACCATTGACCCCGACTCTTAAAACTTTCAAGACTCCTCACTGATATATCCTAGAAAGTTATGGGATTTTGCAGAAGGTGACCATAAGTCACAAAAATCTTGAGGCAATCCTAGACTTTCACGTGTTCGAAGTTTTAGAGTTCGACATTCTGATCGGGCATCCGCTTGAAAAGTTGTTCTTAGATGCATCGACACTAGGAGTCCTCAACATCAAACTCAGGAGGGATTTGTTTTCAATTCCTATCTCAAGAGCTATGAACTCCATAGCTAAAGTCTCTCCCAAGTATGAGCCTATCGAGGAAGTCTTGGAGGTTCTCCTGTTGAATCCCTACAGTCCGTCCTTGAGGAAGAAGATCCCTTCTTCACTCAAGAAACAGACGACTCAAGAGAGATAATTGAGCTTCCCACGAAAGAACCACCATCACGACCTCCGATAGAGCTCAAACCTCTACCTTCTGGCCTTGATACGCCTTTTTACATGGAGATACAGAATCGCCTGTCATCATCAGTGAAAAGCTTTCTGAGGATCAAACTTCCAAACTTATCTCCATCTTAGTCATCTATTCTAGTCTGCTCACTCCAAGAGGTCAAGGGAGTCAGTCCCACTCTCTGTACCCATCGCATCCCTACGTATCCAATTCTTACACCCTCTAGGGAGCCTCAAAGGAGGTTAAACAATGCGATGAGAGAAGTGGTAAAAAAAGAGGTCTTGAAACTCCTTCACATCGGGATAATTTATCACGTTCCCTATAGTGAGTGGGTTAGTCCAATTCAGGTAGTGCCAAAGAAGGGAGGTATGATGGTCGTTGCCAATTCTCAAAATAAATTAATTCTGCAACGTACTGTCACGGGATGGAGAATGTGCATAGATTATCGGAATCATAACAAGGCAATAAAGAAAGATCACTTTTCGCTTCCTTTCATTGATGAGATGTTGGAGCGGTTAGCCAACCATTCTTTCTTTTGTTTCCTTGATGGGTATTCCAGCTAACATCAAATTCCCATCCATCCCGACGACCAAAGTAAGACCACATTCACATGCCCCTATGGAACGTATGCCTTTCACAGGATGTCTTTCGAGTTGTGTAATGCACCCGCATCGTTCCAAAGGTGCATGATGTCTATTTTCTCAGACATGATTGAGCAAATCATGAAAGTTTTCATGGACGATTTCTCCGTCTATGGAAAAACTTTTGATCATTGTCTCGAGAATTTAGATAAGGTCTTACAAAAATACCAAGAAAAGGACTTGGTACTTAATTGGGAGAAGTGTCATTTCATGGTTCGAGAAGGCACCGTTCTTGGGCACCTTGTGTCTGAGAGAGGGATAGAGGTGGACAAAGCTAAAATTGATGTTATCGAAAATCTTCCACCTCCTATCAATGTCAAGGGAATCCGTAGCTTCCTAGGTCATGCAAGGTTCTATCATCAGTTCGTTATGGATTTTTCTCAAACCGCTAGACCCCTCACAAACCTCTTAGCTAAGGATGTCCCCTTTGACTTCGATGATGAGTGTCTGCGCTCCTTTAATATCCTTAAAGAAGCACTCATCTCTGCTCCTATAATTCAACCTCCCATCTGGTCGCTGCCATTTGAAATAATGTGCGATGCTAACGACTTTGCAGTAGGAGCAGTCCTTGGTCAAACCAAGGATAAGAAACATAGTGCCATAGCCTATGCTAGCAAAACTCTAAGAGGAGCTCAACTTAATTATGCTACCATGGAAAAAGAGCTCCTAGCTATTGTTTTTGCTATCGATAAGTTTAGATCTTACTTAGTTGGAGCTAAGGTAATAATCTACACTGATCATGCTGCTTTGAAATACCTGCTAAGAAAGATGCTAAACCTAGGCTAATAAAATGGATTCTCTTACTCCAAGAATTTGATATTGAAATTAAAGATAAAAAAGAGAGTAGAGAATTCGGTAGTAGGCCACGTGTCTCATGTGCATTATGTGTAGGACTTACCCATCATTGAATGCCTACAAGACGAGCATGAAAGTTTCTTTCTTGAATTTAAGGAACCTTGCTCTCTTAAGGTATCTTTACAACCTGTCATATTTTATGCCACGAGCACATACAACCACCTTAATGGTCTCACTAAAAAATTATTTAGAAGGTTGGTTGTAGATGCATTTGTTTATCATAAACATTGCAAATTTCGTGGTTGCTTCTTTTGGCACTAACATTGCAGCTACAACTTCAACAATAAATCAACAACTGGTGGTGAAGCTAGGAACTACATCACCAATGGTGGTTGCAATATATAAGTTCCCCTTGGTCGAGCGTTTGACCATAAACAAGCACCGCCAAGAGGTAGCCCAGACTATCATTTTCCTTCATAAATAAAAAGCAAGAACAGTTTTTAGGATAATTTTGCCCCTTGGTATTTTTGGTCACTAACCATTTTAGGTTAAGATTAAAAATAACGGTGGTCATGCGACGCTTGAGAACATGGAGCTACATCAACTTTTGCACCTTGGTGTTTCTGGTAATGGAACAAGTTTTAAAGGAGGCTAGACACCACACACTTGATTTTTGGTGTCCCATGACACAAAAATCCAAGTGTGGGGGAGTTTGGTACGTATCTCTTAATAAATTCCATTCATGCCAAAATTCCACCTTGGTTTAGAGATGATGTTAGTTCATATATCTTGCCTTGCTAAAAAATCAAAACAAAAGAGAGTTTGACATGTCTTGCTTTTTACATTAAACAAAGCCCTGCCAGGAGGTACCCGAAGTTCACCATTCATATACTCATATTTATCTTCACGTGAATATAACTTGATCATATGCATCCTTTATCTATTCTTGCATGCTCTGGTTTGAATAAATTTCAACAATCCATTCATAGGCTCTTTAAATTAAGCATGGTGCTTAGGTTAAAAAGTCTTCTTTAATTAAACTAGACATGGTGTCCAGTTTGCTTAATGAACCATAGAGTTAATGCTCGTATAGATCTTGCTTGTATAATTACGGATTTTAAGTTGATTCAAACTAGAGATACCTAAGACATTGGATATATGACAAAGATGCATAACATACAGACCGGGCGCAAAACCCTCTGATGTTTATGTTGAGTCAATTTTAATCTAGCCTTGGTTGAGTATAAGAAAGTTGGTGAAAATAAAATTTCAAAAAAGATAAAATAATAATAATTAAAAGAAAGTAAAACATGTAAGAAAGGTAAGAGACCCCTTTTCTCTTGTTCTTTTTGTTTATTTGGCCCATGGGTCATACAGCCTCCACGCAAAAAGTCCCCATGAGGATTCAAGGTAAGTTTTCAGGTAAGTTCTATTTTAATTGAATAAAGTTCTTTGGTTTGTCACACTGGTACAATTATTTCTTGTACCCACTCGTGTTGTGTCCAAAAAAAAGTCACAGGAACAAAAATAAGTGTGGGGGTGTCCCTCGATTCGACACGCACAATCCCTCGGACCACCTCCACATAGTTGCATATTTTAGCATGGCGATGACACAAGAAAACGCAGCAAGACCTCATATGGTTCAACCCAAATTTGGTCTCACTCGTCATCATGCTCTCCCATTGCGTAGGTTTGCAACTTATATTTTTGCATCTTGCATACTAATAAATCTTACTAGTACCATAAGCATGAGCCTTCATAATCTTGGAGACATCACACATGTTAGTTGGCTTACATACACTTTATTCCATGACTTCCACTCATATGTTGTGAAATCAATTATTTAGGGATAGCATGTTATTCGAGATATTGATCTATGAGAGATAGTCCGGTAGTGAGAAACTTTGTTTCATGCTGCATAAAAATACTTGGGAATTTTATTTTGAAAAATTCAAAAAACCATAAATTTAACTCCTTGATGAAGTTCTCTTCCTACCAAGGCCATATGTCGATATTCATGATTAAACCTTGTACATATGCTACTTGCCATCATTTTGAGTTTGGTCAAATATTTAGACCCTCGGTAGAATCTTTTCATGTTCTTATTGATCAAAGTCTTGTGCATATCCACCACATTAAAATTTTCTCTCCCTCTACATTAGAGGTTTAGCCAAAAATATTTCCATATTGTCCACATCCATATATATGCAGATTTCTACTCCGGGAATTTGCATCCACTTTAGTCATTCCAAAATAAAGGCTTCTATCAATTAGTGATCCTCCTACACATGCCAAATGAGACATGAGCTATAGAAATATAGAATAAAAAGATTCATGATGCTCATGAAAAGGAAGAAAAATCTTCTCAAGCGAAATGATAAAAAAGAAAAGAAAAAAGGAAAAAAGGAAAAATATATTTCATAGCCATGTTCTCTAAAATAAAGTAGGAGGAGGATCATACAATTCAAGGAGCCGCCAAAACAATTATTTTTCTTTTTCCATTTTTCCACCCACATATTACTATCCACATAAATATTCATGAGTACAAGATTAGTTTTCTTCATGGATCGTTTATTTGACTTTACAAAATATTTGATGCAAGTATGCCGCATGATTTTCCCTACCTTGAGTTCCACATAAGCTTTATTAGATGTAGGAGAATTTTGGGCGAGCATTGCCCTAGTGAGGAGTCAAACACCTTGAGTGACATGAGAGAATCATCAGAGCAGTAAAGTCATGTTTCTTTATTTTTGAAAACTTATCAAAACCCCAAGTCATTTAATGCAGAAGAAACCATAGTAGCTTATATCTAGACTGTTTCTTTTCAATACTTAGAATTTCATTGTAGACACATGCAAATTCACAGTTATGAGTAGGTCTAGGAATAACTTGTATGTTAACATCATACCAATAATGTATCATCCACCTTAGTAATCTCGACCTTTACTCGAGGACGAGCAAAGACTAAGTGTGGGGGAGTTTGTTGACGGTCACTATCACCTAAAATCTGACCGTCAACTCCTGCATAAGGGGAAAAAACTTGGCACATCAACATAGCGGTAGGGGTTATTAACTAACCATTTCCACGAGTGTTGGTGATTTAATGTATGCAGGTGAATAATGTACCAAAATGAAGCGAAAGTGTACTTTCGTGGCGAAGAACTTAACTTCTACCAATCGGCGAACGCCACGTCAGCTTCCCGTGGATCAAAGGGCCCACAAGTCAGGTGAAACTGACATAGATTGGTGCCAAACACCTGGGACACGTCCTAAGGGCCCACCACTCAGTCACAGGAGAAAGTCGGTGGGGATTGGAGCCAGTCAGGGTTCGGTCGAACCACTTTGGCAGCCAATCCCTCCCTCCTTCCACGTGGCAGCTATCCATTGGTCCCCAATGACGGTTAGGTGTGTATGGCGGTTACTAACTGCCATACAACCGCCTTAACCCCCTATTTAAGGAGGGCACTTCATCCACTTCAAACACACCTCCAAGAAGAATAAAGCTTCACTCTAAAGGTTTAGTGCTAGGTCTCTAGTACTTAGAAAATAGGTTAAAGATTGAGGGGAAGCTCCGAAAGGAGTGCCCCAAATGTTGGAGTTATCTCCGAGGGGAAGTTTGGAGGAGTACCGAGAGTCCTGGCACCGACCTCCGGCCTTGTACCTCAACAGATGCTTTCTTCAATAAAGTAAGTGTTTGTGATTTACTATGGTTGTTATACTTTTACTTTGAGTAATTTACTTTACCACATTTACTTACGGGATCATCGTCCATTAATTTAGGTGCTCTAGTACTAAGACCCCTGATGAAGACTGGTGTTCTTGTGCGAGGCTAGAGTAGTATTCGATAGCGTAGATGTGGTGTCTAGGCTAGAGTTTACCTTTGTTTTTCTCGTACTCCACGGGTAAGAGGTAGGTGGCATGTGATGATAGCCCTGTCCGTCCTTTGTATTCCTCCACGTTTGGGTACGACGTAGAGCTGTAGGCCGGAGCCACTCGGCAGACCGAGTGTAAGCCAACGCCCGAAGTAAAGAAAGTAAAGTAATTTACCAGCTTCTTGGAGCTGCAACCATAGAAATCCTCTCCATACCTTAGCCTACCTAATCTTGGATATCCTTGGATTACCCTAAGTCTTTGATAATCCCTACCGTTCCTTGGATTCGATATCCCTTGGAATACTCCCTGGGTGAAGTGCTACAATGGTATTCTGTGCACTTGCGCATTTTATCTATGGTCGTAAGAAATACCAACAATCGGATCCAGGGGATATCCAAGTCAAGCTCGAAAAACTTAGTCGTTTATGCAGCGAATAGGCTAATAGAGAAATTAAGTGAAAGGTGGCGGAGCCCCTGAGCCCCTATGCATGGTATCATGCTAAGCCACAATCGGTCTTGGCCCTAGGCGGCCTCGGTAGGGAGCGTGCCCATACACCGAAGAGCATCAGGGGGTACCATCGCGTTTAGTCTGATAAGCTGAGCATGAGTTCTCGGGGAGCTTGTCAAGCCACCAAGTAGCCGAAGCGTACTCAATAGACTTCCTTCCGAGGAAACCCAACCATAGCCGGTCGGGGACGCGTACCTCAGGGCAGACCGTGAGCGTAGCGAAGAAGTTATTGAGTGTGCGTAAGCTACCCAGGGGTTCGGGAGAAGAGAACAAGAAATAACTGAAGGCATGTTCCTGCAAAACATAAATGCTTTAAAGAAAGAGTTGAGTTCATAATACTTATCTGCTGAAGCGTAGAATCAGCACAAGCACTCCATGTTCCACGAGTTCGGCAACTCCTTCCCACAATGGAGTCGATGGGGAAGAAAATTGTCATCGCGCCGCTTGGATTGATGAAGACGTACCCCCTACATGGCGCTCCAACTGTCGACGGGTGGTCGATCAATCCTCCAAGGGGGCTAGCCGAGGAGGTGAAGAGTGGTCAGGAATGTCTATCGAAAGGAAGAGAGAATGTGAGCCAGAGATTTTTAGAGTATAACAAGCCTACGTCATGTGTTCTTTGTTGGGGTGTTGTATGAATTAGAGTACAATGGTCTAAGTTACTGGGGCTCTAGAGATTAGATCTAGTTTCCAAAGAACCGATCCCCCCACCCACGGACCTGCCTTCCCTTTTATAGATCAAGGGGGCAGTTACAAGAGGACTTGGGAGCCAAGAAAGCTAAGACTAATAGTTAAAAGGCAAGTATAAACAACATCTGAAAAGTACATCGAGATCCTTCGGGTCCTGCGCGCTGTGGGTATCTCGTGCTCCATCTTGCCTTGGGATCCTTCCTCCGCAGGTACCTTCTACATAGTCCTATCGGGTAACGTCATCCTCTATCGGGTTGTCCCCTCCTTATCTTCTCCTTTCATGATCCTTGTGATGCAAGCCTTCTATCCCGAGAAGATTTGGGGTCGAGCTGATGAGTCGTAGTCGGGATAGAACACTGGAGTCAAGACAGAAGAGAGGTTGGGGCAGCCGACCCCAGGAAGAGGTCGGGCTTCTGACCCCCTCCCGAGGACTTCCAATCCGACTTCAGCTGATCTTAACTCTGCTCCTTGGGCTACCCCAGGGTGATACCCCTCACATTTACCTTTGATGCTCTTTTCAGATGATGAAGGTGCATCAAACTTGAGTGTGAACAATGGGAATGATGGCTCATTCATGTCTCTCTCCTTCTCGTGATTATGTACTTCCTACAAATGGTTAGTAATAGGAGAAAAATATAGTGTGTTGCTTTTTCATGTACTCATGTATTTGACTTTCAGCATTGCAAGCAAGTTGTAACAAATGATAAAGAGATCTATAACTTTAACAAGCAAGTATGTCCTGAATTTCTTTGTTAAGCCCGTATAAAAACATTAATTCTATAGCTTCTTCGAATTTATCTAAACCACAGCGTAATAAACAAGCATGCATATCATGATAGTATGAAGTAACAATTCTGGTATCTTGTTTTAAACATTGCAGTTTACTAAACAGAATATCAACATAATACACATGAACATAACATTGTCTCGAATATTGTTTCAAGTCTTTCCAAGATTGAGGTATTTTGTTATGCCTACAAAGATGTTTCTAATCATAAGAAGCATTTTTAATTAAAACACTAGAGGCACACATAACCATTTGTTTCTCAAACAAACCATGCTTTTTAAATTCTCTATCAACTGCTAGCTCCCATTTAATGTAAGCATAAGGATCATAATTTCCTTCAAAATAAGGTAGTGTAGATTTGATCTTAGCAAGAACAATGTCACTTATCTCATATGGGTCATGAGCTTGACCGTCTCGTATTCCCTTGCTTAATCTTGCCATGGTTAGTAGAAAACAAGAAATACACACAAGAATATGCACGCTCCTATCAACTACTAGGTAGTGGCAGCTCAAATATTACACACTCAAACTTTTAACCAATCTCTTACAAGTTCTTACCAATGCAAGCGGAATACTGACCACACCGACTCAACCTAGACCCAATGGAGGTTGGATGTATCGATGTATTGGCAAACACCTGCTGTACGACTGCAATCAAATATATGGAGCTCTGAGTAGACTTAAATATGTAGAAAAAGAATAGCAAATGCTCAGAACAGATAATGCAAAGTTGAATAAATCATTCAAAGTCAGTACCATAATTGTCCTAAACAACTCCCAAGCACAACTCTGAATATGAAAGCAATCTCAGAGATAACAACTGATTTTTTTTCTTTTGTTTCTTTTTTCTTTCCTTCTTTCTCTTTTTTTAGTGTGGCATTTTTTAAATTTTGTAAGCACCTTTTTGTCTTTTCTCTCTTTTTTGATTTTTTCAGCAAAAACCAACTTAAGAACCTCAATGTAAAATTACACGGACTCAAATATAAATATAAAAATTACACAGACTCAAATGTAAAAGTCCAAACCCTAAAATTATAATTATACAAAAATAGAATGTTGAAGTTATGTCGGTTCCATTTTTGCAAATAGATCCTGAATCTGACACCAAAATTCTTTTCATTGAGGTGTAAATCACGGTATGGTAGAGGAGGAAACAACCGTATGTGGGAGGTCCAATCTACTATTCCTTCCCAAACTAAGATTGGCTGCTTCCGAAAACTGATCTAGTAACTCTTCTTCCACTTCATGTGCAGGACAGAAACACTGCAAAAATAGAAGCATGACTACTCCAGGCAAACCCTAGATCAACTCCAAAACCAATCGATAGAAATTTCTGAAAACTACAAAAATAGGACCCAGGTAGGAGGCGATTCTGTTTTTATAGGTCCCAACGACAACAAAGACATGGCGGCGGTGGCGACAAGAGTGGTCCTAGACGTGACAAGGAACTCAAAACTCTAAATGAACTAGACTCTAAGACCAGCAACTCGACGCGACGGTGCAATGCAAAATTCAACAAAGCAAAAACTGAAAAGAACAATGCAATGACACAATTATGGCTAGGTAAAAGGATGCAATTCTTTTTTATATATGGCCATTTTCTGGTTATAGGTAGATAGAAACTCAACGAGCAACAAAAGATCTGATACCACTTGATAAACCCTGAGCTCCACCTGATATGCTCAAGGCTTTGATTGGCCTGATCTTTCAATGAGTTGATGATAACTATGATTTGGGAGAAACATTGACGACCCGACTACAACCGTACGAGATGTTGTTGTGCTGCATCTTAGCGATCGATACACCTCTCTGTGGGTTGTTGATCTTGTCGAGGCATATGGCTAAACTTTAATCTAAACAAAACCCGAGAGCCCCTAAAGAGGTACCTAGCTATTTAAGGAGGTGAGAGGACGACCAAAGAGTCCATAGGGTCATGCTTCACCAGGTTAAGGCACACCCTCCCTGGTCCCACTTGGGTCGGGGTCTCAGATGAAGTTACAAGCCTATAGACCCATTATAGGTAATGCAACATCTTATTTTTGTGATTGCAGCTGACTGAGATGAAATTTGGATATGAGGTTGGATCCGTTGAAAAGAGAACTCCAAGAGTTTTCTATCAAATACTCATGGACCCAAAAAGGAGCTCGTATGCACATTTGGCGGCAGTTTGAAGTCAACGCTGTTGTAGATGGCCGAATTAAATTCCATAACTTATACGGCTTAATCTCAATGTCTTTCTAATTGTCCTACGATGTAAGTAACGATTATATTAATGATAGCATGGTCATATCAGTTAAACATATTCTTATCTCTATATATGTGCATGATGATTGGATGGATATGCTGTATCTAGATAGTGTTCGTAATCACAAGTTAGCCAATCCATCCTATCTATGCGCCATAATCTGTAATCTCACAGTGATGGTTGTTATCGCCAATATATAAGAAAGGTGCGGCCCCTGACGGGATTACGCTTCGGCACCTCTGGTTTCTTCACAAACTACAAAACCTCGCCCACCATGCAGTATTAACAATCATTTATGTATTATATACTAAAATTTATTAAACATCATACAAACGCTCTAAAGCTACGAGAAAAATATAACCATACATTCTCACTTAAACCAATTCCATTATTTTTAACTGTTAGATCAATCCTTAAAGTAAAACAAACCCCTTCCACCTCCACCTCCCTTTAGGAATGAAAACGGACGAAAACAAAAAAAACCTCATTTTTACTTCTGTTTCTATACTATTTAGCGGAAACAGGATCTGGTTCGAAAAATACGGATTTGGAAACAAAATCAAGATATACGGGTACACGCAAACGGTCGGAACCCGGAACTTAAGACGTAATTTGTATATCTTCTAACCACGTCTTGTTCGTTCTTTTTATAATTAACGAGATAATAAAGATAATTCTACCAACCAGTCAAAATTATAACCAGTCAAAATTATAAGATAATTGATATGAACGGTCTGTGATGACATATAATCATTCATTTCAAATTAAGAGGATCCCGATGGATGGAGGATAGATTAGGTTTTGTTTAGATGGGCCTAAACGGCTGGGCCTTCGACACACAAATATTGATGGGCCTGAAATTCAGGTTAAATTCGGATACAATCCAAAAATATTCTTATTAAATACGGAATTTCACAAAAACGGATGGAAAAATATCATTTCTACTTCCGTTCTGTTTCCGAATTTTTTCAAAAATACGAAAACTGTTGGATCAAATATAGAAAAACGGACGAGTCGAGACGGAAAAAATTTCGTCTGTTTTCAACCCTACCTTCCTTGCGTACCCTCCCTCCCTACGTATGCATGTACAGGAGCATATATATCTTATGTACAACATAATCTTAAAGATACAGATTAGTTACGTATAAGAATAAATCTTAGATTTATTTGTTTTTTGGATTTTCAGCTTTAATTCATATGCCTTTGCTGATCCAGAGATAACCTCCTAACCGGTGAAAGCATATGAGAACATAATCTTAAGACCTATATAATAAATTATATAAATTAATTACACTCGACCTTTAAATTTCACACCACACCATCAGATGTATAAAATATAATCAACTAATTTTTGTTAGATCTATAAAATCTAATTAAATAATCTTTAAAGAAAAGTCATACTATTCTGGCAACAAAATTTATGAAACTTTAAATAAGGTGTATGAGTTCCACAGCTAAGGATGCACTTGATTTTGAACGATATGGAGATGTCGGCAAGAGCATGAGGCTAACGGTGCTAACAACATCGGGGACTCGGGGAAACTTGAGGAACCGACGCTAGATGGGCTCAAAGGAGATGGCATTTGATAACACCATGGGGCAAGCTTAGGAACGCGGTTGTGTATAGGTTTGAGGATAGTGCCAACTAAAATAATAAATGGATCCGAGGCCCTACAAAATTAATATTTATTGAAACACAACAATTTTTTAAGGATTCTTTTTATATATTCATTTAGACAATCCAATTAGAATAAAACTAAAAAAGACACAAATTCTTTCGCAGCAAAGTAAACACTTAAAGAATGAATAAGTTTACATTAAAAAAACCGTCTTTAAGAAATAACGGAGGTGTAGTTTTCCAACATTTTTATGTAAAAGGTTATGTTGCCCAAATATACTTTGTCGCGTATTTTTTTCCGATAGCACAAAAGTACAAAACCATTACAAATAATCAGTTTGATATATATATATATATATATGTTTTTTAAAAAATATTCACCACATATGACGAGTAATAATGCAGACGAGTGGAAAAGACATAATATTCAGTATAGAATATAATTTAATTTTATTTAATTGTTATAGTGACTAAATATGTGACTGATTGGTACGATAACTAACATTCAATTTTTATTTTTTTAAAATTTCAAACACCCATATTCAAAAGAAAGAAACATGGTTTGTATAATTTTATAAAATGTTAACAAGATGCCTGCACAGTTACCTATCGACATTAACCTTTATGATTTTGTAAATGTTGTAAATATGTACGATCAGCAATACCAAACATTGTCCGATGAAGATCATATAATTTAGTTGTTAACAAATAATATTTTAAGCAAAATCACCAGTACATCTTTAACAAACATAAATAATACGTCTGCGCATGTGCAAAAGTAAGCATGAGGCTAACGGTGGCAATGCTATGATAAGAGCTCAGGAATGCGGCCGTGGACAGCTCAGAGGTAGCGCCAACTAAAATAAAAAGGTGGGCTTGAGGGTGTACAAAATTAATATTTATATTGATTTGATTGAAACACAAATTTTTAAGGATTGTTTTTAGAAATTCATTTAATAATTCAATTAGAGTAAAAATAAAAAAATAAATTATTGTGTATCAAGTAGATGTTCAAAGAATTAGTTTACATAAATCACTGTTTTTTTAAAAAAATAATGGAGGTGTAGTTCTAGCCTTTTCATATAAAAGGTTAGGTTGCTCAAATGTGCTTTGTTGTGCACTCACTATTACTTTTGACCGCTGCAACAAAATATTAAAATAATCAGTTTGAAATATATATATTTACTATTTTTATAAATTAGAAAATACTCATAACATATGACGACTAATAATGCACACAATTGAAAAATACATGCTGAACTCAGTCGTTATATGGAATATAATTATGATTTAAAATGTTTACTAACTAAATATGTGAATAATTGTTAGGATAACTAACATTCAACATTTAATTTTGAAAACATCGTACCCTCATATTCAAAGGGGAAAACATGGTTGTATAATTTTATACGATATTAACAAGATGCCCACGGAGTGAACTGTAGATATTAATCTTTGTGATTTTGTAAATGTATTCAATATGCAAGGATCTAGATGTTGCTTAGGTGACAATGCAAGTAGGTTTAATATTTATGAGGAAGATTTGGACTTCGAAAGTAACTGCAACAGTAAGGCTATAACTTTTGGCATTCATATGTTCAAATTATCAAGGAAATTAACACTAGATCAAAAGTTTTACTGCTTGACGCACTATAGATCATCTTCTCTGTGACGGCCCATCATATATCTAAGATTTGCAGGCCATCATAACTAAATCATCTCAAACGGGTCTAAAAAGAGACCGACAAAGATATACTCACACAGACATGTCGGATGTGCATAAATCTAAAGCCTGTCACGGATGATACTTATCGGTGACGCCTTTAATTAAAGGCCCAACAAAGATAACATTGGTTATCTTTGTCGGGTCCCAATAGAAGTCCGTCACTGATGTTTATCATCAGTGATGGGCTCGAACTTATGGTCCGGTTGAGATAACAATTAGACTCGTCATCAATGAGTGTCGTCAGTGACAGGCTTATACTAGGCTTGACAAAGATAACTGCAATACCCGTCACAGCTACTAGTACGTTGGTCGCTACCATGCTATAAATACTCTAACCACCTAGTGGAGTGGTTATCCACTGTTCACTATTTTAGTGGAAGGAGGAAGGAGGCGAATGTTTGTCTTTTTTTCCAGGAAATAAGAAAGTGCAAAAGTAATAAAAAATAATAGTTATTTCTTATAAATCTATTAAATACTTACCTACAAAATGTTTATCTAATTTTTTTCCATTTTCTGCAGCTCAGCGATGGATCGAAGTTGGATGTATGGGAAAACTGTGCAACGTTATAGCAAAGAGTATCGAAATGGTGTGCTAAATTTTATAAATGCTACGGAGGAGGATAGGAAAAGAAGAAAGAGTGATTACATGTATTGTCCATGTGCAGATTGCAAAAATGAGAATATGTTTGGTAGCAGAGTGGATGTACATGCTCATCTGATACAATGAGGATTCATGGAGGGCTACACATCTTGGGTAAAACATGGAGAGCAAGAACCAGGCAGTGGTGCAGCTGCAGACAGAAGTGATGCAAAAAATCAAGAAGATGAACATGAACATGAACATGACATGCTTGTACCTTCTCCATTGGGCGGTAAAATGGTTGATGTGGAACACGATCTGCTGCAAGACATGTTACATGACGTTGATGACCCAACCTACAACGAGAGAGATTCCATGAAGTTCAGCAGGTTGGTCAGTGACTCGGAGAAGCCTATATATGCCGAATGCAAGGAAAAACACATCAAATTATCAGCTATCTTGGAGCTAATGAAGCTGAAGGTAAGTAGTGGATGGACAGACAAGAGTTTCACATAGCTTTTGAGAATTTTGAAGACCATGCTTCCTGACGAGAACACATTGCCTGAGACGACATATGAAGCAAAACAGGTTTTGTGTCCCCTGGGATTAGAGGTCCGTAGAATTCACGCTTGTCCAAACGACTGCATACTGTACCACAAGCAATACGCAGACTTAGATGCTTGTCATGTCTTCAAGGCTTCTTGATACAAGAGAACGAAAAGTGCTGATGAAGAAAAAAAGTCAAAGAGGGGTGGTCCGGCGAAGGTTATGTGGTACCTACCTATAATTGATCGTTTCAAGAGAATCTTTGCCAACCCCATGGAAGCAGAGTTAGTACGCTAGCATGTCATAAAGAGAAGGAACGATGGTATGCTAAGACACCCCGCAGATTCGATTCAGTGGAGGAATATCGACCGAACAAACCCACAATTCGCAGCCAACCCTAGAAACATGAGAGTATGTTTGTGTACGGATGGCATAAATCCTTTCGGAGACATGAGTAGTTCTCATAGCACTTGGCTAGTTTTGATTGTGTTCTTGGATCCTGTTATCGATGACCTTGAGACTCTCTGGAAAAGAAGGTGTGAAAACTTGGGATGCATACAGCCAGGAGAACTTCAACCTACGCGTTCTATTGTTCTGCACCATTAATGACTATCCCGCACTTGGCAATCTTTCTAGACAAACCGTGAAAGGAAGAAAGGCGTGCTCCAACTGTATGGAACATACACGCAGTAGGTGGCTGAAGAAATTCAAAAAGATGGTTTACATGGGCCATAGGAGATGGCTCCCTCTCCAACACATATTTAGAAGAAAAAAGAAACTTTTCAATAGTAAGAGGGAACTTCAGACTGTACCCAAGAATCTGTCTAGAGATGAGGTCCACAACATGGTCAAGGACCTAACTACTGAGTTTGGGAAGAAAAGAAAACGAAGTAAGGCAACGGACAAGGGTATGTGGAAGAAAAAATCCATATTTTGGCGACTTCCTTACTGGAAAGATACCGAGGTTCATCATTGCATTGATCTGATGCACGTAGAAAAGAATGTGTGTGAGAGTTTGGTAGGGCTACTGCTAAATATTCCCGAGAAGAAAAAGGACGGGTTGAACGTGCACTTTGATCTATAGGAGATGAATATTTATAGTGAACTTCTACCTGTAACAGATGCAGAGACAGGCAGAGTGTACGTCCCTCTAGCTTGCCACATATTATCGAAGGATGAGAAGATCGCAATGTTATCATGCCTCAGAGATATCAAAATTTCATCAGGCTATTCAGCAAGCATAAGTAAGTACATCAAATTGGACGACCTAAAACTGGTTGGAATGAAGTCTCACGATTGTCACATGCTCATTACACAGATCTTGCCAATTGCTATGAGAGGCATTCTACCATCCAAAGTCTGCCACATGATCCAACGTCTGTGTGCCTTCTTCAATGCAAACGGTCAGAAGGTTATAGATCCCAAAGACCTAGATGGATTGCATACCGATATTGTCAATACCCTCTGTCACATGGAGATGTTTCTTTCTGTCTTTCTTTGATAGCATAACTCATCTCCTTATTCATCTTGTAAAGCAAACAAAACTATGTGACCCAGCAAATCTAAGAGAAATGTATCCGTTCAAGAGGTACATGGGAGTTCTAAAGTCTTACGTGAGAAACAGAGCAAAACTAGAGAGGAACATCATTGAAGGTTACACGACCAAGGAGGTTATTAAGTTTTGCGTTGATTATATGGCCGAGCCCGATCCTATCGGAGTATCAGCGTCTCGTCACAAAGGAAGGTTGTCAGGCCTGGCACAATAGGCAGGAAAAGAGTTGTGTCTGATCGAGACTTCTATTCGCAGCCTTATTTCGTTGTGCTCCAACATATGGCAGAACTTGCCCCATACTTTGAGGAGCATTTAGCGAAAATCCGATAGGAGAACTTGGGGTGATCTGACATGTGGATTAACAGAGAACATAACTCCCGGTTCAACGAATGGTTCAAGAAGCATATTACAATGTCGCCGAATGATTCAAATGAGACTTGGGAGATAGACACATGGCAAGGATACGATATTAATGGTTACATGTTTTACACCGTACCACAAGATGACAAAAGCACAATGTAAAACAGCGTAGTCCGTATAGGTGCATTCCAGGATCAAGTTGGGTCCAACACATACTATGGCCACATTGAACAGATATGGGAGCTGAACTATGTGAGATTCAAAGTCCCTTTGTTTCGATGTCGTTGGGTGAATATACGCACTAGTGTCAAAGTAGACAAGGAAGGTTTCACTTTAATTGATCTATCCAAGGTTGGATACGCTGATGAACCATTCGTGCTTGCGAAACAGGTCGAGCAGATATTCACATAAAAGACCCTACAAACAAGAAAATGCATATCGTCAGGGATGACAAGTGTCAAAATGTCGAGGTTGACAATGTCATCGACAAAGAAGAATACAATCAAAATCTTCATGTAAGACCTCACATCGACCTTGACGATGATCCCCAGGAGGATGTGGCAAATGCTCGTTCAAATCATACGGAAGGTATAACCTTGTGACTGATGCCGTTGTACTTATCTGTTTTGCTATTCCTTGTAATGAATGAACTATTTTTTATTATAAACTCTTTTGTGTAAATTTGGTTAATAGTAGTTTATATATTAAATTTAGTTAATTTAGAGAATTATTTAGTGAATTAAATAAATTATTGAACTTTATTGATTTTATTTAGTGAATTATTTAGTGAAATAAATAAATTAATTTATATACATATAAAAATAAAATGGAAAAATTATAATGGTGACGGACCTTAAGTCAAGCCCGTAACGAATGTCGGTACTAATCGGGCTTGATCTTTAAGCCGTCACGAATGACCTCATCGATGAGACCTTAATTACATCCCGATAGAGATGATGCCAATACTAATCGGGCTTGATTTTTAAGCCCATCACGGATGACCCTCACCGTTGACGGGCCTTAATTACATCCCGACGTAAATGATGTCAATACTAATTGGGCTTGATCTTTAAGCCCGTCACCGATGACATCATCAGTGACGAGCCTTAATTATTCCATCACGAGATAGAGTTTTTCCTAGGCATCGATTTAAGCATCATCCGACGTACTCAACAAGCCATGCCGGGAGAATGCAAATAGGTACAAAAGATTCATATAAAGGGTTATTTTGCATAAAACTAGCATTTCAAAGCATTTAAATATTTAAAGCATTTCAATAAAATGTGAGCCTATCTCTAGTCAAATTATTATCAAGACGCGCTCCATCGCGATCTTGTCTTAACTCAGGTCAACATGTGCTAACTCCAATTCTTTTAGTTTTAAACAGAATTAAATTCTAACTTGGGTACATTGCTCGGCTTGCCCATAACCGAGGGTGCGGCTATTCGAATAGATTTACATCTTTACCCACCAGACATGTCTTTCTCACGTGTTGCGACGTGCCACATGCCACCATGACATACGGGCGGAAGCCATGACATAACTCATCGCTTAATACTGCCGTAAACAAAGAAGACCGACATAGACTTCCCTTGCCAGGTGCCCTGGGTCGAGTAGACAGTCTATGCCCCGGCATCTCGAACTCGTTCAAAGCCTTCATTTGCCAGAGACGTCAGCCCTAGCTAGGACCACATCCGTCCCTATCCGTGTCTTTTTTGTTTCTGATCGCACTAGTCGATGTGTTAAGCCTTACCCATTAGACAGGTGGTAGTACGGAATATGCTTTACAACAAAGACCCAAAGACCGATCCTTATGATGGCCGAGGTGTGACTAAAAAAACCATGCACCTCAAGCCCAGCCGAAAACATGTTTGCGGAATTTTGAAAGGGACATTTACTGCCATAGCTAAATAGCCAAAATTTTCATCATCTACGAGTTAATCCATAGTCTAATTATTGAAAATATCTAATTGTTTCTATTTAAACAGTGTTAAGCATATTCCTAAGTTTGCTAGTAAGTACTACATATATAAAATACTCACTAGTTTTATTTTTTCTAGGTTATCAAGGATCATAATAATACAATATGAGTAATAGGGCTATAACAAGGAGAATAGGTAAGGCTAAATAAAACAGTGATGAACGCGGGGATTTAATAAAGCAAAATACAATAATTTAAATAATATAATTTTGTAAACTGGGATAGCAATATGATCAAAATGACATGATTTGTCTTGCTCCTTTGAACAAATCTTCTTTCCTCGCGAGCGCGAACCTTCGAAACGATGAAGTCTACACGCTGACACGCAAAACAATAAAAAACTATAATAAAAACCAAATAAACAGTACATGAAAAGTAAATAAACATGTAGAGCTCAATTTTAGATGAATTTTACAATTTGAATGACCCAATTTGAAGTTCGTATGAATTAGATATGAATTTTAAATAAATTTTGGAAATTAAATTGATTTATAGCATAATTTTTAATTATTTTTAGATGAAAAAAGGGTAGGATGACGACAACGGTCAAGGACTGACGTCAGTGAGTGTGGGTGGAGAGAGGAGGAAGGAACTCACCGTACGCACGACGGCGAGAAGAGGCGGCACGGGCGCACGGGGGGCGGAGGAAAGGCCGTGCACGGGTGTCGACGCGGGGGTGGTGTTTTGATGGCATTCGAGCTCGAGGAAGGGTATGTCAACGACGAGCACGGCGAGACGTTGCCGTCGACAGAGGTGGCTGAAGTTGGGAAAATGACGATCACGCGCGAGTGAAGCGGCGCGACGGCAGAGGAGAGGGAGGAGAGGGAGGGCGGCATGGGGGAGGAAGAGAGATGTGCCATGGCATGGCAGTGGCGATGCCGACCATGATGTCACCGTCGACGGCCATGGCATAGTAGCTCGCGGCACATGAAAGGCAAGGACGGCAGCAGAGCTCACCAAGGACAGAAGGAGATGATGGCGACGATCTTGACGATGAGGAACAGTGAAGTCGGTCCATGGTGGACGTCGGGAACGGAGCTTCGGGGCTTGCTGAGCTCGACGAAGGCGTGGCCGAGGGACAGGAGAAGACGGTGAGGCCGGCAGTGGCTTCACCGTGGCTCAGAGATGTCCCAGCCGAGGTCAAACCATGGCCGGAGTGCACGCCGGGGACAGCACTAGAAGGAACACAGGACGACAGCGAATGAGCGGGCGAGGCGCTTGAGCGGCACCAGGAATGGGTCGAGGTGGTCCTGAGGGTGCTCTTTATATAGGCCGGAGGGAAGGGGAGCGGCCGATTGGAGGGGAGACGGCGTCGACAACAGTGAAACTCCCAAATAACTCCATCGGTTTAACAATTCAATTGAGCACGATTTTAGAACGGGATTGAATTGGGTTTGTTGGGGGAATTGATGAGGAGAAGTAGAGAAACCGATTTTTGCATTCAATTTGGAGGGAAAACGAAAGAGGAGGGGGATCAGCCAGCCATGAAGAACAAAAATCGAAATCCACCATTAATTGATGCAATATTGAGTGGAAAATTATGGGGGAAATGAAGAGGAAGATGTGGGGATTAATTACCCTCAATAAATTTTTCATTTTAGCAAGGGATTTGGCCGGATTTGAAAAGAGGAAGAGAAGAGCACAACTCGGGTGAACAGTGCGCATGGTTGGAGGAAGAAGATGACACTGTAGCAACAGGGAGCAAAACAGACTTTTCCTTCCAAATTTTTTTGAATTTTTATAAATAATTTCAATGCTCAAATAATTCCAAGAAAATCCTAAAATTATATGGACATTAAAAGTATTTAATAAAAATACAATCATATCATTTTCTGATTAATTAATTTATTTAAATAATTATTGAAATGTTCTTTGTTTTATTAAAACTATTTTCGGAGCTCCAAAATTTCACGGAAAATTTTGGAGAATACATTAGGTATCGAGCATATTTCAAAAATATTTTCAGCCATGATTTTTAAATAAAATTATTATTTTCTTAATACTTTCACTTGATTAATTTATTTTTTATTTTATTGAATTTCTTGAAAATGGATTGTTTAATGATTTTTAATCCCGACAGAAAAATCGAGCATGACAGGGCGTTAGTTTAAGCCTGATAGAGATGATTGCATATGTATCAGGCTTAAACTTAAGCCTATCACGGGTGTGCTTCGAAATCTTATAGAGCGTGCCGATTTAAAATTTTTCTAAGTCCTCACTCCAAGTCTCTTGAGCAGAACCCTAGTGCCCGACCCTTGCGCCGATGGAGTCACCACTGTCGCCGTCCCTCACACCCGTCGCCGTCCCTCGCGCCCGAGCCCGAGCGTCGTTGTCCCCTAGCCCGCGCGCCGTCATCCCTAAGACCAAGCGCCGTCATACATGAGCCCGAGCACCGCCGTCGTCTGAGGCATCATCATCGTCGCCGCCGTCCTCCCTCGCCGCCGTGCCCAGGTAAGTCCACCGAGCGTCGAATACTATGTAGGTTTTGGCTTAGAGCTATGGTTTTAAACATGATGATATTGGTGTTAGATGAAATGCGGAGATGAAGTTATATTGGTTGTTTGTATTGGTTCTGTGTATTGATGCACATGCAGAGATGATGTTGTATAGATGTACATGCAAAGATGAAGTCATATTGATGTTAGTTGGTGTATAGATTGGTGGAACTGTTATATTGGTGTATAGATACACATGCCTATAAAAATGTTTTATTTGTAGTTTGTTTTTCGTGTGAACAATGACAAAAAAGATGTTTATTCAAGTCTGTTGAAAATATAATTATTCAAAAATAAATTCACAGATTCATTCTCCTCCCTTTCAAAATCATATTGAAAGATTTATTCTCCTTCCTTTCACCTCCCTTTCAAAAATAAATTTAAAAAGTTTGAGAATTTTGATTCAATTATTTTTTTCATTTCTTTCCAATCCCTCATCTTTTTGATTTAGTTATTTTTTTCATTTTGTGATTTTGTTAGCTATTTAGACGATGTCTCTATTAGTGATATGCCCTAGAGGCAACATGGAAATGTTGGATATCATGGTCAATATTTATGTATCAATGAATAAAGTGTTATTCAGTTCCATAAAACAGACAACTTATATTGATCAATAAGTATGTGACTTATTTATGGGACTCTTTATGTATGAATCTATTTCTAAATTATCCCTGATCATATATCATATCTATGAACCAAATATGATTCTAAGATCAGCATGTTTATTGATTGATGATCATGTCTCATAGATCATGGTATGGAGATACCAAATCAATAAACGTGAACATATGTTAGAGAACATATTCTTGGATAGACCCACCTTGAGAGACTACAGGGAATTAATGTGTCATTAGTTGGTCTCAAGTAGTGTTGGTGCAAAGTCCTTTGACCTGACATCATCATGGATTTCAACATGTGTAATGGCTCACTTAGGGACAACCAGACGCTATTCTGTAACTGGGTAGTTATAAAAGTAGTTTCCGGGTTTGCTATGAAACATGTAGTGGGATGTGAATGATCAAGATGGAATTTCCCCCTCCTCTGGAAAAGATATCTCTGGGTCCCTCTCGAAGTAATGGATTATGGAAGTGCATGGCCATGCCGAGTTGATTGAGGAGTCAATCAACAGATAGATAATCCAATACGAGATCGAGTGAATGATTAAGCTATTGATAGGATGGCACAAGTCTTGCCTATAGCTTAATTGATATCGTGAGGCAAAGGGATTTGTGCACACATTACAGGTTCAGCCGATATGATCCTTTTGTATACTTTGGTGTCAATACGTTCTGCTAGGGGCCGCTGTTGACGGGTCGGGCGAGTTGGACTCAGGCCGGAACCAAGTGTACCTGAGCCTAGAGGGTCACACACTTAACGGAAAAGAACAGGCATTCGAGTTTGACTCGGATACGGCTCAATTGGATAGAGATCCAACCGAACAAGGAGTCCCGATGGGCCTTTTGGCCCAGTCGACAACCCTATATAAGGAGGCGAGGGGTGGAGGGTTTGGGGCACACAACATACAGTCGGACAAGCCTTCTCCACGGAAACCCTCCCATGTCCGAGCTAAAAAACTAGTCGTGCATCGCGTGCTAGCACACGGGTGTTCAGAGTTCTCACCCTAGATGTGTGGATACTGGTAGATACATCGCTACATTGTGGCGTTATTCGGCGGCATTGAATCTCATCGAGATCCAATTAAGCCGAATTCAATTCGGTGACTTGGGTTGGGGTCGGAAGGTCGGAGGGCCGGGCGAAGCAAATCGGCACCGTCGACATCAGCAACCAGACGCGAAGTCGTCGGCATCGGCAAACCCTAAACGCCACCAGGCAACCGGTCGGCGCGTGTGGATTCTGGCGAGGTCGGGCAAGACGAATCGGCATCGCCATCGGGGTCGGGCGAGACGCGTCGGGGTCGGCGGGTCGGGCGATTCAGACCTGGGGTCGGCTGGAACGTTCCGAGGTTGGCTGGAACATTTACGGGGTCAGCTGGAAGGTTTCTGGGGTGGGCAAGACTTTTTCGAAGTTGGCAAGCAACATATTGACTGTTTCCGCTGCACTGCACGTCAATAGGTAACGATCTATGGACCCTTACTTGTAAGCTTTCCTGGATTGCGCGGTAGAAAAATTTTGATTTATGCTATCGTAGCCTCCGCGTTCTCCTTCCGTGGTATCAGAGCTTGACTTGCGTAGTTTGGGTTTTAGATTGGATCTGGAATAAATTTAAGTACACGGGTTGATTAGATCAATCGGTTTTAGGGTTCAGTAGAGGAGAGTTGATGGAAACTACGTTCCTTGAGATTGTCTCGGATCGACATGATGAGATTATGTCGAAGCAATTTTCATAGAACTCGGTATGATTATGAGTCGAATTAGGGATGGCGTTCCTTGAGAGTGTCTCGAATCGGTACAATGTGATTGTGCTAAAGCTATCTAGTAATCCGATCATAATTTGCCGCCTTGCACCTATGCAAACCATCTCCCTTGATAGTGTATCGGGACGGCATAATGTGATTATGCTGATATGGTTTCCATAAGCGATTTTGTAGATTAGATCTATGAAATCTGTGTGGTGTTCCGGGCGCTGCTCGGAAGCCCACGAGGGGGCGGCTTCCCCCTCGACCCCCCGTCCACTAACCGGCTAGCGGGACCGCCGTGTGCGTACCCCCTTTATGTTGTCTTGATATTGTATCTCTGTGATAGGTAGAAAGTGTTCTCTGTCTAACTTGTTTTTGTAAAGATTGCTAAGAGATTGTATGGCCCAATTGTATGTATGAGATGCATGAGATGCGTGTAATATTTTTTCATATGTGTGATCTGTGTAATATTCTTTCACGACCTGCGTGTTGATGTAATCTTCAATCAATAGCTTCTATAGTAGTAGCTTAGTTTGAAGAAATCAAGCATCCAACATTCGGGAGAACGGTGATGAAGATAGAGATCCTCTACACCCACATGGAGATGGAGATCACCATGTGAAAGGGTCATACTGTTTCATTATTAATTGCTGTTCTTCTTGCTTTCATATACAGATATGTTTGTTTAATAGGATAGTATCCCTCACAAAATTAAGTAGTAATGATGCCCTTCCAAAGTTGCACCTATCACCGTTGTGATCATCAATTGGTGGGTCTGCCAAAGCATAGTGCCATTGTCTATCATAACACATGGGGTATATGTCAGACATATACATGCAGGAGCATTTGGTTTACTTGACAAGGCTATCAAAACAGTTTTGGGCCTTGGAGCATAGGTTGGGACCGGGGTATGGTGATGCCACCCAACAAACAAGAGTCACATAGGGATGTGATTAGCAAGGTGTTGCTTACCCATGTTACTAATCTTCTAGCAATGATGTCAAAGCTCACTAGAAATTAATTAACATGTGGATCTTGACCAAATACGTAACCTAGAGGAAAGGTTAAGAAACGTAGTGGGAGTCTTTTGTTAAATTGTTTAATAAAAGACGAAGCATAAACATTGTGCTAAACTATGCATATGTTTTCTGATGTAGATTATGGCAGCTAATAATGCACCCAGTTCTTTTAATTTGCGATCTATACTTGAGAAAGAAAAATTGAATGGAACAAACTTTATGGATTGGTATAGAAACTTGAGAATTGTTCTTAAGCAAGAGTTATTGAAGTTCCTTATCCTGATGATTTGCCTGATAATGCTAATGCGGCTGCACAGAGGGCTTGGGAGAAGCACACTAATGATTCGCTTGATATAAGTTGTTTCATGCTTGCCACAATGTCCTCGGAGCTTTAGAAGCAATACGAGAGCAGTGATGCTCATAGTATTATTGAGGGTCTACGTGACATGTTTGAGAACCAAGCTAGGGCCGAGAGGTTAACCACCTCAAAATCCTTGTTTGCGTGCAGGCTTGTAGAAGAGAATCTCTTCAGTCCGCATGTGATAAAGATGATTGCTACATTGAGAGCCTTGAGAAACTAGGTTTTTCTCTTAGCCAAGAGTTGGCTAAAGACGTGCTTACTCAGTCGCTCCCTTCGAGCTTTGAGCCATTCATACTAAATTATCACATGAACAACATGGATAAAACCTTTGCAGAATTGCATGGGATGCTTAAGACTGCTGAGGAGAGTATCCAGAAAAACGGTCATCATGTGATGATGATGCAGAAAGCTAAGCGCAAACATCCTGTCAACAAACTTTGCACAAAACGGAAGTTAACTCCTGATGAGATCGCGAGTGCTTCCAAAGCAAAGAAAGGCAAGAAGGGCTCGGTGGAATCAGATGCCGTCTGCTTCTATTGCAAGGAGACAGAACACCGGAAAAGGAACTGTAAGAAGTACATGGAAGATCTCAAAAAGAAGCAAAGTGCAACTTTTGCTTCAGGTATTAATGTTATAGAAATCAATCTTGCAACTTCATCTACTGACTCTTGGATATTTGATACCGGATTAGTAGCTCATATTGCAAGTTGTTGCAAGGAATAAGAAAAAGTAGAAGTTTGAGAAGGGGCGAGGTGAACCTGCGCATCGGCATTGGAGCAAGGGTTGCTACAATTACTGTCGGCACTATGTCACTTCATTTACCTTCAGGATTAGTTTTGGAACTAAATAATTGTTATTGTGTTCCAACTCTATATCAAAACATTATTTCTGCTTCATGCTTGCAAACGAAAGGATATCATTTTCGATCAGTGGACGATGGTTGTCCAATTTATCTTAGAGATATGCTCTATTTTCATAATCCATTGGTGAATGGATACGTTTTGGATCTTTAAGCATCTCCCATCTATAACATCAATACAGATAAGTAACTCCCAAATGATACAAACCCCACATTTATTTGGCATTGTCGCCTAGGCCATATAAATGAGAAACGCATGGAGAAGCTCCATAAAGATGGTTTGCTTCACTCTTTTGATTTTGAATCATTTGAGACATGTGAGTCTTGTTTACTTTGAAAGATGACAAAGGCACCTTTCATAGGTCATGGTGAGAGAGCAAGTGACTTGTTGGTACTCATACATACTGATGTATGTGGACCAATGAGCTCAACGGTCATAGGTGATTTTCGGTAGTTCATTACCTTTACCGATGACTTTAGTAGATATTATTATATCTATTTAATGAGGCATAAGTCCAAATCCTTTGAAAAGTTCAAAGAATTCCAGAATGAATTACAGAATCATTTAGGACAAACAATTAAGTTTCTGCGATCAGATCATGGTGGTGAATACTTAAGCCAAGAATTTGGTAATCATCAAAAAAATTATGGAATTGTTCCACAGTTGACTCCGCTAGGAACTCCTCAATGGAACGGGATGTCCGAACGGAGAAATCGCACCTTGTTGGACCTGGTGCGCTCCATGATGAGCCAATGTGATCTTTCACTATCTTTCTGGGGATATGCTCTTGAAAAAGCAACGTTCACACTAAATAGAGTTCCATCTAAGTCAGTGGAAATCACGCCATATGAGATATGGACAGAGCAGCCCCCTAAATTGTCTTTTCTCAAAATATGGGGATGTAAAGCGTTTACAATCCGACAAGCTTACACCCAAATTTGATAACTGCTTCTTTGTGGGGTATCCTAAGGAAACAAAAGGTATTATTTTTATAATCAGGAACAAGGCAAAGTGTTTGTCGCCTGACATGGTGTTTTCTTCGAAAAAGAGTTTCTTTCAAGAAACGTTAGTGGGAGCATGGTCCATCTTGAAGAAGTTCAAGAAACACCAGAAAGTGTTTCAGCCACCACTAAACCACAACAGGAGGAACAAGATGTTACGCCACCTGTTGTAGATACACCAACCCCACGGAGATCCGAAAGATCACGTCTTGCGCCTAAAAGGTACACCGGTGCAAAGCAACGTCATATATTTTTGTTAGACAACGATGAACCTAAGACCTACGAGGAAGCGATGGTGGGACCAGATTCCAACAAATGGCTTGGAGCCATGAAATCCAAAATAGAATCTATGTATGACAACCAAGGTTGGAACTTGGTTGATCCACCCGATGGTGTCGAAACTATTGAGTGCAAATGGGTTTTTAAGAAAAAGACAGATATGGATGGAAATGTTCACATCTATTCGGATTATCCTAACGATTGCCGCATATTTCGATTATGAGATATGGCAGATGGATGTCAAAATGGCTTTCCTAAATGGAAACCTAAGCGAGGATGTGTATATGATACAGCCTGAAGGTTTTATTGATCCACAATCGCCTGGAAAAATATGCAAGCTACAAAAATCCATTTATGGATTGAAGCAAGCATCTCGGAGTTGGAATATTAGTTTTGATGAGGTAATCAAAGGGTTTGGTTTCATCAAAAATGAAGAGGAGGTTTGTGTTTACAAGAAGGTTAGTGGGAGCGCAATTGTGTTTCTAATCTTATATGTGGATGACATATTGTTGATTGGAAATGATATCCCTATGCTAGAATCTGTCAAGTCTACATTTAAAAATAGTTTCTTCATGAAAGACTTAGGGGAGGCAGCATAGATACTGGGCATAAGGATCTATAGAGATAGATCCAAGAGGCTAATTGGATTGAGCCAAAGTACATACATTGACAAGGTGTTGAAGAGGTTCAACATGCATGATTCCAAGAAAGGTAGAAAGCCAATGTCGCATGGCATTAATCTCAGCAAGAATCAGTGTCCTAGAACACCTGATGAGCGGAGTAAGATGATTATGGTTCCATATGCTTCGGCAATTGGATCCATCATGTACCCTATGCTTTGTACACGTCCAGATGTCTCGTACACTTTGAGTGTTACGACCAGGTACCAGTCAGATCCAGGTGAAGGTCATTGGATAGCTGTAAAGAATATCCTTAAGTACTTGAGAAGAACTAAGGATATGTTCATAGTCTATGGAGGTGAATAAGAGCTCGTTGTAAGTGGTTACACCGATGCTAGCTTCCAAATAGATAAAGATGACTATAGATCGTAATCTGGGTTCATATTCTGTCTGAATGGAGGCACAGTCAGCTGGAAGAGTTCCAAGCAGGACACTGTCGCTGATTCTACAATGGACGCCGAGTACGTCGCTGCTTCTGAAGCTGCAAAGGAGGTTGTTTGGATCAAGAAATTTGTTTCTAAGCTAGGTATTGCCCTTCAAAAGCGAAAGAAAAAGCCAACTTATTTCGAATTTGCGCCCTTGAAATCATCTTATCGATTCTCTGAGGGCCGGTGGAGTGAAGCAGACACTGAGTTGTACTGGGTCGCTATGCGCCTTTGAGGATCCAATGTGACATACACTGGTGTAATCTTAAAGTTTTCATTGGTTTGTCTAGATCTTGTATTTCTTTTTGTACTTAATGTTGCATCAGTTTGATCTATTAAGTCACTTTTAGAACCATATAGATCTATTCGGCATAATGACTGCTATTAGAAATAGTATCAGAGTTTCAGTCGATCTTACATGTTTTAGCCATCTTATACGTTTTACTACTGTTAGATGTGTTAAAGCTGCCTTTTTATATTAAGATCTTAACCTAGTTAAATGTACTAAGCCTGGCATCAATCTGTTAAGTCGTCTTAACACTCGATTGATCCTTGACTACAGGACTAAAAGTCTCTTCGTAGTCAATACCATAACGTTGCTTAAACCCTTTAGCAACCAAATGAGCCTTGTTGTACCGATCAATAGTACCATCAGCCCTCCTTTTTATCTTATAAACCCATTTGCAATCAATTAGAATGCGTCCCTGAGTTGCGGGAACCAAGTGACATGTGTTATTACGCATTAAAGCACCATACTCTTCATCCATTGCTCCCTTCCACTGATGACCAGTGCGACTAATCCAATGTCCCTCTATTGTGATAATAATGGCGCCATTGCGCAGACTAAGGAGCCTAGGTCGCATTAGAAATCCAAACACATACTTCGGCGGTACCATCTCATCCACGAGATAGTGGACATAGGTGATGTAAAGATATGCAAAGTGCACATGGATCTAAATATTTTCGATCCGTTGACAAAACCTCTCCCTCAGCCGAAACATGAGGCGCACACCAGAGCAATGGGTATTAGATACTTACATGATTGACTCTAGTGCAAGTGGAAGACTGTTAGTGATATGCCCTAGAGGCAACATGGAGATGTTGGATATCATAGTCAGTGTTTATGTGTAACATCCTGAAAATCGAAGGAGTAGAATTCGGAACGTGAAAATCGGAACTCGCAAAAACTTTTTGGAATCATTGCTTCTTATCGTGTTCTTCAATTTTATTTGCCAATTCAGTTGCGTAAGAATTTCTTCTGGAATTGCTTTGAAATAAAGTTGAATTAAAACCCTAAGCTTGAGACCCCTGCTGGGGAAAATAATTTAAAAATAAATATATAGATATGAATTTGGAGAGGGTAAACATATTAATTTTGGAGATTTGCAAAAGATTCTTGAAGGGAATATGTTTTGGTTTAAACCCTAACGGTGGAAGAAAAATAATAAACAGTTGGATTTGGAATAAAAATATTTTTTTGACAAGGAAATATGAATTTAAAAATCCCAAATTATTGATTTTTAAAAGAAAGAAATAAAAATAGGAAAAAAATATATTTTGAAAAAAATAAAAAGTGGGGGAAAAAGTTTGGAAATATAATTTCAAAATTATTTTGGGAATATTGGAATTTATTTTGAATTTTAGAGTGGAAGGAAATGGAAATAGAAAATAGGATTTCAAAATTCGGGAAAATAGAGAAAGTACACTGTTCATGCGTATGCAGGTGTTCGACGGCGTCCTCGCGCCTGTGCGCCGCGTCAACACGCGCGCCCGTGCCATGCCGCGTCGTACCGTCGCCCGCGTCACCGCGTCCTCGCACAACCGCCACGCCTGTGCACCGCATCAGCCACGCACCCGCGCCATGCCGTCGCCACGCCGCCGACGCCGCCGGTTCGCCGCCACGCAGCGCATGTGCTCGCCGACGCCCGCCGTACCACGGCGCGCGACCGCGTCAATGCCGTCGCCCGTGGCCGCGTCGGTCCCACGCCGCGCCGTACCACCGTGCCATTCCGTCGTGCGTAACCATGCCCACCGTGCGTCGGCCTCACCCCTCCCCTACTCGCGCGTGCGTCACCCTAGCTCTGCTGCCATGACCGCCGAGTTCGAGCTCGCGTGGTCAACTATATATAGCACTCCTCGGCCGAAACTCACAACACAAAAATTGTGCCATACTGTCTCATCTAGCTCCTCACCAATTTTCCCCAAAATCCGTTCACCATAGCGCTAGAATTTCGCAAGAGATCGGAGCACGGGTCGGAAGAACCCTAACTCGGCCGCCCGGTGCAAACTTCAAAATTCGTCGCCCTCGCTGATTTCCTCTTGAATTAAAGGTACATTCACGATCTACGTGCTCTAAGCTATATTTCCCTAAGTCTCCCGAGCCGAACAGCCGCGGAAATCACCGGCGACGAGCGCCGCCGAACCCTCGTTTTTGGCCGCCGCCGTGCGCACGTCGCCATACCACCACCGCCCCTTTCCGGCCAAGCCGACCCCTAGCTAGCACCCCGTGTTCCGTAGATCCTCTAGGACCCCTTGGTTCGGCCGCATTGTTACCGGAGTGCCGCCGCACCGTGCACCTTCGCCGCCGAACCCTCTGTTTTGGGCCGCCACCCCGTCGTCGCGACCGCTCCGCCGCCTCCCTAGCCCAACCGCGCCTCAAAACGGACTCCCGCGTCATGTAGATGGTGTAGGGTTAGCTAGATGCCGAGCTCCGATCCTCCTCGCCGTCGTTCGGCCATGACGCGCCGTCGGCCTCGCCGGGGGGGATGAAGGAAGAAAGAAAAGGAAAGAAAGGAGTAGAGAGAGCGAGAACGGCTCGCGGCTTAGTGGTTGAGCCGAGCCGAGTGAGGGGAAGGGCGCAGTTCGATCCCGGCTTAGGCAAAATTTTTGAAATTTTTTTTATTTTTATTTTTCTAAGGAGATTAAAAATAAGAATAAAGCTTATTAAAAATCCTAGGAAAATATTTATACTCTTTTAAACTATTCTAAAACTCTATTTACAAAGATTTTGCACCTTTTTAAAGGGGTTTATTTATTTACCTTTTAAATTTCTTTGCAAATAATTATGAAGTTTACATTTACTTAGACTTCGAACTTTTAATCTAATACATTTCCAAAATATTTATATATCTTTGTGAGGCCCGTTTATTCACTTAGTTCATATTCACAAATCTAGGATCTTTCCCAAGAATTATAAACTATCTCATATAAATTCCGATCAACCCCTTTTGCGACATATACATTCGATATTTAATTTGCTTCATCAAATCCTCCGTAATTCGATTAGGGTCGTAAGGGGAGATGGTTTGAAGAGTTCTTTATGATTTTTCATGCTTTTTCGTTCGTTCTTATCGGATTTTAACTGGAATCCATTTTTCTTTTCCTTTTCGCTCGTATGATTAGCGACCGAAGAGGCGAACGCTGACCCCGCAGGAGACCCCACTCAAGAAGCGTACGAGCAAGGCAAGTCTTCACACCCTTTGAACATATTGATCCCAATTGCGAAATGATGTTATTTTACACTCTAAACATGCATGCTTTACCATGTTACCTATACTTGTTGTGCCATTCCTTGCCATTGAGTACCCTTAGAACTACTCCTTGTAACTCACGATGTGATACAACTAACCGAAGCATAACTTCGGTAAACCGCTTAGCCATGCTATACTTAGCTTTATGCATACTCATGACTTTGTGAAAAAGCTTTGTGCTTGGGCAACTACTTTAAGGGGAGGTAGTTGAGATTCGGCATGTGGAGACATGAGCGCCACATGACCATGATGAATTACATTTGATGAAAATTGGAAGTACTAAACAAATGTTTTAGACTGGGACGGCCGGATGATTTGGGTGGATTCCGGAAAAGGCAAGTGCCGACCCTGGTCAATTAAGGACCGAGCCATGAGATAGCCGGAAACGAGCCGCACAACCGTACTTCTCGAATGGGTATAGACCTAGCCGACTAGATAGCCGAGCGGAGGCGTATCCTTGCATAGATGGTTCTCTATGATGTGGTTATGGGATGAGGATGAGGCTGCGGCCTTGTTATGAATGGTGGGATTGAACCGATGTTAATTAAACTTAAAGATCTCGAAAAGACTTCCCTTACCCGGGTGCGCGAACTCCTCTCACCGCTAGAAAAGGACGGCTAGAGTGCATGAGGGCTTAAGTTCATGGAGCGGGTACTGCCAAAGCGAGGTTATCAAAAGGCTTTGCCGTGACCGTCTCATGTGTTGAGGCGTAGGCTCATTTGTTGGGCTGTCACGGAGTACGGGTAAAGTGTACATCCACTGCGGTGTGAATGAATCAATCTATTCGAATAGCCGTGCTCGCGGATATTGAGCATCGTGACAAGACTTTCGCTTGGCTAGACTTTGAACTTAAAAATGCTGGGATGGGTTTGCATGATGATTTTGTTCGCTGGTGGATCAACTTCTCGAGAATGCGAGAAGGGGTGGACTCCCCAGAAAATCATGACGTACCGGAGGCGGGAAGCCATCCTTGGAATCACGATGGATGGTAGACGAACCGCCACCGGGTTAATGAACTATGAAATTAAAACTTTTTTGGCTAGATGGTAGGCTTGTGAAAAGAATTGTGAAAACCGGCTTTACGCAAAGATAACCCTAGCCATGTTCTTTGAATAACCCTGTCATATGCATCAATTCGTGTTGACTTGCCGAGTACGGTTGGTACTCACCCTTGCTATACGCACAAACCTCCGTGATGGAGTTGAAGAGCCGAAGATCCATATGCTTATCACCGGAGGACGAGGGAACGACGGCGCCTATTAGACTTTAGCTCGGTCGTTGCTCGTGGCAATGGACAAGCCGCGCCTCTTTCCGCCGCCTTATCTAAACTCTGTTTTTATATTGTATTCGGACCATAAGGTCCTGTAGGATGAACAATGCCTTCGGGCCTATTTATGTAATAATGGTATTGTAAGACTATTCGTGCATGCGCACTTGATTATCCAGAACTGCATTCGTGGGTACCAACTACTTGATCCAGGGAAATGGTACTATGAACACGAAAGATTCCCGATTCAAAATCGGGGGTCCACAGAGCTGGTATCAGAGCCATGCGACCGTAGGCTAAGACCAAATGGCGCCCTACCCCTACCTAGATGGCTAAAGGGAAATATCCCTACAGTAGGACCAGTTTTAAACTATTATTTCCGAAAATGCAAATATCTCTTTTCTACATCTGTATTTCTTTTTACCAAATGATTATGATAACTCCCTCCCGCTAACCCTAAGTTGCCTGTAAAAGCAGATGTCAAACCACGACGGAACTTGGGAAGTCACTGTTCCGCGGGACGAAGGGTTCGTGGTCCAACTCCAGTCCCTACTATGGTGCTTGAGATACCCAGAGCCACCCACCTATCACATCAAAAGGCATGGCTCCGAAGAGTATCCAGCCTGGAGGCAGCTGTATCCATAGAAGCCCGTATGGGAAGCGAGACATCTTACTGCTTCCATACCCGCTACCACCGGGACCTAGCAGAAGCGGCTATTCAGGATGCAGCTCGCGAGGCCTTCCTTCGCCTTAATGCGGAACACCGTGCCGAACTCACAATGACAGAGTTCGTGCATCATCCTTACCGCGAAGAGGGCAATCCAGTCTGCACCGTGGAGGCTACCCCCTGCTGTTACAACCCGATGGTCACGCGTCTATCGCGTTGGGCAGAGACAGCAGACGACTGTTACGAGGAGGCCCTTCTCGAGATCAACGATCAGCAGTCACGCCTCAATGATCTGGTCAACAGCCACCAAGGCTGTGGAGACCAGATAAGCATGCCGCAGACTCACCGCAGCCAATGGTGCTCAAGACGAGCAACTCTGACCGCTACATGGCCCGAGGAGGCTCGGTGGAGCTGGAAGAGCAGCTCAGAAGAGCAAACAGCGAGATCAACCGGCTAGAGGAACACTGCGCACTCGTCCCGTCTACGCCGCAGTACTTCCACCGAGCCCGTACCATCACATCCCGCCCCGTGCCCGACAACTATTACCATATGACTCCAAGCAAGCTTTGATACTTTTCAAGCTATGATGGAGCAAGTTTTCATGTTGAGCACAGAGCCTGCACCATACCTAGTCGACCCCACTGCTACATCCATGGGACCCACCCCGAGCTCCATACCGCACCATCCGAGCCGGGATCGGAGAGGGTAACCCCATCCGATCTACACCGATACGGAGTCCGAGGTAGAGCCCATGGAGATCAAATGGGAGTCTAGCGACACCGACTCAATGGAGGAGGAAGTTCCCCTCGTCGCTTGACTCACCCGGAGGCCCCTCACCCGCCGCATCGCTCGCAAGAGTACGCGGCCACCGAGTCGGAAGATTCGGCATGACTCCGAGGCCACCACCTCCGAGCCGTGGGGACTTCGGTTTGCTTCAGCGGACCACCCACTTCCGGCGCCCGGCTCTTGCGGATGGATGGAGGACTAGGCGGGAGGACCTTCCCGCTCGTTAGCACTTCCTGTTTACCCTTAAGTAGTTGATCTAGTTGGACGATATAATTGCTATCCCGGCATGAAGGACTGCGTGTGTACATCCATGTACCCCTTATGTAATATGTGAACCTAAGCATCGCCTTGCGATGTCTTAATTCGTATGCTTATTATTATTTCACCTTGTCTCGTGGATTGGAGATCATTCGATAGAGCTTGAAGAAAAATTTCCGGTGAACGTAACTTAAACTAGTCCGCTCTCTTAATTTATCTCCCTTCTTCGATGGCACATCGTCGCAGAGCCGCGGCAACCAACGAAAACCCGCCGGAACCCAACCCTCCACCCGGCGGAGGTCATGGCATTGCACTCCGGCTACTCCAAGCGATTGCTAACAATCAAGGAGGTCGAGGAGGATCAAATGGGGGAATTCATGAGAGCTAAGCCGCCCACTTTTTCCACGGCCGAAGAACCTATGGACGCCGAAGATTGGTTAAGAGTGATAGAGAAGAAGTTAACCCTCGTCGAGTCCGAGAAGCCGATAGAGTTGTCTTCGCTACTAACCGCTGGAAGGACCCGCGAGTGACTCGGTGGGACACCTACAAGGAGACACGAGCGAAGACGCCGCGAACCAACATGGGAGGAATTCACGGCTGCATTCCGTGAGAATTTCGTGCGGCGGTAATGAGGATGAGGATGAAGAACGAGTTCCGCAGCTGCGTCAAGGGAACACATCAAGACAAGAATACCCGAACAAGTTCACCCAACTTGCCCGTTATGCCACCAAAGGACTGCGGACGAGGAAGAAAAGATAGACAAATTCATTGAAGGACTAAATGACGAACCGAGGGGACCAATGATCGGGCAGATCACACTAGTTTCCAAAGCCTCATCAACAAGGTCGTCCGACTTGAGCATGACCAAAAGGTGGTGGACAATAACCGCAAGAGGAGGCTCGCTATGGCTCGCCCATTCCAGGGAACGCCACAACGCCCCAAGGGAGCCACTCCGTCTGGATGGAAGCCAAATGTCCCGGCAACCGGACGTTCTCCCGCTTCCGACCATGTCAACAGTCAGCTACACCTCGTTACGTACGCCCACACCAACCCTAGCGCTCCAGAAGAAGGAATGTGAGTCGTTTCAATTGCGGGAATTCGGGCACTACTCCAATAGCTGCCCAAAACCACGCAACGCCCCCGTGCGCACCGGCGCCAATGCAACACCCGTCCGAGGAACCCCACCCGCGCGGCGGGACGAGGTCTTCAGGACCCCGCTACCCAACGAGGCGCCACCGGGTTTCGACGTGGCCAAGTGAATCATGTACGGGCAAGAAGCACGGGAGGACCGAGCGTATTGATGGATATGTTCTCTATCAACTCTACGCCGATTAAAGTTTTATTCGATTCGGAGCCTCGCATTCATTCATATCTTCCCAAGTAAGCAAACAACACCACCTACACCAAGTAGCACTTAAGAGGCCTATGTTGGTACACTCACCGGGAAGACATAACCGTACCCCATGCCCCGCATTAATGTGCCCATACGGATTAGGGACGTGGTGTTTCTCTCAAACCTTATGGTGCTATCACCCCAGACCATAGATGTCATACTCGGAATGGATTGGTTGACCAAGAATAATGGGATTATAGACTGCATCGAAGGGAAGTCACGGTATCCACCCCGTGGGGATCACCGATGAGCATAACTATGGATCAAAACCCAAAGCTATGTGAGCAAGCTGCGGGAGTGTTCACCATGCTACCCTTAGGAGGAATGCCCGTAGTACAAGAATACACGGATGTATTTCCCGAGGAATTACCCGGAATGCCACCGGATCGCGATGTAGAGTTTATCATCGACTTAATGCCCGGTACGCCCCCATATCCAAGAGACCATATCGAATGCCGGCCAACGAGTTAGAGGAACTCAAGAAGCGAGATAAGGGAACTACAAGAGAAGGGATTTGTACGCCCAGCTCTTCTCCCCGGGAGCCCCGTACTCTTCGTCAAAAGAAGGATGGGAGTATGAGAATGTGTGTGGATTACCGATCGCTGAATGAGGTAACCATCAAGAACAAGTACCCGCTGCCCGGATCGATGACCTATTCGATCAACTTAAGGGTGCACAGTGTTCTCAAAGATTGATCTGCGGTCGGGATATCATCGTTGAAGATTAGAGCGGAGATATTCCTAAGACGGCGTTCTCTACACGTTACGGCTTATACGAGTTCACAGTGATGTCCTTTGGATTAACCAATGCCCCCGCCTATTTTATGAACTCGATGAACAAGGTATTCATGGAATACCGGACAAATTCGTGGTGGTGTTCATCGACGATATACTTATCTACTCCAAGAACGATGAGGAACACGCGGAGCATCTACGACTAGTACTTGGAAAAGCTACGAGAGCACCACCGTATGCAAAGTTCAGCAAATGTGAGTTCGGCTCAAGGAAGTCGCTTTTCTTGGTCACGTGGTTTCAGAGGAGGAGTAGCGAGACCCCGCCAAGGTCGAAGCTGTTACGGGATGGGAGGCACCCAAGTCGAATGAAGTTCGGAGTTTCTTGGGCTTGGCCGGTTATTACCGACGGTTTATCGAAGGGTTTTCCACTATAGCCCGACCTATGACTCAACTTCGAAGAAGGAAAAGAAGTTTGAATGGAATGAGAAGTGCCAAAAGCCTTCGACCAATTAAAAGAAAAGTTAACCCTGCTCCAATCTTGACCTTACCCGACAACCGAAAGGACTTCGTGATGTACCGTGATGCATCCCGCAAGGATTGGGAGGAGTATTAATGCAGGATGGAAAGGTCGTGGCGTATGCCTCGCGACGCTACGACCTCACGAGGAGAATTATCCCACATACGACTGGAATTAGCCGCGGTTGTACACGCATTGAAGATCCGGAGACACTATCGATCGGAAACCACCGTGATGTGTATACCGATCACAAGAGCCTAAAATATTTCTTTACTCGCTGATCTCAATCTACGACGAGGCGATGGCTGGAGTTGATCAAGGATTACGTCTAGGAATCCATTACCATCCCGCAAGGCAAATGTAGTGGCCGATGCGCGAGCCGCAAAGCCCAACGCAATCACATGGAATTAGGAGGTATGTCCAGCGAACTTCAAGAAGAGATGGCCGACTCAATGCACCCGATTCCTCACGGAGAAGTAAACTCACTGGAAGTCCAGCCCCTACGAGAACTCAAATAGAGGAAGCCCAAAAGGGAATAAGGAAACCCAGGAAATTAAGGAACGCATGGCCGCTGGACGCGCTCGGGAGTTTTCGTGGATGACAAGGGAATCTGTGGTACAAGAAAAGAATCGTGTGCTGAACAAGGCGGTTTGAGGGGATTGATCTTAAAGGAAGCCCACGAATCGGCCTATTCGTTACACCCCGGAAGCACGAAAATGTACCAAGACTTGAAAGGAGAATATTGGTGGCCTAATATGAAGAGGGATGTAGCCGAATATGTAGCGGTGTGCGATGTGTGCCAAAGGGTGAAAGCCGAGCATCAACGCCCACTGGTTTGCTTGCAGCCACTCAAGATTTCCGAATGGAAATGGGACGAGATAGGCATGGATTTCATAGTGGGGCTACCCAAAACTACGATCGGCTACGATTCCATCGGGTAATAGTGGATCGGCTTACCAAGACGCGATTTATACCGGTGAAAACTAACTACAACAGTGCCAAGCTAGCGGAACTATATATGAGTAGGATTGTGTGTCTTCACGGTGTACCAAAGAGGATCATATCGGATCGTGGTACCCAATTCACATCTCATTTTTGGAGCAAGGTCCACGAGGCACTCGGCGGTCACCTCGCCTTCGCACCGCTTACCACCCTCGGCATCGGGGCGGGCGAAAGGACGAACCAAGTCTTGGAGGATATGCCGAGAGCTGTGCATTGGATTTCACCAAGGATTGGGAGAAATGCTTGCCGTACGCCGAGTTCTCTTACAACAATAGCTATCAAGCCGGTTTGAAGATGTCGCCAAACGAAGCTCTATTTGGTCGCCGATGTCGAACCCCATTAATGTGGTCGAACCCGGTGAACGAACCGTATTCGGGCCGACATAATCAAGGAGGCGAGGAAAAGGTTCGCCCGATTCGGGACCGACTACAAGCTGCTCAATCACGACGAAGAGCTACGCGGACACTCGACGAAGAGAATTGGAATTCAAAGAGGGTGACTACGTATATCTAAAGGTCTCACCCCTACGGGAACACAGAGATTCAAAGTCAAAGGAAAACTCGCACCACGATACGTGGGCCCATTCCTGATCGGCGCTAGGAGGGGAGAAGTGGCCTACCAATTGGAAGCGCTCGAGAATCTCTCGATGTCCACCCAGTATTCCACGTATCGCACCGAAGAAATGTCGCGGTACCGAAGAACAAACCCCGTTAGAAACCATCCAAGTCCACGTGATCTTACCTATCCGTAACATCCAATCAAGATACTAGACGAAGCGAGAAAAGAAGACACGAACCAAGTCATGGTGCATGTACAAAGTACAATGGAGTAATCACACCAAGAAGAAGCTACCTGGGAGAGCGAAGAATTCCCGAGGACGGAATACCCACACCTATTCAGCCACGGTAAGGAAATCTCGGGGACGAGATTTATTGTTAGGGGGTAGGTTTGTAACATCCGAAAATCGAAGGAGTAGAATTCGGAACGTGAAAATCGGAACTCGCAAAAACTTTTGGAATCATTGTTTCTTATCGTGTTCTTCAATTTTATTTGCCAATTCAGTTGCGTAAGAATTTCTTCGGAATTGCTTTGAAATAAAGTTGAATTAAAACCCTAAGCTTGAGACCCTTTGGGAAAATAATTTAAAAATAAATATATAGATATGAATTTGGAGAGGGTAAACATATTAATTTTGGAGATTTGCAAAAGATTCTTGAAGGGAATATGTTTTGGTTTAAACCCTAACGGTGGAAGAAAAATAATAAACAGTTGGATTTGGAATAAAAATATTTTTTTTGACAAGGAAATATGAATTTAAAAATCCCAAATTATTGATTTTTAAAAGAAAGAAATAAAAATAGGAAAAAATATATTTTGAAAAAAATAAAAAGTGGGGGAAAAAGTTTGGAAATATAATTTCAAAATTATTTTGGGAATATTGGAATTTATTTTGAATTTTAGAGTGGAAGGAAATGGAAATAGAAAATAGGATTTCAAAATTCGGGAAAATAGAGAAAGTACACTGTTCATGCGTATGCAGGTGTTCGACGGCGTCCTCGCGCTGTGCGCCGCGTCAACACGCGCGCCGTGCCATGCGCGCGTCACGCGTCGCCGCGTCACCGCGTCCTCGCACCACCGCCACGCCCGTGCACCGCACGCCCACGCACCCGCGCCATGCCGTCGCCACGCCGCCGACGCCGCCGGTTCGCCCGTACGCCGCCGCATGTGCTCGCGACGCCTCGCCGTACCACGGCGCGCGACCGCGTCAATGCCGTCGCCTGTGGCCGCGTCAGTCCACGCCGCGCCGTACCACCGTGCCATTCCGTCTGTGCTGTAACCATGCCCACCGTGCGTCGGCCTCACCCCTCCCCTACTCGCGCGTGCGTCACCCTAGCTCTGCTGCCATGACCGCCGAGTTCGAGCTCGCGTGGTCAACTATATATAGCACTCCTCGCCGAAACTCACAACACAAAAATTGTGCCATACTGTCTCATCTAGCTCCTCACCAATTTTCCCCAAAATCCGTTCACCATAGCGCTAGAATTTCGCAAGAGATCGGAGCACGGGTCGGAAGAACCCTAACTCGGCCGCCGGTGCAAACTTCAAAATTCGTCGCCCTCGTTGATTTCCTCTTGAATTAAAGGTACATTCACGATCTACGTGCTCTAAGCTATATTTCCCCTAAGTCTCCCGAGCCAAACAGCCGCCGAAATCACGGCGACGAGCGCCGCCGAACCCTCTGTTTTGGCCGCGCCGTGCGCACGTCGCCATACCACCACCGCCCTTTCCGGCCAAGCCGACCCCTAGCTAGCACCCCCGTGTTCCGTAGATCCTCTAGGACCCCTTGGTTCGGCCGCATTGTTACCGGAGTGCCGCCGCACCGTGCACCTTCGCCGCCGAACCCTCTTTTTGGGCCGCCACCCCATCGTCGCTGCACCGCTCCGCCGCCTCCCTAGCCCAACCGCGCCTCAAAACGGACTCCCGCGTCATGTAGATGGTGTAGGGTTAGCTAGATGCCGAGCTCCGATCCTCCTCGCCGTCGTTCGGCCATGACGCGCCGTCGGCCTCGCCGGGGGATGAAGGAAGAAAGAAAAGGAAAGAAAGGAGTAGAGAGAGCGAGAACGGCTCGCGGCTCGGTGGTTGAGCCGAGCCGAGTGAGGGAAGGGCGCAGGTTCGATCCCGGCTTAGGCAAAATTTTTGAAATTTTTTTTTATTTTTATTTTTCTAAGGAGATTAAAAATAAGAATAAAGCTTATTAAAAATCCTAGGAAAATATTTATACTCTTTTAAACTATTCTAAAACTCTATTTACAAAGATTTTGCACCTTTTAAAGGGGTTTATTTATTTACCTTTTAAATTTCTTTGCAAATAATTATGAAGTTTACATTTACTTAGACTTCGAACTTTTAATCTAATAAATTTCCAAAATATTTATATATCTTTGTGAGGCCCGTTTATTCACTTAGTTCATATTCACAAATCTAGGATCTTTCCCAAGAATTATAAACTATCTCATATAAATTCCGATCAACCCCTTTTGCGACATATACATTCGATATTTAATTTGCTTCATCAAATCCTCCGTAATTCGATTAGGGTCGTAAGGGAGATGGTTTGAAGAGTTCTTTATGATTTTTCATGCTTTTCGTTCGTTCTTATCGGATTTTAAGCGGAATCCATTTTTCTTTTCCTTTTCGCTCGTATGATTAGCGACCGAAGAGGCGAACGCCGACCCCGCAGGAGACCCCACTCAAGAAGCGTACGAGCAAGGCAAGTCTTCACACCCTTTGAACATATTGATCCCAATTGCGAAATGATGTTATTTTACACTCTAAACATGCATGCTTTACCATGTTACCTATACTTGTTGTGCCATTCCTTGCCATTGAGTACCCTTAGAACTACTCCTTGTAACTCACGATGTGATACAACTAACCGAAGCATAACTTAAACGCTTAGCCATGCTATACTTAGCTTTATGCATACTCATGACTTTGTGAAAAAGCTTTGTGCTTGGGCAACTACTTTAAGGGGAGGTAGTTGAGATTCGGCATGTGGAGACATGAGCGCCACATGACCATGATGAATTACATTTGATGAAAATTTAAAGTACTAAACAAATGTTTTAGACTGGGGCGGCCGGATGATTTGGGTGGATTCCGGAAAAGGCAAGTGCCGACCCGGTCAATTAAGGACCGAGCCATGAGATAGCCGGAAACGAGCCGCACAACCGTACTTCTCGAATGGGTATAGACCTAGCCGACTAGATAGCCGAGCGGAGGCGGTATCCTTGCATAGATGGTTCTCTATGATGTGGTTATGGGATGAGGATGAGGCTGCGGCCTTGTTATGAATGGTGGGATTGAACCGATGTTAATTAAACTTAAAGATCTGAAAAGACTTCCCTTACCCGGTGCGCGAACTCCTCTCACCGCTAGAAAAGGACGGCTAGAGTGCATGAGGGCTTAAGTTCATGGAGCGGGACCGCCAAAGCGAGGTTATCAAATGGCTTTGTCGTGACCGTCTCATGTGTTGAGGCGTAGGCTCATTTGTTGGGCTGTCACGGAGTACGGTAAAGTGTACATCCACTGCAAGTGTGAATGAATCAATCTATTCGAATAGCCGTGCTCGCGGATATTGAGCATCGTCACAAGACTTTCGCTTGGCTAGACTTTGAACTTAAAAATGCTGGGATGGGTTTGCATGATGATTTTGTTCATGGTGGATCAACTTCTCGAGAATGCGAGAAGGGTGGACTCCCGGAAAATCATGACGACCGGAGGCGGGAAGCCATCCTTGGAATCACGATGGATGGTAGACGAACCGCCACCGGGTTAATGAACTATGAAATTAAAACTTGTTTTGGCTAGATGGTAGGCTTGTGAAAAGAATTGTGCGGCTTTACGCAAAGATAACCCTAGCCATGTTCTTTGAATAACCCTGTCATATGCATCAATTCGTGTTGACTTGCCGAGTACGGTTGGTACTCACCCTTGCTATACGCACAAACCTCCAGTGATGGAGTTGAAGAGCCGAAGATCCATATGCTTATCACCGGAGGGCGAGGGAACTGACGGCGCCTATTAGACTTTAGCTCCGGTCGTTGCCTGTGGCAATGGACAAGCCGCTGCCTCTTTCCGCTGCCTTATCTAAACTCTGTTTTTATATTGTATTCGGACCATAAGATCCTGTAGGATGAACAATGCCTTCGGGCCTATTTATGTAATAATGGTATTGTAAGACTATTCGTGCATGCGCACTTGATTATCCAGAACTGCATTCGTGGGTACCAACTACTTGATCCAGGGAAATGGTACTATGAACACGAAAGATTCCCGATTCAAAATCGGGGGTCCACATTATGTATCAATGAATAAGTGTTATTCAGTTCTATGAAATAGACAACTTATATTGATCAATAAGTATATGACTTATTTATGAGACTCTTTATGTATGAATCTATTTTTAAATTATCCCTGATCATATATCATATCTATGGAACAAATATGATTCTAAGATCAGCATGTTTATTGATTGATGATCATGTCTCATACATCATGGTATGGAGATACCAAATCAATAAACGTGGACATGTGTTAGAGAACATATTGTTCGATAGACCCACCTTGAGACACTAAAGGGAATTAATGTGTCATTAGTTGGTCTCGAGTAGTGTTGGTGCAAAGTCCTTTGATCTGAGATCATCATGAATTCCAACATGTATAATGGCTCACTTAGGGACTACCAAACGCTGTTTCGTAACTAGGTAGTTATAAAAGTAGTTTCTGAGTTTGCTATGAAACATGTAGTAGATGTGAATGATTAAGATGGAATTTGCCCCTCCTCTGGGAAAAGATATCTGCGGGCCCCTCGAAGTAATGGATTATGGAAGTGCATGGTCATGCTGAGTTGATTGAGGAGTCAATCAACAGATAGATAATCCAATATGACATCGAGTGAATGATTAAACTATTGATAGGATGGCACGAGTCTTGCCTCTAGCTTAATTGATATCGTGAGACAAATGGATTTGTGCACACATTACAGGTTCAGCTGATATGATCCTCTTGTATACTTTGGTGTCAATACGTTCTGCTAGGGGCTGCTGTTGACGGGTCGGCCGAGTTGGACTCGGGCCGGAACCAAGTGTACCTGAGCCTACAGGGTCGCACACTTAACGGAAAAGAACAGGCATTCGAGTTTGACTTGGATTCGGCTCAATTGGATAGAGATCCAACCGGACAAGGAGTCCCGATGGGCCTTTAGGCCCAGTTGGCAACCCTATATAAGGAGGCGAGGGGTGGAGGGTTCGGGGCACACAACATACAGCCAGACAAGCCTTCTCCATGGAAACCCTCTCACGTCCAATCCAAAACCCTAGTTGTGCATCGCGTGCTAGCACACGGGTGTTCAGAGTTCTCTTCCTAGATGTGTGGATACTGGTAGAGACATCGCTACATTGCGGCGTTTTTCGGCGGCATTGAATCTCGTCGAGATCCAATTAAGCCGAATTCAATTCGATGACTTGGGTCGAGGTCGAAAGGTCGAAGGGTCGGGCGAAGCGGATCAGCACCGTCGGCATCAGCAACCAGACACGAAGTCATTGGCATCGGCAAACCCTACATGACACCAGGCAACCGGGCGACGCTCGTGGATTCCAACGAGGTCAGGCGAGACGAATCAGCATTGCCGTTAGGGTCGGGCGAGACGCGCCGGGGTCGGCGGGTCGGGCGATTCAGACCCGGGGTCGGCTGGAACGTTCCGGGGCCGGCTAGAAGGTTTCTAGGGTCGGCAAGACTTTTCTGAAGTCGACAAGCAACATATTGACTATTTCCGTTGCACTACACATCAATAGGTAACGATCTACGGACCCTTACTTGCAAGCTTTCCTAGATTGTGCAGTAGAAAAATTTTTATTTATGCTATCATAGCCTACGCGTTCTCCTTTAGTCTCAACACGATGAACCAATGTCGACGACAACTAGTGGGTCCACAAGGACACGAGCCCCTAGGAGCGGAAATAAAATCCCAAGAGAGAGGTACACCATAACAGAGGTGGACCTCCTAAGAAAGTCGTCCACACCCAAGAATGTGTGCAAGAAGTTTAGGTCGATATGTGGGATAATAGGGAGGCAGACCTTCAGCATCTTGGTTGATCACATCAAGGACATGCCGGATGTCGAGAAGGAAACTGCTTGGCTGAAGTTCAAGGAGAGCTTCGACTATCCTGCAACCGACGAGAACAGGCTAAAGCAGATGGCCTTCAAGATGATTGGACATGCCTGGAAGAACTTTAAGTCCAAGATGGTCAACGAGTACAACCTCAACCCCAGCAGAGGGGAGCCTTTCGGGGACTACCCCTTCATCAGCAAGTCGTGTGGGAGAATGTAACACCCTGAAAATCAGAACTTAAAAATCGCGATCTAAAAACCGGAACCCACAGAAAAAACTTTTGAGTTATTGCATCTTGCTATAATTATTTGCCTCTTATTTGCGAAGTTTTATTGCGTGTTATAAATAAAGGTACATTTAGTGAAAGATGGAGAAATTAAAAAGGGTGTTGGAAACCCTAAAAGAAAAGGAAACTCCAAATAAATATTAGAAATAAAAATCATAAAAATATACAATCATGGAAAACAAAGGTTGATAAGAATTTATTTTGGATCAAAACTATATTTTGGGAAATACAAAATAAAATACAATAAAATAATATGTAAAGAATGGAAATAAATAGGATATATACATAAATATGTATATAATAATATATAATAATAAAGTTGGACAAAAAGATTGAAAAGTTGGAATTAAAATTACATTTAGGATTGGGCCAAATTATATTTTATATTGGGAGAAATATAAAAGGAATAAATAAAAATAAAAATTTAAAAAGAAAAGGGAAAAATAAAAAATTAGAGAAAATCGGAAACTACACTGTCCATCGCCCGCCAGGTGTTCGACGCCGGTCGGGGTCGTACCACGCGCAGTCACGCACGCGACGCGCGCGTCGCCGCGACATCACGCGCCGTACACACGTGCGCCTAGCCCGCCCCGGTGTCAACACGCCGTACGCCGCGCCCACGCCACACCGTACGCCGCCGTCGCCTCGCCGTCCGCACGCGCGCCGCGCCCACGCCGCCGCCCGTCACCGACGCGCCCACGACGCGCCGTACCACCGTGCACATGCCGCCCACGCTGTAGCTGTGCCCGCCGTGCGTCGGCCTCCACTCCCCCTCTCCGCGCATGCCGCCACCCCCGCGCCACACCGCCATGGCCGCCGAGCTCAAGCCAACGTGGACATCTATAAATAGAGCTCCTCGGCCGAAACTCAAAATACAAAACTTGTTCCTTATCTTCTCACCTAGCTTCCTCCCAAATTTTTCCAAATTCTATTCACCGAATTGCACGAATTTTGAAAAACACCCGAAGAACCCTAAATCGACCGCCCGAAGCAAAACTCAAGAATTCGTCGTTCTCGGTTGATTGCTGCTCAAATTAAACGTACCATCGCAATCCTCACATCAAGAGCTTCATTTCCCCTAACTTTTCTGGACCAAAAGGTCTCCAGAGGCCCACCGCCGGTGAGTCGCCGTTTTCCTCTGTTTCGGCCACCGCCGCGGCTAGGCCGCCATCGCCAGCCCGTTCCGCCGCCTCTTCGGCCCGGCCGCGCCTTGAAACAAGTTCCTCGTGTCACGTAGATGGTGTAGGACCCATTAGCCTTTGAGCTCCGGCTGCCCTCCCCGCCGTTGGCCCCATCCTCACCGGCGCCGGGAGAGAAGAACAGGAAGAAGGAAGAAAAAAAAGAAAGGGGAGAGAGGGAGAGAAAGGTTCGTTAGCCTAGTGGAGAGAGAGTTGAGCTGAGAGAGAGGTCGTGGGTTCGATGCCGGCTTAGGCAAAATTTTTGGAACTTTTTCTTTTAATTTTTCTAAGGGATTAAAAATTGGGATGAGCCTAGTAAAAATCCTAGAAAAATATTTTAACTCTTTTAACTCCTTTGAACTTTATTTACAAAGATTTTACATCTTTTAAAGAGGCTTATTATCTATTCACTTTTAAAATTCCTTTGCAAATAATTATGAGTTTTATAATTACTTAGATTCAAACTTTTAACCTATCCAATTTCCAAAGTTTTATATCTTTGAGAAGCTCATTTATTCACTTAGTTTTATACTCACAAATAAGAACTTTTTCAAGAACTATAAAACTATCTTTATAACTCCTAATCAACTCTTTCCTATATGTATAAAAAATTGATATTTAATTTTGCTCCATAAAATCCTTGTCACTTCAATTATCAATGGACCGCGACACCAAGCTCATAAAAGGATTTAGATTCAACCAAAAGATCGACGTAAACGCTCTAGTTAACCTCTAGCCAAATAAACATTTTGGACCATCAATTATAATGCCTCTACACTTAAATTAACTGGGGATAATGCCACCCCATATAAGTTAAATCAGAGAAAACATAAAAGTTTAAATTAATGCAACTCACTCGTTTCAACACGGACTTTAGCGAAACTCGAACTTAAATCTATTTACGACCATAGATTCGCCTTAGAGACCACTTTTGCGATTCATTTGGTTTTGATGGTTTTTATTTGAATTCTGATCGAATTCAATTGAATCTTTTGCACATATGTGTAGAATCCAAGGGAGCCATTGAGTACGCTGAAGACACAAGTCAAGAAGGTTGCGAGCAAGGCAAGTCTTCACTCCCTTTGAACATGTTGAACCTATTTGCGAAATGATGTTGATTTAAAATTCAAATATGCATGCTTTACACAAGAAAATACCTATGCTTGATATGCCATGCCTTAATATTGTTTACCTTTAGATATATTCTTTGTAACCCTCGATATGACATGTCCGAAGGAAATCTTCGGTAAGATGCTTAGCCATGCTTATACTAGATTCTTGCATACTCATGCTTTCACAACGAGCTATATGCTTGGGCAACTACCTTAGGGAAGGTAATTGAGATACGGCATGTGGAGACATGAGCGTCACATTGCCATGAGAATGATAAAATGAGTTTTGATGAAAACTAAAAATACAAAACAAATGTTTTAGATTGGGCGGCCGGATGATTTGGGTGGATTCCGGAAAAGGCAATTGATGTCCCCGGTTAGTTAAGGACCGAGCCATGAGACTTATAACATGGAACGAGCTAGTACAACCATACTTCTTGAATGGGGATAGACCTAGCGGAGTAGATAACCGAGCGGAGGCAGTATCCCTGCATAGTGGTTCTGATGATTGTGATGAGGCTGGAGGCCTGTGTGTGGAATGATGATGGATGATAGATTGAAACTAACTATAACTTAAAGATGAGTTTTTCCCTTACCCCAGGAGTGTTAGAACTCCTCGCAATGTCAGGAAAGGACAGCTAGAGTGCAAAAGGGCTAAAGTTCATGGAGCGGGTACTGCCAAAGTAAGGTTATTGAAAAGCTTTGTCGTGATCATCCCATGTGTTGGGACGTAGGCTCATTTGTTGGGCAGTCACGGAGTATGGGTAAAGTGTACATCCACTGCAGTATGAGTAAACCAATCTATTCGAGTAGCCGTGCTCTGGATAATGAGCGGCGTGACAAGTTTCTCTTGTGGCTAGACTCATAAGTTTTAAAATGATGAGATGGTCTGCATAATGACTTTTGTGTGCTGGTGGACCAACTTCTCGAAATGCGAGAAGGGGTAGGCTCCCCAGAAAACCATGACGATCCGGAGGCGGGAAGCCATCCTTGGAATCACTATGGATGGTAGACAGAACCGTCACCGACTTAAAATACCATGGAACTAAAACTTGACTTGGCTAGATGTTAGGTTTTGTGAAATAATTTATAAAATTGGCTTTGAGCAAAAAAAACCATAGCCATTCCTTGAAGAATCCCCTATCATGTGCATCTTTCCGTGTTGGCTTGCTGAGTACGGTTGGTACTCACCCTTTCTGTACGCACAAACATTCAGATGTGGATAATGAAGACCCTAAAGACCCGTACGCCTACTACCAGGAGGGTGAGGAAGACGAAGGTGCCTAATAGGTCTTAGACTCCGGTCGTTGCCTGTGGCAAATCGACAAGTCGCTGCCTTCCATTCTGCTGCCTTACCTATTTCTGTATTTGGTTGTAATCGGTCCATGAGGACCTATATGTGATGGATATTGCCTTCGGGCTTATTACTGTAATATATTTTTGATGTAAGACTATTCATGCACTTTGTACCTGATAATACAGTACTGTATTCGTGAGTATCAAGCTACTCGATCCAGGGAAATGGTACTATGAACACGAATGATTCCCGTCCTTAAAACGGGGGTCCACAAGGAGTTCTTCGAGAAGAAATCAATCAACGAATCCCGAGCCAAAAGCGAGGCCTATCGGGCACTCCAGGCCAAGAACTTGCACCCTCATCGGCTGGGCATCGGAGGATATGCCGGGAAGATTGAGCAATGGCAGAAAGAGGATGAAGCGGCAGAGGCATCGAACGCGTCGCGCACATTTGTCGATATCCCTCACCCAAGGGCGAGCTGGGCAAGGGCAAGGGTTGTAAAGAACAAGATGGAACAATCATCTCGCCAAATGCCCAAGATCGGCAAGTATATGAAAATATTGTAAGTGCCTCACCTTAATATATTTATTTTCTTTACACAGATCGTACTCTCGATTTATACTGATCTCACTTGTACTGCAGAAAGAGTTGGTTGCCGTGAGATAGTCCTCCCAAGAGGCCTGCTCTTCTAGACGCTTGGATGACATCCTCACTCAAGCGTTGGGCACCAACGAACATCGTGGACGGACTAGGGGCGTTGGCGCTACCGTCCCCTGGAAATATGGATTTCCAAAATATGCGGGACAGTACAAGAAGCAGGCCCTCTCAAAGGCGGAGAAAGATGCATGTCTGGTTGAGAAGATCTGGGAGCAGGTCAGAGCCGAGCTAAGCTCTGAATTACAGGAGAAGCTGCACCAGGTGGAGGCCCGGATCAGGGAACAGATGCGAGCAGAGCAGGCGGCCGAGCTTGCCGCCGCTCTGCACCCAAACACAAAGGTGGAGCAGTTGTGTGTCAACTGAGGCAAGAGAACATCCACAACCAGTCCCTATGATCATCGATCACATAACGGTAAAACTCTCAACCATAATGCGTAACGGTCTTAACAAATCTTTATAACATAGTATTCTAAAAATATGGATGAATCCATTGCAGGAACCAACTAACTACGTGCTAACAGTTAAGGTGATGCCGACCTTCACGGTTCCTGTGACCGAGGGACTTGCCTTTAAGCCAACCCCAAATACAAGAGTGCATGGGGCGCAACTGATGGTCGACCAGGCGAAAGTGCAAGTTGACACGGTGAAGAATGAATGGGCCCATTTGCCACTGCAGCATCCGCCAAACGACGAGATCCTAACCCTAGGAGCTGCACGTGGAAGCTTTATCCAATGGCCCAAGGACCTCATTGACATCAAGTTGACTCCGAGGTCAGCCACTACACCGAGCACTCGGCCGCCGCCTCGACCGACACCTGCTCCTTTAGCCCCTCCAGCTCCCGCTGTTCCACAAGGTGACATGGAGGCCGACAGCACAGACATTAATCCCCTACCACTAAAGAAATCAAGGAAGGTGTGTTCCTCTTCTCCGCAGATAACTAACAAAAAACCTACGATAAGGGGAAGAGGAAGAGTGAAAGACAAGGCGCAGCCCTCGCGTCTGGTTCCAAAGAAGCTAGAGATGAGCAAGAGCGTTCCTCCATCGTTCTTTCAACTAGGCATGCCGTTGGTTGAAAATGACGCCCTACGAACAATGGGCGACGCTTGCAGGGAGCTCCACCACTACTACATGGATAAGTCAAACGCCAGGATGACGAACAGAGATAGTGACATCATAGGCCATCACAGTGGACAACCATTTTTTGGGCCAGAAAACTATATTGTCATAGACTTTAAAGATCTGTTCGACCTCTACAGACTACGAGCAATGGACACAAGTCTACTTAAGTGCTACTCCTTGTAAGTATTCTTGCCTTTCTCAATTTTGGTAACAACAATCCTTATGACACGCTTATAAGAGTGTTTGTCTTGTTTGTAGGTATAATTGGAAGTAGTGTCAAAGAAACACACCGGAAGTGGCCTTTCTGGATCCATAATTAGTCATGGTCGCCAATCTTCAAAATGACCGGAAGGGCATGGTGGACTACATATTTGAGACCTTGTTGGCCCACCAAGACAAGGAGTACTTTCTGTGCGCCTATAATCAATAGTAAGTATGTACCCTAAATATATGCAATTACATGACACGTATTGCTTTAGTATGTAACTTTCAATATATTAATGCCGAAGTGCCCATGGATCCTTCTAGTCATTATGTCAAAGTAGAGTACATGTCACTACATAAACTCCAAAATCACTAAGCCGTATGACTGGACCCCGATCCAAGAAACAATCAACGAAGCATGGGGACCATATGTGGAGAACGGAGGCCAGCATAACAAAGGACAAAAAAGCCTAATTCACAAAATTTACTTCCCCGTCAAAAAACAAATAGGCGACCAATGCGGATTTCATGTGTGCCACAACATGCGAATTCTGTACAACAAAAAGTTCAAGACTTTGGTTGAATTTAAGGTTTGTGATCTCAATTGTAATATATACTAACTACTTTGAATTATATCAATCGACTAATTTTGAACAATGTACATATAGGAAATATATTCAAGTCTGCGCCTATTAGCTTCGAGGGGATTAGAGAAGAGATAGTGGACTTTATTGTTCGTGACATAGTGTAACCCAAAGGAATGTGTAAAATACATGGTTAAAGTCTGGGACATGACGAACTTTTTTGAACATTTCAAAATTAATGTGAAAAACATGTTAATATGTACCACTGATGATCTTATTAAATTATAAATCTTTCAAATGTGTTTTATATTTGCAATGTGAAATATGTGAATAATGGATGTGTATGTGAATAGATATGAGAATATCATATGTATGTGAATATCATATGTATGTGAAAGGAAATATCATTGTTTCTCTCATTTTTGCAGCGGGCATGGCTAAAGGCCTGAGGCTAGCCAAAAAACAGAATATTTTTTTTGGAAAAAACTCATCGATGACGGGCTTTAACTTAAGCCGATGGAGATGTTAGTCATCGGTGATAGGTTTAAGTTAAAGTCCAATTGAGATGTTAGTCATTCATGACGGACATTAATTAGAACCCATTTGAGATTGATTCATCAGTGGCGGTCTCTTGTTTGACTGGTCTTCTGGGTCAGACATATCGGTGACGGGCTATAGTTTAGGCTCGACAAAGATAACTGTATCGGTGATGGGCATTTGCCCGCTAGAGATGACTTCTCACAACAGTGACCTTTGCGTCGTGACGGACATTATACCCGACACAGATGAGGATTGTCGACCGATTGAGATGAGAATGATCATTGTAGTGATGATCGGTCAGAGTATTCAAGCCATAAGTCTGAAGCCTGAAGAAGATAAGCAGAATTATTATTATTCTTTTTTTGCGGGGAAGATAAGCATAATAATACAGTGAATTTACCACCGAGATGTACTACCAAGGAAACAAAACTGAATGCAAGAGAAATTGTGTTTTATCCTTAGGGGTTTGAGCCACATGCAATGACAGTGGATCAAATCCAAGATGTAATTGATTGGGCCAGCATGGACCTAAATGCCTAGTGAGAGCTATATCCGATTGGATTTTTCTACTCTGCAGCTTGTACTTCCTGATTTTGGCATTTTGTGTTCTTATTAGAGATGGAATTGTATGGGCCAAAACCTTTTCCTTGTGGCTGCATCAAGCACGCCCATTGTTCCCTTTCAACCTACCAATTCATTTTGTTATATGTAATTAACTAATTGTGTGGTACCGATGGTGTTTAGAAGGCATTACTAATTCCTGCAAACCTGTTTGAGTGCAACAACTAAGAACTTAGAACTGAACTAACAACTTGCTCTAAACTGGTGAAAAGGAAATTTCAGAGAAACATATTCTAATGTGCAGGGGAAAATGAGCGTCTAATCTGAAACCCTGAATATATCCAGTCTTGAATTGCACCATGGTAAAATCTCTGATACGTACTGTATTAGGAATTTATGACAGTTTCGAATTCATCCTTCATATGCTACCTGTTTCTTACCCCGTCTCTAAAACTTGCGTCGTGTTTGAATTCTACTCTATCTGCATTTGATAGACAAAGTATTGACTCCAATTCATTAAAATCCAAGAAGACCAGAGGAGACAGAGCTATCAATTCCAATAGACTACCTAAACCAAATTTGTCTCTGGATTAATTGACCCAAGCTGGTCATGAAAGTTTCCTATTGTTAGCCAGCCAGCCAGGCAGTCTACGCAAGTAGCACCAAGAAGTCAAGGTCACCTATTTATACAATTGTATTGAAACAAAAACATCAAATTCTTCAATTTGATTCTTCAGAGAAAGGTTGATGGGGACATCATTTGATATTGAGGAGGCTGGGGACTCGTAAAATGTCATTTAGCTGACCTTGACTCGCATCGTTTTGATCCGAAGAATAATGTGTTATTATTAGTAAATCACTTAAATGGATATTCATCTCCCACTCATGCATCAACCATGCAGTATTTCTTTGGGAATAAAATGAACATTATACCCTCTGTATTTTCAATATTTTCACAACATCGAGCCTATTTCGGTGTTATGGGTGTTTTGGTTGCTTTTGAGGTGTTTTCTATATATTTAAGCATGAGAAGATCCAGCGTGAGTGCAGGGGGACTCAAGTCCCTTAGATCACCATTGAGAGAAGGGGCGAGAGGAGGGGAAAGAAGAGAGAATAGAGGAAGAGTAGGAGGGCTAAAGGAAAAAAAGGAGATAAGCCCCACCTTCATTCTTTTCCTAGATCGGCCCCTGCCTTTAAGGATTGATCGTGAGGTGTCTATAGGATGATGTTTTCAGTTTGAACCATTTCTCGGATCGATGTGTATCTCATCTTTATCAATAAAATGGGACAGATCTTTTGTCTTTGTTTTTTGTTTTTTAAAAAAAGCACCAAGTCTATCAAAACATTTGTCTTTTGCAAATCTGATTTACTCTCTGCACTAGCAATTTTACAAATAATCTTATATTCATGATGGTACATCCAACCCTCAGTGCCATCTCGCAAGTTTTGCATGAGAACTTCAGTAAATTCAAACAAGGGTCCAACAATTAAAAATATGTGGAGACCTCGTGGTAAGGCATTTAGCAGTTGTTACAAGACTTCACTTATCAGCATTCATAAGCTACTTAGTACATCTTTTCAATTGAACATATTAGGAAAGGATACTCTGCCACATATTTTGTGAGGTTTATTATGCAAAACCTCCAACTACAAAGTAGTCCAAGAGAAATGAAGACACAAGATATGAGATATGAGGGTGTGGCTTCTTTCTCATTCATTCTCTTTATTCCTAGAGTACAAGTCCTCTCCTCTCACCCTCTATTTATAGCCAAAGCCATGGATGGTTTCCATATTTAGTAGCGGGCCCATTTAGCGGGTAATCAGGCCAGGCCTTCTTAGGCCTCTGATTTCCCAACACTCCCCATTGGGCTCTCACTGCATAATTCCCATGCCTCATCAAAACTCCACAGAAACCTAGTGGAAAAAATTAGAGAAAGAGTACATAGCATACGCTTGTTAGGCCACATGAATTGCCTCATTAAAAACCTTGATAAGAAACTGCAGGGAAAACTTATCCAAAGAAAAAGGAGTACAATTCACCCAATTTTTTGTTTAATCTTTCTAGATTGATTTTGGGTACTTGATTTTCTATATCAAGATTCTAGAATGAGTCGGTGAAATTCTCGGATTTTGCATTTCTATAAGTCTCATTGTTTCGGTTTCTTAGATACATCTATTCAAGAGAATATGCCAACAATGATCTAGTGGTAATCTGCAAGATTTCCACATAACTTAGCATGCAGTATTTCGTTGCTTTTATGCAATTCATGTGCATAGAAGAACTTGGGGTTCATATGCTTTAGTGAGTTTGCTCACGTAACTCATTTCCATTGTGTGTCACACGCTGCATTTTTTTTAAATGATGAGCGTTGAGATAGTTTTCAAACCATGATTGCTAGAGCGGGGTTACCATCCCTCAAAGCCATATTGAGGCTCTGTATAGTTCAATAATGCTTAGTTTGGTTTAGTGGAATTAGCCAAGTATTAGAGTGTTGCTATCACACACTTTGAAGGGTTACGCAGAGGCTACGCTAGCCGAAAACAAAATTTTTTACCGCGCAAACCAGGAACACTTGCAAGTAAGGGTCGATAGATCGTTACCGATTGGAGTAGAGTGTAGCGGAATAGCCAATCAGGGCAATCCGATCCGGAACAGTGTAGCCGATTCCCGGAGACAGCCGATTCGCCAATCGCCGATTCGAGTCGTCGCGCGTTCTCACGCCTCGCTCCGATGCGCCCGGCCGCAGCCGATTCCACCACGGCCGATCGCTCCGGTGCGGCCGATCGAAGCCGATCAACGCGCGCAACGTAGCGGCGCCTCACCGGTATCCACACGTCCGGGGACAGAACGCCGTACACCCGTGTGCTAGCACGCGATGCAAGGCTAGGGTTTGGCTCGAAAGTGGGGAGGGTTTCCGTGGAGATTGATCTTGACGACTTCTATTGCACGAGATGCAATTGACATGCCGCAGCTCTCCACCCCTCCCTCCTTTATATAGAGTTGGCCGACTGGGACTAGTGGCCGATTAGGACTCTATTTTGAATCGGATCTCATCCGTATCTCATAGAGTTGGCTGCCCACACGTCGTAAGCCCATAGGACTCTATCCGATTGGATCCCTATCCGATCGAGCCGTATCCAAGTCCAACTCGAATGCCTGTTCTTATCCCCTTAAGCGTGCGACCCGAGGTTCAGGTATACTCGGTTTCGGCTATAGTCTAACTTAGCGATCGTCGGCTCGAGTCTAACTCAGCCGACTGTCACACGGCGCCTAGCAGCACATATTGACACCATAGTATACAAGAAATAATATCGGCTCGAACCTGTAATGTGTACACAAATCCCTTTGCCTCACGATACCAGTTAAGCTATAGGCAAGATGTGTGCCATCCCTTCAATAGCTTAACCATTCACTCGAACCGTATTGGATTATCTGTCTGTTGATTGACTCCTCAATCAACTTAGCATGACCATGCATTTCCATAATCCATTACCTCGAGGGGCCCAGAGATATCTCTCCAAAGGAGGGGCAAATTCCATCTTGATCACTCACATCCCACTCCATGTTTCATAGCAAACCCGAAAACTACCTTTATAACTACCCAGTTACGGAATAGCGTTTAGTAGTCCCAAAGTAGGCTACTACACATGTTGGAATCCATGGTGATCTCAGGTCTAAGGACTTTGTACCAACACTACCTGAGACCAACTAATGGCACATTAATTCCTGTAGTGTCTCATGGTGGGTCTATCCAACAATGTGTTCTCCAACACATGTGTCCATGTTTATTGATTTGGTATCTCTATACCCATGATCTATGAGACATGATCATCAATCAATAAACATGCCGATCTTAGAATCATATTTCTTCCAACAACATGACATATGATCAAGGATCGTTTAGAAATAGATTCATACATATAGAGTCTCATAAATAAGTCACGTACTTATTGATCAATACAAGATGTCTATTTCATGGAACTAAATAACACTTTATTCATTTATACATAAACATTGACGTGATATCCAACATGTCCATGTTGCCTCTAGGGCATATCACTAACACACTTGTGTTTGGGAATTTCTGTCCCAATTTTGGCGATAATTGACTACTTCAAAGCCATGTGCCTTGAACACTTTCTAAGTATGGTTGGACTGATGTACTAGGCTTCCATCTGTTGCGTGCTTTTAGCTACAAGCGTAAGCGTGATTTGGATTCAGCCAAATATTTCATTTCAAATCAAACTCAAATTCCAAGCGAACAAGTTTATTTCTTAAATTCTTTCCAAATTATTCTATTTGTTCTATGTTGGTTCAGGACTTAGTATATCTTCATGTACTGTTATGCAAGTGTCCGATCCAAGCTCCTGTAGAGCATCCATTGATTCTATCTTCTATGTTGTCAACATTCAGTTTGAGTTTTTCTTTTCAACTTCTTGTTGATTAATTACATTCAACTCTTGGTTGACTACCAATGAGTTTTGTTGTCTAAAGGAGACATTGCCCATAATAGGTCTCATTGCCATTTTTTATTTGGTTCGTATGGGACTCTATGCGAGTATCCATGAATATACGAGGATATGCATTTTTCATATGCTTCTTCTTCTTACTTAATGCTTCTTTATGTGGGCATGATCCTTGTAGTGTACTATCGTTGTGTGCACTTCAACTGCTGATTTTCTTCCTTGGTGGGAAGATGTGGCACGCCTGTTCTGAGGTTTTGTACCACTTGCCATATCTCAAGTGGCTCTTCTTCTATTCGATGGGGTACTTTTCGTGAGTTAGTATGATAGTCCCTCTTGCTCTGTTTTCACCAGGCGTCTCCGGTTACTTAGGGGCATGAGGAGCCAGAGTTTCCTGTCCTATGTTTTTATTCGAGACCTTTGGACAAGATGAGAGATACCTTTACTTTCTTCGGTATTTTACCCTCCTCCTGTGCATTTCATTCATGCAACTTAGTCAAACTCTTTGTAATCACAAAAGTAATCACAAACGGATTGGCAGTTTCAATTCTTTATGTATACTTTTGTATTTCTTGACATTTTCTATCTAGGGGTTCATTCTTTCCCCCTAAATGACTGAAAATAATTCTTCTTTAGTTAAGGAATTAGGCTTCATAGCTATCTCCGTTCAAACTTCGTGATTTTCGGAGAGAGCCTTTTGCAATGCACCAAGATAGTTGGATATGCACATAAACGAAGTAAATGCAATAGCACTAGTTGCAGAATGGATGTTCATGCCAATGGTCTGAATTTTCTTTTAGAATCCGCTGCTTTCAGGACTACATGTCCTTTTATACTGCGGGTATTACAACAATGACATAGCAAATATTACAATAAATAGCTTATACTTGTCCGTTCTTGTGGATATTTGGTACTTCGTGCTATCATATCACCATCATCAAATGATATTCTAGCATTGTCCCCGTGGACTTCTAAAGATAATTTAGTGAATTTCGTTTGAATTCATGTGATCTTGTTGGATTAATTTTGGCCAAGACACATTGTCAAAGAGACATCGGATGTTCGCTACTTCAGAAGCGCATCTATCCATATAGTACCAAAATAGGACCACAAGGATTCCTCACAATCCTGTTTAGGGATGCTAGAATTATACCTTCATGGCATGTGGTTTGTGCATTAATCTATTGTTGGTGCATACTAGCACACAAATCTTCATGATTTAAGAAAATTATGTATATATGTGCTATGACCATACGAGTTGTAATGTTTATTCTTATAATTCTAAGACCAATATGGTTGAAAATCCATTGCTAGACGGCAGTGTAGCCCAAATCATCACACTTTTAGAGAGTTCAAGGGAGTAATGGACAATAGATGCTTCTATAAAGTGCATAATTGTTCTATAGGTAATACGACCGTGGCACTTTCTAGGCCAACAAATTCAATTGTTGCTGCTAGCAAAGGTCATATCTCTTTCTCTAGTTCTATGCATCTGGAAATATTTCTTTCTCTTAAAGTGTTGTTTGTGGTTATGCGGTCCACAATTCATTCTTTTCTTTTATGTTTGGGCACCACACAAAATTCAAAGCATGTTAATCATGTGCTAGGGAATATCAACAAAATAGTAAAATCCTTAAATATGCTAACTTGTACTGGAATAATCCTTTATTGCAGAGAAAATGTGTGCTCTACTTAGGCAAAAACCATTTGTTCAATTTAATATTATATTCAAAAGTTGCAACAAATGATGACAAAGTATTGATTCAACAAGTTATTCCAGTATTGCCAGAGTCAAGGATAAGACATACCTCCTATACTTGCGTTCGTGGTATACAAAAAGTATCATATACCTAAAGATATACAGGAAGTATACTTTGATTAAGGAAATACGACGGATATAGAAGAAAATTATCTTCTCGGGATAAAAGGTGTCATACTCCCATTCGGGGAAGACAATGTCCCCTTAGTCCGTATCATGTTCTAGTTCTTTGAGTTTTACTTAATTTATAGAAGTGCAAGTTTTGCATGAGAACTTCAGTAAATTCAAACAAAGGTCCAACAATTAAAAATGCATGGAGACCTCGTGGTAAGGCATTTAGCGTCTGTTACAAGACTTCAGTTATCGTCATTCATGAGCTACTTAGTACATCATTTTTAATTGAACATGTGAGGAGAGGATACTCCAACACATATTTTACAAGGTTTATTATGTAACCTCTCCTGCAACACAGTAATCCAAGAGGGATTGCATAATCTTTTAAAAAACAGAGACACAAGATATGAGGATGTGACTTTTTTCTCATTCATTCACTTTATTGTTAGAGTACAAGTCCTCTCCTCTAACTTTTTATTTATAGCCAAAGTTATAGATGGTCTCCATATTTAGTGAGGGCCCATTTAGCGGGTAACCGGGGCAGACCTTTTTGGGTGTTCAGTTTCTCAACAAGGTTCACGACTATACGCCAACTTTAGTTGCCATGTTCATAAGTGCCAATTTGGCCGATTAGTATGTGGCTTTCCAGAGAAGCTTCCTAATTATTGCATGATTAATTAAATATAAAATTTTAAAAAATAAAGTTGTGCAATTCTTAAAACTTCTGTATATAAGTTTCTTTAAAAACAAATTCTACAGTTCCTTGGCTTAGGAAACGAACCCGCTATAATCCAGTATCTACAGAACATGGCTTAACCGAAAAAGAAAACTACCAAGCCATGAAAATGAGAAAGAGTTTACTTTTGCCGAATCAAACAAAAACTGTTGGGTACAGACGTACAGTAGAGAAGTCCACTCGGATTCCAGACATGCATGCCCGTGACACCACAGCAAAAGCATTGGCGCACACATGAGACAAACAGCCACTCGAACCTGGCGCCTACTAACTGAGTATTTTGACCGAGTCTGAAACATGATGAGGCGGTCTCTTCCTATTCCACGTTGATTAATTAACTATTCTATGGCCGTCAAAGTCTCCCCGTAGAAAACGTGCCCGTGCGGGAGCACGACAGTGACTTTCATCGTCGCCGGCATCTTAATCACTCTTAATCAGAATTAAAGTGTGCAATGAGAAGTACACGGGGCAGGCTTAGGCACTGATTGAGAGAGCTTCTAAGCTACTACAGCTTTTTTTTTAAACTCCAATTCTTCACTGTATAGATTCTAAGATACATCCAGAAAATAAACTGAAGATCACTTCTCAAAAACTGACTATCAATCAGTTATTTTTTTAAAAAAATTCCTAAACAGGATCTTAGCCTGCTTATCGTGGCCGTACGTCGTTTTCGACTGATTGGCCACCAATCGTGTACCATTTGGTCAGTTCGATCATATAAGCACAGGAACGACCCTCGACTTTGTCTTTTTTTTCCAAAAGAGTAGTACAGATCTCGCATTCGTTCTACTCATATTAGACGTGCGGACATGCTTGTCTATCCTATTTGATCCTATTAACTATTATAAATTTATAAATTTATTTAATTTTTTAATAACTTATATTAAAAATTTAAAACGTGTCATTTAATATTTTTAAAAAAATTATTTAATATTTAAATAACGTGCTAATGAGAAATGAGAAAATTAAAAAATTGAAGTTTGAAGTCGAAGGAAAGAAGAGCAGGCCATTAAGGATCTATCGCTGCTATTATTGCCCTGTTCTCAATTAAAGAGAATAAATAAATAAATATAATGTGGTCGAGCACATGATATTATCATGTTAAGACGCTCACTGGTTCTGTTCACGCAACTTTAAGCATTAATAACGAAACCAACGACTTAGGCCCTTAGGCCCTGTTTACTTTCGATATTGGGTGTAAACTTTACACCTAAGAATTTTGGGAGTAAACTTTACACATAAAGTAGTGTTTACTTCCACTGTATAAAGTTTTTGAATGCTATAAAAAGACAGGTTTACCCTCTCCCCCGCGCCTCCTTCCTTCTATCCACTCGCCCGGCGGCACATCTCCCCCTCTCCCACACGCCTCCTTCCTCCCCATCCACCCGCCCGGCGGTCGGATCGGGTGTTCTCCTTCTGCAGCGACGGTGGTGGTAGCGGCTTCTTCTCTTCGGTCGGCGGCGGCGGCGCGGAGGCGGGCGAGGAGCGGGAAGCGGGACGGGGAGCGCGGCGGCGGAGAGGAGGTTGAGGCGGCGCCGGCCGCGGAGGGGACGCAGCGTCGTCGTAGGCGGCGGCGGCGGCCTCGGCGGTGTCGAAGGTGCCGAGGCACACACGGATCTCCGCCGCCCACCTCCCCACGGCCGCGCGCACGCCGGTGAACCTCCTCCACCTCGTGGCACCGCTTCACCACAACCCGCCTCGCCGCCGCCGCCGCCACCTCCCCACATCCTCCTCCTCACTACTCGACGAATCCGTCGCGTGCACCTCCTTCCTCCCCATCCACCGCCCGACGGCCGGATCGGTGTCGCGGCGGCTCGGCGGTGGCCGATCTCGAGCGGCGACGTCCGTGGCGGCCATGTGGCGGCCATGCGCGCAACGGCGACGCGACGTCCGTGGAGAGAGGCGGTGGAGGCGTCGAGGCCGGAGGACGGGCGGCCGTGGCATGGGGCGGCGGCGGCAACGAGGGGGCGGGCGGCGGGCCGGGGCGGGGGTGACTGCGCGCAGAGGTAGGGGTAGGCAAGCACTTCTCCCAAGAAAATTTTACATCTTTTTGGGTCTCAAGCCTCCCAAATCCAAAATTTTTACACCTCAAGTTTACACCCATGTGTTTACTTCCAAAATTCCCAAAAATGAGCAAAATCCCAAATCTTTTGAGATATTTACATGAAGTAAACAGGGCCAAGTACGTCCGTTCTCAAACATATGAACTTTTACATTAATGTGTATAGTCAAATTACAAAATCTTTTAATAAATACAAAAATATTAATTAGGATTTTAACATACAAAATTGGTATTAAGTAAATTTTATGAAAAAAAAAACATTTCAAATTATATTTTTAGTAATTTTAAAAATATATAGGTATAAAATGAGACATGTGCTAATGGGCCTGTATCCATGTGTAAAACGTAAAGTAAAAAAGAAAGGGTAGGGTAGTACAAAATAATACAATAAATACAGTACTTTGATTATTTTGTAGACTATAGTGCGAAACTATGCGTCCCTCTTACTACAGTGGCCTTATAATGCAAGTTCATTTTCAGCGAAAGATTCATTTGCCTACATAGCGGGTTATCTCTGGGTGGCTATACTTATCCAACTCTAGGATTATTTTCAAGCATTTATGAGTACCATTTTTCATCATTCATTAGGCCTTGCGTAGAAATATCTTGCTCAAAGTGTTTGATTTTTCTGGCTATCTCAATCAGAAACGTTCATTTTAGGCAAATTATTAAGTGAAACAACTTGAGTGTGCTGGCAAATATCAAGAAGTTCCTTTTTATTAATGGAAGAGTGATTACACATTCCGGCCTATATCTCGTAAATCAATTATAATAAGGTTAATTTGATTCATGCCATTGTAATATATCCGATTGAAAATCTATCATTACTATTGATGATATCGATAGTGCCTGTAAAATTTTGTAAAATTTAAACCGTGTCATTGCCATCAAATTTTCCGTCACCTTCTCCCCTTCTGTACTCCTCCACCCCCTCTCTCCCTCCTCTCTTCTTCGAGGTGACCAACAAGGCATGTCAGTAGCGGCGCGACTAGCCGACGTGCATTGCGATGGCGGAGGCAGTGCAGGATGGACGGCCGTCGGCCAATAAGACGTGCGAGTGGTGGCCTCATGCATCTCCCCGCCACTTTTGCTCGCTCCATCTGTTGCTGTGCGCCTCCTCGATCGATGCTTGATCTAGTGGCGTCTCGTCCTGCCTGTCCTTGATGTGAGATCCGAAGCTGGTGGCTCGCTTCGCCCATCGCGGATATCAAATCGAAAGCTCTTGCTCATTCATCATCGCCGCTGATACTGGGTGGCCACTCCTGCATGTCTCGTGGCCGCTGGATCCGCTCACCCACACGTCGCCAAAGCCGGATGCACTGGCTCTGACCTCACCGCCACCTTGGCCTAAACCTTGCCGCCGTCCATTTTCTTTGTTTCTGCTATGTGGACGGTGTCAAGGGCGCTAGAGGAGATGGAGAAGGCGGTCTGGTGGTGGTCAATGACGAAAGAAGTGATGGAAGAGGGTTACTTGGATGGGTGATAGATGAAAAACTCGACGACAATGACACAGTTCAAAATTTTGTCGAAACTTGGTTTCGGCAATATAATTTTTGGGGTCGCAGTCAAGATCGCCAAGCACGATGGGTTGGGAAGAAAGAAGATTTAGACAGGTTCAGGCCCTCTCATGAGGTAATACCCTACTCCTGTTTTGGTGGATTCGATCCGCCGAGTGTCTTTATTGATCTCGTGATCTAAGGCTTAAAGCTAAAAGCTGATCTAACTTCTGATCTAGCATAGGATATCCCTCAAGGGACGCCCCTTACCCCCCTTATATAGTCTTGGGAGGAGGGCTTACAGATCGAAAACCCTATCTTATTCTAAGTCGGTTTCCTCAATCTTACCAAACCGTGACTATAGGCCGATTGCCTTATCTCTATCGGCAATCGTAACACTCAAGTCATGTTTGGTTTACAGATATGACAGGCGTAATCTATCCCTACCTCCAGTCGGATAAGCTTGCCATGTAGATACCCGATTACCATGATCTCCACAGTAGCCCTCGAGTCCTTTTCAGTCGACGAGAGAGCTCAACCTCAAACCAAAACAGTACACGACCAAAAATCTCTTTGGCCGAGTGCTTCTGGCGCCGAGTGATTCCATCAGCTCTGCCTGAATCTTCCCGAGTGGCTCCAAAGACTGTGAAGGGCTGGATAATATCTAAAAAATTCTCAAAAATAAATATCTAGGTGCATCTCCTGATGCATCTAATTAGGTGTAGCCCCCGACTATGTGGTTAGTCAAAAACAGACTAAGCATATAGTCAAGAACCATAAAAAATCATTCTCATATGAATACTTAGCTTATGCTAAAGCAATCATATAAATCTCATTACCCGGCAAGTTCATACTCATCCGAGTGAATTTGTCCGAGTCATCTTAGAGCAAATAATTCAAACAACCCTCTTGGGTGTAAAAGCACTCGGCAAGCTCATACTTATCCGAGTGGTTCTGCCCGAGTCATTTCGGAACAAATATTTTAATCATCCCTCATGGGAAAACGAGCTCTTTCAATGGTATGAAAAATATGACCAAATTATTAAATAGCTCTCGCCATAATACTGGTCTTAATCTATAAAGATCTTCACCAAGGTGGAAAAAATAACATTGACATAATCACTTAGTCAAATACTAAAAAACCAAACAGCCCTTGTCATCAAGGCAGCTAAAAAAGCTCAACTGTTGGTCACCTTCTAAGTTGCATCGTGCCAGCTTCTCATGAAGTCAAGCAAACCACGGTATGGAAGGATTTCCAAAGGTATAGGACATTCGGACACGCGCATATTGCCAAAGAAAATATGCTTAAGCTCATCCGCTTAAGTCCCTAAGGACACGTGTCGGGCCACACCTTAATTGGGCCGCAGATTCTCTCATGGGCTCGGCCCAATCACGAGAAAACCTAGCTCAACCCTCAAATCTTTCAATAAAACCTCGAGGTCATCCTTGCCTCTTCGTCTTCCAAAAGATTCCTCTTTTCACAGCACTGTTCACCAGTTTTCTGTGAGGAACCCTAGACTCGCGCGCACCCAAATCCATCCATCCAGGAGCTCGCTTCTCGTGACAAACCAGCTTCCGCAGCCAATCTCCCAAGATCTCTTGTCAAAATCCCCATTCTTTCCGACCAGATCCACTTCCCATCCAAACCACACTCATGGCGGAGGAAAAGAGAATCCCCTTTGACCAATGGACCACATCGGATGTGAGGGAATCCACCCTCAAGGAGATGGTGAAGCACGGGGTGCTTCCTCCTAAGGAGATGGTGGGCTGGCGCTCGGCGGCGGGTGAGGACTTTCCATCCCCGAACACCGGTGAGCTCGTTGTATTCACCTCTTTTTTCTATTGTGGGTTCAGCATTCCCACCTCCGAGTTCTTCCGGGGGCTTCTGGATTATTACGGGCTTCAACTCTACCATCTGAACCCCAACTCCATGCTTCACATTGCTCTTTTCATCCATGTATGTGAAGCATTCCTTGGCATCCTCCCCCACTTCCAACTCTTCCGCCGCATGTTTTACCTCAAGCCGCATCCGAACAAGGACCACCCATGCGTCGTTGGCGGGGCAGGTTTCCAGCTCCGCAGATCTCTCCGCAAGGAGTACTTTTCCCTTCCTTAAAATCTTCCAATAAGGGATGGCACGCGGCTGGTTCTATATCAGCAACCTTGAACCCCCCGCCTTCGTCGGCCTTCCCCTGTCCCCAGCCAACTTGGAGCACCTGCTCCGGTGGCTCAAGATTGGGACGAGGCCAACAAATTACTTGCGAAGATCCTGGCGATGAAACAAAGAGGTCTTCGCGGCAAAAAAAATCACTCGGCACTTCATCAGGTGCCGACTGGCTCCAATCAAGGAGCGGTCGAAGCGAGCCTTCGAGTACGAAGGTGGGAAGGACCCCAATCGGGAAGATCAAGATCCACTCAGTTACGAGATCCTGAAGATCCGGATGTACAAGATCTTCTCGACTGGAATTACAGTTGAGCGCGCCCTCATTCTGCCGGTTCTCCCCTTCAGCATTCACCGGCCTCCTCCTCCGGTAAGCCGACTGGCTGCTTCATAATGTCTTGCAACCTTGATATCTTGTCTCTTAGTGTTGTGCGAACTTCTCTTGCAGGAAAATGCTTCTGTTACTTCAAAACCGTACAAGGTGCCCCACGATGACGCGCCGCGTCGCCCTGCCAAGAAGCCGGCTGGCGGGATAAAAATCCAAAATGATCCAATCAGGAAGCGGGCAGCCCCGAGTGAGGACACAAACAAGCGGGCAAGCAAGAGGAGGCTCATCATTGACGATTCGGACGACGACGTCCCGGCTCCTCCAGTCGAGACTCCCCCTCCAAAGCCATCGCCGAAAGCGACGCCGAAGATCCGCCGGTCGTCCAGGTATGCTTTATGACTGAAGTCCGAACTTTTTCGTTGAAAACTTTCTTTGTCTTCATCCCAGCTGTATTTGTTATTGCAGGAGGCCCCAAGACATAGATCCTGCCGGGAAGGGTGAGGGGCCGACTCCCGCCGCTGCTCCCGAGGCACCCAAGCCTGCGGAGCCGAGGCCTCGGAGCCCGTATCCGAGCGAGAGCGCTCCGGGCAAAAAAACCTTCGCCTCCGAAGAAGGATGCCCCAAGGAAGGAGCCCCCGACCGCCAGCCGGGACGTCCCGACTGGAAGTCAGTCGACAGCCGGGAAACCTCAGGCCACGGCTCGGTCAGCCCCGACTGAAGATCGCTCGGCGAAGAGCCAGAAGAAGGAGGCCAGCCGGGCTGTTCCACCCAAGAGCATAGCCACTGAAGCCGGTGAGTCTTGAACCAAAGCATTGTCTTTGCTCTTTAGTTTGAATCTTTTCATGTCTTCATTTGTTTTTCCTATCTGCCAGCCATAGTGGAGGAAATCCCCAGGTTACAGTCTTCTGAAACCTGGGTTCCCCCGATCAAGATCGAGTGGCGGGACTCGGAAGGCCAGAGGCAGGGCATCGTCTTGGACAGGCAAGCCGAGAGGGAAGAAAGGGATGCCCTTGTCAAAAGCTTAAACGAAGCGACTCGGCTACTCAACGTAAGCCTTAGTCTTTTTCTCTTATTGTGTTATCATCTTTTTCCAGTCGGTCACTCTTCGGATTTCATGCGCAGAAGGAGTACTGCCGTTCCATGGCGAAGTCCGAGGTGCTGGAGAAGCTGGTTCCTCACCTGAACTCTTTAGAGGACGTCCAGCGAAAGCTGAAGACCACTCAAGAGGAAGCCGCGTCGAGGGAGGTGGCTCTGAGGAAGGAAATCGCGGAGCTTCGGGAGGAGAACCTCGACCTCCGAGGATCAGTCAGGAGTGAGCCCGTCTCTTCCGAGTTTCTTTATGATTTTCACGTTGACCCCGGTTGCTGATGATCTTCTTTGCTTGTAGAAAATTCGTCGGAGGTCCACTCGCTCCAAGTCCAGCTAGAGGCAGTCAGCCTCGACAAGGCCGAACTGGACGCCGAGTTTGAAGGTAAGCCTCTTCGAAGTAACATTCTTTGTGTTGCTTTATTTCCGAGTGCTTTGCATGATCAGATGCTTTTGGCAGCTTATAAGGTTAAGACCCGAGCTCAATATGACGTCTTGCTCGAGCGGGTCAAACGATCCAGAGAGGTCCGGGAGGAAGTTGCCAATGCGGCGACGCCGATCTTGCTGTCTTTGTTCCATCATGGAGTCGGGACCAGCTCACTTGGACCCGGTTGAAGTCTTCGACAAGCTCGGGCGAGCCACGACCAATATCTAGCCAATATCACCGAAGCCGCCAACATGGGGGCTGGCCTGGCTCTTGCACAGACCAAGTCTCTCTACCCCCGAGTGGATATTGACTCGGTCGGAGAGGGCTTCGCTGACGGGACCACGGATGAGCAGGCCCTGGACATGCTGAGTGAAGCGTAGGAGTCGGCGAAGAAGATTTCCGTTGATGTAGTGAATAACTTCCGGATTTAATTTGTTTTGTGAACATTGGCTTGTAAATATCGGATGATTGTGATGCTCTGATGCGGACTTTGTGATATATTTAGTTTATTTATGTTAATGCCTTGATCCGAGTTTTTGTGTGAAATTTCTTAAGTAATTTTCGTCTGACTGTCACCAAGCCTAGGCTCGATTAGGTCGTCAGAAAACTCTCAGTCCTTAAACACTGAACTCGAATCAAGGTACATTAAACAATGATAAACCAAATTGAGTCCCGTTGTCAGTTATGATTCTGTTTGGGACGCCGAAGCGGTGCACGATGTTGAGGAAGAAATCCCGTGCCTTGTCAGCAGTAATTGTGGCGACCGGCTTGGCTTCGATCCACTTGGAGAACTTGTCGATTACGACGAAGAGGTGTGTGAATCCTCCTGGGGCTTTTTTGAAAGGGCCAACCATGTCCAAACCCCATACCGCGAACGGCCAGGATAGTGGGATTGTTTGTAGCTCCTGGGCCGGGACATGGCTCTGTCGGGCGAAAAATTGGCAGCCTTCACAGGTTCGTACGACTTTGTCCGCGTCGGAGACCGCGGTGAGCCAGAAGAAACCTTGTCTGTAAGCTTTGCCCACGAGTGCGTGTCTTGCTTGCGTGGCTTCCGCATATGCCCGAGTGGATGTCTTGGAGTAGCGCCTCCCTTCCTCGGGTGTGATGCATCTCATTAGGATTCCGGAGGGGCTTCTCTTGTATAAGTCGGAGTCAACCATGATATATGCTTGGCAACGACGTCGGACGTGTTCTGCCTCATCCCAGTCTTCCGGCAGCTCTTGCTGAGTTAAGAATTTGATGAGCGGCGTCCTCCAGTCGGCGTCAGTCATGGCGACTTCGTTTGCAGCTTGTTCGTTGGAAGTTGTACTTGCCGTGATGGTTGGCTCATAGAGGTGCTCGACAAAAACGTCGTTGGGGCAGCTTCGCGCTTGGACCCGAACCGTGCCAACTCATCGGCGCTTCGTTGCGTGCCTCAAGACATGTGAAAGTTCGAGCCCGTCAAACTTGTCTTCAAGTTTGCGGACCTCTTGTCGGTAGGCCTCCATGGTGTCGTTTAGACAGGACCAGTCCTTCATTACTTGGTTGACGACCAGCTGGGAGTCGCCTTTCACGATGAGCCGGCGTATTCCGAGTGAAACTGCGAGGCGCATCCATGTAGCGTGGCTTCGTACTCGGCGACGTTGTGTGAGGCGAGAAGTGGAGGTGAAGGACGTATCTTAGCCATTCCCCAGTCGGGGAGATCAGCACAACTCCTGCTCCCAAGCCGGTGATCCTCTTGGATCCGTCGAAGTGCATGGTCCAGTGTTGGAGGTCTTCCCGAGGTACGTTCTCTTGTTGCTCAGTCCACTCGGCCAGGAAATCCGCCAAGGCTTGCGACTTTATGGACGTCCTCGCCTTAAAAGTCAGGTCCAATGGCATCAGCTCTAGAGCCCACTTGGCGATGCGCCCGGTTGCCTCCCGGTTGTGAATGACATCGCCGAGTGGAAAAGAAGTGACGACGGTGACCGAGTGACCCTGAAAATAGTGTGCCAATTTCCTCGCGGTTATTAGAACACCATAGAGCAATTTTTGTACCTGAGGGTAGCGAGCTTTGGCTCCTACCAACACTTCGCTAACAAAGTAGATCGGCCTCTGAATCTTCTGAGCCCATCCTTCTTCTTCGCGCTCGACCACAAGGACCGTACTAACCACTTGGTGAGTGGCTGAAACGATGCAGCGAGAGGTTCCCGGGGGGCGAGGCCGGGACGGGCGGCGTTGTAAGGAACTCTTTGAAATCTTCAAAGGCCTTGTTTGCTTCCGCGGTCCGCGGAAGTCGTCTGTCTTCTTTAACAGTTTGAAGAAGGGCATGCCTCGTTCGCCGAGTCGAGAGATGAAGCGGCTTAGCGCTGCCATGCAGCCAGTGAGCTTCTGGACGTCTTTCTGGTTACTCGGGGGCTTCATGCTCAAGATGGCGTTGATCTTTTCGGATTGGCTTCAATGCGCGATGCGACACCATGAAGCCGAGTAGTTTTCCGATGGAACGCCGAAAGTGCGGTTCTCGGGTTCAACTTCATTCTGAAGGCCCGGATGTTTGCAAAGGTTTCTTCTAGGTCGGCAATCAGGTCTTCTTTCTGCTTGGCCTTGATGACGACATCGTCGACATAGGCTTCTACGTTCTTGCCGATCTGCGTCGGAAACATCTTTGGATCATGCGTTGGTATGTGGCGCCGGCGTTCTTCAGTGAAAGGCATGGTGATGTAGAGTAGGCCCCAAACGGCGTGATGAAGGATGTCTTCGGCGGTCGGATTCTTTGACTGATCGGTGATAGCCCGAGTAACAATCCAAGAAGCTCAGGAGTTGGCAGCCAGCTGTTGAGTCTACGACTTGGTCGATGCGAGGCAGCCCGAATGGATCTTTGGGACAGGCTTTGTTGAGGTCGGTATAATCAACGCACATGTTCCATTGCCCCGTCTTCTTGCGGACCAGGACTGGGTTAGCTAACCAGTCGGGATGAAGGACTTCTTTGATGAAGCCGGCTGCTAAGAGCTTTGCGAGCTCTTCCTTGATAGCGTCTTTTCGGTCCTGCGCGAATCTGCGTAATCGTTGTTTTATCGGTTTTGCGTCATCTTTGACGTGCAAAGAGTGCTCGATCACCTCCCTAGGAATTCCAGGCATATCAGATAGTTTCCAAGCAAAAACATCTTTATTATTTTGGAGGAAGGTGACGAGCGCGCTTTCCTATTTGGGATCTAGGTCAGCGTCGATTACAGCAGTTTTCGAGGGATCCGATGGATCAAGGGAGATCTTCTTGGTCTTGGCGTCGCCGGATCCCGATTTGGCTATCTTCTTCGCGGGGACTTCGCCCTCTGCCAAAGTCGATGCAGCCAATCGGACTTCTTGCTGGCCACGCAATCTCTCGCGAGATTGGGCCATGTCGCAGCTCTCCTTATCGCAGGTGAAGGCTTGCTTCACATCGCTGCGAAGAGTGATGACGCCGTTGGGACCCGGCATCTTCATGCAGAGGTAGGTGTAGTGTGGGATCGCCATGAATTTGGCAAGCGTAGGTCTTCCGATGATGACATGGTATGTTGTCTCGAAGTCGGCCACCTCAAAGGTGACGTTCTCCGTTCGGAAGTTCTCTCGAGCTCCGAAGGTGACAGGGAGGGAGATGTGCCCGGTGGTGTAGATGATAGCCCGGGGATGACTCCGTGGAAGGGGGCTGAGCTTGCCTTCAATTCAGCCCTCGGAATCTGCGTCTCATCCATGGTCTTGGCAAACAAAATGTTGAGGGCGCTGCCCCCATCGATGAGGACGCGCTTGAACCTGATGTTGCGGACCACGGGATCCAGGACGAGTGGATAGCGCCCTGGGTGAACCACTCGGTCAGGGTGATTCGAGCGGTCAAAAGTGATGGCCACTTCCGACCATCGTAGGTACTGAGGGACTTCGGGTTGAGCCGCGTTGACCTCTCGGTCGGTTAGCTTCTGTTTCCTCTTGGATTCATAGGCTAGCGGCCCTCCGAAGATGTGATTGAGATCTCCCACAGGGTCTTGGAAAGGTTCGGCATTCTCAGCCGCGTTGTTTTTCTTGGCGCCCGATGGACCAGCTTCATCAGTCGGCTTCTTGTTGAGCTGCGCCGCATACTGCTTGGCGAACTGTTTGTATATGAAGCAATCCTTAGCCGCGTGCTTATGATTGGGATGATGAGTGCACTGGGCGTTCATGATGGCGTCGTAGGCGGCGACTCGGGGGCGGCGTTGAGTGTTGGAGGTCGCGGCCACTAGGTCCTCAGATCGACGCTTGCGATCTTTTTGGGCCTGGTTGTTGCTGTTGCCGTTATCCTTCTTAGGATTCCGGCTTCCTCCCGCCTGCTTGTCTTCCCTCCTATCGGGCCGGTCTTGACGGACAGCCTTGATGGCGTCGTTGGACTTTGCGTAGGAGTTCGCCGTCTTGAATATTTGTTTCACTGTCTTCGGTGGCTTGCGCCCGAACTTCCCGATTAACAGCTCATCACGGACTCCCTTCTGGAAGGCGGCGATGATGATGTCATCGGTGATGTTGGGGATCTTGTTGCGCTTCTCGGAGAAACGGCGGATGTAATCCTTCAGAGGCTCATCCGGCTTCTGGATGACGTTGTATAGATCGAAGTGTGTGCCGGGCCTCTCGAAGGTACCTTGGAAGTTGGCAATAAAGAGGTCCCTCAGCTCGCTCCAAGAGCCGATTGAGCCTCTTGGCAGGCTCGTGAGCCAGTTCCTGGCGGAGTTGGCGAGGGCCACTGGAAGATAATTGGCCATAGCTTTGTTGTCGCCACCTGCTACGCGGATGGCGAGAGTGTAGACGGTAAGCCATGACTCGGGGTCGGTCTTGCCGTCGTACCTTTCAATTCCTGTGGGCTTGAAACCACTCGGCCAGTGCACTCGGCGAAGCTCCCGAGTGAAGGCCGGCACTCCGTCTTCACCGCTATCGGGTGATCCCCTCCGATCTTCCCGAGTGCGTCGGTCCCGCTCCTGGTAGCGGCGATCGAGGACTTTCCGCAGATCACTCGGCGGGGTCTTTGGTTGGTTGGTCGGATAGCTGGAGCTGTTGTTGCGGCGGACGCGGTGGTGGACGGGCGGGCGTCCGTGTCGTTTGTCGCGGGAGTCGGCCGTTTGCTCCTGGTACTTCTGCGTGGACTCGCGGGGTGGGCCTCTTGGCATTGTCGTCGACCGATCCGGCTCGGGCCTCTTATAGTCTCCTGACCTTAGAGGCGGGAGTCGGCTTTTGTCGGGCGTTTCAGCCACGGACTCAGTCGGCCTTCATGCCGAGGTGGTGGGGTGGCCGTTGGCTGTGGCTGCGACGATGGTCTTGATCTTGTCAAGTATCAGAGTCACATTGGCGGGTGCCGTCTCCATGACGGTGTCCAAAAGCGTGAGCGCGGCAACAGCGTTCTACTGTGGCGTCTGGAAGATGTTGGTGTTGCGAACCCGCGTTTGGAGGATGGCCTCCTGGGCGGATCATCCGGCTGCGCGTAGATCTTGCTTCCTCTTGTCAGCCTCTTCCTTGCGTTGCTTCTCCTCTTCGGCCGTCTTGCGCTCGTGCTCAATCTTGGCTCGCTCTTCTTCAGCAAGCCTCCTGGCCATGGCTGAGTCGGCCATGAGGACATCAAAGCACTTCGGCTCATAGTCCTTGCGGCATTCGAAGTCGTCGGCTTCGTCAGAGGGGATGCCATAGAGGTCGTCGAAGCCGGCGGAGCTGAGGTATTCATTGAGCTCCGAAGATGAGCAGTAGCCGAATGACGGGAGGATGACAGCAACCTCCCTTGATCCTGGGTAGCCCGGGTCTGGATCGTTCCAGTCCGAGTCAGAGCTTGGGGATGCGGGCTCCTCCGAGTGGGTCGGCCCCGACTCGGGGGAGAGAAGTTTGCTGTAGATCTCGGCGGCGTTTGGTAACCCAAACGGCACTGAGAGGTCTTCGTCCGAGTAGATCGTCTCCGTCGGGGAGGCGGGAAGATCGGTGCAGATTTCGGCGGTGTTCGGCAATCCGAACGGTGCCGAGTGAAGCTCTTCGTTGAGGCGAGCAGATTGCATCTTGATCTTCAAGAGGTCGTTGTAGATCTTGGCGATGTTCGAGAGCCCGAACGGCGCCGAGAGGGTCTTTCCTTCCGACTGGTTTGAATCCGAGTCGAAGGAGGAGTCGTCGAAGAAGTTGGCGGCGAAGTCGCCGAATCCTGAAGAAGATCCCATCACGCTTGTCGGCGAGATTGTTGAAGAAGTCTTGACACGCGGGCCCCTACCTGGCGCGCCAACTGTCGAAACTTGGTTTCGGCAATATAATTTCTGGGGTCGCAGTCAAGATCGCCAAGCACGATGGGTTGGGAAGAAAGAAGATTTAGACAGGTTCAGGCCCTCTCATGAGGTAATACCCTACTCCTGTTTCGGTGGATTCGATCCGCCGAGTGTCTTTATTGATCTTGTGATCTAAGGCTCAAAGCTAAAAGCTGATCTAACTTCTGACCTAGCATAGGATATCCCTCGAGGGACGCCCCTTACCCCCCTTATATAGTCTTGGGAGGAGGGCTTACAGATCGGAAATCCTATCTTATTCTAAGTTGGTTTCCTCAATCTTACCAAACCGTGACTATAGGCCGATTGCCTTATCACTATCGGCAATCGTAACACCCAAGTCATGTTTGGTTTACAGATATGGCGGCGCAATCTATCCGTACCTCCGGTCGGATAAGCTTGCCATGTAGATACCCGATTACCATGATCTCCACATATTTAAAATTTCAGTGGTACTTAGCCAGTGTCGTGAATAGTAATGTTAGATTTTCAGCCAGTAAATTTGCAATGTTAACTTTTTTTGGCATTTGAATATGCCTATGCTAATAGCTAGGAGGACATATCTGATAAAAATGAGCTAAGTGTTGGATACTCGTGAAAATGATACCTAAAAGTTTTGTAAATTTATGAAAAATTATTAGAGATAAGTATAGATATAAAATAATTTTATTTGGGAGTAAAAAATATAAATTTTGAATGAATAGTAACAAGAAATTATTCACCTGAAATTTATCATTTTTTCTTAAATAAAGTTGAGTTTAGACTTAAGATTTAGTAAAATATTTCATACATACACTTATGTTTAGCAATTTTTCATTAATTTACAAAACTTAGGTACAATTTTCATGAGTTTCTAACATTAAAATCATATTCACAGAATTTTTTAATGATATAGAAAATTTCTGATATATATATATATAACATTTAAAATCACGCATATAACAATCAACGGAACGTCCTTTTCATGAACATGATAAAATATAAACATGAGGCCATATCAACGGAAAGTTGTCCTAGCCTCTGATTGCATCCTACTACCAAATTAAACAGTGTTGTGGAGATTATGGCAATCGGATATCCACATGGCAAGCTTATCTGACTAGAGATAGGGATAGGTTGCGCCTGTCAAATATGTAAACCAACTATGACTTGGGTATTACGTTGCTGATTAGATAAGGCAACAGCTCATAGTCACGGTTTGGTAAGATTGAGGAAACCGACTTAGAGTAAGATAGGGTTTCCAACTTGTAAGCCCGCCCTCCGAGACTATATAAGGGGGGTAAGGGGCGTCCCTTGAGGGATATCAGCTTTAGATCAGATATATGCTTTTGTGAGCTATTAGCTTTCAGCCTTAGATCTTGAGATCAATATACACTCGGCGGATCGAATCCCCGAAACAGGAGTAGGGTATTACCTCACGAGAGGGCCTGAACCTGTTTAAACCTTGTTTTCCACTTAACCCATTGTGCTTGGCGATCTTAACTGCACCCCCAATTTTCTATTGCCAAAACCGAGTTTCGTCAGTTGGCGCGCCAGGTAGGGGCCCGCTCGTCAAGACTTCTTCGACAATCTCGCCGGCAAGCGCGATGGGATCTTCATCAGGCATCGACGACTTCGCCACCAAAGGATTCGACAAGATCTCCTTCCCCGACTGGGATTCGGACCAGTCGGGAGGAGGAACCCGCTCGGCGTTGTTCGGGCTACCGAACAACGTTGAGATCTACGACAGAGTTCTAACTTCCGAGTTGGGGTCCGCCCACTTGGAAGGAGGAATCCACTCGGCGCCGTTCGGATTACCGAACGCCGCCAAGATCTACAGCCATCTTCTCACATCCCCGTCGGAATCGATCCACTCGGGAGACGAAACCCTCTCGACACCATTTGGGTTACCAAACGCCGCTGAGAGCTACTGCAAACTCCTCTCCCCCGAGTCGAGATCGACCCACTCGGAAGGATCCACGTCATCAGGTTACGACTCAGACAGGAACGATACAGATTCGAGCAACCCAGGCTCGAGGGAAGTCGCAGTCATCCTCCAACCGTTCGGGTCATGCTCATCCTCGGAGCTCGATGAATATCAGCTCTTCAGGCTTCGACGATCTCTACGGCATCCTCTCAGACGAGGCCAACGACTCCGACCCCGACAAGAACTACGAGCCGAAGTGCTTCGACGTCCTCATAGCTGAGCTGACCGAGACCGATTCATCCATGGCCCGTAGGGTCGCAGAAAAAGAACAAGCCAGACTTGAGCAGGAGTGCAAGCTGGCAGAAGATGAGAGGAGGCGCAAGGAGGAGGCCGACAGGAGAAAGCGGGACTTGAGGGCGACCGGACGATCCGCTCGGGAGGCCATACTTCAGACGCTAGTCGACAACACCAATATCTTTCAGACACCCCAGCAAAACGCCATTGCCGTCCTCACTCTCCTCGACACCGTGATCGAGACGGCGCCCCCCGACGTGACGCCAATCCTGGACAAGATCAAGACCATCGTCGCGGCTGCAGCCAACTGTTCTCCCTCCACCTCAACACGAAGGCCGACTGAGTCTATGGCAGAAACGCCCAACAGAAGCCGAGTTCCGCGACTGCAGTCGAAGGATTACAGGAGGCCCGAACAAGACCGGATAGCCACTAGATCAAGAGACCTTCGCCATGGGACCACACGGAAGCAACAAGAGCAATCGGCTGACTCCAGCGAGAAGCGGCATGGACGACCACCTGTCCACCACCGGGTTCGCCACAGCAACAACTCCGACTATCGAAGCAGCCTGCCAAGGACCCTGCCGAGTGATCTGTGGGAAGTCCTCGACCGACGCTATCAAGAACGAGATCAGCGCTCCTGCGAAGACCGAAGGGGCTCGCCCGACAGCAACGACGACGGAGTACCTGCTTTCACTCGGGACCTGCGCCGAGTGCATTAGCCGAACGGTTTTAAGCCGACAGGAATTAAGAAGTACGATGGAAAGACCGACCCCGAGTCGTGGCTAACCGTGTACACCCTTGCCATCCGTGCAGCAGGAGGAGACAATAAGGCCATGGACAATTACTTACCTGTTGCACTCGTCAACTCAGCCAGGAACTGGGACGAGCTTGCCAAGAGGCGATCGGCTCGTGGAGCGAACTCAGGGATCACTTCATCGCCAACTTCTAGGGCACCTTTAAAAGGCCTGGGACCCACTTCGACCTCTACAACGTCGTCCAGATGCCAGACGAGCCATTGAAGGACTACATCTGGCGCTTCTCGGAAAAGCACAACAAGATCCCCAACATCACCGACGACACCATCATCGCCGCCTTCCAGAAGGGAGTCCGTGATGAACTGTTGATCGGGAAGTTTGGGCGTAAGCCACCGAAGACGGTGAAGCAAATGTTCGAGACAGTGAACTCCTATCCCAAATCCAGCGACACGATCAAGGCGACGCGGCAAGATCGGCCTGACAAAAGGGACGACATGCAGTCGGAAGGAAGCCGGCATCCTAAGAAGGATAAAGGCAGCAACAATCATAGCCAAAAAGACCGCAAGCGCCGGCCCGAAGACCTGGTTGCCACGACCACCAACTCCCAACGAGCAAGCTGCAAATCAAGTCGCCACACTTGACGCTGACTGGAGGACACCGCTCATCAAATTTTTGACTCAGCAAGAGCTGCCGGAAGACCGGGATGAGGTGGAACGAGTCCGACGACGTTGTCAAGCTTATGTCATGGTCGACTCCGATTTATACAAGAGGAGCCCTTCTGGAGTCCTAATGAGATGTATCACACCTGAGGAAAGACGACAATTACTCCAAGATATCCACTCGGGTATAGGCGGAAGTCACGCGGCAGCACGCACCTTGGTGGGCAAAGCCTACAGACAAGGTTTTTTCTGGCTTACGGCGGTCTCCGACGCCGACAAAGTGGTCCGAACGTGTGAAGGTTGCCTGTTCTTCGCTCGGCAGAGCCATGTCCCAGCCCAAGAGCTACAAACGATTTCATTATCATGGTCGTTCACAGTATGGGGCTTGGATATGGTCGGCCCCTTCAAGAAGGCTCCAGGAGGATTCACGCATCTGTTCGTCGCAATCGACAAGTTCTCCAAGTGGATCGAGGCGAAGCCGGTTGCTACGATCACCGCTGACAAGGCGCGAGACTTCATCCTCAACATTGTGCACCAGTTTGGCGTCCCAAACAGAATTATAACCAACAATGGAACTCAATTCACTGGAGGTATTTTTAAGGAATTCTGTGAAGACTTCGGCATCAAAATTTGCTACGCATCAGTCGCGCATCCCAAGAGCAATGGACAGGTTGAGCGCGCTAATGGCATGGTACTTCAAGGCATCAAGGCCCGAGTGTTCGACAGGCTAAATCCTTATGCGACAAATGGGTTCAAGAGCTGCCCTCGGTTTTATGGTCTCTACGGACTACGCCCAGTCGGGCTAATGGCCAAACTCCTTTCTTCCTAGTTTACGGGGCAGAAGCCATGTTGCCGAATGAAATGGAGTATGAATCTATTCGAGTTCGCAGTTTCAACGATGAGCGCTATGATCAAGACCGAGTGGATGACCTGACCCGACTGGAAGAGGCCCGTGAGGCAGCCCTGATCTAGTCGGTAAGATATCTTCAAGGACTAAGACGATACCATAGTCGCAATGTTCGGGCGCGAGCTTTCATTGTCAGCGATTTGGTTCTACGCAAGATTCAAACCACCAAGGACCGTCACAAATTGTCTCCACTATGGGAAGGGCCATGTATAATCGCTGAGGTGACTCGGCCAGGAGCATATCGACTAAAGCGTGAAGATGGATCCATGGTGGAGAACTCTTGGAACATCGAACATCTTCGACGATACTATGCTTAAATTGCCTCAAGTTTCATGTTATTCTTGACTACCAACCTCAAGCAAGATGACTTCTTGAGTTGACAGTCGGGGGCTACACTTGTGTCAACAAAGCATGGTTTTATTTGATAACTTGTTTATATTTGGTTTATCATTGTTTAGTGTTTTGATTCGAGTTCAATAGATAAGGACTGAGAATTTTTTGATGACCTAATCAAGCTTAGGCTTGGTGACAGTCGGACGAAAATTACTTAAGAAATTTCCTATGAAAACTCGGGTCAAGGCATTAACATAAATAAGCTAGATATTTACAAGTTCACATCAGAGTTTACAAGCAACATTCACAAAGTCATTGAGATCCAGGCCTCTGAAGATTGTAGCCTGGGGATCTCCTCCTCTTTTGTTGATCGATTTAAAGAAGATAAATGAAGACAAAGAAAAGACAGATTGAAGACTAAAGTCGAAGACCGCTTCAAAGCTTACCAAAGCATCAATGGTCGAACCCTTGCGGTACTTCCCTGCCTCTTTCTTCTTGGTTTACGCCCGACTAGCTCTCAGTCAGGGCATCTTGGGTGGCAGTTAGGAGATCTTCTTCAACCGACTGGTTTCCAGCGGGGGTCTCTTGCTTGGCAGTCGGGGGCTTTTTTCGCTGAGACATCCTCACCGAGAGGTGGGGGCTTCTCACTCGGAGCGCTCTCACTCGGGAGAGGGCCCCGGGATTCTTGTTCTGTAGGCCTTGTCGCTTCGGCCGCTGCAGATGATTTTGGGCCTTCACTCTGCCTAATGGAGTCTATGTTCTGAGGCCTCCTGCAAAGAGAAAGATGGGAGCAATCGGGACAAAAGCAGAGAGCTAGTGAACAGTACTACGAAAGAGGACATTTTTGGGAAGACGAAGTGGCGGGGATGACCTCGAGGCTTCGTAAAAAGACTTGAGGGTTTTTTTGCCAAGTTATCTCGCGATTGGGCCGAGCCCATGAGAGACTTGCGGCCCAGCTAAGGTGTGGCTTGACACGTGTCCTTAGGGACTTAAGTGGATGGACTTAAGTAGATTTGCCTTAGCAATATGCACGTGTCACATAGCCCAATACCTTTAAAATTCTTTCATACTGCGGTTTGCGCAATTTCATGAGAAGTTGGCACGATGCAATTTGAAAGGTGACAAACAGTTAAGCTTTTCATAGCTATCCTGGCGACAGGGAATGTTTGGTTTCTAAACATTTGATTAAATAATTATATCAATGCTATTTTTCCACCTTGGTGAAGATCTTTTTAGATTAATACCAATATTATGGCAGGAGTTATTTAATATTTTAGTCGTATTTTTCAGATGACTGAAAAATTTGTTTACCCGTGAGGGGTGATTAAATTATTTATTCCGGGATGACTCGGGTAGATTAGCTCGGATAAGCATGAGCTTGCCGAGTGAATTGATTTTCTTACCCATGAGGGTCGATAGAATTATTTGTTCTGAGATGACTCGGGCAGGTTAATTCGGATAAGCATGAGCTTACTGAGTGCTTTTTACCCACGAGGGTCGATTAAATTATTTGTTCCGAGATGACTCGGGCAAGTTAACTCGGATAAGCATGAGCTTGCCAAGTGTTTTTTACCCACGAGGGTCGATTGAGTTATTTGTTCCGAGATGACTCGGGCAGATCAACTTGGATAAGCATGAGCTTACCGAGTAAATTGATTTCTTACCCATGAGGGCTAAATAAATTATTTGTTTCGAGACGACTCGAGCAAATCTACTCGGATAAGCACGAGCTTGCCGAGTGATGTGATTTTTATGATTGCTTTAGCTTGAGCTAAGCATTTATATGAGAATGATTTTTTACAGTTCTTGACTATATGTTTAGTCTGATTTTGACTAACCACATAGTCGGGGATTACACCTAATTAGGTGCATCAGGAGATGCACCTAGATATTTATTTTTGAGAATTTTTTGGATATTTTCCAGCCCTTCACAGTCTTTGGAGCCACTCGAGAGATTCAGGAAGAGATGATGGAATCGTTCGGTGCCAGAAGCACTCGGCCAAAGAGTTGTTTGGTCGTGTACTGTCCTAGTTCGAGGCTGAGTTATCTCGTCGACTGCAAAGGACTCGAGGGCTACTGTGAAGATTATGGCAATCAGATATCCACATGGCAAGCTTATCTGACTGGAGATAGGGATAGGTTGCGCCTGCCAAATATGTAAACCAACTATGACCTGAGTATTACGTTACTGATTAGATAAGACAACAGCTCATAGTCACGGTTTGATAAGATTGAGGAAACCGACTTAGAGTAAGATAGGGTTTCCGACTTGTAAGCCCGTCCTCTGAGACTATATAAGGGGGGTAAGGGGCGTCCCTTGAGGGATATCAGCTTTAGATCAGACATATGCTTATATGAGCTATTAGCTTTCAGCCTTAGATCTTGAGATCAATATACACTCGGCGGATCGAATCCCCGAAACAGGAGTAGGGTATTACCTCACGAGAGGGCCTGAACCTGTATAAACCTTGTTTTTCATTTAACACATTATGCTTGACGATCTTGACCGCACCTCCAATTTTCTATTGCCGAAACCGAGTTTCGACAAGTGTGCTTCACTGTTCACCGGAGGAAGCATACCAAACAAGCACATGCATCTTGTAACATAGAGAATGTTAGCTCACCCGACAACTGAATTTTTCACTACTATACCCCTAAGCACGTCGACAAACTAGGGGCGTTCCAGTAGCTAGCTATCACCATTGCCGACTTGCCCCCAATAATTCATCTCCATCAGACAAAAAGATAGCCAAGAAACCACCGTTACACGGCATGGAGAGAAAAATGAGAATAATCATAGCAAAAATATATGAAGAAGAAAGAAATTAAGACCACTTTGATTTGAATAAAAAACATAGGAATTTTATAAGATTTTAATCTTATAGGATTTTTACCTATATGGACCTTTGAAACAAAGAATTAAAAACTATTGAATCCTATAATATCTCAATCCATGCAAGTATTAGAGGATTTTTAACGTGAGGCCTAACCTCACGAAAAGATTTCTATGAGTTTGTCTTTCAATTCCTGCATTTTTCGTGCGATACAATCAAACAATCATTTCTATATATTTTTTTATTTTACAATCCTCTATTTTATACATTAATTCCTATAAAAATCATATATTCTTATAATCCTCTATTTTAGAGAAGCTGCAACGAGTTTGTGGTCTGTGGAGAAGAGAGGCACCTCTCTACGAAACCTCATTACTAATTCGGTATATTATATTACGGTTGCACTAGCACGGCTACACAAGTCGACCACCATATCCCACCACTACGATTTTCTACCATCGCTTTGCCACCGAAAGACATGTAGAAATGGCCGCGCGTGTGGTCTCCTTCTCTCTCTTTATCTTCCGAGGTGGCTTTGGCCTCCAAGTCTCCGACACCATAAGCTCAACGAGGTTTCAGGTGCTAGATCTTGCCTCTTCCTCCCCTCCTGTTGATTCGCTTGCCATTCTTGGGCTCTATGGGGTTTCTAGTTTACGGGGAAGCTGTTCTTGGCGCCAAATTTTGACACCCCCCAAATATGGGCTTGGAGGTTTTGGGGAGTTTGGTTATTTGAGCCAATTGATGGAGTTCTGTTTTGTATTTTTTTTTAGCATGCATGGAGTACTATGACCTCTTCTCATCAACAGAACTGCACGAGCGTCGGTTTTGCAGATGGGGAACTAACGAAAGATGAGCGATTTTTATTTTGTCAGTTTTCCCCAAATGCGAAAGGATCGTTGTGGAGTTTTGATCGTGTTCTTTCCCTCTCTAGTTTGAAATATATTTTTTGGTTTTTTCTAAAAAATTCTATGTCGTGTCGCGTTTACTGTTCAGTATCGTAGTGGCGGACGTAGAATTTATAAATGGGGTTCGGTAAACTAATTTATTTATAAAACAATAAATTATCACATTATTATACATTATTATAAAAAATTATAATATGTTCATTGAATATACTTTTAGTTATTGTATTTTATATATATATATAACTTGACTACATATCTTATTCTTATCTATATTATATATATATATATCTTAAACTTTATATGTAATTATTCATTTATTGTTTATAAATTAAATAAAATATCATTATTCACACTATTATCGTTAGATGTAAGATATATGTATTTATTTTAATTACATTAAAAGCACGATCTACACCTTTCGAAAAAATGTATCTTCCCCTTAAAAAACTTAGCAAAATATAAAAGAACCCAACCACACATTAATTATTCTTCTCCCTTAAAAAACCGGTTCCTCCCGCTTAGAAAACCTATACCCTAAAAAACCTTTCTAAAGAAATATAAAAAACCAAACCATCATAAAAATCAGACTAGAAATAAACTAAATCATTTATCTCTAGATCCCATTGTAATACATGGACATATAACTAGCAAATAATAAAAGTCACAAGTCACTTCAACAATATATATAGCGCACTATGATTATTGGATTCATAACAAGTATCGATCCCTAATTTATCCATAAAATTATATATATATTCATTATTATTAATCTTTATAGCATGCTACATTATGTTTAGCAAAATTATCTTTTCGGTTTTTAAAAACTAGTCAAGTACCTTATATAAATATATACAATATTATTGACAAAGATAATAATTTTTTACTCATGTAAAAATATAGATAATATATATTACGTAGTGCATACACACATGAGCTAGCTGCTAGTATTCATGTGAAAGTAATAGTGTTGGCCCTAGTAATAATATTATTGAAATAAAAGAAAATGAGAAAAAAAGAAGATGGAACAACAAAAGAATATAAGGGTTAAAACGGGTTAAAGTTTTAGTTTCACATTGTAGTACGGCGAAAAAAATTTAATAATATTAGATATTATTGATTAATGGGAGTAAACATCATACTATGTGAGCAACTTTTTCCTCTCGTGTGTGCGGTCTAGTGACTAACCTTCCCTTTTTCTTATCTTTTACTGAAGTTCTCCAGATATATTTTGGTAAGAAACGTTTTTGTTTTGAATGAAATAAAGAAACTATTTGACTAGATTATTTTTTATGGTTATTCATGTTAGTGATATGCCCTAGAGGCAACATGGAGATGTTGGATATCATGGTCAATGTTTATGTATTTATGAATAAAATATTATTCAGTTCCATAAAATAGACATCTTGTATTGATCAATAAGTACGTGCCTTATTTATGAGACTCTATATGTATGAATCTATTTCTAAATGATCTCTGATCATATATCATATTATTGGAACTGATATGATTCTAAGATTGGCATGTTTATTGATTGATGATCATGTCTCATAGATCATGGGTATGGAGATACCAAATCAATAAACATGGACACATGTGTTAGAGAACACATTGTTGGATAGACCCACCATGAGACACTACAAGAATTAATGTGCCATTAGTTGGTCTCAGGTAGTGTTGGTACAAAGTCCTTAGACCTGAGATCACCATGGATTCCAACATGTGTAGTAGCCTACTTTGGGACTACCAAATGATATTCCGTAACTGGGTAGTTATAAAGGTAGTTTTCGGGTTTGCTATGAAACATGGAGTGGGATGTGAGTGATCAAGATGGAATTTGCCCCTCCTTTGGAGAGATATCTCTAGGTCCCTCGAGGTAATGGATTATGGAAATGCATGGCCATGCTAAGTTGATTGAGGAGTCAATCCACAGACAGATAATCCAATACGGTTCGAGTGAATGGTTAAGCTATTGAAGGGATAGCACACATCTTGCCTATAGCTTAATTGGTATCGTGAGGCAAAGGGATTTGTGTACACATTACAGGTTCAGAGCCGATATTATATTCTTGTATACTATAGTGTCAATATGTGGTACTAGGCGCCACTATTGACAGGTCGGCTGAGTTGGACTCGAGCCGACGATCGGCTAAGTTAGACTATAGCCGAAACCAAGTATACCCGAACCTACTGGGTCGCACGCTTAAGGGGATAAGAAAGGCATTCGAGTTGGACTCGGATACGGCTCGATCGGATAGGGATCCGATCGGATAGAGTCCTATGGTCTTACGACGTATGGGCGGCCAACTCTATGAGATTCGGATGAGATCCAATTCAAAATAGAGTCTTGATCGGCCACTAGTCCCAGTCAGCCAACTCTATATAAAGGGGTGAGGGGTGGAGAGCTGAGGTACGTCAATTGAATCGCATTGCGCCGAAATCAATCTGATCACACGCGGCTTTAGAAGTCGGCGAGATCAATCTCCACGGAAACCCTCCCCACTTTCGAGCCAAACCCTAGCCCCGCATCGCGTGCTAGCACACGGTGTTCGGCGTTCGTCCCCGGACGTGTGGATACTGCAGAGGCGCCGCTACGTTGCGCGTTGATTGGCTTACGAATCGGCTGTAATCGGAGCGAGACGACTGCGGCAGATCAGCGACGAGAACGCGGTCGGACGACTCGGATTGGCTGCGACATCGGCGAATCGGCTGATTGGTGAATCGGCTGTCCCCGGAATCGGCGTCGGCTTGCGGGAATCGGCAGACTTGTTTGGATCGGATAGTCCCGATTGGCTATTTCCGCGCATACTCCAATCGGTAACGATCTATCGGTCTTTACTTGCAAGTGTTCCTGGTTTGCGCGGTAGAAAAGTTTTGTTTTCCGGCTAGCGTAGCCTCCGCGTAACCCTTCAATACACTTAACTACCTGTCTCCATATCTTATGCATTAAATTACGTACACTTATAGTATAATTTTCGAATTATACAATGCACTATACTCATTTTATGTAGGAGAAATATGAAAAAATGATTTATTATCTATTTAATTATGAGAAATAAATATTAGTCCAAATAACATATATGTAAAAAGTAAAAACAATATAAAAGGATTAGGGAAAATACCAATATAAGTCCACAACTTACGCATTAAATTACATATACTTATAATATAATTTTTAAATTATACAATGTACTATACTCATTTTATGTAGAGAAATATGGGAGAACGATTTATTATATATTTAATTATGAGAAAAAATATTAGTCAAAATTAACGTGTATGTAAAAAAAATAAAACGAAAGAATTAGGGAAAATATGAATATAGTTATATACATGCTGATAAGAGATAGTCATCGTATATCATGTAGTAAGAAAAGGAGATCACAATCGAATTTTTTATTATTAACCAAAATTGATGTTATCTTTTTATTTTTTAGCCGGCTCTATCTAACCATAATTAATCATCCCATGTTAGCAGAAGTCCATATCTTTATATGTCAACATATCATGAGATTAGTAGTAGCAGCTAAGTAGACCAGTCCAACCATATTATACAAAGACGATAAAGTGAGCTTAGCATAGCACAAGACTATTGGCTAATAGACAACTTATCTTTAGTCATACTAGAGAAAAAAGAGTAAATTGTAGTTTGTACTATATATTCTTAAAAGTTTTCATATTATATCATCCTTTAACCATTCTTTTCTTTAATAACAGCTAACTTTATAATTTTGTTTCAACCGACCACCTCATTCTATCATCTCCAAGTCCGGTGGCTCTACCACCACTTTACATCCAAGTCCAGTGACTCTGCTACCGCTTCGCACGCTAACTCTCTCTCTTTTTTATTCTTCCCTCTAATAGTTGGAGAACTCTTATATCTAGCAAGGAGGATCCCGGATCTAGATTCTTCGGCTCTCTGCCGGGTCGGCTTTTGCCTCCTGAGTCCCTGTAAGCTCGACACCCTTGGCTTTAACGATGACCTTGACAATAGTGCATGAACATCGGGAAAGGAGAAGAGACATGTTGGTGGCTAGAAGGTACGGCTATGAATGCGAAGGCAGAGAGGAGGAACGATGGTGGCTTATGGAGAAAGAGGTGGCGCCGGTGCGTGAAGTAGCAACTAGTGGTTCTTGGTGGCCTGAGGAGTTTGCCATCGACACAATCCCCTATCAAGTTCGTTGAATTTTTTCTCTGAGTACTATTGACATGTACTAAAGGTTTGTGTGTTATAACAGATATTATAAGAGATAAAGTAAAAGTTACAATTTTATAGCATAGTTAATTAATTAGGCATACAATATCATACCCTAAACAAAAGTATTCACGTGTGGGATCTTATGGTCCCAAAATTCAACTTGTGATGTTGAAGACAAACTCAAATACTATCATTATCAACATTTAAAATAGTATAGATATAGATATAAATATAAGGGAACATATCCGTGTAAACACAATACACACCAACTAAACAATATCCTAAAAAATTGTTAAAAAATTGTTACATATTTAGTAGTATTACATCTATTTGTAAAATCTCATCTTCAAATTCATTATATATAGTGAGAAAAAAGACAAAATTTATAGATTTGTACTCTTAAAATTGTCGGATTTTTTTTGTTATTACGGCTAAAATATAATAAATTTAAGATTTAAGACTTTATTACACATAAGTGCATTCTTTTAGATTTTTGGTACAAATTGTTAGTTGACGCTATACAAAATGCTTATGTGATTAAGATATCTTCGCTATATATAGATGTTAAGGGAAAAACCTTCCCTTGCGTAAAAGAATATCTCCCGTCTCGTCGTCTCCACTCCTTGCGCCGTCTCGCGGCTGAACAGGGGAGGAGCGCCGATCTCCATCTGGCGAGCAGAGCAGGGGAGGGGATCCTGGTGAGCATCCACATCCTCTCTCTCCCCAACCGGGAGTAGTTCTGTCTGGAATTTGCTTGCGTTAACCCTAGCTTCTCTTCTAGATCTGGAAGAAGCTCTTCTCTTAATTTCAGAGCCTTAACCTTAATACAAGTAACAGTTTGTTTGTTCCCGCAAAAATTTGGGGCTTCAACTGAACCCCCATGTCCCAAGTTGGATCCGCCCTGCAGTATCGACAAATTAATGTTCTGGTGCCCGGCACCTCTCTTTTTGAAGATTGTACGAATCTTCGAGCAAATAATTAAAACAGTTGATGGTGGGGAATTTGTAATAACCTAGAAAATGGATCAAACCAAGTGGTTTTGCCGTAACTTTCAGTTCTGTTCTCTTCAGCAGAAATCACTACATATTTCAGAGTATTTCTTGGTATAGTTTATAGTCCCTGGTGTGTCCTTTTTACATGATGTTGTTAGAATCTTCTGTTTGCTTCCAATATTTGATCATCGTAAACAGATAAACTTATGCTATTAGGGATCCATTCTTGTTATTCATCTTTCCAACGTACAATTTGCAGAATTTCCGAACCCTTCATTACCTTTGATTGCAGGCAAACCTACAGGTCTACAGCTATCTGGACGTGCTTTCTTCAGTAAACAAGAGTATACAATACTCCAAACTCTATAATCTCCTTGCTTCAGATCCCACCCAGAGAAAAGCATCATGCAAGTTTTCCCAACTCTTATAGCAAATTGATGTGAACGAATTCTCAAACTTTTGATCCTGATACACCAACCACCACCGCAGTGATGCACCCAAGCCTACTAGCTACCATCCAATGGCTAGCACTGTCAACCTTCCTATCGATTGCCATGGCGGCTGATAACAATTCGACGGCCTCTGCCCCAATCTTTCTAGATTGTGGAGCCTCTGGTGTGCAATCTGATAGTAACAATCGGAGCTGGGATGGGGACGTTAGCTCCAAGTTTGCGCCATCGGTGAAAGGCGTTATAGCCAATGCTTCATACGAAGACCCTTCACTCCCATCTCGTGTGCCTTACTTGACTGCTCGCTTCTTCACTTCAAATTACACCTATTCCTTCCCTGTCAGCCCAGGCCGCATGTTCGTGCGCCTACACTTCTACCCAACTAATTATAATGGGAACCTTGCTTCTTCAAATGCCTATTTTGGTGTCACAACCAACAATCTGATCCTTTTGGACAACTTCAATGCATCGCAAACTGCTCTGGCAACAAACTCTTTCTACTTTGTACGAGAATTCTCGATGAACGTCACTTCGGGCAGCCTAAACCTCACCTTTGCCCCATCCACACGGAATGGCTCTTATGCATTTGTGAATGGGATTGAGATTGTGCCCACGCCTGACATCTTCACAACACCAACGCCTACAATTGCCGATGGTGGGAATCCTAATCCGTTCAACATAGATCAAAAGATGGGTTTCCAAACGATGTACCGGCTCAATGTTGGGGGCCTGGCCATCACTCCGCAAGGTGATTCTGGATTCTATCGGTCTTGGGATAACGATTCTCCTTACATATATGGTGCTGCCTATGGGGTGACGTTCTCCAAAAATAGTAATGTCACCATCAAATATCCAAATACTGAGCCAAATTACACTGCACCAGCTGAGGTCTATGCAACAGCAAGGTCAATGGGGCCAACTGCACAGATCAACCTGAACTACAATCTTACATGGATCTTACCAGTTGATGCAGGGTTCATCTACCTCTTAAGGTTCCATTTCTGTGAGATACAGTATCCAATAACCAAGGTGAATCAGAGGTCGTTCTTCATTTACATCAACAACCAGACGGCACAGGTTCAAATGGACGTCATTGCTTGGAGCGGAGGAATTGGTAGAACAACATATACCAATTATGTTGTCCCCACAGTTGGTTCTGGTCAGATGAACCTGTGGGTCGCACTTCACCCTGATCTTTCAAGCAAACCAGAGTATTTTGATGCAATACTAAACGGCCTTGAGGTCTTCAAGCTAGAGGACATTGGAAGAAATAACCTTGCTGGGCTCAACCCTCCACTTCCGCCAAAGCCTGATGTGAATCCCAATGGGGGATCTAGTGGAGGTAAATCAAAGGGTGCTGCCCCAGCAGCCATAGGTGGAGCCGTGGGTGGCTTTGCCGTGTTGTTGATTGCTTGTCTTGGATTGTGCATCATCTATAGACGAAAGAAGAATGTAGCAAAGGATTCTGGCAAAACTGATGAAGGACGCTGGACTCCTCTTGCTGATTTCAGCAAGTCACAGTCTGCAACCTCAGGAAAGACAACCGCCACAGGGAGCCACTCGACACTGCCATCCAATCTTTGTCGGCACTTTTCATTTGCAGAAATCCAGGCTGCCACCAGCAATTTTGATAAAGCCTTCCTCCTTGGCAAAGGTGGTTTTGGTAACGTGTACCTTGGAGAGATAGATAGCGGCACTAAAGTGGCAATCAAGCGTGGGAACCCGTTGTCTGAGCAGGGTGTTCATGAGTTCCAGAATGAGATTGAGATGCTGTCCAAGCTCCGACACCGGCACCTTGTGTCGCTAATTGGGTACTGTGAGGATAGGAATGAGATGATTTTGGTCTATGACTACATGGCTCATGGGACACTTCGAGAACACTTGTACAACACCAAGAACCCACCATTGTCGTGGAAGCAGAGGCTGGAGATCTGCATTGGTGCTGCCCGTGGGCTGTATTACCTGCACACGGGTGCAAAGCAAACCATCATCCACCGTGATGTCAAGACCACTAATATTTTGTTGGATGACAAGTGGGTAGCTAAAGTTTCAGACTTTGGGCTGTCCAAGGCTGGTCCAAACGTGGACAACACCCATGTGAGCACAGTCGTGAAGGGCAGCTTCGGGTACCTTGATCCTGAGTACTTCCGACGGCAGCAGCTTACTGAGAAATCTGATGTCTACTCCTTTGGGGTTGTGCTGTTTGAGGTCCTGTGCGCTCGCAACGCCCTGAACCCATCGCTTCCAAAGGAGCAAGTGAGCCTTGCAGACTGGGCATTGCATTGCCAGAAGAAAGGTGTTCTTGGTGAGATCATTGACCCACTCCTCAAAGGGAAGATCGCTCCCCAGTGCTTCTTGAAGTTTGCCGAGACCGCGGAGAAATGTGTGGCTGATCGCAGCATTGACAGGCCATCCATGGGTGATGTGCTCTGGAACCTCGAGTTTGCGCTCCAGCTGCAGGAGAGCACGGAGGACAGTAGTAGCCTGACTGAGGGGACGTCAGCAAGCACTTCGCCGCTGGTTGTGGCCAGGCTGCATTCAGATGAGCCCTCGACCGACGTGACTACTACCACTACCACAGCAACTTCGGTGAGCATCACCGACCGGAGCATTGCGAGCGTGGAGTCAGATGGGCTGACCCCAAGCAACATCTTCTCGCAGCTCATGACACCAGATGGAAGATGAAATAGATTTGCAAGTTAATATTGCTCTCTAGATTTATGGTCTGCCTCAACATAATTCGTCAGGAATAGCTAATAGTATACTTATCTTACTTACTCTACTAGCCTTGCTATGCATCATTTAGGACTAAATATATCTATGTTTTAGTTCTATAGCAGATCTCTGTTTCTGTCAAAATCGCAGTAATTGTATAGGTACCTCTAAATTGCAGGGGGTTCAGATTCTTACCTCCTAATGCAGTTGTAATCTTTTAATAAAAGAGCATGGAAGATATCACCCACTCACCCCTTTCTGAGTTTTGACTACACACTCCCTTTTTACAGAAAGAACTACGAGAGTTTCAGTAATTTCAGCTATTTGATCGCATCCTGTACTATACAGTAGATTAGCATCACAGATCATATTGCCGAATACTGAAAACTTGGTGCCCTGACCGTCGCCTGGATTTAAAATTTTCAGGATGGTAACCAGTGCCTACTCTTGAAGTATTTCAGAATTTTCCATCCTTTGTTCAAGACTTTAAGTATCTTTCTACAGGTTGATAATAACAAAGATAACAGTGGATATTCCCCCTCACTGATACTGATTAGATGTGATGACATGAGTCAAGGAACAGCTAGCTCTCCTCCCCGCTCAACGAATGATCTGTGGCTTAGATTCTTCTTCACAAAATCGATGTGCAGTTGCTGCCTGGTTTTCGTTGCTGTAGGAGCAAACCTGGTTAATTTGCTGCTCTTGTCTCTTGGAATATGTGAAGTTGTGAACGGTATCTACTGCTTCCTGCCTTCTAAAATACAGCTATATTTTGAGACGAGAGGGTAGCAGGCAATACATGTTCCAATCAGACCAGTGACCAAACGCCTCTTTGCCTGGAGAAAGTGGAAACCAGCCGAACCACGGATCGTTTGGACCGACGATGGAGAGGAGAAAGCAGATGTGATGGGGGACACTGCCAGCTGATCCCGGAACGAAGAACCTAGCTAGCTATAGCTGGGATTCTGCCGTCCATTGGAAGTGAGGTGGCTGTGGCTTTCAGTGCCTATCACCTTTACCAAGTTTGGCAGAAGCGCGGTTTGTTTGTGTGCACTATATTTGGCTTTGGTGCTTTGGTGCTAGTGGATGATATATCTGACAAAAGGGCTAGTTGCTCCCTGTTGACAACCACTGGGTCTGGTTCAGCGAACAAGGTGCCGGATTAGAACGCACCAGGCGCTCCCGCGCATTGCACGAACTTAAATATTGGAAATAAATCTCGCAAAACTATATATTTTTACTTAACTATCGCAAAACTATCAATTAATGATCTTCTATCATAAAACTACTACAGTTTTTCTATAGAAACACATGACAAACGCTCACAACACACATACAACACTTATCCTTATTTAATATCAAATTTTATTATTAACCTATATAATATAATATATAGGTCAAATATAACAAAACTAATGATTTAATACAGATTTAATATTGAAGTTAGTTATGTAGGAGATATATACATTATAATATTATGATTAATTGACACTATAGTAAATTTACTACTTAATCTGTATCGTTAAAACTCCATCGTGCCAAGATAATTTGATGTTAAATTTGTAGTTTTATGATATAAAACTTTAAATTTTAAATTTATAGTTTTATGATAGAATGGTCAAAGTATCTATAGTTTTATGAAAATTAATCTAAATATTTAGATTTCATTTATACATTGAATACCTTGTTTTTTTCATTTCCCCAAAAAACCCTCTTAAGGATGGTACAATGATTAATAAAAAATAGGTAATTAAATTGAGTATTTAATATTAACGAAAAAAATCAATTTTGGTAATAATTTCAAAATAAAATTTTAGTATTTAATTACAAAATATTATATGGAAATATTCTTTTATATACATACTTATATCCAATAATTTCTAAAATTTCTAAACACCACATTAATGATTCTTAATTTTTCAATACTAGTGTAATTCTAGATAAAAATTTATTAAGCCCTCCTAAATCTAATTACAAACAAATAGTTTAACCTCCAAATCCATTTTTCTCCACAACAGCAACAAAAACAATGACTGTGTGCTAAGTAGTGTGCAGTATGCTATGCTACTTGGGCAAGTCCTACCAAAAGTTTATTAACGCATGATTAATTAAGTATTAGTTTTAAAATTTAAAATGAAATAATATGATTTTTAAAGTAATTTTCGTATAATTTTTTAAAGATGTACTGTTCAGCCAGCCATTTGAAAGAAGTAGCACGGAAAACGAGAGTGAAGTTGGGAAGGTTGAATTCAAATACAAGAGGGCCTCACGGGATGTTCATTGAAAAGTTACTCCTCTTTTTTAATAAAATTAAAAACTACTTCATAAAAACGATACAACCCAGAAGTCTATCATTAAATATATTGAATCTTATAAAACTCACATACTAAGTTATGTCTCTAAGCTATTTAATATTAATATTATGTATATGGCTAAAATCAACGTGTATATCATCGTGTGGCTCTTTAATAAAAAATGTATCAAAAATAAATAACATAATTATAATATTATTTACAAAACCATCGATATAATGATTTATATATTAGAAAAAATATTGCAATATATATTAGGAATAGACCCCCAATTTTCACTCGCCCCAGACCACCATAATGCCAGAGCCGACCCTGATTCTATGAAGCACATTTCATCAAACATCAAGTACGTTTCTGTGATCAAGGAACAATTCTACTAATCTCAAACACCCTAGTTTCTATGATCAAGGAACAATTCTACTAATCCCAAACAGCCTAACAAGCTTCAATTTTCAAGATCAAGTGATTAATCAAGAGCGTGCACGCCATAGCTGGGCAGGATTGCGCTCGTCGACCAACAGTCATCGTACGTTTGCCGAATCCCGCGGAGGCTGCGCTCTCCGGCAGCGGCGGCGGCGCGAATCCCACAGAGGCTGCACTCTCCGGCAGCGGCGGCGGCGCAGGACACCACCTACCGAACAACCGCAACAGCTGCTTCCTCCGACGGCGATGGCCCGAACAGCTGCTTCCTCCGGCGCCTTGCAACGAGATGCCCGCTGCTGCGATGACCTCTCCGGCGGTCTGGAACGAACGGATCTCTTGAGCGAGATTTTCCTTAACCACGCGCACTGGATCCTCGCCCTCAGGGTTGGAGACAGAGCACCCGTACAACGCTGCTGGAGAAGTCGCGGCTCGCCTCGGGCAACGGGACTTCCCCGTCGTCCCGTGAGACGACGCCAACCCCGTCTCCTCGTGTAGGTGGGGTGCTTTTTGCAAAATATACATCATAGAGACGACTTCTCAAAACCCGTTGTCTAAGTTAGCACCCCGTTCTTGTCTCCCCTTCCCTCTATTAGGAGCATGAGGAAAAAATATTATATAAAATTTGCTATAAGATAATAAAAACATGATCTTTGTTAAAAATGAGTCTTTGCTCTTGAAAATTCTAATGTCTTGGATGTTTGCTGCCGGACACTACGGATGGTAAAATAATACATACACCTAAGTGACTAGGTGAGGAGAGAGAAGGAATGTGAAATGTCATTTTTGCGCTTTGTTCTCCATCTTCCTTTTCATTTCTCTCCTCTCTTCCCACCGTGCATATGCTACGCGAGGAGAGCTCATCCACACCGCACACATTTGCGCATCCGCACACAAGCTCACCCTACTCGCACTTGAGCTGGCCTGCCCTGCATGCGTGGACAGGTGGCTCAAGACGACCAATACAAAGGCGCGACAATGGAGGATTAGACGTGGAAGTGATGATAGGGTGGAGCGGAATAACTAGATCCTGCAATTGCAATACAGGTGATGGCCGGATGTATTGCCAGCTATCACGCACATGCAGTCGCTCAAAGCCGTCCCCTCGTCCATTGCTCGCTGCTGACAAAAGGCTACTTATGAGAGAGATCCTCGCTCTCACCTCAGCATCGGCTACTATGGTTTGAGAGAGTAGAGAGATTGAGGGAACACAGAGATAAGAAGAGAAAATTGATACAGGGTTTGGTTTGAACCATACTAAGTCGATAGACACGCATGAGCAGTCCATCTTTTTTTATTAACGGATAGAATTCGGTCTCTATAACAGACGTTACAATCAGACATACATAAACTTCAAACCTATTAATTGAGGAACATAATATAAAAGCAGAATAAAAAGCTTCAATTTTTTTAAGTCTTTGCTTTAACCTTGCCCCATCCTTGCGCAGCAACAAACATGCCATATGCTTGTTTACTTCAAAACTTCGATATTAGAATCGTCATGCCAGAAAGTATTCCTAGCATAGCTCCCTTCTGCACGTGGCTAAGTACAAGAGGGAGGAAAGAGCGGATCTAGTCTGCCCTACCGCCACCGCGCCATCTCGCTGCCTCCTCTACTTGCCACTTGCGGATGCCGGGACCTGCACTCTACGCAAGGAAAGGGAGGGCTAGGACTAGCCATCCTATGTACTGCCATGCCGCCATCAAGTGTTATTGTGCCACCATGATTCTTTCAGTTCACATACGGTCTCTCCTAGCTGTGTGTGCATGTCATCTTGATCTTTTTAAATGGTTCTCTCAATATAAAATGATAAAATAATGCTGCATGGTTCTTGGGTAAATTATCAAGTTTTAGGATGTCTTTAGGCGAAGCAAAACCAGAATGGCTGCTGCCAAGGGTTGGGAGGGAGCAGACACCGACCTTTTTATTTTTTAGCCTTTTTTAAAAAAATTATCACAGGTCTCCTGACAGTTTCAATTCAAAAAATAAACTCCAAGCTCAGCGCTGTCGCTATTGACGTCAAGCTTATACATTCCGGTACCACCACAATTGACGCCGAGCTCTTTGTGCCACGTCGACACCGAGGTTGTCGTGGCGCTGACGTGGTCATCTCGGCGTCATTGATCTTGGCGTCAAGCTCGGCACCATGGATCTTGGTGCCGAGGTCGGCGTCGCACCTGAACTCCACCACGTTGAGTATTCATGTATTTTTTTAGATATACTTTAAATGTATTTGTCTATTAGCTCAATTGGTTATAGCACTGGTCTATGACCTAAAGGTCACAGGTTTAAATCCTGCAGGTGGTAGGTTTTGCAATTTTTTTATACATTAAGTTTTCTTATTCGTTAGAGGCAGGAGTCTAAAGGTCACAGGTTCGAATCCTACATGTGTTAGGTTTTGCAAATTTTTTTACATTAAGTTTTCTTATTCGCTAAAGGCAGGTGTCTAGTAAAAAAATCGCTAGAAGTAGGGTGCAAATTTTTTTGTACATTAAGTTTATTTATTTGCTATAGGTAGGTGTCTAGTAAAAAAATCGCTAGAAGTAGGGCTCGAACCTGCGACCTTCAGTTTACTAGCGTGATGCGATAACCAACGAGCTAATAGGCCAATTTGAAAATTATGTCAAACTATTAATAGAAATACATAAGTACTGAAAAGGATGAAGCAGCTCGGTGCCAAGATTTGTGGCACCAAGCTGGCCATGTTAGCGCCACGATAGCCTCAATGTCGACGTGGCGCAAATAGCTCGGCGTCAATTGTGGTGACGTCAGGATGTGTCAGCTCGGCGCCAATAGCGACGACGCCGAACTTGGGGTCCATTTCGAATTAAAATTTTCAGGGATCTATTTGTAAGAAACTTTTGAAAAAAGAACCAAAAAATAAAAAATTTGGGACAGACAACGACGATATACAACTACACACGCTCGTTGCTGCAAGAGCCACTACTAGAGAAATGATTTTCCTGGACGAGGCCCCCAATAGGTTCTAGACGGGCCATAAGTGGCCGCGCCTGGAAAAATCGAAGATACATTATCCCGTGCGGTCCACTTAAGCGACCGCACAAGAAAATAGATTATCCCGTGCGGTCGCTTAAGTGGGCCACACGGGATAATACTGCAGTATCCCGTGCGGCTCACTTAAGCGAACGCACGGGATAATCCGTTTTTCGTGTGGCCGCTTAAGTCGTCCGCACGGGATAATCGATTTTTCCGTGCGGTCGCTTAAGGGCCGCACGGGATGACACCCATGTATTTTTCTAAACAAATTTAGAAATGTAAGGTTTTAATTTTCTATAAACATATTGAATTTTCCATCTAATTCTTGGATATGGGATAAAATCAAATAAAAAAAATATTTTTCTCACAACACAAGTGGCAATATAACTTCATATGTTGTGATAATGAGTTAATGTTATGTACAAATTTGAGATGCATATAAGTTCATAGCTTCATATAAGATATATAAACTTGAAACTTAGAGTTCATTTAGATGAAACTATAACAGAGTGGCTCCCACTGCACATATAATACAGTTTGTGCGCGTGTAACAAGTTTAATTTAATCATTACATTGTAATTACAAAACGTCATACTGTTATTAACTAATGATTCTCAATATACAATTTTTTTAAGAAATTATTTTGGTGATAATATTCAAATCGAAGAGATCTACAATATTGATAAGAACATTCAAACCCTGGCCGTCGTGTCCAGTTGGTGTGCGTGTAAAAAGTTCTGCACGCATTGTTTCCGTTTCGTCCTCTAATTCGGAATCGGTTTTAAAACGGCTATAACTTTCGCATACGGACTCCGATAGAGACATTTCATATATGAAAATTGATCAGAAAAAAATTTTGGATGCGTTCGTCCGGAGCTTTTCCGTGTTCGGCAATTTTATTTTTTCCAAAAAGCCTCGAAGGTTGCCTTCTCGAGCCCGGAAGCTTTTCTCGATTCCGAGCATGTCTTCCGAATTTTTCATAGGCCACGTATTTCGCTTGTTTAGACTCAAATTTTCTGTGTTACCTCTCATGTGCTCCTAAGTCAAGAAAAAATATTAAAAAAATAAAAAATAAAAAGTCGAATTTTCCCGTCTTGGTCAACAGCAGATTAAAAGGAAAAATAGAGAGGGGCAAAGGAGGAACAATATATTTAGAGAAGCGCATAGTCTAGGATTACAATGTAATTATATATGAGTTAATTATATATGAGTTGTCATGTTAATCGTAGCTTCTTATAAGGTATATACACATTAAAACTTAGAGTAATGTTTAGATGAAACAGAGGTGTAACCATTTATGAACAACATATAGTCTCACCTGATCAAAATTAGTTGAATTTTGTATGATAGTGTTATGGAACAAAAAATAAGTTGTCACGTCGATTTATAAAATATTCTGACCAAATTAAGATATTATTACAATTTTGTAATCCAATTTAGAGATGTAAGGTTTATAGATTATCGTGTGCGGGCGGCTTAAGAGCCCGTATGGAAAGATAGTTTTTTCGTGCGGTCCATTTAAGCCGCCCGCACAGAAAGATAATCTTTCCGTGCGGGCCATTAAGCCACCCACACAGAAAGATAATCTTTCCGTACGGGCAATTAAGCCGTCCGCATGCGATGATCCCCACCGCCTATATAGGTGCACGCGGCTCAAATTTTCTAACACCCGACGAAATCCAGATCCCGCCTCCACCGTCGATGGCTCTCTCCTCCGCCGGCAGCCTACGCCTCCGCCTCCGACTCCCCGCCATCGGCCTCCTCCGCCTCCGGCCTCCACCGTCGCCTCCCCACCGCCGACCTCCTCCGCCTCCGGCCTCCACCGTCGCCTCCCCGCCGTCGGCCTCCTCCGTCTCCGGCCTCCACCGTCGCCTCCATCGCCGCCGCCGCTCAACGACTGTGGAGGCTTCTCGGGTGTGCCGGCGCATCGCCACCTCCATCCATGGCCGCCTCCACCACCTGCGACCTCCACCGCCGCCGCCTCTACCTCCATCGACGGCCGCCTCCACCGCCATCGCCTCCACTGCCACCGACAACGACGACGCTACAATCCCCGCCGGCACCAGCCGTGAATTTTTTTAATTTGTGATGTGTATTTAGTTGTCAATTTAATTATATATGTAAAATTATTTGTAAATTTAATTGTAAAAAATTAGTTGGTAAGTATATATGTGAAATTGTGATGATGTGAAATTAATTTTGTGTTATTTATGATGTGATATTAGTTGTCGATTTAATATCATTAAATCATTAAATAATTCAATGTAGGACCGATCTATCTTTCCGTGCACTATCTTCCCGTGCAGGTCACTTAATACGTCCGCATGGAAAGATCTATTATCTCGTGCGAGTGACTTAAGTGGCCCGCACAGGATAATAGATCTTCCCATGTGGGCCTCTTAAGCCGTTCACATGAGATAATAGATCTTCCCGTGCGGTTGGGCCGCCCGCACGCAAAAATTTGATTTTCTCAGACCTTCTCGTGTGTGTGGGACGGCCTTCCACACAAAAAGATGTCTTTCGACCCGCACGCAGAAATCCTTTCTCTAGTAGCGAGCACAGCCGCACATGCGATCTGGAACTCACGATCGGAGGAGGACCAATAAACTTATTACTGATTTCTGTTGGTAGCTCAATATGGGCCTACTTTTTTTTGTTTAGAGAGTCAATTTTACTCAATTAATCGCTTTGAGGGATAACTTTTGTCACACATCAAATTCCATTTAGGATTCACAAATTCAGAATTTTGGGATGGAATTTACCCACTCTTGGTGATGCTTTTAAGTAGCAAAAATTTTCAACAGATTTGGTATAAATGTATCGTTAGTTTTTTTAAGAAAATAGTCAAACTTTTGCCATAGAATATACATCAAGATCTGTGGTGCTTAGTTGCAGGAAAAATGGACCGGCGCCGTGGGCAGGGAGTCGGTCTTCTGAGTTCTGAGTACCAGAGAGAGCTCCTAACCAACTGAGCATGTTAGTGTTGTTGATTCCATTGCCAAAAATAAATTAAAATTCATTTACAAAGTAATTGCATAACGGTTACACTATAATATGATAATATAATTACATAACAATAACAATATTACTAGTATATAGTAATTACAATATAATTACATTTTATTTATATTTTAATTTTTACTTGGGTGTTATATAATGTAATTATATGGTTTGAGAAATAAAGTACGACTAGTTGGTAATTAATCATGAAAGCTTGTACAAGGCCCACTAATATTGGTCATTAGATATGGATTAACGATTGAGAAAAATCTGGCTCTGTTTGGCTCCACTAATCATAACTTGGTTGTTTGATTTCTTTTACTAGTGCCGAAATATTGACCAATCAGGCAATCAGACAGTGCCTTTTTAGAACGGCGCCTCCTAGCCAAAGCGACAAATATCACAGGGTTGAAACGATCAATCATGCCGACACCCAGTCGCGAACGGTGGCTGGGGCGCTGGGCGAACCGATCAATCATGCCGACAAGCGAGATTAGCTCGAGGGCGTACGCAAAAGAGATAATCTATTCCACACCCACACTAAAATTTACTCTAATTTAACAATTTATCGTCTTTTTATAATAGTATTGGTTTTGTCAATTATTTTTAATATAGCAGTAGAATAAATACTTTAAAAAATGTCTAAAATACCTTTCAAATAGAGGATCGAGAATTGATTGACATAATATGAAGTGTGTATATATTTTAAGTTTTTCAATTAGCATGTATTAAAATTTTAAAAATATAATTCATGTTTCATATGCTAATATTGCTTTGCTTTGTTCTTTTGTATAAATCACCTTTACTATGCTATACAAAATTATTTTTCCGGTCTGGCTATGTTTTGTGTACGTGGTTTCTAATTCATAAGGTCACGTTAAAATAGTTCTTTAAAAAAAATCTTAAAATATATACACAAACTTCTATATCGTAAAAAGGCTACACGATATATCGTGTAAGAAGGCTCGGATGGCGAAGTGGTGAAGCCGTGGACCGCCAAACCACCAAAGGTGAGATTAACAATATCACCAATCTCTACGAGCATCCTTGGGTGGCATGCAGTCAGATGTATACTTATCTTGTTTTTGTAATAGTGTGAGAATGAGTTTGTGCGTCTCCACCATCTCATTGCTACAGTGTGCACGCGAGATGTTCGATGGAATGTCTAGGAGAGGGACGGCGGCGTGGCGGCAAATGGCTGTGGAATCGCCTGTTCACCGGTGAGTTTTAGTGCATGCAAAGTCATCTGCTGGCTTGATTGCCATGGCAATGTGAATATTTTCTATGTATTCTGTTCTTATGATGTGTTCACTAAATTAAATAAATGAATTAGATATGAAACTGATTTGAGAAATCGGAGCACAGAGGCCCCATAACTTTAGTTCGGCTAGCTTGTCGTGTTGCACACTTTGCATGCCCTGGCATGCTTAATCGAACTGGCGCATTCCTGGACCATGTCTTTCAATGCTAAATGCTCAAGCAGGAAGCTAAAAAGATTATTCTTGTCGCCCTTCTGCTTTGAAAAAAAATGGAAATATACCAAGGATATGTATATATGCTTGTGATTTTTTTAAAAACCACCATTTCAAGTGACTTAGGGACAATGTTAAGTTTTTCTACTGAAGTAACTTCAGTGAAGTTCCCTTCCTCCATTTATCTTCTTTGCTGATTGGGTTTCTGTCCCGCACCATTCCTGGGTGAAAGTTGATACTAAGCAAGTATGACGTTGGTCTTTGATTGCACATGAAAAAACATACTAAGCAAGTAAGCCCTCTGTGGATGACCTGTTGGTTGGGGAAATACAAAGCATATTATATATATCTTTAACAGAATACAGTTCTTAACATTGATTTCAGTGCTCCACAAATTCTGTAGTTCCTAAACAAAGAGAATGAACCTTATTTTATTAATATATATATGTCTACTTGTACATATGTATCTCTGTTTAAGACATTGGAGTCAAAGTCGCCATATTTTCATTTCATTTCCTTCTAGAAACGGCATTATAAATCCTCAATAGGAAGAAATGATATCGCAAAGGTACAAATACTGAACTTTCTATTGTCAATTCTGAGATGCCACACAGGACAATTCACTGGTCACATGTGAAAGCTACTGCCTTGCCATTTAGCAGAATGGCTCCTTGTATATACTATTAGAGCATCCTCAATGTATATTACCTAAGTAGTAAGTAAAGTAGGCCTTATAAAAGAAGGTAATAATTGTTAAATTTACCACAATGTATATTGATAGAAGTAGGTAGTAAGGTGGGGCCATAGTACAATAGAAAAATGAGATAGATATTGGAAGGAAGATGAATGGCTGGTGGAGGATTGGAGAATGAATGGAAGAGAGAGATTTTAATATTTGTTTAGTTCTTATTTTCGGGTAGTAATATCGCCAGATGATACTACTACCTGCTTTATTTACCACTTCACAATGGTGAAGCAGGTAATAGGGCTCCCTACTACCTGTTTTTTCTTTTTGTCGGAGGCGGCAGAGAAAGCCGACCCTGTTTATTAAGATTGAAGGGGATGCAACAGGTTTATTTACAACAACGACAACAACTTGTCGCCCCAGATCTCGGTGTAGCGCTGAGCCTAGAAAAGTTAAAACCTATTACAGAACAGAACTGAAAAATGGCTTCAGCTCAGAAGGGCCTTCGGAGCTCTAACTTCTGTAGAAAAACAGCAGGCAATCACTCGCGATTGTGGGAGAAGATCCCAGCTTCCAACCAGACCCCAATTTCTTCGTTAATGTCTTCAGCTAACTGCCGCACTGTCTTCGCGCGTTGCCGAAAGATTCGATCATTTCTTTCCTTCCACAAGGACCAACAAATAAGAATAAAAGCTGAATCGAAATTTGCTCTGTTCTCCTTCCGAAAATGGGACCGCGCTTCCGTCCACCATTCCTGCAGCACTCTGTCTTGCTCTGCTGGGACAGCAAAACTCACTCCAAACCAGCTCCTGAGGCAGTTCCATACTCCCGTCGAGTAAGCACATGAGATAAACAGGTGACGGCTGGTCTTCGGCTCGTTGCCGCAAAGCGGATAGTCTTTGTTGTGCGGCCAGTTACGCTTAGCTAGGTTTTCTGCCGTTAAGCAACGCCCTTTTAGCATCACCCACATAAAGAATCAAACATGCGACGGTGCCCTTGCCCTCCACAGAATTTCTCCATAAATACAATCCTCTATCGCCAAGAAAAACAGATTATACGCCGAGGCAACTGAGAAAACCCCATCTTTCGCCACCGTCCATTCAATTCTGTCACCAGCCTGTTGCAATGTGATCTCTTGCAACTCATCCCACAATCGCAAGAATTCGTCCAACGCTTCGGAAGATAACGAACCTTGTATCCCTCGTACCCACTTGTTACCATCCAGACCCGCTGCAACCGTTAAACTTCCTCTGCGCACATGGGTGTAAAGCAGAGGAAATCTCCAGCATAAGCTTCCTCCCCCCGTCCAGTTATCTTGCCAGAATTGTGTGCCCTTGCCATCTCCCACCGTGAATTTAGCCACTGATCTGAACATGGGGGATATATCAGACCCTGGTGAAAAACCTGAGAGCGCCCAGGGCCTGTCATTTTGCTCGAGCTGAGTGGCCAACCATCGCAGGTGCAAAGCTTGGCCGAAAAACTCAAAATTCTTCACTCCCAACCCCCCTTTAGATATCAGCGAGCAGATTTTTCGCCAGGAAACGAGACAGTGACCTCCACTAACTTCCTCTTGCCCCTTCCATAAGAAACCACGACATTTGCGCTCGATCTCCCTGATGAACCACTGCGGCACTTGCATCGCCGTCATGAGAAAGACAGGAAGTGCTAGCAGGACAGATTTTATTAGGCATAGCCGACCATCAAAAGACAACAGCCTTGGTTGCCAACCAGCTACTTTCTTTGAGATCTTGTCCAAAGTGGGTTGCATTTCTGTTCTTGTCGGTCTTATGACCGAGAGGGGCATTCCCAAATAAGTGATTGGGAAAAGTTGAGTCGTGCAATGCAGAATTGATCCAACCATTGTTATTTGCTCTTCTGTGCAATGGATCGGAGTAAATGCACTTTTTGCAAAATTAGTGCGCAGTCCTGTGATTTCCCCAAAAATGCACTTTTACCTGCTTTTTCTCACATTGTGGTTGCCCTTAGTTAATTTTCTTTGGAACCCTCATAAGTTTTCCAGTTTTCTGATCTCATACTGTGCATTTTATGGCACCATTTCATGTTTAGATACCTGCCACTTTTTTTTGTTGTATTCTGTTGGTTGGGTCTAGGTCTAAATTAGGCACTTAAACTATTGAGCCGCAGAACATGTTGTTCACTCTTTGTTGTGTTCTCTGTCCATAATCTTGTTCCTCATTTTTCTCTCTATTATTTTCTCTTTTCATCATGTACATGCTTCGACCTGTTCTTTTTGGATGATTAGATCAGTATCATGTGGGTAGGGGCTGTGAGTTAATAAGCCCATGGAATTGGTTGTACCATTGATTATGTTGTGCTAGGTAGAACCTGGCATTTCCAGAAAAAGACTATACCCAAGCTTTGTACATTATTTCTTCTAGTTTTACCGTTTTGACTGTAATCAAAGCATTCAAACTCTTAATTAGGTGCGCATCTATCATGCACCAAGCAATATTTGCATTCAGCCAAAACAATATTAACCATTACTGCAGCTAGAACCTTTGTCTATTGGTGAGCGAATTTATGAAATTATCTGGAAAACAGGTAAACCATTTTTACATTGCTATCAGCATATTGTGCGATATATTTATGTCTCATTTCAAATTTGATGGACCAAGTTTTACTTAAACTAGTATTTTGATAATTGGTTTCTGAAGTAGGGAAAAAACTAAACTTATTTTGTATGACTAATGTATGACAACCCGACGATTCATGGAAGTTTGACGCGTTGACATTAGAAACCTTATTGACATAATAATTCAAATAAAGAAACCAAAAAGTGATTCTTCCAAATTTATTGAAATCATAGGTACTTTTCTGTCAAAATCCACTAGCATTTATCCTCCACAATCTCATCATCTATTCACCTGATCTCTACACCCATCAGACAAGCTGCAGCTCCCATTTTATCATCCGTCCTATAGGTTAAACCTCTATTTGTTTGGAAAATGATAGCTTCGACTATCGTATGAGGTAATTTTAACCCCCTTGTTTCATCATTTCCATCTTTGAGTTAGTTTGTTTTTTGTTATTTGAAATGCGATTTGGTTTGTTGTTCTGGAGGTTTTCTTACTGGTATGCAGTTATCTTTCTTTACTCAAATCTACAAACTCTTACACGATGGCCAAGAGATTCGTTGAAGATCTGTCATGTGCTATAGGTGCTTACATAAAACATAACTGTATGACTGTTGAGATAAGTCAGTGAATTAAACGACATCAATCATCAGATTATGAAGATATTTTTCATATTCATATTATCGTAAAATACAAAGAATCTCCTTTGGAGCAACAAAAAGGTTAATTTGATTTGGTCTGAGAAATCACCATTATCTTGAAAGAAATTGTAGTCACTGTATGTCAATTTGCAAATAGATCCACATATCCGAGGATTTTTACTAGCCTTATTGTTGAAGAATCATACAAAGGGAAAATAGAAGAACAATTAAATCAATCAAGGAGAATCTTATAGTTAATTAATATTTTTTCTCGATTCAGCTTTTAATCACAAAAGTGTAGTTTTCTTCCCTTCCGTTGGTAATTTCAGGTCAAGTATCTAGCTCTCTGTGGTATCTACTTGAGGAACAAGCATACTGTACACAAGTTAATTGTTATTCTAAATCGTTCTGCATGTCCATAGAAGGCTTTCCAATATTCTAGCATGATAGAACAACTGCTCTTAGATGTCACACACCTTATAGGCTTATATTATTCTGTTGTACAGAAATCCTCACATGACTCAACTTCATACACCCAGCAACTGGAATGGCTAACAGAGCAGAACTGGCCACCCTCCTGTGCATTCCACTGTTTTCTCTCTTGTTACTTGATGTGGTGGCTGATAACTTCACAGGTCCTCACCAAACCCGTCTTAGATGTGGTGCCACCAGCACTGCCATTGATTCTGATGGTCGAACTTGGCAAGGGGATGCTAACTCCAAGTTAGCATTGGATGGTTTGGCAGCCAACGCGTCATACCTAGACCCCTTGCTTCCCTCCCCAGTGCCTTACATGACGGCACGCATATTCAGTTCCAATTTCACATATTGGTTTGGTCTGAACCCTGGTCGTGTGTTCCTTCGCCTCTACTTTTATCCTACTGAGTATGCTGACCGTGCTGCTGCAGATGCCTTGTTCAGTGTCACTGCTGGGATCCTTGTCCTTCTGAATGATTTTAATCCTTCCCAGGCAGCTCATGCGATGGGTCGAACCTACCTCATCCTTGAATTCTCAGTGCATGTTCCTTCGGGTGATCTCGACGTCACATTTTCCCTGTCTCCTCACCACACTGGTTCTTATGCGTTTGTGAACGGCATTGAGGTTGTGTCCACTCCTGACATTTTCACGAAACCTGTGCCAACACTTTCAAATGTTGGGAACTCAGATCCATTCCCAATCTCTGTTGATATAGGCCTTCAGACGATGTATCGTCTTAATGTTGGGGGTGAGACAATCTCCCCAAAAGATGATTTTGGATTTTATCGCACATGGGACAAGGATTCCCCTTACATCTATGGAGACTCAGGCCTGAACTTTTTCAAGGATGAGACTGTAACCATCAGTTACCCTCGTACCATGCCAAGTTACATAGCTCCAGTTGGCCTATATGAGACAGCAAGGTCCATGGGGCTAAAGGCATATATCAACTTGAGGTACAATCTTACATGGATTCTACCGGTTGATGCAGGATTCCAATATCTTTTACGACTCCATTTCTGTGAGATCCAGCACCCAATAACCAAGGTGAACCAGAGGACGTTCTTTGTATACATCAACAACCAGACGGCACAGAAGATGGATGTCATTGTTTTGAGTGGAGGAATTGGTGTGCCAATCTACACCAACTACATAGTTAGCCCAATTGGTTATGGTCAGACAGACCTGAGAGTCGCACTTCACCCTGATGTTGAAACCAACCCAGAATTTGTAGATGCAATTCTGAATGGTCTTGAGGTCTTCAAGCTACAGGATATCAACAAAAGTAACCTTGCTGGAATGAACCCTGTTCCCTGGAACCACCGTGATGGGGATCCTAGTGTGGCAACTATTGGTGGAGCTATTTCTGTTTTGGTGGTGCTGTTGATTGCCGGTTTCAGCATGTGTATTATCAACAGTCGAAAGAAAAGCGTTGATCATGGAAAGATGAACAAAGACTTGTTATTAGCCACCTTGCTCTCAAAGAAATCCAACCTTTGCCACCAATTCACATTCTTGCAAATCCAGGAAGCTACCAGTAACTTTGATGAAGTCTTTCTCCTTGGCAAAGGCGGGTTTGGGAATGTATACAAGGGTGAGTTAGATCATGGAATGAAGGTGGCAATCAAGCGTGGAGACCCTCTGTCCCAGCAGGGTATCAATGAATTTCAGACCGAGATTGAGATGTTGTCCAAGCTCCGTCATCGCCACCTAGTTTCTCTGATTGGCTACTGCGAAGACGAGAAGGAGATGATCCTTGTGTATGATTACATGGAAAATGGTACCCTTCAAGAGCACTTGTATGGCACCCAAAAGCCACCTCTTCCATGGAAGCAACGGCTTGAGATCTGCATCGGTGCAGCGTTGGGGCTGCATTACCTACACACTGGTGCGAAGCAAACCATCATCCACCGCGATGTGAAGAGTACCAACATTCTGTTGGATGACAAATGGGTGGCAAAGGTTTCAGATTTTGGGCTGTCCAAGGTTAGCACAGACAAAGACAAAAACTATGTGAGCACTGTTGTGAAAGGCAGCTTTGGATATCTCGACCCGGAGTACTTTCGGAGGCAGAAACTCACCAAGAAATCAGATGTCTATTCCTTCGGGGTTTTATTATTCGAGGTTCTATGCGCACGTCGGGTAATAAGCCCTGAACTTCCAGAGGAGCAAGTGAGCTTGCGTGACTGGGCACTATCTTGCCACAAGAAAGGCATACTCAGTGAGATTATCGACCCCCATCTCCAAGGGGAAATCACCCCACAGTGCTTCAGAAAATTTACAGAGACTGCAGTGCAGTGTGTTGCTGATTACAGCAGGAACAGGCCATCAATGGGTGATGTTCTGTGGAACCTCGAGGTTGCAATACAGCTGCAGGAGGGTGCAGAGGACAACCGCGAAGAGACGGCATTGAATGTTTCATCTTCGCCTTTTACGACCAGGTTGCAACCATCATCCCGCTCAATTATGAGCATCCCAGGACAAAAGGCTGTCTTCTCAGAGCTGATGCATCCAGATGGCCGATAAGACCAAACTACCGTTTAGAATTCCTCTCAAACCTCTCTTCCCTTTTCTATAGGGAAAAAATTTGGAGTTATACCAGTTAATTTGATTGTTAACGCACTGTCTTGTGACATACTGAATCAGTTGATTAATCTGTGTCCCATATACACTGATAATCTTGTTTACAACCCAAATACTGGAATAATCTTCTGTAGTACATGGACAAATTATTAATCAGTAACGAGGTTCCATTTATATGCGTCTCTGAAGATTTCCTAATCTTCCGAAGTTTGTTTTACCTTTTTAATTTCTCCTCATATACTCCAAGATTTCTTTCGTCCTACGTTACAGAAGTATCTAAATTTATTTATTGAACCATGCAAGACACATGTTTTGAGAGAGACTAGAAAGAAAATACATTGTTCATACGTTGACTACAAGAATCAGAATCAATCCAGATGTAATTAGGTCATACTTAATGTATCGTCGATTTATTGAGTACAAGGTTTGGTCTCATCCTAGCAAAATCGCATCCGACCAAGCGGACTGTAATCGTGGTATAATAGATGATGGCGAATATTTTACATTGGACATGGTTAAAAATTACACGGTGGATGTCGGTGTTTTAATTAATACCTTGTATACATTTGTATACATGTACTTAGCTTAGCGGGTCGTCATACATGTCACGTCCTGATTTTTGTTCGGGATTAAAAATTATTAAATAATTTATTTTTAGAAATTAAATAAAAAGACAAAATAAATTATCAAATAAAATTAATAAGAAAATTAAAATTTTCTTTAAAAATCATGGCTAGAGATATTTTTAAAATATTCTTTATGTCCTAAAGTATTCTCTAAAATTTTTCGTGAAATTTTAGAGCTCCGTAAAAAATTTTAACCATACAAAGTTTATTTATGTAATTAAATAACTAAAAACAAATAAAATTCTCCTTCCTGGGCTGTTTTTGGCCCAGTCAAAAAAGTCTGTTTTGCCTCCCTCCTTTCTCTCTCTTTGGCCCGGCCCGTTGCCTCTCTCTCCCATGCCACGTGCTCGCTTTTTCCCTATGGGCCGGCCCATGGCCACGGCCCACCGCTCTCGCGTGCGCTCGTCCAAAGTCCGCCTTCCTCCTCCTCGCTCCCAGTCGATGATAGGTAGGGCCCACCTATCATCCCACTCCGCGCCGTCCCCGGTCGTTACGAGCTCACCAACACCCTATAAAGCCGCATGTGGTCTCCTCTCTCTTTTTCCCCATTCCGCCGCTCTCTCCCGTGCACCTGAGCTCTCTCGCGTCGATCCGCCCGTGCACCGTTGTCATGCGCCATTGTTCGGCCACACGCTACCGCTGCTCTGAGTGCCGCCACCGTGCGCCAAGGTTGCCGCCACCTTTGCCGCGTCCTGCCGCACCTTGGCCACCACACCCTGTCCTTGGATTGCCGTCGGAGCGCATCGCGGCCGTGCGCCCGAGCCGCCAAGCGCACCGCGGCCCTCCGCCTTTTTTCCCGCGCCGCCGCCGCCAGCCATGCCACCGTCCCTTTGGCTTCGCTGCACCAAGCCACTCCTGGCCGCGTCACCGCCGTCTCCAATCGTCGCCGGAGCTCGCCGCCCGTGCTGGTACCCATGCGTCGGTCGTCTCCGCTCGCCGCCGTTGGGCCGCGCTGTCCCTTCCCGTGCGCACTTGGTGAGCAGCCCTCCTTTTCCTCTTTCGCCTTTCCTGCCGATCTCCGGTGCGCGCCGTCGCGTCGATGGCCACCGCCGACGACCATCGGGTCACGCTCGCGTCGTCCTGCCGCCCTCCGGCCAGTTGGCCGGCGAGCCAGCCTTGCCTCGCTCTCAGCCGTCGGATCGCCCTCGGGATGATCCGGGCCGTCGGTCCCCATGGCCGCCCGATCCTCTTTGGGGTGATCTGGGCGTCCACATGACGACCGTCATTGCTGCCAGCAGCGCTGCAACGTCGGCGCCACGTCAGCTGGCCCGTCCCCCTTGCAGTTGCGTGGTAGCCACGTGGTGGGCGCGTGGACCGGTCCGCGTGGACTCGGTTCACCGTGGACCGTGTGCTGCCGCTGCTGCGGCTAACATCAGCCCTCGGCTCGCTGAAGTCAGCCCGAGCCTTTTCCCTTTGAAAAAAATATTAGTTGCGCAATAAATCAATTTAATTTTCAGAATTCATTTAAATAGTCCAAAACTTCTAAAATTTATATCTAATTCATTCGAACTCCAAATTGGACCATTCAAACTGCAAAATTCATCTAAAATTGAGATCTATATGTTGGTTTACTTTTCATGTACTGTTTATTTGGTTTTATTAGGGTTTTTCCTTATTTTGTGTGCCATCGAGTAGATTCCTCCGTTTTGGAAGTTCGCGCTCGCGAGGAAAAGAATCTTGAGGATTGTTCGAAGAAGCAAGACAAGTCACACACTCTCCCTTGAAGCATATTGAACCTATTTTATAAATGTTTTACCATTTGCAAGTAAAGTGCATGTCTTGCTAATTACATGGGATTAGGAAATACCTATCTGCTTGCTTATGCCTTATTACTTGTTATCCATCCCTTTGTCAAACTTAGGTGATAATTTGACTAGCTTTAGTCACTTATGTTGACTTTTGCTAGAATTATATGCTTAGTCATGTGTAATTATCACTAGCTCACTAAATAAGATAATTACACTATCGGCACTTAGTCTTTGTTGAGTTGCAAGCTCGAAACACCTGGCCATGTTTATTGATCGTAATTTCCAACTAAAATATGATATAATGATGGGTTGTGGGTGCATGGTTTTGATTGTCGCACCCATGGTAGTTAAGGACCTGTTCGCGGGACCCTCTGTGCGAAGAACAATGCTTACCACAAGCAAGAATGGGCAACTGCTGGACTCGTAGTGTAGCTTTCCTCTAGCCGATGTTCCCCGGCAAGGGTGGGCAGTCGAGTCGGTCGGAGCATACCGGTTGTTCGGCTGTCGGATTCAGTGGAGGATTAATCTTGCCTTAAATACTCAACTATTTTACTGCTTTTAAACTATACATTTTTGCAACTGCCTTTATGCAAAATAGCCGCAAGCCTCCCTTTTCCTTCCCTTGCATGTCTGCATACTTGGTGTGGCTTGTTGAGTATGGTGGTTGTACTCAGCCTTGCAAATTCTTTTCTCTTTCAGAAGTGTTGTACTTCTGAGTTAAAGACGGTGTTAGAGGACCAAGACTCAGACCCCAGTTGAGTTTGCCTGTGGAGTGGAGCTGAAGCCCCAATAGGATCGCCTTTTTCCGCTGCTGCTTTCTTTTGAGTGTGAGGACTAAGTGCTTCTTCTGTAAGTATTTATGCCTTATTTTATGTTTGGATCTGTGTATTGATTTGTCATTTTGTATACATTGGTTGATTCATGGATAGGGATTTAATACACAAAATAGTATGAAAATTTAGGATAAATTTCTGGATATGACAAGTTGGTATTAGAGCTATCTCAAGTGTAGGTTGAGCCAAATGGTCAAACCCTTAAAACCAAGTTCTATGAAAACCTTATTTGTGAAAATGTCTCTTCTCTCCCTCTAGAGTCTTTGCAAAATAATTTGTCAAATTTCTCTCTTTCCTCTCCACCTCTTTTAGCTGTTGAAACTGGAGGACAAACCTAGTTGCTCGTCCACCAATGGAAGTCAAGTCAAGCCTCAAGCTTCAAGCAAGCAGATCAAGCCGAGCAGCCCGTGTCAACTTTTCTTGATGATCAAGTAAAGCCTTCCCGGAGCTTACCTAAAACCCAATCATTCCTGAAAGAGTAGTATCGGTAGTTCTTAGGTCATGTGTTGTTTGCTGTGTACAGGTGTATGGTTTACATCAGTGGTGGGGATGTGACCATACTAGGTTCTTTGCCTAATTAACTTGAACAATAAAAGTTCACCCATCAGATCAGTAGTTAAGCGGATTAAGGTCTTGTCTTTAGTGTAAGCCCTTTCCCTTGTCCTCTCCTTTTCCTCCTGCATCAAATGGGTAACACCAGGGGCAAGGTCAATGGATCAAGACCCCAACCGTCCCATGGGTTAACTCAGAACAACACTGCGCGTATTACACCTCCACCTCCTAGGGATCCAACTCTAGCCTAGGTAGTGGCCAATCAAACGCAGTTAATGACCATGATGATGCAACAGATGCAACGACAGTATCAGCAGTAGCAGATGCAAGTTCAGATACAAGTTCATGGTCAATATCAAGAGGAACGCTAGTATGCTCCGATGTAAGCCCTGATGACTCCTGCCAGTATGCCGTCAAGTTTCCAGAAGACGATGGCACCAACCCCGCCGGCATGCTGGAAGGAAACCCCTGACCTTTACTATGGTTACAATGAGAAAGGTCATGATGCAAGAAACAGTTCATGGGACATGTACGCCAGGACACAACGGACGATGAGATGCAGTGCCCAAGAAGGAAGAAAGATTCCGGTCAACTAATCAGCCAGAATTTTGGTACACCACCATCCAACTCAAAGGAGAGAAAGGCACCAGTATGGAATATAGGATGTGCCAGCAATATGATTGTCACTGGCACATAGTTTACTCCTGAAGATGTTGAGAAGATTCCCCGACGCCTGAGAGGAAATAATTTCTGTGGTGCATGTTAGCTAACTCGACATCTCGGGCTATATGGTACGCCCAAGCCAGAAGGTAATGAATCAGAAGAGGTGTCCTCTGATGATGATGAAGTGATCTCTGAAGGCGTTAGTGAAAAAGAAATGGAGCTCCAAGCATGTACTTGTTGTGAAGAAATTGGACACACTATGAGCATGTGCATCCACACTTGCCTTTGTGGTGAGGACACCCATGTGCTAGAAGAATGTCCCATGAGAAATGTCACGTGTTTCTTATGTGAGGGAACGAATCACGTGCCTAAGTACTGTCAACTGAATTTCGTTTTAGCTAAGGACAAGGAAGACCAAAGGACATCCTAGCAGTCTGTACGTCAACTTGTGGTTGGCACGACCAACGGTGATGATGTTTCTGGTCTTCAACCAGCTCCAACTTCAGTGAAGATCCCCATTGGTATCAAACACGTTGTAGACAAGGCTCACGAGTCCTTGCACATTCTAGTTCTAGTTGCGAGCCTGCAAACCCAGAAGAGTGCACATTGTGATCCATCAGGTCCGATTTGCTTCAACTGTCTCAAGCCAGGACACCGTCTCCGAAAATGTCCACCACCGAGACTAGCAAAAGAAGCATGTCGTTGCTTCAACTATGGGGAAATAGGCCATCTATCTGAGAGATGTCCAATGCCCAAGTGCCAGCATCCTCAATGCACCAGCGTTGTCTGCAACACCAGTATTCCACAAGCTGCCCCAGCTTCAGCACAACGTGGACAAATCTAGCCAAAAGGCACACGTAAGCCAAAGGATACCAGTCATCCCCTGTACCCGAAATCTCCACCACAGCGAATTGTCGTTAAGGGCACCAACAAAGGCTCCAAGGTCCTACCATCACCTACCCCCAAGCTACAGGACCGGTACCTATAGGGCAAGCAATGCCAAGAAAATAATAATCCACTCCAACTGCGAAGAAACGGTACACTCCCTCAGCGGAACTCATAGCAAGTGTCTCCAGCACCAGTTCGCGTGACTGTCAACAACCTTAGAAATGCACCTCGCGTTGCTCCACTCCAGATGGCCAACAACCAATTGCAGATTGGTGACACCTCAAGCAAGAAGGTCCTACCTACTGCAGCTACTAAGAAGGTTGTTATCTTCCTAAGGAAGGTCTACACGCAAAGCAGTGTCCCCGTTGGAACACAAGCTTGTAAGCAAGGTTAGATCAAGTCAACCATGCCAGAATCACAAGAGTAAAGGTCACACCAATCATGACGTCTGCTAGTCAAACCTGCAACAGACTACAAGGTTTTAATCTTTAAGTAATTTTGCTTGTACAAAGAAGTTTCATGGCAGTTATGTAAAAAGAAGGAAATATTAAATAAAGTTTCTCTTGTTTTGTGATTCATCTGGAGTATCCAAAAGCAAGTTAACTTGTGTAACTGCCAGGGTTACAAGAAACCTGGAGTTTCTTTGCTCTGACTCATTGAGGTTTTGTTGAGCTTGACAACATGATTACCAGTCAAGACAATAAATGACAAACCCACGAAGTGAAAATGGTTAGACCACTGAAACCTTCAACGGTAGGAGATACATAAAAAAGGGTCGTATAATGGACAACTCAAGAGTATGAGAAGATGCATGAAAAATTTGAGTGTGACATCATATAAGGATTACCAAAACTCTCTAACCTCGAAAGTCATGTGGAAATGGTAAGTGGCAATAGCACCTAGTGGTGTGAACACGAATCAAGAATGGTTGTTCGTAATTCAAGGCAACAAGGATAGATTCCAGAAATCATTCCATACATGGGTCAGAGAGATACAAGAGTCAGGTCCGGAAAGGTGTAGCCAACACAATAGAGTGTATGGCAGAGAATCCTTCTTGGTGAACCATCTCTATACAAGGGTTGAAAGCAAACTTGTGAGATCAAAAGCAGGAACCCTTGGTTGCTTCAAATGTAGTTCCCAACGGTTCACCAGTTTCGGCAAAGCAACATCGAAGTTTGTGTCCTGTCAGCCCATCAAAGCTAGAAAACGATACAAGAACCAACGGAATAAGAAGTTGCTATAGTACCATTTCGGACGCGACTTGGTAAGTGGCCAGTGTTTGTTCCACAGGCCAGCCGCCAAGCAACCCATGCAAAAGGTCGACCGCTACCGTCAGGCCAGAAGCAAAACAATCATGTCAGCACTTACAATTGATGGGAAAATCAATCAAGAGTTGGTATGTTCATGAGCGAAATGAGAGTCATGTTTCTGCAGAACTTGCTAGCATTGGTCAAAAGTTAAGTCCCAAGCCTTTCATGGAATGAAGGAAAACCGTCTTTGTTTCATTTCGATCGACTGATAGGGTATCCAATTTTCAAAGTCAAGGTTCTTAGTAACTAAGAGAAATGTGGGACAACTATTAGGTTACGTGGAGGTTACGATAGCATAAAACAAAACTTTTGTACCCCGCAATCTAGGAAAGCTTGCAAGTAAGGGTCTATAGAATGTTATCAGAAGATGCGCAGTGTAGCGGAACTAGACAATCAAGGTCTAGCCGACCCCGAGCAACACCTTGCCGACCTCGGACATCACCTTGCCGACCTCGGGTCCGGTTGACCTCGGACCGTCTCGCCCGACCTCGCCGATGCCGCACCGATTCGCCCTACCTCCCAACCACCCGACCTCAGTCAGATCTATCCAACTTCGGGGTCGAGAAATTCGCTGAAGAAGCCGATTCAACACTACAACGTAGCGATGTCTCTACCGATATCCACACATCCAGGGATGTAATCGCCGAACGCTTCGTGTGCTAGCACTCAACACACGGCTGGGGTTTTGGCGCAGAAGTCGGCGGCTAGGGTTTCTCGTGCAAGATCTCGCGCGTGTGTGTTGTCTGTTGTGTCGCCCCCGATCTCCACACCATGCGCCTCTTTATATAGAGTTAGCTGACTAGGCCTTGTGCATCGAGACTCTATATTCAATCGAATCTCTATCCGAACTAAGCCGTACCCAAGTCAAACTCAAATACCTGTTCCATCCCGTTAAGTGTGCGACCCTGTAGGTTTAGGTATACTTGGTTCCGACCAGAGAACACTTCTCGGCCGACTGTCAACAACGGCCCCTAGCAGAACTTATTGAAACCAAAGTATACAAGAAGATCATATCGACACTGAACCTGTAATGTGTGCACAAATCCCTTTGCCTCAGGATACCAATTAAGTTATAGGCAAGACATGTGCCATCCTATTAATAGTTTAATCATTCACTCGATCATGTATTGGATTATCTATCAGCTGATTGATCCCTCAATCAATTCACATGGCCATGCACTACCATAATCCATTACATCGAGAGGCCCAGAGATATCTCTCCCATAGGAGGGGCAAATTTCATCTTGATCATTCATATCCCACTACATGTTTCATAGCAAACCCGAAGACTACTTTTATAACTACCCAGTTATGGAATAGCGTTTGGTAGTCCCAAAGTAAGCCACTACACATGTTGGAATCCATGATGATCTCAGGACTAAGGACTTTGCACCAATACTACTTGAGACCAACTAATGGCACATTAATTCCTGTAGTATCTCGAGGTGGGTCTATCCAACATGTTCTCTAACATGTGTTCACGTATATTGATTTGATATCTTCATACCATGATTCATGAGACATGATCATCAATCAATATATGTGCTGATCTTAGAACCATATTCGTTCCAAAAATACGATATCGATCAGGGATCATTTAGAAATAGATTAATACATAAAGAGTCTCATGAATAAGTCACATACTTATTGATTAATACGAGTTGTCTATTTCATAAAACAGAATAACACTTTATTCATTGATACATAAACATTGACCATGATATCTAACATCTTCATGTTGCCTCTAGGGTATATCACTAACAACAACCTCAAAGATGGCATTGTATTAATTCGCGGTTAGGCGAAATTGTAACTACTTGTTGTAAAGATGAGCTCGAAGATGAGTTTAGTTATACCTCGTAACCGTTTTTGCTTGGACGTTCAACCCCGTGAAGCAGTTTGGGTTGCAATCAAAGGGATTAGTTGAGAGCTATTAGCCGAGTTACATCAATCCCAAGTTAACAAGCTCGAATCTAAGGCACACCCCAAGATGTCATGCCAACAGTTCAGCTAAAAGAAGCGATAACTCAAGACACTCGCATTTTAGATAAAGGCGAGATCAAGCAACTTTTTGAAATGTATGTCGTTCGAGTCAAGAGCATTTGAAGCGAAATTTAGTCCTTGGTTTTGTGAAAGTCAGTTTCTAGGTTTCAAAAACAACTCCACCAGTTCCGAGTGAAAGTGAATTCTCATGTTACTGAAGTTGCCAGTGTTAATTGTGCATCTAAGCAAATGAAAGATCTTTCAACCACTGCAACCAGATTAGGGTCAGCGCGAACAGAATCAACCAGTGTGAGTCAGAAGGAAACTGCAGAAGTCGGCAGACCAACCCAACCCAACCATACCTTCTTTCTTTCTAGCCACGAATCTCGGGACGAGACTCCTGTAGGGGGGTAGATTTGTCATGCCTCGTTTTCGTTCGTGATTAAAAATCATTGAATAATTCATTTTTAGAAATTAAATAAAAAGGCAAAATAAATTATCAAGTGAAATTAATAAGGAAATTAAAATTTCCGTTAAAAATCATGGCTAGAAATATTTTTGAAATATTCTCCATGCCTTAAAAGTATTCTCGAAAATTTTTCATGAAATTTTAGAGCTCGTAAATAATTTTAACAACACAAAAGTCTATTTATGCAATTAAATAAATAGAAAAACAAATAAAATTATCCTTCCTGTTCTGGGCTATTTTTGTCCCTGACCAAAAAGTCTGTTTGCCTCCCTTCTTTCTCTCTCTCGGCCCGACTCGTTGCCTCTCTCTCCCGCGCCGTGCGCTCACTTTTCCCCCATGGGCCGGCCCATGGCCACGGCCCACCGCTCCTGCGCGCATTTCCCAAAGTCCGTTTTCCCTCCCTCTGCTCCCCAGACAATGACAGGTGGGGCCCACCTGTCATCCCTCTCCTCCGCACCATCCCCGACCATTGCCGAGCTCGCCGACCCCTATAAAGCTTGCCATCAGTCTCCTCTCTCTTTTTTCCAATTCCGACGCTCTCTCCCGGGCACCCAAGCTCTCCCGCGTCGATCCGCCCGTGCGTCGCCGCTGTGCGCCATTGTTCGACCACGCGCCACTGCCGCTTTGAGCGCCCCCGCCGCACGCCAAGGTTGCCGCCACCTTCGTCGCGTCCCGCCGCACCCTCGTCATCGCTCACTACTCTCGTATTGTCGTCCTGCGCCCGAGCCGCCGTCACAATCGCCGCCCTCCAGCCATCTTTTCCTTTCGCCGCGTCGCTTGCCAGGCTGCGCCACCACCCTCTCTGGCTTCGCCATGCCAAGCTGCTCCCTGGCCGTGTCACCGCCGTCTCTAATCGCCGTCGGAGCTCACCGCTCGCGCCGACACCCATGCGTCGGCCGTCTCCGCTCGCCGTCATTTGCCCGCGTCGCCCTATTCCTGTGTGGACATGGTGAGTCGCCCTCCTTTTCCTCTTCCGTCTTTCCTGCCACTCTCCGGTGTGTGCCGCCGCGCCGATGGCCGCCACCGGTGACCATCGGGCCGCGCGCGTCACCACGCCGCCCTCCGGCCAATCGGCCGTCGAGCCGGCCTTGCCTCGATCTCGACTATCGGATCGCCCTCGGGCCGATCCGGGCCGTCGGTCCCCATGGCTGCTCGATCCCCTTCGGGGTGATCTGGGTCGTCCATGTGGCGGCCACCATGGCTGCCAGCGGCACTGCCGCGTTCGCGCCACGTCGGCTGGCCCGTCCCCCGTGGTAGCCATGTGGTGGGCGCGTGTACCGGTCCGCGTGAACTCGATTCACCGTGGACCGTGCACCGCCGTTGCCACGGCGAACGTCAGCGCTCGGCTTGTTGACGTTAGCCCGAGCCTTTTTCCTTTGAAAAATAATTATTAGTTACGCAATAAATCAATTTAATTTCCAGAATTCATTTAAATGGTCCAAAACTTCTAAAATTTATATCTAATTCATTCGAACTCCAAATTGGGCCATTCCAATTGCAAAATTCATCTAAAATTGAGATCTACATGTTGGTTTACTTTTCATGTACTGTTTATTTGGTTTTTATTAGGGTTTTTCCTCGTTTTGCGTGCCATCGAGTAGATTCCTCCCTTTTGAAAGTTTGCGCTCGCGAGGAAAAGAATCGTGAGAATTGTTCGAAGAAGCAAGGCAAGTCACACACTCCCCCTTGAAGCATATTGAACCTATTTTATAAATGTTTTACCATTTGCAAGTAAAGTGCATGTCTTGCTAATTACATGTGATTAGGGAAATACCTATCTACTTGCTTATGCCTTATTACTTGTTATCCATCCCTTTGTCAAACTTAGGTGATAATTTGACAAGCTTTAGTCAGTTATGTTGACTTTTGCTAGAATTATATGCTTAGCCGTGCGTAATTACCACTAGCTCACTAAATGGGATAATTACACTATCTACACTTAGTCTTTGTTGAGCTGCAAGCTCGAAACACCTGTCCATGTTTAGTGGTCATAATTTCCAACTAAAATATGATTTAATGGTGGGCTGTGGGTGCATGGTTTTGATTGTTGCACCCATGGTAGTTAAGGACCGATTCGCGGGACCCTCTGTGCGAAGAACAATGCTTACCACAAGCAAGAATGGGCAACTGCTGGACTCGAAGTGTAGCTTTCCTCTAGCCGACGTTCCCCGGCAAGGGTGGGCAATCGAGTCGGTCGAAGCATACCGGTTGTTCGGCTGTCGGATTCACCGTGGCACGAGGGGGAGGGCTGCCCACTGCCTTTCGAGGAGTGGGGGCGAAACCCAAGGTGCGGTGTGATTGGTTAGAGGGGGTTATGGAAGGGTCTTGTCACGATATCCCCCTTTGTAGTATCGTGGCGATACTTCGGGGAATGTCAACATGTGTGGAATCGTGTCTTGTGAGTAGAGTTGCGTATCTCTGATCAGAGTAAAACTATTCGAATAGACATGCCCGTGGTTATGGGCGATCAAACAGACTCGCCGTGATTAGTCTCACCATAAATATTTTTGACCTAATAATCTGGTTTAGTTCAGGTGGGAATGGTTGGGCCTGTTCAACGTGGTTGTAGCGTTGTTCAGTGGAGGATTAATCTTGCCTTAAATACTCAACTATTTTACTGCTTTTAAACTATAAATTTTTGCAATTGTCTTTATGCAAAATAGCCGCAAGCCTCCCTTTTCCTTCCCTTGTATGTCTGCATACTTGGTGTGGCTTGTTGAGTATGGTGGTTGTACTCAACCTTGCAAATTCTTTCCTCTTTCAGAAGTGTTGTACTTCTGAGTTGAAGACGGTGTTAGAGGACCAAGGCTCAGACCCAAGTTGAGTTTGCCTGTGGAGTGGAGCTGAAGTTCCGCTAGGATCACCTTTTTCCGTTGCTGCTTTCTTTCAAGTGTGAGGACTAAGTGCCTCTTTAGTAAGTATTTACGCTTAAAAAGTATTCCTCGTGCTGAATTCACTATTCTTAGTGTTGTTTTTACTCTTCCCAGTGTTGTTTGTTACTGTTCACAGTGCTGAATTACTATTCATTCGAAAATTTATCTTTAGAATTTTAGGATCTTTGCAGGGTGGCGAATCCTAAACAGCTGACGCTTGATTCAAAAGTTTTAAAGTCCTACTCGGTACTCGCCGTATGTCTCACCTACATATCTTTTTAGATGCAACATAAAACAGATATCCCTAGTCAAAAATGATTTAGCTAAGAATTTATCGTCTTCCTAGGCAGTTCCACCAAAAGTGAACACTTCTCTATGGATACAGGGTTCTCTAGACGCCTTCGCAAGATGCACGCTAAAAACGAGAACAACCGAAGAGGTTTCTCCTATTAGGTCCCTCGCATAAACACTAGACTAGAACAAACAGACTTAAGGAAAATTACTTCATATTAAATAGATAAGTTTACATGCACTTTTTCCTTTTGGAAAAACCAAAAAAAGATACAAACAATATTTTCTTAACTTAGATTGATTATATTACCTTAGCTCAACTATACTGACAACATAGATTCTTAACTTCTACTATGAGACTACTAAGTAGGTTTCTTGCAGGCTCGGGCTGGAAAACATATACATATACGTACATATATATACATATATATATATATATGTGAGTGTATATAGATACATATATATATATAGATACACATACCTATATAATATATATATTATATATTTTTTACATATATTATATATACATACATATATATATATAACTTATGAATCAAGCGCCAACTATTTAGAATTCGTCACCCAAAGATCCAAATATATTTTAAAGATAAATTTTTAAATGAACAGTAATTCAGCACTGTGAACAGTAAAACAACACTAGGGAAAGTGAATTTTACACTAGGAATAGTTTTTCAACACTAGGAATAGTGATATCACTTGAATTACTTGAACAAATTTAGTCAATCAAGCGAAATAAGTGCAGTTAAGTCTTTTTGTAATTTAGAGTGTGAACAAGTGTGAATAAGCTTATCTATTTAATATAAAGTAATTTTTTAAGTACCCATGTCTGTTTGTTCTAGTTACTTATTCACACTCCAAATTACAAAGAAACTTGGCTGCACTCATCTCGCTTCATTGACTAAGTTTATTCAAGTAATTCAAGTGATATTATTATTCCTAGTGTTAAAAAACTATTCCTAGTGCCGTTTTTACTCTTCACATTTTTGTTTGTTACTATTCATAGTATTGAATTACTGTTCATTCAAAATTTATCTAGAACAAATAGACAGGGATATTTAAGAAAAATTACTTCATATTAAACAGATAAGCTTACATACGGTTTTCTCTTTGAGAACCCCAAAGAGAATACAAATAAGTTCTTCTTACCTTAAACTGATTATATTACACTCCTTGCTCAACTTTGCTGGGAAGGTGGATTCTAAAATACTATTATAAGACTGGTGAGTTGTTTGAAGGCTCTGGCTAGGAAGCTACTTCTTGCGGTGTGTCCTGCTCAGCTGGGCAAGCTCCTCCTTTTATAGGAGCTGAAGAAGTAAGCTTTGAAGTACTTTATGCTTATCTTCTCAATACTGTAGATTCAAGAGTTAGCTTGCAGTATGGAGTAGTGCTTATTTTTGCTTCACTTTATCCTTTGTTTTTCTGAGATAGAGACACCTTTGTATATGTGCCTCTCTTTTTCTGCCAAATGTTATATTCTCTACAGTGAAATATCACTTCATCGAAAATATTTTTGGATTGATTTAGAATTATTATTAGGGCTAGGTTTACCCCACCCAAAAAATTGATGATATGAAGTAATTTTCGCAACAAGTAATTTTCCTTGCGATGTTATAGGTGGGTGTCTTTGATTGGCTAGGAAGTTGCTTCTTATGTAGGCGTCTAGAGAATTCTGTATCCGTAGAGAAGTGTTCTCTTTGGGTGAAACTACATGGGAAGACGATAAATTCTTAGCCGGATCATTTTTGACTAGGGATATCTGTTTTAAGTTGCTTCTAAAAAAACAAATAGATGAGACATACAACAAGTACCGAGTAGGACTTTAAAATTTCTGAATCAAGCGCCGACTGTTTAGGATTCGTTACCCTGCAAAGATCCAAAAATTTTAAAGATAAATTTATGAATGAACAGTAATTCAACACTAATTACTGCCAATAGTAAACACAGTGAACAATAAAAACAATACTAGGAATAGTAAATTCAGTACTAAGAATAGTTTTTCAGCATCAGGAATAGTAATATCACTTGAATTACTTGAATGAACTTAGTCAATCAAGCAAAATAAGTGCAGCCAAGTCTCTTTGTAATTAGGAGTGTGTGTAAGTGTGAATAAGTCACTTATTCCTAATGCTGAAAAACTATTAATTCATTATTCCTAGTGCTGAATTCACTATTCCTAGTGTTGTTTTTAGTGTTCACAATATTATGATTAATGTTTACAGTGCTGAATTATTGTTCATTCAAAAATTTATCTATTGTTCATTCAAAAATTTATCTTTAAAATTTTTGGATCTTTGTAGGGTGACAAATCTTAAACAGCTTGGGCTTGATTCAGAAGTTTCAAAATCCTACTCGATACAACGCGTATCAGCTTGGGCTTGATTCAGAAGTTTCAAAATCCTACTCGATACAAGGCGTATGTCTCATCTACCTGTCTTTTTAGAAGCAATTTAAAACAAATACCTCTAGTTACTATTCCTGAGTTCTCTAGACGCTATTCCTAGTTACTATTCCTGATCTAGCTAAAAATTTATGGTTTCCTCAGGCAGTTCCACCCAAAGGAAACACTTCTTTACATATACAGAAACACTTCTTTACATATACAGAGTTCTCTAGACGCCTACGCAAGATGCAGCTTCCTACTCAGAGCGTTCAAGCAACCCACCAGTCTCATAGTAGTATTTTAGAATCCACCTTGTCAATATAGTTGAGTAAGAAGTGTAATATAATCAGTGTAAGGTAAAAAAACTTATTTGTATTCTCTCAGGGATTCCCGAAAGAGAAAACCGTATGTAAACTTATCTGCTTAATATGAAGTAATTTTCCTTAAATATTCATCTCTGTTTCTTCTAGTCAAACGTTTATGCTAAAGACGCAATAGAAGAATCATCTTCGGTTGTTCATATATACATATATATATAGGGTAGGGCTAAAATGCACCTAGGTGCATTTCAGCCCTACGTTGCACAGGGGTCGGGCAGAACGCGCACGTAGGCCGAGTCGCACCGCGGCGCGGCGTAACACAGACCAAATCCAAACCGAGACACAAACACACATATCCTCGTCCAAACCTTATCTTCATACGCGCGCTTGAACCAAACACATAAGCATCAGATCCCACTAGACAGCGGATCCCATTAAAACTCCAAAGTTAAGCGTGCTTAGGCAAGAGTAGTATTAGGATGGGTGACCTCATGAGAAATGGGTGACCTTATAGGAAGTCTAAGTTACAACTTTATTTACTTACAAATTGCAACTGTTATTTGCTATTTTTAGAAAACTTACATCAGTTGCGACACACCAATATTACCGACTGCCTAGTTGCAACTCTAATTACAACTTCATCTAAACACCAATTACAACTTCAACAACAATATCACCGACTGTCCAGTTGCAACTCCACAACAATATCACCGACTGTCCAGTTGCAACTCCAGTTACAACTTTATCTAAACACCAGTTGCAACTCCACTAGTTTGTTACACTAGTTGCGACACACCATTATCACCGACCGTCCAATTGCAACTGGTTGCAACTTCAGTCGCAAATCCACCAGTTGTGACACATATCCACCAGTTGCGACACACCAATATCACCGACTACCCGTCTAGTTACAACTCCAATTACAACTTTATCTAAACATCAATTGCATCTGACGTGCAGCTCTGATACACACTTGGTATGTTGGTTGTAACCTAATCTAAACACTAGTTGCAACTCCACCGGAGGACATCCCATGAGGTCACCCATCCTAGTACTACTCTCGTCCAAGCACACTTCAGAGTTCTAATGGGATCTGATGCTTTAGTGTTAGTCCTGACGAATCAGCCGGTAATTCATATGCGGAGTGGTGTGTCTAATTGGTTGGATTGGTTGACATAGGTGCATTCGGTTGCGCCCGGACATAATATAGACACACAGTAAGTATATATATATATATATGTATATATATATATATGTATATGTGTGTGTGGAACATCATGATGCTCGGACATCATCATGTTCCATACAAAAGTTATGAAGTACACGAATCTACTCAAAATTTTAATTTTTTTAAATTGTGAGTATATACCTAAGTGTAATCTAAAATTTGATTTGTACCTATGCCTAACAACAAAACAACTTAAATTCAACTTTATTTTACAGTCCATTATTAAATATCTAACTAATTATATGTTTGGATGTTACATACCTAAAATTAAAATCTAAAAAAAATAAATTGAGTTCAAACTTGTTTGAACTAGTTAGTATAGAAATTATTGTTCATACATAAACATTTAAAAAATTCATTTTCATTTGAATTGGGTATATACTCAATTTGCATCTGTACTACCGTGGTGCCCAGTTAATTTTAATATATACACACACGATGATTTGTTACAATGAAATTTAATGTACTACTATCTGTAAAACAATTACCCATAATGACATCCAAAAATGAATTGACGATCCTCGGTTCGTACTGTGAAGGGGCAACAGGAAAATAGTTGTTCATGTATGAACACAAGAATCACCAGAAGAATTGATTTTAGCTGCTCTGCCCAACAATTAAAAATCATGAAATCGCTATCCATCAATTAAATGCTGACAAAAGTTGTAAATACTAACTGACATCAAGAAAGGAGCCCCGAAAATTCAGAACACAAAAGGTAGAGCAAAAGACAGTACACACCTGAACCTGGTCTAGGGACAGTTCCGAACTTCCATCAATCCAATACCGTGTGGAAGAGAAATCTGCAAAATAACTACCCTGCCAACAAAATGTCTAAAATGAAAAGCTCCCAGAACCAAATACGAAATCATTTACATGTATAGGCGGCTTGCTCGGTCCAGATCTACACCATTCCACACAGGTCCCAGCTACTTGATTCCCTCCTGCAAATGACCAAGTAGTGCCGATGTGTGTACCTACTCCCGGCCGCAGCAGCGGCTTGCGACCACGGCTTGGGAGGCGGCCAGCACCACTGGCAGCCACTATGGCCTCAATCGCTTACCTGTGTACAAAATTTTCTCCGGTTCCTGTTTCAAATTTCTAGAAATTGACGAAGCAACCACTAAAAAAATCAAGATAGGAGGAAGGATGTACTGAATTCCTCGTGAAAACAACAGTATAGCAGCAGCAGGCAGACCACAATTATCCACAGTTTTGATCCCTGTAAAAACAACAGGTGTGTAAAAAGAAAGAAAACGAAGACAACAGGATAAAGGGAGCAGATCAGATGGATGGTGGAGTTGATGCCGGGTGCACGGAGGAGACGTGGTGAGGTCGCTGGTCGATGTTGTGCCGGGGATAGATCTGCAGGTGAGGATGTCGCTGCAAATCATAACAAACAAGCGTCGTCACTGGTCTGCCTACCCTTCGGTGCCTCCGTCCACCGGTCAATGAAGGGGCTGCGACGGAGGCGAACCTCACCAAGCGCCACCGCAAGGATGTTGGCCACCATCGCCGCGAAAGGAGCAGATCGGGCGTCGGCGGTCCATACCTCTAGTCTGCGATGGGGGGTGGATGGGCCGACCGGTGGTGCGTCCTCCAGATCACATCAGGGTAGGAACCAGCGTATACATATATTGATGTGCGGATAACATGTACTAAAAATATTACTCGTTATAAACATGCGCGATGAGAGAGATTGGTAAGTAAAAGTTTCAGGTTTGTGAGTGTATATCTATAACTATATAAAGTAAATACTGTTTTCATCTAAAATTTTGTTATGTTTAACTATTTTACAGGAAACTTTTTAAAATTTTCAAAATTAACCCATGGTCCATTTACTAAATCAAAGCGATTTACTTGTCAAACCAATTGGATCCGGACTCTGCCCAGTGAAGTCCGGAAGCGTCGAAGGGAGCCCTCGTTAAAGCCCAAGTTAAGCTGCGCCTCCCCAACTCCCTTATATATACAGCCGAACACCATCTCGATTCGTTCACGGTTCACTCCCCGGCCGCATCCGTCCGTCTCCCTCCTCGCGCACTCTCCCTCACGGGACACCTGCGGCCTCGGCGACAACATCAACATGGACAAGAACGCCGCACCGGAAGACGTCGAGAGCGGCGAGCACGAGCGAAAAGGTGCGCGCGCGTTTCGTGCTCACTACTGGAGAAATCATCATTGGTTGAAGTGGCAAAAACCACAGTAATCCCGGTTTGAGTTGCACCCGGGACTAGAGATGATTTCTAGTCCCGGTTTAAAAAGTCTACGGATTTCTAGGAACATTAGTCCCGGTTCGTGTCCCGCACCGGGACTAAAGATCACCTCTAGTCCCGGTTCAAATGTTGTCGAGCTGTCGAGCGCGGGCACCTTTAGTCCCGGTTGATAACACCGGACTAGAGATGCTACCTCTAGTCCGGTTGGTGCTACCAACCGAGACTAAATATGCCCGGCGCTCCGAGGGTTCGAGAGCCTCGACACCATCTTTAGTCCGTTGTTAACACCAAGGACTAAAGATGCTATTTTTTGTCCTGGTTGAGGTTACCAACCGGCGCTAAAAGATAATTTTGATCTTTAGTGCGGTTGGTAACACCAACCGGACTAAAGATGGCTTGCTTTTTATACTCCTTCTTTCTCCTCCGCCCGAGCCCGCTACACTTGTCTTCAAAGTTTTTCTCTAGCTAGAGGAGGTGTCGCCAAAATTTTTTGTGATTTTGTTTTGGTGATAATACACAAATCTTTGCTATCTACAAGGTTAGCAACTTCTTCCTCTTATGATCTATGCTTAGCACTTTGTATTTTACATTGTTTTCTATACATTAATCATCTCTAGATTTTTTTGTAAACATGAGGAGAGAGAAAATTTGTTTGGACTAATTATCTTGCTAAGCACATTATATTGTGTTGAGAAAAAAGTTAGAGAAAATAAAGAGGAAGAAAAGTAAGCTTAGCACGTCACGTTATAGGAATTTAGTCCATACAATTTTATCTCAAAAATATTTATGAAAAATGATAAGAGAGAATCTTTTGGACAAAAAAGTTATAAAATAGATGACAAAGGACCTTTTAAAATAGATGCAAAATAATTAATTAATTTTATGCTTATCACTTTAAAAGACCTTTTAAAAATAATTCTATTTTTTAGAACAACACATTACGTATATTGGATTAGTATATAATAATTGTCTGATTATATACATATAAGTATTGATGTTATATTGAAATGATTTGAATTTCGTGGAATTTTCTTACGATTTTTGTGCATTCCATGTAGATGGATCGGCAATGGATGTACAACGCGAATCGACGGTCGAGAGAGTTTATTCAAGGCGTCCATTATTTTTTGAGTGTGGCCGATGCCAACAAGCATAAAGGTTTCATACGTTGTCCATGTAAAAAGTGCAAAAACGAGAAGGAGTATTCTACATCAAGAATTATTCATGCCCACTTGTTTCGTCGGGATTCATGGCTCACTACAATTGCTGGACATCGCACGAGAGAGGTGGGGGTTGCAATGGAAGAAGATGAAGAAGACGACGACAACATTCCGGATCGTGGTCAATACGGTGGGTTTGAAGAGAATACAGTGGGCGAGGCGGGCGGGGATGCTGAAGAAAACGACGGTGCCGATGACCTTGGTCAGATGTTGCGCGATGTACAGGGGGACTGCGAAGGCGTAAAGGAAGTGCAGAAATTGGAGCGTATGTCGGCGGACCACAAAAGGTCCTTGTACCGAGGCTGTGAACAGAGGCACAAAAAGTTAGGTACCACGCTGGAATTCTTACAATGGAAGGTCAAAAATGGTGTCAGTGACAAGGCATTTGGCGAGTTACTAAAACTCGTGAAGAACATTCTTCCAGAGGGAAACGAATTGCCGAAATCAACGTATGAAGCTAAGAAGTTAGTCTGCCCTCTAGGACTGAAGGTACAAAAGATACACGCATGTCCTAACGATTGTATCCTCTACTACGGTGAGGAGTACGAGAACCTAGAAGCATGTCCGGTTTGTAAAGCACTTCGATACAAGATCAGACGACATGATCCAGGCGAAGTTGACGGACGACCCTCGAAGAAAAGGATTCCTGCTAAGGTGATGTGGTATTTTCCTATAATACCACGGCTGAAGCGTCTATTCAGAACAAGGAGCATGCAAGAATGATGCGTTGGCACGCGGAAGAACGCCTACAAGACGGCATTTTGAGACATCCCGTCGATGGGTCACAGTGGCGAAACATCGACAGAACATTTGAAGACTTCGGCGAGGATGCACGAAACCTAAGGTTCGGCTTAAGCACGGACGGCATGAATCCTTTTGGAGAGATGAGCAGCGGGCATAGCACTTGGCCTGTGACGATGTGTATCTATAACCTCCCGCCTTGGCTATGCATGAAGCGAAAGTACATTCAGATGCCGGTTATTATTCAAGGCTCGAAGCAACCTGGTAACGACATCGATGTGTACCTGACACCGCTGATCGAAGATCTAAAACTACTGTGGAATAAAGAAGGTGTTCCCGTGTGGGATAAAAATAAACAGGAACATTTTAAACTACGAGGGTTGCTGTTTGTTACCATCAATGATTGGCCTGCACTTGACAACCTATCCGGACAGTCAAAAGGGGTACAACGCTTGCACCCACCGTATGGATGAGACCGAGTGTACGTACCGAAACATTGTAAGAAGGTAGTGTACATGGGCCATCGTCGCTTTCTTGCTGCAAGCCACCCTGTCCGGAGAAAAGAAAAACATTTTGATCAAAAGGCAGACCATCGTTCTAAACCAAAGCATCGCAACGGAAAGGCCGTGTTTGCCATGGTGAAAGACCTCAAAGTAGTATTTGGGAAGGGACCCAGCAACCAATCTATAGCAAGTGAAGATGGTCACGCGGCGATATGGAAGAAGAAGTCAATTTTTTGGGAGTTGCCCTACTGGGAAGTCTTGGACGTCCGCCACGCAATCGACGTGATGCACCTCACCAAGAACCTTTGCGTAAACTTGCTTGGCTTCCTAGGTGTATACCGAAAATCAAAAGATACACTTGAGGCACGTAACGATCTGAAACATATGGCACAATGCGACGGCCTTCACCCGCAACCAAAGGATAAAGGAGCCTAATACCTAAGTCCCCGCTACACTGAAGCAGAGCGAGAGAAGAAAATAATGTTTGAATGCCGGAGAGCATCAAGGTACCGTCTGGATACTCCTCGAATATAAAGGGAATAATAAGCACGAAGGATAAGAAGTTCACAAATCTAAAGTCCCATGACTCGCCACGTGCCGATGACACAGTGCTTCCCGTTATAATTCGAGGTATCCTTCCCGATAATGTCCGGCAACAATAACAAAGCTATGTGCTTTTTCGAACGCAATTTCACGTAAGATCATCGATCCGCATGGACTAGAAGACTTTCAAAATGATATGGTCCAATGTCTTGTCGCTTTGAGATGATCTTTCCGCCTTACTTCTTCAATATCATGACACATCTCCTATGCCACCTTGTCAAAGAGATCCGTATCCTCGGTCCGGTATTCCTACACAACATGTTCCCCTTCGAGAGGTATATGGGCGTTCTAAAAAAGTACGTTCGTAACCGTTCACGTCCGGAGGCCAGCATCGCCAATGGATATGGAACAGAGGAGGTGATTGAGTTTTACGTCGACTTTATTGAAGACCTCCATCCCATCGGGGTGCCTGAATCAAGCCATGAAGGTAGACTACGGGGGAAGGGAACTCTTGGAAGGAAGGCAATAATGAACATAGACAATGACTTGTACAGGAAAGCACATTGGACCGTGCTGCAACAATCTTCATTGGTGGCTCCTTACATCGAGGAGCACTTGGCGATTATTCGCTCGGAAAACATCGGTAAGACAGATGCTTGGATTACACGCCATCACATCGATGCATTCCCTACTTGGCTGCGACATCGTCTCATGGGCAACGCGAGCATTGAGCAACAACTAGCCTTCTTGGCGAGGGGTCCATCTTGCTCGATCACCACATTCCGCATATGAAATCAATGGGTACACATTTTACACACGGGCCCAAGACTTAAAGAGCACGAATCAAAACAGTCTTGTCCGCATCGATGCCGTGGGATACGACGTACGGCTAGCACATATTACGACAAAGCATTGATGACATATGGGAGCTGGACTATGGACCTCTGAAGGTCCCTCTGTTTCGGTGCCAGTGGGTTAGGCTTGGTGGTGGAGGCGTAACCATTGATGCAAGTGGGATGACAACGGTCGACCTGAGCAAGGTTGGATACTCAGACGAACCTTTCGTCCTTGCCAATGATGTACGGCAAGTTTTCTATGTCAAGGACATGGCTAGCAAATCAAAGAAGGGGAAAGGGTCCGACAAGCCAAAGCGCCACGTGGTTCTCCCAGGCAAAAGGAAAATCGTGGGAGTCGAGGATAGAACTGACGAAGATTACGATCAGTTTGACGGGCAACCTCCGTTCACGGTGGCGGTTGACCCGAGTATCCTCCTATCAAATGATGACACCCCTTACTCACGCAACGATCATAACGAAGGAATAATTGTGCGGAGAAAGTACGTGAGGACAAATGTTACATAGCTAAATTTATGCATGGACGATGTAAATTAAATTGAATCATTGAATATTATCCCAGTCTTTCAGTTGACCTTATTCAAGATCTATAATTACATCAAGAACCTTGGTACGTACTATCCATAGAATAGGGCATTATATATATGAAACACCATGTTAATTATATATAAACATATGTTAATTATATATGAATATAAAATATATTAACATATGAACATTATAATTATACATGAATATAAAATACAATAGAATAGGGCATTATAATAATTAGTCCCGGTTTATTACAAAACCGGGACTAGAGGTGAATTTCATTGGGCGAAAAACATCTTTAGTCCCGGTTTGAGCCATCAACCGGGACTATTGATGTCCACCGACCTGCGCCACGTGGTTGCCCCGCAATCTTTTGTCCCGGTTGGTGGATTCAACCGGACAAAAGATATGATCTTTACTCCGGTTGAAGCCACCAACGGGCAGACATCTTTACTCCCGGTTGGTGGCTTCAATCGGGACTAATGTTCGTATCTGTTGTCCCGGTTGGAGCCACCATTCGGGAGTAAAGGATCTTCTGTACCGGTTGTTGGATTCAACCGGGACAAATGACGCCGTGACTATATATAGCAAGGGCCTTTCGGGGATCCAACACTTAGCCGTTTCGCACTTTGGAACCGCATCGTCTTCGTCGCCGTCGCCGAGCCCCGGTCGACACCGCAGCACGCCGTCTCCGCCGTCTTCGTCGCGAGAGGACCTCCGCCGCCGTCTTCATCGCCGTCGCAGTTAGCGCCGCCGCCCCTAAGATTTCCCGACATTATGCGCTAGGGTTTGGCCGCCGTCGACGCCATCGCCATCGCGGCCATCGTCGCGGTCGCCGTCGCCGCCGCCCCCTCCCCACGCCACCCAGTCCCCTTGCGCCCTCCCCACGGCCCGAGCCGGCCGGCCCCTAAACCCTAAACGGCCGCACGCCGCTCTCCACTCCACGCCGCCGCCGCCACCCACCGCATCCTCGTCGCCGCCGCTGCCGCACTCTGTGAATGTTAATGAATTTTGAGTATATGTGTATTTTGAATATATGTGTATTTTGAATATATGAATTTTGTATGTATGGGTATTTTGAATATATGATTTTTGTATGTAAATGGACTGTTATATGTAAATGGACTGTTATTAGAGTGTTGAATATTTTGAATTTTGAATATGTATTTACATATGAAATTTGAATGTTTATGGGAATTGTGAATTTTGTATTTTTGAACGAACGAGAACGCTAAAATCAACAAATGGTCGTGAACGAACGAACGGACGAACGGACGTTCGCGAACGGACGAACGAACGTGGACGAACGGACGTCTCCTTTCCTCAATTTTTCATTTCCTCTCCACTTCATCTCCCATCCTCCTTATCTCCCTCACATCATTCTCCTCTTTTTCTCTCCTCTCTTCTAGATGAACATACTTACGGACGTGAATGATATAACCGAATAATTTTTTTTCAGAATTCTTTGATTAAGTCCTCAACCCACAATAACCAAATGGCGGATTATAACGAGGAACAGCTTCTCCATGATGAGATCGCACGAGGAACAAAGGTTTACAATGAGGAGGGGAATGAAGATACAAATCAATACCTCAACGAGGAGGGGGATGTGCAGGGGAACGATGAGGAGAATGAGGGCTCCGCCTCCGCCTCCGCTGGACAGAAGAGGGCACGCGGGCAACGCGGTCTCAACAAGCGCATAGAGGGTCGACATGTCATAACGGAGGTAGAATCTGACGGTCGCCCTATTGCCCCAGAGGACGCCGCAAGGAAGTTTGTGGCGCACAGCGGATGGGTGGTGAGGGATCACGTGCCCATAAGCGTTGCCAACTGGAGGCGATCAAGGACAGGAGGAGATGAGCAGAGCTATCTCCCAGACTTAGAGAAAGAAATGATGTGGACTACAATGCTGCAAACGTTCACCATCCCAGACTCACAACAAGCAAGGGTCAAGGAATGGACGTTAAAGAAAATGGCAGAGCTCTTCAAGAACTACAAGAAAGAGTTACACAAAAAATATATCCTGAAGGGCCAGACCCCTGACTTTGACAAGTTCCCAAAGCTCAGAGATCATTGGGATGCTTTTGTTGAACATAAGATTGGGGAAGAAGCACAAGCTATCATAGAAAAGAACAAGGCCAATGCAGCTAAAAAGAAATACCATCACAAGCTTGGGTCAGGCGGCTATAAGAAAGCAATGGAGAAATGGAAGAAAATGAAAGCCGACCTTAAAGTGCGAGGTATCGTTCCAGGCACAATCACCTGGCCGGAACGAGCAAAGCACTGGTTTTATGCTCACGGCGGCTCACTTAATCCCGTCGATGGCACAGTTATCTTTGGTGATAAAATTCAAGAAGCCGGACGAAGGTTAGAGGAAGCGCTGCAGGCCACTTCCTCGGGCGCGTTCAGGCCCGACAGAGAGAAGCACGAGCTAACGCTCGCCCTCCAAAACCCAGAGCACCCGGGGCGAACGCGAGGAAAAGGCGTCGTCCCCTGGAAATACGGGTTCCAAGCTGACGTCGACACATATAAGAGCCGAATGAGGCCAAAGCGAGATAACGATGCGAGGTTCGCTGAGATGGAAATGAGGCTCTCGCAGATTGATCAGATTGTGGACGAAAGGCTGACCATAAGGTTGGCAGAGGAGCGAAGCCATTGGGTTAGCCAACAGCTGGCTCCAACAACAGCCACTCAACTACAGCAGCAGCGCAGCAGCTGCGCTTCAACTGGAAATGAAGGCGATTTAGCCCCACAAGCTGAACCGGGTCCGTCATGCCCCGTTGATGACATCACACAATGAACACCATGTGAGCTGCACATTCCGCTAAAGAACATAACAATAAAGGTATGTTCGTACTTTTATGTTGTACATATATTTCGTTGAATAACTTATCAATCAATGTTCATTACTAACTAATAAACAATCTTCTCGAACAGGTTGCGTCGGGCATGGCCATTCCAGTAGAACGAGACGGCACCTACCACTCCCGACCCGTTCCACCTACGTACTCGAAAGTTGAAATTGAACAGGTGGAACGCGGTTATGAAGATCTCGAGCTGGATATTGCTGGAGGAGACGGGGAGCTGACGCTAGGAGAAACAGCTCACGAAATATTTCTCTGGAGGAAGATCTTCATAATATTCCCCGGACGTGGGTCGTCTCCTCCGTCTCCACGTGGGCCGTCTCCTCCGCCTCCACGTGGGTCGTCTCCTCCGCCTCCTTCACCGCCTCCGCCTCCTCCACCTCCTGCGTCGCCTCCACGAGCACCGACTCCTTAACGGTCGTCTCCAACTCCACCGCCTTCTCAGACTCCTCCATCGCCACAACGAGCACCGACTCCTAAACGGACAACATCTCGAGCCACGTGGTCAAGGTCAACCAGCAGTGGGCCAAGAAGCAAGAGGTCTAAACTTGACCCGCTCCCACCAGCCCCAATGAAAACGGCGTAAGACATGACTCCAGAGGAGCTGCACGAGGCCGTCCAAGCTGAAGTCAAGGCCCACTTCAGAAAGATGTCTCCTGAGAAGCCTCCTGAAATCCCCAGGAGACCAAGGACTTCTTCAGGAAGACGTACCTAACGCCACAGCCTAAACCGCAACCTCAACCGCTGTCCGACTACGACAGGACTATTCGGAAGGCTATTGTCAAGGAAAAGAGAACGGGCAAAGATGTACCCCGTTCGGTGTTCCAAATGTCGATCGAGACTTAAGACAATTTATGGAATCTGCTTGGAATTTCAATGGATCAATTACACGGCGTGCTCCCCGGCGAAGGCTCGAAATACAAGTTCAAACTTGGAAAGCCTCTTGTAAAGCCGGATCAAGTGAAAAAGCTACTAACACGGATGTACCGCTTCCACAAGTGGTACATGCAAGAATCTAACAAGGGTGGAGAGATGGTAACGGGCAAATATTCACAGCACTATTTCGTCGATGGAGGTGACGACTTCTATATCCGATTCGAAGACATATTCGACCTGTACCGCTTGATGCCCTCGACGTCTCACTTCTAGCCACGCGGGCTCGTAAGTTTCGTTCGTTATTTTGTTTCTTACCTTCTTGTATTTAGCGACTAAAATTCTTTTTAACGTTGTAGAATGGCGATGCAATACGCAACATGCACGATGTAGCAAACATGGATTCATGGATCCACGCAAAATCAACGGCGTATTGGTTGATCATTTTCCTGATCCAACACTGGTCAACATTTACAAGTCGCTGGTGATAAACCACTATCGGTCATTTATCCTTCTGCCCTACAACACTGCGTAAGTATTTTCTTCCTTCCGTACCAATTTCAATCCCGTGTGCATACATAAATTTTTCATATGTGTCATCTAAACCAATTTGCAGATTCCACTGGGTTCTGTTAGCAATTAACATGGATAACTCGCGGATCCATGTCTTTGACTCAATGAATAAACTAGAGTCCACATACGCAAATATATTTGAACTGCTAAATAGGTAATGCCATCTTACTTGCTAGCTATTGCATATATGCGGTTCTCTGATAATTACTAGCTAACTTTTAACTGCACGTAGGGCATGGGAACGGCTTCGGACTAATGTTCGCGGAAATTGGAAAGATAAGCTCTCCGTGAGGATGAACTTTCCAGTGAGTAACATGCTCCAAAGTTGTTTTGAATTATTACTTTGTTCTAAAATATGAAATGTATATTAAATCTGTCGTCGTTTGTTCTTTAGTGTGCAAAACAGTCGCAGGGCACCAACTTATGCGGATACTACGTCTGTGACTACATTCACCGCTTTGTGACCGATGTCACAACTATCGACGATATAGATGTACGTATAACAGCTATTCATACATTACGTATCGATTTCTTATTAACTTCATATATTTATTTCTCGTTTGATCGAATTAATGACAGCTTATGCAAGTAAGAGACAACCTCCCCCACGAGACTTTCATACAAGCCGCTCAGGAAGAATTGATGGGATTTATAAACGAGCAGATCATTGATCCCACGGGGGAGTTTTATTTTAATTTAAGTAACTTAACCACCGGATCCATAAAATAGACAGTGTTTTATAACATACGAAATATATGTGGATATTGTACATATATGTATATGTTTTGGTAATATATTATATGTATATATTTCCTTTCTTAAGTTCATTTATATGTGTGTAACTTATATATTTATAAATATATATTATATAATATATATTTATAAATATATGTGTGTAAAATATGTATATGTGTGTAATATGTAGTATGTAGCACTGTTGGAGAAAGAATAAAATTAAAAAAAATATAAAAATTCTTTAGTCCGGTTGGAGCAACAACTGGGACTAAAGATGCGGAGTCACGTGGCCGGATGCGCCATCTTTAGTCTGGTTGAAGCCACCAACCGGACTAACGATGGCGCAGCCGGCCACGTGGCTCCACCATATTTAGTCCCGGTTGGTGGCTTAAAACGGGACTAAAGGTGCATATTTAGTCCCGGTTATTTAACCGGGACTAGAGATCGCCCATCTCTAGTCCCGGATTCGTAGTCCCGGTTTAACAACCGAGACTACTGGGGGTTACGAACCGGGACAGTTGTGGCTTTCTCTAGTAATGTGCTGGTTCCTGATTTCTTCCCTGGTTTTTTTGGGGGGTTTTGCTTTGACTGGTCATGGCGTGTGTGCGTGCATGCAGCATGCATGATCGGTTCTTTGTTTAACCGAACAGATCAGTTCAACTTCCCTCCGAATTGAATGAACTTCGCCATAGGTCAGGGTTGACTTGGGAGTACTAAATTTCGTTTCTTTTATCTCTTTTTGTCATTGTGTCGCGAAGCGCGATCAGGAGGTCGGATTGTATCCACCGGAACGGCGCCGGCGCCGGCGCACGGTGCGACAACACGTCGGCGACCGTGCTCATGCTGGCGTTCAGCATCGTGCAGGTGGTGCTATCCCAGTTCCCCGGCCTGGAGCACATCACCTGGCTGTCCGTCGTTGTCGCCGTCATGTCGTTCGCCTACTCCTTCGTCGGCCTTGGCCTGTCCGTGGTGGAGTGGGTGTCGCACGGCCGGCCACCTCAGCGGCAGGATCCAAGGCGCCACCGCAGCATCCTCCAGCAAGAAGCTCTGGAACGTACTGCTCGCACTGTGGAACATCGCCTTCGCTTACACCTTGCAGAAGTGCTAATTGAGATCCAGGTTTGCATGCACGATAGATGATGATTCGTCATCCACAATGTTCACATACTACCTCTGGAACCAACACTGGTTACTGGCACGAACACGAACATAATTTTCTTTTTTTCGTGTTAATTAACTTTATAAAATTAACCCACTGTCCACCGAACTATTTTGTAGAAATTTTTTTAAGTATTTATAAAATTAACACGCAGTCCACCTGGCTATTTTACAGAAAACCCCTTGAATGTTTATAAAAGCGTTGCGCCTGCGTCCCTCCCTCACGTCCCCATCCGCGCCGCGTCCCGACTTCACCCATTGTAACGCACGGGCACAGTTGCTAGTATATCTGTAACTAGTGTTTCCACCCAAAATTTTCGTCCGTCTGGTTATTTTGCAGAAAACCCCTTGAGTGTTTATAAAATTGACCCACAGTTTCAATACTGAAAAGAAAGGGAGGGCTTTGATGAAAAAAGACCTCCTGCGTCCCTCCCTCTCGTCCCCACGTCGCGCCATGCCCCGTGCCCTTCCCTCCCGTCCCCATCGCGCCGCACCCCTGGCAGATCTCCCGTCGCCGAATCCGGTGCGAGATCTGTGCTCGCCGCCAACGGGGCGTTTCTTGCGGAATCTCGCCGCCGTCCCGCCCGATCTCGGTCCGTCTCTCGATCTTTCCTTCTCATCGCATCTCTCTCCTAAATAGTGATTCCGTCCGTGTGTGGTGCTCGTTCCCACCATTCGGTTTCGCTAGCGCTTGCATTGTTCCAACAAGGGAGAATCCATAATTTTTATTTTTGTTGGGTTTTGTTTTTTTGGTTGGGTGCGGCGGTGCATTATTGAATCTCGCACTTTGTTTTTTAAGCGAGCACGTGGAATTTTTGCTATGTATGTAAAAAAAATTTGAAGAAAAAAGTTGGTTTTGATTCTCTTCGATAGATAGGTTAGGTGGTTGGTTCGTGTTTCATTGGATCGCGGGGCGGATGGGACGATGACGACATTTGATGTAACCAGGATTCCGCTTTGGGGATTTGAACTATGTCTCCTGAATTTTGTGCTTGTTTAGTTTGTTGGATTACCAGTTCACTCATTTAGATTCTGGTCCTCTGTTTAGCTGGTTGCTCGTAGTTGACTGCCATCAGAGGTGGCCAAACGGGCGGCACGGCCTGGCCCGGCATGGGCACGAGTGAGGCACGACCCGTTTAAGCATGGCCCGTTAGGCACGATTACTGTGACGGGCCGTCCCGTGCCGGCCCACGTGCCTCACCCCCGGCCCAAGCACGGCCCACGGGTGACCGGGCCGTGCCCGTGCCGGCATGGCACGCATATGGTCCACGTGCCCTTCCGGCCCACGGGCCAAGGCGGCGGAAACCCTAGACGAAAAAACGGCGGCGGCGGCGGCAAAATTTACCTGAAACCCTAATAAAAAATTTGAAATTTGGTGGCGGCGGCGAAAACCCTAGACACGCGCCACGCGGGTCCGGCGGGTCTAGTGGCTCCGCCGCCGTGAGCGGGAATCACGCCGTCGGGTGGATGCGATCGCCGGTCACTGGTCGAGGTGCAGTTGAGTGGAGCAGCGGCGGCGTCACATATCCCCGACATCGGCGGCCTTGGCGACGAAGAGGAAGGCGAGCGGCTGGACGCGGAGACGGCGACTACGCGGAGAGGCGGCGACGAGATGGGCAACGAAGACGACGACGACGAGGACGGCGGCGGCCTTGGCGGCGGAGAGGGAGGAGGGCGGCGGCGGCCTTGGCGGCAGAGAGGAGAGGCGATGGCGCCGGCGGTCTGGGTGGGTGTCTGCGACTCCGCCTCCGCCTTTGCGTGCGGGGTGCTGCGCCGTGCGTGCGGTGTGCGGGTGGACGGTGGAGTGGAGGCGACCCGTGGGCCGTGCCGTGCCGGGCCGGCATGCACAGGAGTCTTGTCGTGCCGTGCCGGCCCACGGGCTCGACCGTCGACCCAAGCACGACACGGCCGACCGGGCCGTGCCGGCATGGGCCACCACCTCCCGTGCTGTGCCTGGCCGGGCCGGTGAACAGTGTCGTCGTGCCCGGGCCGGCACGCCTCGGCCCGGCCTATCTGGGCACCACTAACTGCCATGCAAAAAAAGTTGTGTTGACTGCCTTGTTTAGCTGTTTAGCTGGTTGCTCGTAGTTGATCGCCCGTGCCCCTCCCTCCTGTCCCCATCCGCGCCGCGCCCCTCCCTCCCGTCGCCGCTCGGAGCTCCCGCGCTGCTGCCTGGACCTTCGCCCTCCGCCTGCTTTCCTCCCTGCGCCACCGTGTCGTAGTCTCGTAGATGCGGGCGGATAGGGGGGATCAGCAAGGGAAGCAGGTGAAGGAGTGTAGACAATTTGGGAGCCAAGTGTTGGCTGAGCTTCACGCGCACCCCTCCCTCCCGTCCCCGCACCGCGCGCAGGGGCCCCTCCCTCCCATCGCCGCTCGGAGCTCCCACGCCATGGCCTGGACCTTCGCCCTCCGCCTGCTTTCCTCCCTGCGCCACGTGTCGTAGTCTCGTAGATGCGGGCGAATAGGGGATCAGAAAGGAAGCAGGTGAAGGAGTGTAGACAATTTGGGAGCCAAGTGTTGGCTGAGCTTCACGCGAAAAGAAAACAAGGAGCAAAAGGATATTGGGTTGGGCTGCCTCGTGAAAATAACTGGGAAAAAAAGGAATAGTTAGATGTTACCGTAGATTTGGCCGAGTTCGTTGAGTTTGTGGCAATGTTACGTGCAAAGTTAGAGTTAGTCACATTATATTTTTTTATATGATGTTGTTTACATACTAGCTTTAGTTTGTATTTTGCAATAGAACAAAAAAACAAACTCACCTTTGATATCCAAATTAAATTAAATTAAATCCAAATCACTCGCGCAAGCATGTTTAGTATTACAAGTGTGGACAATAAACCTCAGTGAAAACAAAAAGAAAAATATAAATTAGAATTATATGAGACTTTAACTTTGAAATAATTATGATAAAATAAAATGACGTCCGTTGCAACGCACGGGCATATTTTCAAATTAAATTAAATTAAATCCAAATCACTCGCGCAAGCAAGTTTACTATTCCAAGTGTGCCGGACAATAGGTCTCAGGTGAAGACATAAAGAAAATATAAATTGGAATTATGTGAGAGTTTAAATTTGAAATAATTATCTATGATGATGGAATGTTTAATCTCTATGTGATTATCTATGAAATGGAATGTTCAATCCCTATGCGTTTATTGCTTTGCTTTGGATTTCGAGTAACTACATACACTCAATTTGATATACTGTACACGATTTCTCCTGTGTAAAGATTTCTGACTATACAAGTGCAGGTATGGAGATGTGGAGGAAGTTTGGCTTGATGGTGCGAAGGGAGAGGGCAACGACATGGATTACATGTTTGATGCCTGGTTTGCACTTATCCGTCAGCTTCAGCAAAGGGTTGTTATCTTCTCAGATGCTGGACCAGATACAAGATGGGTAGGAGACGAGGCAGGGGTTGCAGGTTATACTTGCTGGTCTCCTTCCAATAAGAGCATGGTGACGATTGGGCACATCATTCCTGAGTAAGAAACAGTATTATTGAGCTGAAAAAAAAACAGTGTACTGTTTACTTCTGTTGAGATCCTAATCGATGATATCCCTAGTCCTTGATAAAACATGCTAGAACTGGAATTCAGTAACTCTGACAGATCTATAGAGTACCTAACTTCTTAAAAGGGCCCATATAGTCTTCTAGTTATCTATATTGTTCTTCCAAATCACATCAATGAAAATTTCAATTATGTAGTGCAAATGTTTTTTTTGGGATCGAGATAACTTTTTACTTATGCGAAGATAAAATTATATCATGCGTAGGACCAAAACTCCAAGCATTCCTTCCAAGTACGATATTCCTTTCAAATATCTGCACTGATAAGTTTTAAGTTTGAGAAATTACCGATGCCCTTGCAAAAGTACCTAATGATGACCTCTTAAAAGAGTAACTAATCGTAACACTCAAAACAACGTGGTCTCCTTCTCTTTGAAGTCAAGGAAGATTACTCATGACAATGGGCTGTTGAAAATTATTTGGTCAGAGTGCTACTTTTCAGCATTATTTTAGAGTATGTGCGTAAGAGACTGCTATTGCAAAGCCTGTAAAATCTAATTTCTTATATAGCCTAGCCTCATTGGTAAGGAAAATTTACAGTGCAAACAGTAGTTTCAGAGAATGTCCACAGGCTTCAATGAACCCCTCTGCGGTACAGAAGTTGGAATGGTGCTTTGGACTCCTTAACTAATTATAGCAATGACAAACTTGATTTTGTCTAGCATGAGATAATATTGTACAGTAGTCATTTTGTGCTTCATCTTTACTTTGGAATTTACATCTCAAATGATAATTCTACAATGTGCACTATTTTGGATTTGATAAACTTTTAATGAAGGAGAAGTTTGCTTGTTATTGACGAGAACATCCTATGTTTCATAATTCAACAGTCTACTTGCTAAGATGCTAACTTCATTATCAGATACTCACAATGTGGGGATCCTTTTGGGCAAGACTGGGTTCCTGCAGAATGTGATGTTTCCATCAGGCCAGGTTGGTTTTGGCATGCCTCGGAGAAACCAAAAAATGCTACCACTCTACTTGACATATACTACAAGTCTGTTGGTAGAAACTGTCTACTCATATTGAATGTCCCACCAAATTCATCTGGCCTAATTTCTACTGAAGACATGCAAGTCCTTCAGGAATTTACTGAGATTAGGCAGACAATTTTCTCTCAGAATTTTGCTGTCAATGCCACTGCCACAGCAAGCACCGTGCGCGGTGGCCTTGGCAATCAGCAGTTTGCACCCTCCAATGCGCTTCAGGAAAACATATAATCTTATTGGGCTCCAGAGGAAGGAAAGAGCTCCTGGGAAATGCTCTTTGATCTCGGACAATCTGCTTCATTCAATGTGATCCAGCTTCAGGAGCCTATCCAGATGGGACAACGTGTAATCAAGTTCCACGTGGAAATCTTGGTGGATGAATTGTGGAAAACAATTTTTGAAGGCACAACAATTGGTTACAAGAGGCTGCTTCAATTTCCAGTTGTCGAAGGTCAATTTCTGAAGCTGACAGCGCACGACCAGATCCGCTGATCTCATTCTTCGGTGTTTTCATGGATTCCTTTTCAGTCACATATAGCTTAGAGAATCATGAGAAACCATTTTTAATAGTAATGAAGTAATAATGTTGAGGACAGACCATTCTTTTGGCAACAAGAGTATGGCCACAATGTAGTATTGTAGTGGTGGAGTACAGTTATGTAAAGTGGTATTACTTCATGAGCACATTGAAGAAACCGATTCAGAATGTAAGAATACATATATGTTGATTTATTGTTGTAATTCTTCTTCAACCTGGATTCAAGAAGCCAATGGCATTCAACGATGAACCATGTGTATTAGTGTATATGTCAGAAGTCAGCTTTGCTTGTTGAAGCATCCTCAACTAAAAGGTAAAAAACTCTACTTTCTGCAAATCATGCATATTTTTATACGGCTAGTCTCAATAAAGATTTCATAAAATTTTATGAGCATTAAATATGTTGACATGATAATGTATTAATGAAGAGAGATGTGATAAGAATTTTATGGGAGTATAAATAGTTTCATTTCTGTACTATTTTTAAAATCTAAATGTGTTGAAAACTAAGACATAAAACTTCTATTCAGACTGACCTACTTGCCCAAATCACTGAATGATGCTACAAAGAAACTTCCGTAGTACTCCCAATCCAGAAGTGATAACATTAGACAATGCACGTAGAGTAACGCTGAGTTTGAAAGCGAAATTTGGCTTAGATTTTTTAGTGGCACGTAAAACAAAATAAATAAATTATTAATATATGATTAATTAAGTAATTAAGTATTAATTATTATAAACTTAAAAATATATTTATTTAATTTTTTTAAAGGAATAAAAAATATTTAAAAATATAAACTGTTAGCAGTTTAGAAAACGTCTCGAGGTAAACGAGCTAGTAGCAACTAGCAACATCCAAACTCACCTTCAAACTCAGCGGGTGAAAAACGAGCTAGTAGCAATTTTAAGGTTGTCTGGATCAAAGCCTCTCATCTGACAAGGCTTGATGGTGTACAGACAGGACTTACGTATTCTATCTCAGAAGACGGAAACCAGGACAGCGAAACGCCATGAGCCCCTGACCGTCTTCCACCTCAGGCCTCCCGCACAGCTGAGCTGCGCCGCGCACCCGACCAGATGGCTCCGACTCACACCGTTCCCATCCCCATGTAAACCCCACCAGATTTATCGAGCAGGCGCGCCGGCTTTGCCGCCGCGCGCCGCCGCGACGACCATGTCTGACCAACCACCTCCCTACACACCCCTCCCCCTCCTCTCATCCTTTCCCCCAAATCCCTACCCTGCCCAAACCCCCGATCCTGCACCCACGCCCACCCTTGTCCTCCCCAACCCCGCCTTCCCCAACAAGCGGAAGCGCACCGGGTTCCGCCGCAAGCTCCCCTCCGGCTCCCCTGCCGCCCCCGTCGCCGTCGCCGTCGCCGCGTCTCCTTCCACCCAGCCGCCCCTCGCCTCCGCCGCCGATGACATCATAGTGATCAACCGGGAGCCGACAGCGGAGGCAGTTACCGCGCTCACCGCCGGCTTCCCGGCGGACTCCCTCACCGATGAGGAGATCGAGGCGGGCGTGGTCTCCGACGTGGGCGGCATCGAGCAGGTGAACTACATCCTAATACGCAACCACCTCCTCACCAGGTGGCGCGAGACCTTCAACTCATGGCTCGCCAAGGAGTCCTTCGCGACGCTAATCCCGCCCCACTGCGACCACCTCCTCAACGCCGCCTACTCCTTCCTCGTTTCGCACGGCCACATCAACTTCGGCGTGGCGCCCGCCATCAAGGAGCGCCTCCCCAAGGAGCCCACGAGACCCAACACTGTCATCGTTATCGGCGCTGGCCTCGCTGGCCTCGCCGCGGCACGGCAGCTGGTGGCCTTCGGGTTTAAAGTGGTCGTCTTGGAGGGCCGCAAGCGGGGCGGTGGCCGTGTGTACACCAAGAAGATGGAAGGGGGTGGACGCTCAGCTGCCGGTGACCTTGGCGGCAGTGTGCTTACCGGCACATTTGGGAACCCGCTGGGCATTGTGGCGAAACAGCTCGGCTTGCCGATGCACAAGATCAGAGACAAGTGCCCACTTTACATGCCTGATGGGTTACCAGTTGATCCTGAGATAGATAAGAAAGTGGAGGGTACATTTAACAAGCTTCTTGATAAGTCTAGTCTTCTACGGGCGTCAATGGGGGATGTGGCAATGGATGTCTCGCTCGGCGCTGCACTTGAGACATTACGCCAGACAGATGGCGATATCTCTACTGACCAGGAGATGAACTTGTTCAATTGGCACTTAGCTAATCTGGAGTATGCTAATGCAGGATTGCTGTCAAAGCTGAGCCTTGCATTCTGGGACCAGGATGATCCGTATGACATGGGTGGGGATCACTGTTTCTTACCTGGTGGCAATGGGAGGCTTGTACAGGCCCTGGCAGAGAATTTGCCAATTGTTTACGAGAGGACAGTGCACGCTATACGTTATGGAGGGGATGGGGTTCAGGTGGTTGTCAATGGTGGGCAGGTGTATGAGGGCGACATGGCACTGTGTACTGTTCCACTTGGGGTTCTGAAAAATGGGGGCATCAAGTTTGTACCTGAGCTGCCACAGAGGAAACTTGATGGTATTAAAAGATTAGGCTTTGGGTTGTTGAACAAGGTTGCAATGTTGTTTCCTCATGTTTTCTGGAGCACTGAACTTGATACCTTTGGACACCTGACTGAAGATCCAAGTCATCGTGGTGAGTTCTTTCTGTTCTATAGTTATGCAACAGTGGCTGGTGGTCCGTTGCTGATGGCACTGGTTGCTGGTGAAGCTGCCCACAACTTTGAAACCACACCCCCTACTGATGCTGTCAGTTCAGTTCTCAAGATATTGAGAGGTGAGACCTTTATCTAATCATCAGTTTTTTTGATACACTATCATCAGAATTTTTTACTACCTTATGCAATGGTCATCTAGTGATGTAAAATCTATCATCGTATTTTAGATCACTATATGACTATATGCATAAGGTAATGATTCAATATGCCTCACCCAAGTGACTCTTGCAACAGACTCTTTATTCCATTAACCTCTGTAATTGCACTCAAATATATTTTAGTCATGTATATAGTATGTTGTTGCAGTAGGTTCGACTGCTTAAAACCTTGGTTTTTTGTCTAAAAGATCAATGTTGTGGTCTCAGGTATCTATGAACCGCAAGGTATTGAGGTCCCAGATCCTCTGCAAAGTGTTTGTACTAGATGGGGCACAGACTCCTTCAGTCTAGGTTCATATTCTCATGTTGCTGTTGGAGCATCTGGAGATGACTATGATATACTAGCTGAAAGTGTTGGAGATGGGCGACTGTTTTTCGCTGGTGAGGCCACCACAAGACGTTATCCAGCAACAATGCATGGTGCTTTTATTAGTGGTCTGCGGGAGGCTGCAAACATCACTCTCCATGCCAATGCCCGAGCAGTAAAGAGCAAAGTTGAAAAGGGTCCATCAACAAATACACAGGCTTGTGCTGCTCTACTCGTGGACTTGTTTAGGCAACCAGATTTAGAATTTGGTAGCTTCTCTGTCATTTTTGGTGGAAAAGCTTCTGATCCAAAATCGCCAGCCATTCTGAAGGTGGAACTAGGGGGCCCTAGAAAGAAAGGTGCAACTGAAGGGGGAAAGGCGGACCAGCACCACTCAAATAAATTGTTGTTTCAGCAACTCCAATCACATTTTAACCAGCAACAACAACTTTATGTCTACACATTACTATCACGACAGCAGGCTATGGAGCTAAGAGAGGTTAGAGGAGGTGATGAAATGAGGCTGCATTACCTCTGTGAAAAGCTTGGTGTGAAATTAGTTGGCAGGAAAGGTCTTGGTCCGGGAGCTGATGCTGTGATTGCATCCATTAAGGCAGAGCGGAACAGCAGTAGAGCCAAAACCAGACCCTCAAAATTGAAAATTGGAATCCCTAAATCTAAATCTAGTTCCTGACTTTAGCTGCATTATGATCCGGAGCTACTGATACTTTGATTTAGAAGCTTGACCGCATGATTTTTCTTTACTCTCAATCGTATTTGTACATGGCAATCATGCTGTTTGTTCGAATGGAGCTTCTGCTGAGCGCTGGCTTTGTTCCAGAACAATCTGATCACATTTCTGGTGATTCTTAGATGATACAATGGTAATATGGTACTAGTTAGATTTGGAGATATCCCAGATTTATATAACACATCTGAAGGGTATGCTAAGGTAGCAAAACCTAGCTTGTATCGACAGTCAAATTATTCACTATTGAAGAATATTATAATCAAGATTGCCCAGATTCACAAACTGTAATAGCTGTTAGCTGATGTACGTGATTCAGTGAGAAATGAGGTATTTATATTCTACTCTTTGCTCTGGACAGGGGTATAAGCGATGGAACTCAACTCAGGTGCTCACAGAAAAAAGGGTGCGTACTGTTAGTTTGTGGCCATTCAGACATATTAACCGACCAGTCCACTTCCGCGACACATGATTAGCAGAAATCGCAGCAGCGCCATAGTACAAACTGGAAGATAAATGTTTGCATCGTAATGACGACGGTATTATTTTCTAAGTTTTGGCATACCAATTCTGATATATAATGCTGGATGTCACTAAAGATGACCATGATCAACCAACACCAACATAAACTTTGAATTGACTCAGAGTTTGACAACAAAGCACGAAAATTGGAGAAAAAAAATCGATGCCAGTAAAGAGATACAGAAAATATTATGCATGAAACCAACAGCCGGGCAAATCACTGTCAAGAATGCAGCCATAACCGATCATGCAGTCTCTCTTCTCCTGTACCAAGCATCTCATCAACCTTCTCTCCATCCCGGTAGAAATGGAAGGTTGGGGTGTATCGGATGTTCTGTGTTGTTTCTGGGCATTCATCAATATCAGCATAGATGAAAGTAAGATTCTTGAATTCATTACTGAACCTGCAGAAGGGTGGAAGAATCTGACTGCAAACACGGCACCTGTATAAATAAACGGAAGGAATGAATAATTCACAGAGTTAAAGCGATAGTATCATATATGTTGTTAACCAATACCAACAGAATTGCTAGGAAAATTCTGGGCTATACAAATTTGTCTTTACACTTGCAATATACAGCAAATGATGAACCGATTTTCTATAGTTGGTAGGTAAGTCATACTGTGGTCAAACCAATTTATAACATAAATCTAGTTTACTCCTAAGGCAGCTAAATGTCCATGAGTCCATCAGAATAATCAATTTTACAGGTTTAAATGCTCATACTTGTACATCATACTCAAATGACAACCGCTAACTGCAACAGCTGCTGATTACTCAATTTAACCCAAAGGAAATATGAATACTAGTATGAAGTCACCAAATAGTCCAGAGATTTATGAACTGTTATTTGTAGTTAATAATATATAGTCTGCACATCGCTGGATCGTGAGCTATGACGTGACACATGGAGAGAGAGGTTACATACCATGAAGCACCATAGTTGATAACAGCCTGCAAAAGAAGAACACAAAGATTTCAATCAAAAGAAACTCCAGGACTTCAACAGATGTTCATCCATAGTATAATCACATCAGCAGAGTACATTTACTCATGTTTTCAATTATCATTTTGTAGCTAAAGTTTAGGTGAAACTTAATCACATAACAGAAACAAAAAAGGCACAAACTATCCCAATTCAATATTGCCCCTACCAGTTGTACGGCCAAGGACAAAACGTTGGCAGCCTCTAAACTTGTTCAAGCCGTCTAGCATCGGAAAGCACTTGTTCCATGTGTGCTCTTAAAGTAAGGAATAGAGAGGAGTGTCGCCGGCAGATGCTGGGGAGGAGCAGCCATACTTACGGGTGATTTGGACGATTTGAGGGAATCGAGCATCCGCTTGCCGCGGTCGCTGCCGACGCTCCGTAGATTGCCGTGTGAGCTGCCCGGAAGCGAGAGGCCAGTGCCCTCCAGGCCTGTCTTCTTGGCCTCCCCCTCCATCCTTCTAGCTTGCTCCCTCCAAATCGAGGAGACGGTGAGAGAGAGGAACCTTGGAAGGCGGAGGCGGAGAGCGCACACCAAGAGAGTACACGAATCTATTCAAAATTCTAAATTTTTTAAAATTGTGAGTATATACCAAGGTGTAATCTAGAATTTGATTTGTACTTATTGTTAGTGATATGCCCTAGAGGCAACATGGAGATGTTGGATATCATGTCAATGTTTATGTATTTATGAATAAAATGTTATTCAGTTCCATGAAATAGACATCTTGTATTGATCAATAAGTACGTGACTTATTTATGAGACTCTTTATGTATGAATCTATTTCTAAACGATCCCGATCATATGTCATATTGTTGGAACAAATATGATTCTAAGATCGGCATGTTTATTGATTGATGATCATGTCTCATAGATCATGGGTATGGAGATACCAAATCAATAAACATGGACATATGTGTTGGAGAACACATTGTTGGATAGACCCACCATGAGACACTACGGAATTAATGTGCCATTAGTTGGTCTCGGTAGTGTTGGTACAAAGTCCTTAGACCCGAGATCACCATGGATTCCAACATGTGTAGTAGCCTACTTTGGGACTACCAAACGCTATTCCGTAATGCGGATAGTTATAAAGGTAGTTTTCGGGTTTGCTATGAAACATGGAGTGGGATGTGAGTGATCAAGATGGAATTTGCCCTCCTTTGGAGAGATCTCTCTGGGCCCCTCGAGGTAATGGATTATGGAAATGCATGGCCATGCTAAGTTGATTGAGGAGTCAATCAACGGATAGATAATCCAATACGGTTCGAGTGAATGGTTAAGCTATTGAAGGGATGACACACATCTTGCCTATAGCTTAACCGGTATCGTGAGGCAAAGGGATTTGTGTACACATTACGGGTTGAGCCGATATTATATTTTTATACTATGGTGTCAATATGTGCTTGCTAGGCGCCGCCGTTGTGTCGACCGAGTTGGACTCGAGCCGACGGTCGGCTAAGTTAGACTATAGCCGAAACCGAGTATACCTGAACCTACGGGTCGCACGCTTAAGGGGATAAGAACGGCATTCGAGTTGGACTCGGATACGGCTCGATCGGATAGGGATCCGATCGGATAGAGTCCTATAGGCTTACGACGTATGGGTGTCAACTCTATGAGATACGGATGAGATCCGGTTCAAAAATAGAGTCCCGATCGGCCACTAGTCCTAGTCGGCCAACTCTATATAAAGGAGGGAGGGGGGAGAGCTGCGACATGTCAATTGCATCGCGTGCAACGAAGTCGCCGAGATCAATCGCACGGAAACCCTCCCCACTTTCGAGCCAAACCCTAGCCTTGCATCGCGTGCTAGCACACGGGTGTACGGCGTTCGTCCCCGGACGTGTGGATACCGGTAGAGGCGCTCGCTACGTTGCGCGCCGTTGATCGGCCGGATTGGCTGCAATCGGAGCGATCGGCGTGGTGGAATCGGCTGCGGTCGGGCGCATCGGAGCGAGGCGTGAGAACGCGGCCGGACGACTCGAATCGGCGATTGGCGAATCGGCGTCTCCGGAATCGGCTACACTGTTCGGATCGGATTGTCCTGATTGGTTATTCCGCTGCACTCTACTCCAATCGGTAACGATCTATCGGCCCTTACTTGCAAGTGTTCCTGGTTTGCGCGGTTAAAAGTTTTTGTTTTCGGCTAGCGTAGCCTCCGCGTAATCCTTCACTTATACCTAGCAACAAAACAACTCAAATTCAACTTTATTTTACAGTCCATTATTACATACCTAACTAATTATATGTTTGGATGTTACATACCTAAAATCAAAATCTAAAAAAAATGTTTCAATTGAGTTCAAACTTGTTTGAACTAGTTAGTATAGAAATTAATGTTCATACATAAACATTTAAAAAATTCCTTCTCATTTGAATTGGGTATATACTCAATTTGCATCTTGGTGTTCGGTACCATGGTGCCCAGTTAATTTTAATATATACACACACACGATGATTTGTTACAATGGAATTTGATGTACTACTATCTGTAAAACAATTACCCATAATGACATCCAAAAATGAATTGACGATCCTCGGTTCATACTATGAAGGGGCAACAGGAAAATAGTTGTTCATGTATGAACACAATAATCACCAGAAGAATTGATTTTAGCTGCTCTGCCCAACAATTAAAAATCATGAAATCGCTATCCATCAATTAAATGCTGACAAAAGTTGTAAATACTAACTGACATCAAGAAAGGAGCCCGGAAAATTCAGAACACAAAAGGTAGAGCAAAAGACAGTACACACCTGAACCTGGTCTAGGGACAGTCCCGAACTTCCATCAATCCAATACCGTGTGGAAGAGAAATCTGCAAAATAACTACCCTGCCAACAAAATATCTAAAAACGTTAGAGCCTATCAACAGAATGCAAAGCTCCCAGAACCAAATACGAAATCATTTACATGTATATGCGGCTTGCTCGGTCCAGATCGACACCATTCGACACAGGTCCCAGCTGCTTGATTCCCTCCTGCAAATGACCAAGTAGTGCCGATGTGTGTACCTACTCCCGGCCGCAGCAGCGGCTTGCGACCACGGCTTGGGAGGCGGCCAGCACAACTGGCAGCCACTATGGCCTCAATCGCTTACCTGTGTACAAATTTTTCTCCGGTTCCTGTTTCAAATTTCTAGAAATTGACGAAGCAACCACTAAAAAAATCAAGATCGGAGGAAGGATGTACTGAATTCCTCGTGAAAACAACAGTATAGCAGCAGCAGGCAGACCACAATTATCCACGGTTCTGATCCCTGTAAAAACAACAGGTGTGTAAAAAGAAAGAAAACAAAGACAACAGGATAAAGGGAGCAGATCAGATGGGTGGTGGAGTTGATGCCGGGTGCACGGAGGAGACGTGGTGAGGTCGCTGGTCGATCACGCAGGTGCATGCGCTGCCGGGGATAGATCTGCAGGTGAGGATGTCGCTGCAAATCATAACAAACAAGCGTCGTCACTGGTCTGCCTACCCTTCGGTGCCTCCGTCCACCGCTCAATGAAGGGGCTGCGACGGAGGCGAACCTCACCAAGCGCTAGTGACGGATGTAGAAACGATCTTCGCTCCGGCTAACTAATACAAGACTAAAATAATTCGTTTCGAGCTAAGTAATATACAGTAATATACAGGTAAAATAAATATTTTTAAGTTATTGATAGTCATCAAATTATAAAAGTTTAATCTTAATCTTATCTAAAACGTTAAAAATTATAAGTGCTAGTTAACTGAATTAGTTGTTAAGATGGCAAAAGCAACTGAATTCAGGGACTATTTACACAACAATTGATATCTCCACATACGATGAATTTTGATGAATCACTCTTTTTTTTATCTAACGGTTTACGACGAATTACTTCTTCGCTATAAAATCAGACTCAATCACATCGACCGCCACCAGTCCTACGCACGTACAACATCCACCTTATGTCACTAGTGTCTCGGTCTCCTACTCAAACCTAATCCTATGAACCTAACCTCACTAAGTCGCTGCTAGGGCTGTTCATTACCGGTTTAATTAAATCTGGTTAACACATTGAGACCTAACCAAAACCAAAGAAGGAAACAAAGCATAAAAGCAACGAATGCCCGTTGCAAGAGATAGGAAAGGGACTTGATGCATGCGAGGAATCACTACGTGTATATGCATGGTGTTATACCGGGATGCTGTGTGAAGAGGAAGGGCAAGGCGCAGGCGCCGGCGGCGGGCGCGACGCCGCGGTGCGGGCGCCGCCGGCGCGCGGGGCCACGCGCGGGGCCGAGGGCAGGGCGCCGGCCGCCGGGCGCGCGCGGGGGAGCAGATTCTTGCGGCGGCGCAAAGCAGTGCACAGAGATGGCTGGGGTGACTGGTGAGCGAGGTGAGCTGTTGGGGTTATAGGCTGTTGTGCCGTAATTTTTAGTGGGGCTATTGGGTTATACATGAATTTTTTAAAAAGGTTATTAGACTGTATCTGTGTTTCTCATTATTTTATAAAGCAATTGGGCCTCACTCCGGGCTACAGCCCAGGTAGTTCGGGGCCCAAAATTCGCCCCTACCAAGCGCCACCGCAAGGATGTTGGCCACCATCGCCGCGGAAGGAGAAGATCGGGCATCGGCGGTCCATACCTCTGGTCCACGATGGGGGGTGGATGGGCAGACCGGTGGTGCGTCCTTCATATCACAACAGGGTAGGAACTATAGGTGGCCAAACGGGCGCACGGCACGGGTACGGGCACGGGCATAGTTTGGCACGACACTATGCGACACAACTGATTAGCCGTGCCATGCCTTTTAGTGTCGCCGTGCTGGGACTTAGGCCCAGGCACGGCACTAAGAGGCCTGGAGCGTGTCGTGTCGTGCTGCTTGGCACGGCAGCACTGCAGTGCCCGTGTCGGCACTGGCACTAAACAAAAGTTACATATGAAAATGATCAGAACACTAAGTAGAATACAATGTAGATGTTCATTTTTCCATATAACAACTTAATAAGTACAAATGAGTTCATGAATCAAAAAAAGTAGAAAGATAAGACGGATATATCAAAAGATCATTTTATTGGGAGCTTGTGCAATGGCTGCCTCATTAAAAACCTGTCTAGGTAAAACTCACCCTTGTGAGAAACCCTAGACAGGGAAAAAGAGTACAGCCAAGCTCCATTATAATGTCCATATTATAGTTCAGAGTTCACAAAGTCCACATTACAATCCACATTACACAAATGACCACTAAAAGACTAAACTACTCAATCGATTCATCCTCTTCCTCAAATGTTTCTTGAAGCTCCTTGTCCTCCACCATTTGCTGCAGCCTGGCTTCAGCAGCCTCCTAATCCTTTAGGCAGGTTAGCATCTCCACCATCTGTGGCTTCAGCTTTCTCCTCCGCTCCTCGATGATCCTGTCAGTCATGCTAAAGGTAGATTCTGAAGATATGGTAGAGACAGGAACGATTAAAACATCTTTAGCCATGATGGACAACACTGGGTATGTAAGTTTGTGCTGATGCCACCAGTCCAATATGTTAAAGTCATCATTTAACTGGTTCACAGTGTCACAGTCCAAGTAAGATATGAGTTCAGATGCATTAGAAGCAGAAGATGCAGCATGCAACAGGGAAATTGCAGAGGGTATCTCTAGACATGATTAAGTGTGCAGTACTAGCTAGAGTATTCGTACCAGAATCAAGATCACTATCATCATCATAAATTTCATCCCAAGCAGACCTTTTCTTACCAGACAGGTTAGGAGGGTCAGTCCTCCTCAACCTTATAGCTCCATATTTCTCCTCATACTTGTTGTAAACATCTGTAAGTCTAGCTCTAGTTGCAAGCTGGTAAGAAGTGTAATCTATACTAGTAAGGGTACCCAACCTCCTGAACACTCTATGGAAACCTTTCATTTTAGCTCTAGGGTCAAGGATGAATGCAAAAGAATAAAGCAAAGGAATGTCCCTTAAGTACTTATTATATTTGTCTATCATAGGTTGAATCTAGCCTAGCAAGCAAACGAACAAGCTCAGTATGAGCACGCATAGGACAGTACTCCCAATTGCGCATACTACCATCAGGATTAAAAGAGATCTGAGAATGAGCCATGCGCGTTTTCTCACAGCGCCTGGGGCATCTATCCCTATGCCGAGTGAGGTGACCAGTGTCACCACTAGAGAGAGCAGAGTACTGCCTACCGCAATGGTTGCACTCAGTAGCATACCTGACCTTCTTACCATTCACCATTTTGAATAGCTTCTGGAAATCTTGCCATACTGCAGAGGTCGAGGGACGAGCGCACTTGGCCTCGTTCTCAACCTCTACAGGAGCAGGAGCTTCCTCGTCCCCTGGTTCACTGCCATCGTCGACGTCGATCTCGATCGGAGTCGGAGCCGAAAGGCTATGTCCGAATAGAGCCTGCGCGTCCTCTGTCAGGTCCTCTTCATCGTCATCTCCGGCCATCCCACACAGCCGCCTCTCATCATTAGTGTCCATCGAGACAGTCTCTGAAGGGTTACGCGGAGGCTACGCTAGCCGAAAAACAAAACTTTTAACCGCGCAAACCAGGAACACTTGAAAGTAAGGGCCGATAGATCGTTACCGATTGGAGTGTGCAGCGGAAATAGCCAATCAGGGCTATCCGATCCGGACGTGTAGCCGATTCCTGCCAGCCGACAGCCGATTCCCGGGGATAGCCAATTCGCCAATCAACCGATTCGCAGATGCCGTAGCCGATCCGAGTCGTCCGACTGTGTTCTCGCGCCTCGCTCCGATGCGCTCGACCGCAGCCGATTCCTCCACAGCCGATCAACAGCGCGCAACGTAGCAGCGCCTCTACCGGTATCCACACGTCCGGGGGCAGAACGCCGAACACCCGTGTGCTAGCACGCGATGCAAGGCTAGGGTTTGGCTCGAAAGTGGGGAGGGTTTCCATGGAGATTGATCTCGGCGACTTCTGTTGCACGCGATGCAATTGACTTGCCAGCTCTCCACCCGTACCTCCTTTATATAGAGTTGGCCGACGGGACTAGTGGCCGATCGGACTCTATTTTGAATCGGATCCTATCCGAATCTCACGAGTTGGCCGCCCATACGTCGTAAGCCCATAGGACTCTATCCGATCGGATCCCTATCCGATCGAGCCGTATCCGAGTCCAACTCGAATATCTATTCTATCCCCTTAAGCGTGCGACCACGTAGGTTCAGGTATACTCGGTTTCGGCTATAGTCTAACTTAGCCGACCGTCGGCTCGAGTCCAACTCGCGAGCCTGTCAACGGCGCGCCTAGCAGCACGTATTGACACCATAGTATACAAGAATATAATATCGGCTCGAACCTGTAATGTGTACACAAATCCCTTTGCCTCACGATACCGTTAAGCTATAGGCAAGATGTGTGCCATCCCTTCAATAGCTTAACCATTCACTCGAACCGTATTGGATTATCGTCCGTTGATTGACTCCTCAATCAACTTAGCATGACCATGCATTTCCATAATCCATTACCTCGATGGGCCCAGAGATATCTCTCCAAAGGAGGAGCAAATTTCATCTTGATCACTCACATCCCACTTCATGTTTCATAGCAAACCCGAAAACTACCTTTATAACTACCTAGTTACGGAATAGCGTTTGGTAGTCCCAAAGTAGGCTACTACACATGTTGGAATCCATGGTGATCTCGGTCTAAGGACTTTGTACAAACACTACCCGAGACCAACTAATGGCACATTGATTCTGTAGTGTCTCATGGTGGGTCTATCCAACAATGTGTTCTCTAACACATATGTCCATGTTTATTGATTTGGTATCTCCATACCCATGATCTATGAGACATGATCATCAATCAATAAACATGCCGATCTTAGAATCATATTTGTTCCAACAATATGACATATGATCGGGATCGTTTAGAAATAGATTCATACATATCGAGTCTCATAAATAAGTCACGTACTTATTGATCAATACAAGATGTATATTTCATGGAACCGAATAACACTTTATTCATAAATACATAAATATTGACATGATATCTAACATCTCCATGTTGCCTCTAGGGCATATCACTAACAATCTCCCACTTGCACTAGAGTCAATCATGTAAGTATCTAATACCCATTGCTCTTGTGTGCGCCTCATGCTTCGAGGAAGAGGTTTTGTCGCGGATCGGTTATGTTGAGATCCGTGTGCACTTTGCATATCTTGACATCACCTCTGTCCACTATCTCGCGGATGAGATGATATCGCCAAAGTATGTGTTTGGACTTCGATGTGACCTCGGCTCCTTGGCTTGCGCAATGGCTCCACTATTATCACAATAGAGAGACATTGGACCGTCGTACTAGTCATCACACCAAGCTCGAAAGGAATTTCTTGATCCAAACGCCTCCTTTGCGGCTTCCGAAGCAGCAATGTACTCGGCCTCCGTTATAGAATCAGCAACGTATCCCGCTTGGAACTCTTCCGTGTCGCGCCTCCGTTCAGCGAACACGAACCCATTGCGATCTATAATCATCCTTGTCCGTTTGGAAGCTAGCATCGGTGTAACCACTTACAACGAGCTCTTCTTCACCTCCATAGACTAGGAACATATCCTTAGTTCTTCTCAAGTACTTAAGGATATTCTTTATGGATCCAGTGACCTTCACTGGATCTCGATGTATCTGCTCGTAGCACTCAAAGCGTACGAGACATCGGGCGTGTACAAAGCATGGCATACATGATGGATCCAATTGCCGAAGCATATGGAACCATACCCATCTTATTCCGCTCATCATGTGTCCGAGGACACCGATTCTTGCTAAGATTAATGCCATGTGACATGGGCAAGAAACCTTTCTTGGAATCATGCATGTTGAACCTTTTCAACACCTTGTCAATGTATGTACTTTGGCTTAATCCAATTAGCCTCTTGGATCTATCTCTATAGATCCGAATGCCCAATATGTATGCTGCCTCCCTAAGTCTTTCATGGAAAAACTATTTTTCAATGAAGACTTGACGGATTCTAGCATAGGGATATCATTTCCAATCAACAATATGTCATCCACATATAAGATTAGAATACAATTGCGCTCCCACCGACCTTTTGTAAACACATGCCTCTTCTTCGTTTTTGATGAAACCAAACCCTTTGATTACTTCATCAAAACGAATATTCCAACTCCGAGATGCTTGCTTCAATCCATAAATGGATTTCGTAGCTTGCATATCTTTCCAGCGATTCTGGATCGACAAAACCCCGAGGTTGTATCATGTATACATCCTCGCTTAGGTTTCCATTTAGGAAAGCCGTTTTGACATCCATCGCCATATCTCATAATCGAAATATGCAGCAATCGCTAGGATAATCCGAATAGATTTAAGCATTGCGACGGGCGAGAAGGTTTCATCATAATCAACTCCTTGAATCTGTTTAAAACCTTTCGCCACCAATCGCGCCTTATAGATGTGAACATTTCCATCCATATCGGCCTTTTCTTAAAAACCCATTTGCACTCAATGGTTTTGACACCATCAGTGGATCAACCAAGTTCCAAACTTGATTGTCGTACATGGATTCTATTTCGGATTTCATGGCTCCAAGCCACTTGTTGGAATCGGGTCCCACCATCGCTTCCTCATAGGTCTTAGGTTCATCGTTGTCCAACAACAATATATCACGTTGTTCCGCACTGTGAACTGTCGGTGCACGACGTGATCTTTCGGACCTCGTGGGCGTGTATCTACAACCGGTGGCGTAACACTTTGCTCCTCCTGTTGTGGTTCGTGGTCGCGAAACGTTTTCTTGTGTTTCTTGAACTTCTTCAAGATGCACCCTGCTCCCACTAACCCTTCTTGAAAGAAACTCTTTCTCCAAGAAGACACCGTGTCGGGCGACAAACACTTTGCCTTGTTCCCGATTATAAAAGTAATATCCCTTAGTTTCCTTAGGATATCCCACAAAGAAGCACTTGTCGATTTGGGTGTGAGCTTGTCGGATCAGAACGCTTTACATAAGCTTCGCATCCCCAAATTTTGAGAAAAGACAAACTAGGGGTTGCCCTGTCCATATCTCATATGGTGTCTTTTCAACCGACTTAGATGGAACTCTATTTAGTGTGAGCGCAATGTTTCAAGAGCATATCCCCGAAGGATAACGGAAGATCACTTTGGCTCATCATCGACCGCACCATGTCCAACAAGGTGCGATTTCTCCGTTCGGACACCCCATTCCATTGTGGAGTTCTGGCGGAGTCAAGCGTGGAACAATTCCACAATCTTTCGGATGATTACCAAACTCTTGGCTCAAGTATTCTCCTCCACGATCGATCGTAGAAACTTGATTGTTTTCCCTAAATGATTACGTACTTCATTCTGGAATTCTTTGAACTTTTCAAATGATTCGGACTTATGTCTCATTAAGTAGATATAACCATATCTACTTAAGTCATCGGTAAAGGTAATGAAGTACGATAACCACCTCGGCCGTTGAGCTCATTGGTCCACATACATCGGTATGTATGAGTGCCAACAAGTCACTTGCTCTTTCACGTGTCCCGTGAAAGGTGCCTTTGTCATCTTACCAAGTAAACAAGACTCACATGTCTCAAATGATTCAAAATCAAAAGAGTGAAGCAATCCATCCTTATGGAGCTTCTCCATGCGTTTCGATTTATATGGCCTAAGCGACAATGCCGGATAAACGTGGGGTTTATATCATTAGAGAGTTGCCTTTCGTATTAATGTTATAGATGGGAGACGCTTCAAGATTCAAAACGTATAATCCATTCACCAATGGAGCATGAAAATAGAACATATCTCTCGGATATATTGAACAACCATTGTCCATTAATCTAAAATCATATCCTTCCGCTTGCAAACATGAAGCGGAAATAACGTTTTGACATAGTGTTGGAACACAATAACAATTATTCAATTCCAAAACTAATCCCGAAGGTAGATGAAGTGTGTCGGCCGACAAGAACCGTAGCAACGCTTGCTCCATTGCCGACGCGCAGTTCACCTCGCCCCTTCTCAATCCTCTACTTCTTCTCATTCCCCGCAACGATTTGCAAATATGAGCTACGATCCGGTATCAAATACCCAAGAATCGGTAGGTGAAGTAGCAAGATTAATGTCTATAACATTAATACCGAGCGAAGTCGTACTTTGCTTCTTTTTGAGATCCTCCATGTACTTCTTGCAGTTCCTTTTCCAGTGGCTGTCTCCTTACGGTAGAAGCAAACGGCATCGATGCCGCCGACCCCTTCTTGCCCTTCTTTGCATTGGAGGCACTCGCGATCTCATCGGGAGTTAACTTCCTCTTGGTGCAAAGCTTCTTGCAGTGGTTTGTGCTTAGCCTTCGCATCATCATCACATGATGACCGTTTTCTGGATACTCTCCTCTGTCTTTAGCATCCCATGCAATTCAGCCAAGGTCCTATCCATATTGTTCATGTGATAATTCAATATGAATGGCTCGAAGCTCGGAGGGAGCGACCGGAGAATCACATCGAGTAGCCAACTCTTGGCTAAGGGGAAAACCTAGTTTTTCCGGACTCTCAATGTAGCCAATCATTTTTATCACATGCGGATCGACGGGATTCCCTCAACAAGCTCGCACACAAACAAGGACTTTGAGGTGTTGAACCTCTCGGCCCGAGCTTGGTTCTCAAACATGCCACGTAGTCCCTGAATAATAGTGTGAGCATCGTGCTCTCATATTGCTTCGAAGCTCGGGGACATTGTAGCAAGCATGAGACAGCTTATATCTAGGGCATCATTAGTGTGCTTCTCGTAAGCCCTCCGTGCAGTTGCAGTGGCGTTATTAGGCAAATCCTCGGGATAGGGTACTTCAAGAACGTACTCCTTACGCTCTTGCTTGAGAACAATTCTCAAGTTGCGATACCAATCCATAAAGTTTGTTCAGTTTAATTTTTCTTTCTCGAGAATAGATCGCAAATTAAAGGTACTGGGTGTAGTATTAGCCGCCATTTATTCTACAAAGAAAAGCAAAGTTTAGCACAATGTTTATGCTATGTCTATTGTTAAACAATTTAACATTAGACTCCCATTACGTATTTTCCACCTTCCCTCTAGGTTACGTATTGGGTCAAGATCCACATGTTAGTTAATTTTCTAGTGAGCTTTGGCATCACTGCTAGAAAATTAGTAACATCGGTAAGCAACTCCTTGCTAATCACATCTCTATGTGACTCTTGTTGTTGGTGTGGCATCTCCATGCCCCGGCGCCAACCTATGCCCCAAGGCCCAAAACTGTTTTGATAGCCTTGTTAAGTAAACCAAATGCTCTTGCATGTATATGTCTGACATATACCCCCTCGTGTTATGATAGAGAATGGCACTCTGCTTTGGCAGACCCACCATTGACGAGCATAACGGTGACGGGTGCAACATTTGGAAGGGCATCATTACTACTTAATTTTGCGAGGGATGCTATCCTATCAAACAAACATATCACATATATGAAAGCAGGTAGAATAGCATATAATGAAATAGTATGGCCCCCTTCACATGGTGATCTCCATCTCCATGTCGGCGCTGAGGATCTCCATCTTCGGCACCATCTTCCAATGTGCATGATGCTTGATTTCTTCAAACTAAGCTACTACTATAGAAGCTCTAATTGAAGATTACATCGACTCGCAGGTCGTGAAAGAATATTACAAGCATTGCACGTATGAAAGAATATTACAGGATTGCACATATGAAAGAATATTACATGCATCACATGCATCTCATACATACAATAGGGCCATACCATCTCAAAGCATTCTCTGCAAAAACAAGTTAGGCGTAGAAACGTTTTCTACCTATCGCAGAGATACGGCACCGAGACGACCTATAAGGGGTACGCACACGGCGGTCCCGCTAGCCGGTTAGCGGGCGGGGAGGGGAGGGTGTCGAGGGGAAGCCGCCCCTCGCGGGCTTCCGGGCAGCGCCGGAACACCACACGAAATTCATAGATCCAATCTATGAAATCGCTTACGGAAACCATATCGGCGTAATCATATTATGTTGTCCCGATACACTATCAAGGGAGATGGTTTGCGTTGGCGCGAGGCAGCTAACAAGATCGGACTACGAGATAGCTTCGGCATAATCACATTATACCGTTCCGATACACTATCAAGGAACGCTATCTCGAAGCCGACTCAAACCGAGTTATATGGAAATTGCTTCGATGTAATCACATTATGCCGTTCCGATACACTATCAAGGAACGCAATTACCATCAACTCTCCTCAACAAATCCCGTAAAACCGATTGATCTAATCAACCCGTGCGCAAAACTTGTTCCAGATCCAATCTAAAACCCGAACTAAGCAAGATTAGCTCTGATACCACTAAAGGGTTACGCGGAGGCTACGCTAGCCGAAAAACAAAACTTTTAACCGCGCAAACCAGGAACACTTGCAAGTAAGGGCCGGTAGATCGTTACCGATTGGAGTGTGCAGCGGAAATAGCCAATCAGGGCTATTCGATCTAGAACTGTGTAGCCGATTCCCGCAAGACGACAGCCGATTCCCGGGGACAGCCAATTCGCCAATCAACCGATTCGCAGATGCTGTAGCCGATCCGAGTCGTCCGACTGTGTTCTCGCGCCTCGCTCCGATGCGCTCGACCGCAGCCGATTCCTCCACAGCCGATCAATAGCGCGCAACGTAGCAGCGCCTCTACCGGTATCCACACGTCCGGGGACAGAACGCCGAACACCCGTGTGCTAGCACGCGATGCAAGGCTAGGGTTTGGCTCAAAAGTGGGGAGGGTTTCCGTGGAGATTGATCTCGGCGACTTCTGTTGCACGCGATGCAATTGACTTGCCACAGCTCTCCACCCCTCCCTCCTTTATATAGAGTTGGCCGACTGGGACTAGTGGCCGATCAGGACTCTATTTTGAATCGGATCCTATCCGAATCTCACAGAGTTGGCCGCCCATATGTCGTAAGCCCATAGGACTCTATCCGATCGGATCCATATCCGATCGAGCCGTATCCGAGTCCAACTCGAATATCTATTCTATCCCCTTAAGCGTGCGACCCCGTAGGTTCAGGTATACTCGGTTTCGGCTATAGTCTAACTTAGCCGACCGTCGGCTCGAGTCCAACTCGCCGACTGTCACACAATGACGGCGCCTAGCAGCACGTATTGACACCATAGTATACAAGAATATAATATCGGCTCGAACGTGTAATGTGTACACAAATCCCTTTGCCTCACGATACCGGTTAAGTTATAGGCAAGATGTGTGCCATCCCTTCAATAGCTTAACCATTCACTCGAACCGTATTGGATTATCGTCGTTGATTGACTCCTCAATCAACTTAGCATGGCCATGCATTTCCATAATCCATTACCTCGAGGGCCCAGAGATATCTCTCCAACGGAGGGGCAAATTTCATCTTGATCACTCACATCCCACTCCATGTTTCATAGCAAACCCAAAAACTACCTTTATAACTATCCGATTACGGAATAGCGTTTGGTAGTCCCAAAGTAGGCTACAACACATGTTGGAATCCATGGTGATCTCGGTCTAAGGACTTTGTACCAACACTACCGAGACCAACTAATGGCACATTAATTCATGTAGTGTCTCATGGTGGGTCTATCCAACAATGTGTTCTCCAACACATGTGTCCATATTTATTGATTTGGTATCTCCATACCCATGATCTATGAGACATGATCATCAATCAAAAAACATGCCGATCTTAGAATCATATTTGTTCCAACAATATGACATATGATCAGGGATCGTTTAGAAATAGATTCATACATATAGAGTCTCATAAATAAGTCACGTACTTATTGATCAATACAAGATGTCTATTTCATGGAACTGAATAACACTTTATTCATTTATACATAAACATTGACGTGATATCCAACATCTCCATGTTGCCTCTAGGGCATATCACTAACAGTCTCGTCGTCGGAGACGGAGGCGGAGGCGGCCATGGTCCCTCGTCGGCATCCTGGTTCCTCAACGGTTGCACAGACACAGAACAAGAACAGATCTAGGGGTTAAGGATTGAGACAGACAAGCAATCACAAGAAAAGAACAGATCTAGGGTTAGGGTTAGGTCACCCACCTTCGCAGCCGAAGCACCAGAATCGCCGGCGAACCCAAGAGCCCTTGTTCCTCAATGGATTCTCATCCGGAGGACCAGATCCAGGTGAGATGGACGGAGACGGAGATGAAGAAGCGGACAAACAGAGGAAGAGGCTACATCGATGTTGCGGGATCAAGAGGAGGGAAGTTCTACGCTGTTTTGTGTGCCCGTGCCGGCCACCGGCGGCTCAAGAAGCCACCGGAGGGGGAGAAGAAGAGAGGAGGGGAGGGATCCAGAGAGAGCGCAGGCGGAGCAGAGCCGCCAGAGCGAGAGTGCGGCGAGACTGCGAGAGCGAGAGAGGAGAGAGAGCGAGAGAGGCGAATGAGGCTAGGGTTTCCAGGTGCCGATGGGGACGGCAACGGCCGCGTTATATAGTGCGCCCTAATGGTCGGATTCAACGGTCGGATGGAGCCGGGGGGCATCCAACGGCTGGGAGGCGAGGAGTCGTGCTGGCCCCATGCCGGCCCAATAAGTCGTGTCATGCCCGGGCCGATACTACAGGCTGCCATGGAGGCCTAGGCACGACACGGGGGTTGGGCCGTGCCAGGCACGGGCACTAAGCTGGCCGGGCCGGGCCATTCCTGGGCCGTGCTTTTTTGGGTAGTGCCCGGGCCGGCCCACTGTGCCCGTGCCATATGGCCATGTATAGTGGGAACCAACCTATACATATATTGATGTGCGGATAACATGTACTAAAAATATTACTCATTATAAACATGCGCGAAGAGAGAGATCCGTAAGTAAAAATTTTACTATCAATGCAAAAAAAGATGCGGGGGTGGGTGGTTGTTTGGTGGTTTGTGACCCATATATATATATATAAATTATATATATATAGTTGGGCTACTGTGTGGCGTGTCACACAACCCCATCCCGTGTGGCATGGCCGAATTTCTAATTTGAAAACTCAAATTGAAAAATCGAACCGTTCAAATTGTTCTACATATTAATATCGTCTTGTGACCAAATTTTATATTTTTTTTGAAATTTTTTACTATTTTATCGTATAGGTAAAAATGCATTAATCCAACGATTTCTGGAGTATCTATTTTATTGCATCATTGACCTATATGATAAAATAGTAAAAATTTCAAAAAAATATAAAATTTAGTCTACAAGGAGATATTAATATGTAGAACAATTTGAACAGTTGATTTTCAATTTGAGTTATATATATAACTATCTATAAAGCAAGTAGTGTTTCCATCGAAAATTTTCGTCCACGGCTATTTTACGAAAACCCCTTGAGTGTTTATAAAATTAACACGCAGTCCCAATGCTGAAAAGAAAGGGAGGGCTTGGATGGAGAAAAAAGACCTCCTGCGACCCTCCCTCCCGTCCCCGCGCCACGTCCCGCGCCCGTTCCTCTCGTCCCCATCCGCGTCGCGCTCCTCCTTCTCGTCGCCGCTCAGAGCTTCGCGCCGCCGCCTGGACCTTCATCCTCCGCCTGCTTTCCTCCCTGCGCCACCATGTCATAGTCTCGTAGATGGGGACGGATAGGGGGGATCAACAAGGGAAGCAAGTGAAGGAGTGTAAACAATTTGGGAGCCAAGTGTTGGCTGAGCTTCACGCGCGCCCCTCCTCCCGTCCGCGCGCGCCGCGCCCGCGCCCTCCCTCTCGTCCCCATCTGCGCGCGCCCTCCTCTCGTCCCCATCTGCGCCGCGCCCTCCCTCCCCGTCGCCCGTCGGAGCTCCCTACGCCGTCGCTTGGACCTTCGCCCTCCGCCTGCTTCCCTCCCTACGCCACCGTGTCGTAGTCTCGTAGATGCGGGCGGATATGGGGGATCAGCAAGGGAAGCAAATGAAGGAGTGTAGACAATTTGGGAGCCTAGTGTTGGCTGAGCTTCACGTGAAAAGAAAACAAGGAGCAAAAGGATATTGGGTTGGGCTGCCCCGTGAAAATAACTGGGAAAAGAAAGGAATAGTTAGATGTTACCGTATATAGTTATATATATATACACACACTTATCGATCCCTCTCTTCGAACATGTTTATAACGAGTAATATTTTTTAGTACATGTTATCCGCACATCAATATATGTATACGTATATGGGCTACTGTGTGCCGCGCCACACAGCCCCATCCCATGTGGCATGACCGAATCTCTAATTTGAAAACTCAAATTAAAAATCCGAACCGTTCAAATTGTTCTCCATATTAAAATCTCTTTCCAGATTAAATTTTATATTTTTTGAATTTTTTTACTATTTTGTCTAATAGGTCAAAGATGCATTAATCCAACGATTTCTAGAGTATCTATTTTATTGCATCTTTGACCTATCCGATAAAATAGTAAAAAAATTTCAAAAAAATATAAAATTTGGTCTACAAGGAGATATTATATTTAGAAAAAATTGAACGGCTCAGATCTTCAATTTGACTTTTAAAGTTAGAGATTCGGCCATGCCACACGGGATGGGGCGGTGCGGCACGCCACACAGTAGCCCAACTCTCTCTATATGTATATATGCACACGCACATACTGTCGACGGGTGCTAAGCAGTCCTTGGAGGGGGTTGCCCAAGGAGGTGAAAGAGTGGTCGGGATGTCCTACTAAGGGGTCTGATGGTCGACTCGAGACAAGACGAGCTAAGGTTTTTTAGACAGGTTCGGCCTTCCCGTAGGATAATAAACCTACTCCTGTGTCTGTGTTAGGTTGAAGAAATATTAGGGTTTGAGTACTGGTGTGAGAGAGTGTTGTTGGATTCCTCCTTCCTCCTTGCATGCGCGATCTACCCTCCCTTTTATAGTCGTGGAAGGAAGTTACAAGGGGCTTGGGTTGCAACAAAGCTAGTCATAAAGCAAAAGGCAAATACAGACCTAAAGCTAAAAAGTAAAACAAAATCGTCTTGGGATCCGCTCGCCATAAGCGTCTTGCGAGCAGTCTTGCCTCAGGATCCGCTCGCTGTAGGCATCTTGTGCGCAGTCTTGCCGGGTGACCTCATCCTCTGTTGGCTTGTCCCCCCGTCTCATCTGCGAGCCTTGCGAAGGAAGCCTCCTTCCCGAATAGGAAAGTCTGCCCTTTCCGGATCGGAGCCGCGCATGGAGGTCGGGCGAAGGGGACGAGGTCGAGTCAAGGGGCAGAGGTCGGGGCGGCCGTCCTTGCCCGAGGTCCAACCTCCGACCCCATCCTGAGGACTCCTGGTCTGACCTGTCCAACCTTATTCCCTTAGCATGGGATACCCCGGGGGAACATACCCCACAACAGCTCCGAGATATTTGGCCTTAGGGTCCAGATTGATCTTTGAGGTTCTCGAGCGTGCTTTGGCAGGTGCACTGGTCCGGTGCACCTGCCAGGTGTAGCCCCCGAGCCTAGAGTCGAATGGTACATTAGGGCCTAGGGTCAAGCCTCACGCACCATTCTTCGACGGTTGTCAAATCATGTTGTCGGCTTAGTGTTAGTCATCGAGTCGAAAGAAACGTGGATCGGAGGCTGACAGAGATCGGCGGGGTCGGTGAAACCATAGCCTAGAGGCCAATGGTAGTCGACGAGGTCGGTGAAACCATCCCGGAGGCCGATGGTGGTTGGCGAGGTTAGAGAGACCATAGCCTGGAGGCCAATGGCGGTTGGCGAGGTCGGATAGACCATAGCCCGGACGCAGATGGCGGTCGGCGAGGTCGGTGAAACCATAGCTCGGAGGCTGATCGTGGTCGGCGAGGTCGGAGAAACCATAGCCCGGAGGCTGCTGGTGGTCGGCGAGGTCAGAGAAACCATAGCCCAGAGGCCGATGGTGGTCGGTGAGGTCGGCGAAACCATAGCCCGAAGGCCGATGGTGGTCGGCAAACCATAGCCCAAAGGCCGATGGTGGTCGGTGAGGTCGGAGAGCCCATAGCTCGGAGGCTGATGGTGGTCAGCGACGTCGGCGAAACCATAGCCCAGAGGCTGATGGTGGTTGGCGAGGTCAGAGAAACCATGGCCCGGAGGTTGATGGTGGTCGGCGAAGTAGGAGAGGCCATAGCCCGGAGGCTGATGGTGGTCGGCGAAGTCAGAGAGACCATAGCCCGGAGGCCGATGGCGGTCGGTGTGGTCAGAGAGACCATAGCCTGAAGGCTGATGGTGGTCGACGAGGTCGAAGAGGCCATAGCCCGGAGGCTAATGGTGGTCGGTGATGGCAACGTCGGGGGAAGAATCTCGGGAGATAGTGCGCCCGACGAACATCAGCCCACGGTCGTGCAAGTCACGCACATGGGGTGCTAACACGCTGGGCAGAGCACCAGCCCCGTCCTATCAGGCCTATCGAATTTGGGGTTGTGTAACGCCTCATCAACTGTCAGGTGTCTTGTCCGTTACCAACGGCTCGCGGGATCAACGGCCCGGATCCTCCGCTTGGGCGACGTGGCGGACAAGGAGGTGGATTTGCTGGGGCATGTAAGGCACGTCGCGTACGCCGTTAACGGCTCCACGGAATCAATGGCCCAGATCCACTATTGATGGTCATTAAGTACCAATTCTGACCATCACAGACCTCAGAAATAAAAGGGAATTAGCATCCTTTACCGGCATTTAGGTTTAGAATTAATAAAGTTCCATATGCCCTTGGAGTTTAGTAGAGTGCAGGAACATTTATCAATAAATGGAGTGAAGACGAGCTCACGTGGCGAAGAAATTCAACTCCAACCAATCGGCGATCGCCACATCGACATCCCGTGGATCGGAGGGCCCACAAGTCGGGTGAAACCGCCTTAAAGTGGGGCCAAACTCCCGAGAACCGCCTTAGGGGCCCACTTGGTAGAGACCAGAGAAGGTCGGTGGGGTTTGGAGGCGGCCAGGGTTGGGCTGAACCATGTTGGTGGCAGCCACCCACCGACTTCCACGTGGCAGTCCCATAGGCCTCCCCAATACGGTTACACGGTTATGGCGGTTGGAAACCGCCATCAAACCGCCATGGAGGTGCTATCAGGAGGAGGGAGCTCACTTCATTCAACACACACCACAAGAAGGAGTTCCTACATTTCTAACTTAGTCTCTTGGCTAGTGAAGTTTAGGAATAGTTTAGAGTCTTTGCTCGGTTCCCAAGTTGCCTTCGGATGTCGGGTATGTCTTTTGTACTTCTCTTCCTTAGTACGACTTTGAGCTTAATAAAGTATTCATCTTCTAGTTTATCTGAGTGTGGATCCTCTTCTACTTTCGTAGATAAGTGTTCCATTTATAGTTTGCTTAATAGCTATGCTGTGGTTGGACGAGTAACTCTATTGCCACGAACACGGTCCAATAAGCAATTAGGATGTAGGTTTGCCTTTGCCTTAGTCATGAGAAGTAAAGGTATCTATGATAATGTGAGCATGGTGCTCAGATTATTTCATAGACATTGGTTATGGCCATACCCCATGGGATGAAGAGGTAGGCGGCAGGTGGTGACAACCTTATTCGTGCTTTCTAATCCTCCACGTTCGGGTGCGGTGCAGGCCGGGCCATTGGTCGGCAGTACCCCCGTAGTCCTAGGAGCATAGAACTGGGTAACTAGCCATGAATAGACTAGTTAATCAAAACTATGTACTCATACTAGAAGAACTATAGGTAGGGATGGGCATTAAGAACCGAGAACCGAACCGAAAGTATCGAGAACCGAACCAAAAATACGAAACAAAAAAATTTATACTTTTAAAATATTTAAATCGACGTAGAAAATTTTTGCGACAAGTTTATTGGTTGTTCAATTTCAAAACATTTAAGTTCTTTTGATTTTCACTTGCATTATTTATTTTATTTTCCTTACTTTAATTTAAAAATCATAATTTAACATTTTTATTCAAAGAAAAATCCCAAAAATTGAGCTAAATTAATTTTGAAACTTAAATCAATTTCCTTTTACTTTTTCCCCAAATTTTTATTCTCCCTTAATTTCCTTTTTCCTTATTATTCTTTTTCTTTTTCCTTTTTCCTTTTCCCCTTTTCCTTCCTTTCCTCCTTCCTTGTCACGCCCGATTTTCGACCGGGATTAAAAATCATTAAATAATACATTTTCTAGAAATTATCAAAAGTGAAAGTAATTAAATCAAGTAAATTAATTAAGGAAAATAAATTTTCCTTTAAAAATCATGGATGGAAATATTTTTGTAATATTCTCCATACCCTAACATTCTCTCGAAATTTGCCGTGAAATTTTGGAGCTCTAGAAATAAATTTAATAATACAAAAAGCATTTCAGTGATTATTTAAATAAATTATTTAATCGTGATTGATACTTTTATATTTTTATTAAATACTTGAATGCCCACCTATTTTCAGGATTTTTCCTGGAATTAATTGAGCGTTGGAATTATTTATAAAAATATAAAGATCATTTATCGATTAAATAAAATAAAAAAACACATTTGATTCTCTTTCCGCTCTTGGGCCACCGTTGGACTAATTCTTTTGAAAAGTCCGCGTTGCCTCCGCACGACCTTCCTCTCTCTCTCTTCCTCGGCCCGCTCAGCCAGCCCACTCCGTTTCCTCCGCACGCAAGGTCTATTTTTGCTCCTCGCAGCCTTCCCTCCTTCCTCTCTCCTCGGCCCAATTGCCTCCCATCTCCTTGCGCAAGTCCATTTAAACCCCTCCGGCTCGGCACTCTCCTCTTTCCTCACCGACATGTGGGTCCCCTTTGTCAGTCTCCCTCCTCCCTCTCGAGCCACCGACAGGTGGGCCCCATCTATCGGGGTCATCCCCCTCCTCCCACCTCTCTCGGGCGACCACTGTCATGGCCGCCCATGTCGCGCGAGACCTGGCCGCCTCTCCTCCCACTCGCGCACACCACTCTGCTCGAACCGCGCGCCACCCCCACTTTCCACGGAGCTCGGCGCCCACTCTTCCCGCATCGGCTGCGCCCACTCCGCCGCCAATTCCGGCCGTCCCCGGCCTCGCCACTGCCTTCCCGCCCATTTAAAAGCATTCCCCGTGCACCCTTGCCCGTTTCCCCTCTCTTTCCTAAGCTCGCTGCGCACCCCATCTCCCTCCCCGTGCTCTTCCCTTCCCCACCGCTCGTCGGCCGTGTCCGACAGCGTGCCACCTCCGCCCTAGCGGTCGCCGCCTCAATCCCGAACCACCATCGCGTCCATCGTCCCAAGTGTGACCTTGTCCGCCCGTCCTTTTCCTCCAATCGACGCCGGAACCATGCCTCCACCGCAAGACCCGAGCCGCCACCTCTTTGTCGCCTTCGGCCGCCACTCGGTGCCATTCCCGATCACCTCACGCCGCACCACCGCCGCCATCGCGTTCGCCACATCGGGGGCTACCTCGGCCACCCCTTGTCCGCCACAAAACCCCGTCGCAGCGCCGCTTCCACCACCAACCCGAGCCGCCACCGCCCATGCTGCCTTCAGCCGCTCGCCGCCGGTGTTTGGTGCCACGCCGAGCCGTGCCGCTTCAATCTTCGGCATCACCACGTTGGGTAGCTCCTCGATCGTGGGCCAATCGTCACACGGAACCCCGTTTGGCTCGCAAGGGGAGATCGCCGGTTTTTCCTCTTGCTTCCGATCGGCGATTCACGCCGCCTCGGGCCACCGCTCCCCCTCCTAACCCCTCTAACTCTTTCCCCATGTTGTTTCGTTACTCAACCGTCTCTCTGTCATCGTCAGAGGCCGTCGGAGCATGCCGCGCCGCCCACTCCATGGGCTGCCGCGCCATCTCCTCGCTGCGGAACTCACTGTGTCATCGCTCGCCGCCGTCGGGCACTCGGTGAGAACTCCCTCCTTTTCCACTCTCATCCGTGACCCCTTGATCACCGCCGCTCGCCGTCGGTAGCCTTTGGGCCTGTGTGTCGTCGCCGCGCCTTTGCGCGCTTGGCTGGCCGGTGAGCCGGCCTCCCTATCCCCATGATCGTCCGATCCGCCCCGCTGTGGATCTGGGCCGTCGGATGCCGTCCACGTGGCAGACCACGTGGTAGCCACGTTGGTGCCTTGCTGGCGCCACGTGAGCACCACGTGGTGCGCCGGCCCGTGGCGGCGTGGACTCGGTCCACGGTGGACCGGTACTTTTCCCGCGCCCCCCTTTGCGCGTCGCGCATGACATCAGCGATGTCCTTTTTCCTTTGTAAAATAAATAAATATTGTGCAATAAATCGAATTTAATTTCTATAATTCAATTAAATGGCCTAAAACTTCTGAAATTCATATCTAATCCATACGAACTCCAAATTGGGCCATTCAAATTGTAAAATTTATCTAAAATTGAGCTCTACATGTTTGTTTACTTTTCATGTACTGTTTATTTGGTTTTTATTAGAGCTTTTCATTATTTTGTGTGACAGCGTGTAGATTTCGTCGTTTTGGGAGTTCGCGGTCGCGAAGAAGATAAGATCAGCTGAAGAAGCAAGGCAAGTCACATTCCTCCTTGAAGCATGTTGATCCCAATGTATAAAATATTTTATTGTTTGCAAATAAATTGCATTGTTTTGCTAATTATACGTGAATCGGGTCAACCTATCTGATCATTTGTGCCATGTTTAATTGTTATCCATTCATTGTCAACCTGGATGATTAATTGGACTAGCTCGCATCACTTACGTGATCTTGCTAGAATTATCTACGCTTAGCAATGCTTAATTAGACTAGCTCACCTAATGGGAGAACTATACTACTAGCTGATAGTCTCATGAAATGATTATCTTGGACCAGTATTACCTTGGAATAAAGATTGAATTAAAACGTGACTTAGTGGTGGGCTGTGGGTGCATGGTTTTTGCTTGTCACACCCATGGCAATTAAGGACCGGTTCATGGAAAACCCTGGAAGACTTACAGTACTTACCACAAGCCAGCATGGGCAACGGCTGGACTTGTAGTGTAGCTTTTCCCTGACCGACGCATCCAGGCAAGGGTGGGCGTGATGGAGTTCGGATGGACCCGGCAAGGTCTATGCGGCTGCCGGATTCACCAAGGCACTAGGGGGCTACCTACCTTGGACATAAAGGTAGGGGCGAAACCTCAGTGTGATGTCGCTTGGTCAGGGGGAGTTATGCGAAGGGTCTTGTCACGATTTCCCCCTTGCAGTATCATGGCGATACTTCGGGGCATGGCAACATGTGTGGAATCGTGTCTTGTGGGTACAGTTGTACACCTCTGGCCAGAGTAAAACTATTCGAATAGCCGTGCCCGCGGTTATGGGCGACCAACCAGATTCACCATGATTAGTCTCACCTTAATAAATTGACTTGATGGAACTGGACTAGTTCAGGTGGTTTGGTTGGGCCTGTTCAACGTGGAGATAGTGTTGATCAGTGAAAGATAATCTTGACTTAATTAATCAATTGTTTTCCTGTTTTAAAATAGAAGGTTTTACATCCGCATTTATGCAAAATAGCCCAAGCCACTCTTGTCTTCCCCTTGCACGTCTGCATTTCTCCGTGTGGCTTGTTGAGTACGGTGGTTGTACTCAGCCTTGCTATTGAAGGGTTACGCGGAGGCTACGCTAGCTAAAAACAAAACTTTTCTACCGTGCAAACCAGGAACACTTGCAAGTAAGGGTCGATAGATCGTTACTGATTGGAGTAGAGTGCAACGGATTAGCTAATCAGGAGCTATCCGATCCGGAACAGTACTGGCCGATGATAGCCGATTTGCCGATAGCCGATTCCTACAAGCCGACAGCCGATTCCCGGGGACAGCCAATTCACCAATCAGCCGATTCGCGCTTGCGTCGCCGATCTGCCGCAGTCGATCCAAGTTGTCCGACCGCATTCTCGCGCCTCGCTCCAATGCGCTCGACCTCAGCCGTTTCCACCAAAGCCAATCGATCCGTCGCAGCCACGCTTGCGTCGCCGATTTGCCGCAGTCGCCTCGCTCCGAGTGCAGCCGATTCGTAGCCGATCAACAGTGCCGCAACGTAGCAGCACCTCTACCGGTATCCACACGTCCGGGGACAAAACGCCAAACACCCGTGTGCTAGCATGCGATGCAAGGCTAGGGTTTGATTCAAAAGTGGGGAGGGTTTCCATGGAGATTGATCTCGGCGCAATGCAATTCCAATACCGCAACTCTCCACCCCTCGCCCCTTTATATAGAGTTGGCCGACTGGGACTAGTGGCCGGTCAGGACTATATTTTGAATCGGATCCCATCCGAATCTCATAGAGTTGGCCGCCCAAACGATGTAAGCCCATAGGACTCTATCCAATCGGATCTCTATCCGATCGAGCCGTATCCGAGTTCAACTTGAATATCTATTCTATCCCCTTAAGTGTGCGACCCTGTAGGTTCAGGTATACTTGGTTTCGGCTTGAGTCTAACTCAGCCGATTTGTCGACAGCGACACCTAGCAACACATATTGACACCATAGCATGCAAGAATATAATATCGGCTCTGAACCTGTAAGGTGTACACAAATCCCTTTGCTTCACGATACCAATTAAGCTATAGGCAAGATGTGTGCCATCCCTTCAATAGCTTAACCATTCACTCGAACCGTATTGGATTATCTGTCTGTTGATTGACTCCTCAATCAACTTAGCATGGCCATGCATTTCCATAATCCATTACCTCGAGGGCCCAGAGATATCTCTCCAAAGGAGGGGCAAATTCCATCTTGATCACTCACATCCCACTCCATGTTTCATAGCAAACCCGAAAACTACCTTTATAACTACCCAGTTACGGAATAGCGTTTGGTAGTCCCAAAGTAGACTACTACACATGTTGGAATCCATGGTGATCTCAGGTCTAAGGACTTTGTACCAACACTACCTGAGACCAACTAATGACACATTAATTCCTGTAGTGTCTCATGGTGGGTCTATCCAACAATGTGTTCTCTAACACATATGTCCATTTTATTGATTTGGTATCTCCATACCCATGATCTATGAGACATGATCATCAATCAATAAACATGCCGATCTTAGAATCATATTTGTTCCAATAATATGATATATGATTAGAGATCATTTAGAAATAGATTCATACATAAAGAGTCTCATAAATAAGTCACATACTTATTGATCAATACAAGATGTCTATTTCATGGAACTGAATAACACTTTATTCATATATACATAAACATTGACCATGATATCCAACATCTCCATGTTGCCTCTAGGGCATATCACTAACAATCTTCCACTTGCACTAGAGTCAATCATGTAAGTATCTAATACCCATTGCTCTTGTGTGCGCCTCATGTTTCGGCTGAGGGAGAGATTTTGTCAACAGATCGGCTATGTTGAGATCCGTGTGCACTTTGCATATCTTGATATCACCTCTGTCCACTATCTTGCAGATGAGATGATATCGCCGAAGTATGTGTTTGCACTTCTGATGTGACCTTGGCTCCTTGGCTTGCGCAATGGCTCCACTATTATCACAATAGAGAGACATTGGACCAGTTCCACTGGTCATCACACCCAGCTCAGAAACAAATTTCTTGATCCAAACAACCTCCTTTGCAGCTTCCGAAGCAGCAATGTACTCGGCCTCCATTGTAAAATCAGCAACAGTATCCTGCTTGGAACTCTTCCAGCTGACTGCGCCTCCGTTCAGGCACACAAACCCAGATTGCGATCTATAATCATCCTTGTCCGTTTGGAAGCTAGCATCGGTGTAACCACTTACAACGAGCTCTTCTTCACCTCCATAGACTAGGAACATATCCTTAGTTCTTCTCAAGTACTTAAGGATATTATTTACGGCAGTCCAGTGACCTTCACCTGGATCTGACTGGTATCTGCTCGTAGCACTCAAAGCGTACGAGACATCTGGACGTGTACAAAGCATGGCGTACATGATGGATCCAATTGTCGAAGCATATGGAACCATACCCATCTTATCCCACTCAGCATGTGTCTGAGGACACTGATTCTTGCTAGGATTAATGCCATGTGACATGGGCAAGAAACCTTTCTTGGAATCATGCATGTTGAACCTTTTCAACACCTTGTCAATATATGTACTTTGGCTTCCTCTTCGTTTTTGATGAAACCAAACCCTTTGATTACTTCATCAAAACGAATATTCCAACTCCGAGATGCTTGCTTCAATCCATAAATGGATTTCTGTAGCTTGCATATCTTTCCAGGCGATTGTGGATCGACAAAACCCTCAGGTTGTATCATGTATACATCCTCGCTTAGGTTTCCATTTAGGACAATTGTTTTGACATCCATTTGCCATATCTCATAATCGAAATATGCAACAATTGCTAGGATAATCCGAATAAATTTAAGCATTGCGACGGGCGAGAAGGTTTCATCATAATCAACTCCTTGAATCTGTTTAAAACCTTTCGCCACAATTCGCGCCTTGTAGATGTGAACATTTCCATCCATATCGGCCTTTTTCTTAAAAAACCCATTTACGCTCAATGGTTTTGACACCATCAGGTGGATCAACCAAGTTCCAAACTTTATTATTGTACATGGATTCTATTCCGGATTTCATGGCTCCAAGCCACTTGTTGGAATCGGGTCCCACCATCGCTTCCTCATAGGTCTTAGGCTCATCGTTGTCCAACAACAATATATCACGTTGTTCCGCACCTGTGTACCTGTCAGGCGCACGACGTGATCTTTCAGACCTCCGTGGGGCTGGTGTATCTACAACTGGTGGCGCAACACTTTGCTCCTCCTGTTGTGGTTCTGTGGTCACTGAAACATTTTCTGGTGTTTCTTGAACTTCTTCAAGATGCACCGTGGTCCCATAACCCTTCTTGAAAGAAACTCTTTCTCCAAGAAAACACCGTGTCGGGCGACAAACACTTTGCCTTGTTCCTGATTATAAAAGTAATATCCCTTAGTTTCCTTAGGATATCCCACAAAGAAGCACTTGTCAGATTTGGGTGTGAGCTTGTCAGACTGTAAACGTTTTACATAAGCGTCGCATCCCCAAATTTTGAGAAAAGACAAACTAGGGGGTTGCCCTGTCCATATCTCATATGGTGTCTTTTCAACTGACTTAGATGGAACTCTATTTAGTGCCGACAACAACTGTAGCAACACTTGCTCCATTGCCGACGCGCAGGTTCACCTCGCCCCTTCTCAAGCTTCTACTTCTTCTCATTCCCTGCAACGATTTGCAAATATGAGCTACTGAACCGGTATCAAATATCCCAGAGTCAGTAGGTGAAGTAGCAAGATTAATGTCTATAACATTAATACCTTAAGCAGAAGTCACACTTTGCTTCTTTTTGAGATCCTCCATGTACTTCTTGTAGTTCCTTTTCTAGTGACCTGTCTCCTTGCAATAGAAGCAAACAACATCTGATGCCGCCGACCCCTTCTTGCCCTTCTTTGCGTTGGAGGCACTCGCGATCTCATCGGTCGTTAATTTCCTCTTAGTGCAATGTTTCTTGACAGGTGGTTTGCGCTTAGCCTTCTGCATCACCATCACATGATGACCGTTTTTCTGGATACTCTCCTCAGCCGTCTTTAGCATCCCATGCAATTCAGCCAAGGTCTTATCGATACTGTTCATGTGATAATTCAATATGAATGGCTCGAAGCTCGGAGGGAGCGACTGGAGAATCACATCAGTAGCCAACTCTTAGCTAAGGGGAAAACCTAGTTTTTCCAGACTCTCAATGTAGCCAATCATTTTTATCACATGCGGACTGACGGGACTCCCCTCAACAAGCCTGCACGCAAACAGGGACTTTGAGGTGTTGAACCTCTTGGCCCTAGCTTGGTTCTCAAACATGCCACGTAGTCCCTGAATAATAGTATGAGCATCGCTGCTCTTATATTGCTTCTGAAGCTCAGAGGACATTGTAGCTAGCATGAGACAACTTATGTCTAGGGAATCATTAGTGTGCTTCTCATAAGCCCTCCGTGCAGTAGCAGTGGCATTATTAGGCAACTCATCAAGATAGGGTACTTCAAGAACGTATTCCTTGCGCTCTTGCTTGAGAATAATTCTCAAGTTGCGATACCAATCCATAAAGTTTGTTCTGTTTAATTTTTCCTTTTCGAGAATAGATCGCAAATTAAAGTTACTGGGTGTGGTATTAGCTGCCATTTATTCTACAACAGAAAAAGCAAAGTTTAGCACAATGTTTATGCTATGTCTATTATTAAACAATTTAACATAAGACTCCCATTACGTATTTTACACCTTCCCTCTAGGTTACGTATTGGGTCAAGATCCACATGTTAATTAATTTCTAGTGAGCTTTGGCATCACGGCTAGAAGATTAATAACATCGGTAAACAACTCCTTGCTAATCACATCTCTATGTGACCCTTGTTGTTGGTGTGGCATCTCCATGCTCCGGCGCCAACCTATGCCCCAAGACCCAAAACTGTTTTGATAGCCTTGTTAAGTAAACCAAATGCTCCAACTGTATATGTCCGACATATACCCCCTCTTGTTATGATAGAGAATGGCACTCTGCTTTGGCAGACCCACCATTGACGAGCATAACAGTGACGGGTGCAACATTTGGAAGGGCATCATTACTACTTAATTTTGTGAGGGATGCTATCCTATCAAACAAACATATCACATATATGAAAGCAGGTACAATAGTATATAATGAAATAGTATGGCTCCCTTCACATGGTGATCTCCATCTCCATGCCGGTGTAGAGGATCTCTATTTTCATCACCGTTCTTCCAAGTGCCGAATGCTTGATTTCTTCAAACTAAGCTACTACTATAGAAGCTCTAATTGAAGATTACATCGACTCGTAGGTCGTGAAAGAATATTACAAGCATTGCACGTATGAAAGAATATTACAGGGATTGCACGTATGAAAGAATATTACATGCATCACATGCATCTCATACATACAATAGGGTCATACCATCTCAAAGCATTCTTTGCAAAAACAAGTTAGGCGTAGAACATTTTCTCGCAAAGATACGGCATCGAGATGACCTATAAGGGGGTACGCACATGCCGTCCCGATACACTATCAAGGGAGATGGTTTGCGTAGGCGCGAGGTGACAATCAAGATTAGACTATGAGATAGCTTCGGCATAATCACATTATACCGTTCCGATACACTATCAATGAACGTCATCTCGAATCCGACTCAAACCGAGTTCTATGGATATTGCTTCGTAAGCCCATAGGATTCTATCCGATCGGATCCCTATCCGATCGAGCCATATCCGAGTCCAACTCGAATGCCTGTTCTTATCCCCTTAAGTGTGCGACCCTGTAGGTTCAGATATACTCGGTTTTAGCTAGAGTCCAACTCAGCCGATCGTCGGCTGGAGTCCAACTCAGCCGACCGTCAACAGCGGCGCCGAGCAGCACATATTGACACCATAGTATACAAGAATATAATATCGGCTCTGAACCTGTAATGTGTACACAAATCCCTTTGCCTCACGATACCAATTAAGCTATAGACGAGATGTGTGCCATCCCTTCAATAGCTTAACCATTCACTCGAACCGTATTGGATTATCTGTCTGTTGATTGACTCCTCAATCAACTCGGCATGGCCATGCACTTCCATAATCCATTACCTCGAGGGACCCAGAGATATCTCTCCAAAGGAGGGGCAAATTCCATCTTGATCATTCACATCCCACTACATATTTCATAGCAAACCCGAAGACTAGTTTTATAACTACCCAGTTACGGAAGAGCGTTTGGTAGTCCCAAAGTAGGTTACTACACATGTTAGAATCCATGATGATCTCAGGTCTAAGGACTTTTTACCAACACTACCTGAGACCAACTAATGGCACATTAAATCCTGTAGTGTCTCATGGTGGGTCTATCCAACAATGTGTCCACGTATATTGATTTGGTATTTCCATACCATGATCTATGAGACATGATCATCAATCAATAAACATGCCAATCTTAGAATCATATTTGTTCCAATAATATGATATATGATCAGGGATCATTTAGAAATAGATTCATACATAAAGAGTCTCATAAATAAGTCACATACTTATTGATCAATATAAGATGTCTATTTCATGGAACTGAATAACACTTTATTCATAAATACATAAATATTGACCATGATATCCAACATCTTCATGTTGCCTCTAGGGCATATCACTAACAGCTTTTCCCCCTTTTCCCAGAAGTGTAGTGCTTCTGAGTTGAAGACGGAGTTAGAAGACCAAGGCTCAGACCCTAGTTGAGTTTGCCTGTGGAGTGGAGCTGAAGCCCCGCTATGATCGTCTTTTTTCGCTGCTGCTATTTTCTTTTGGGTGTGAGGACTAAGTGCCTCTTCTGTAAGTATTTTACGCTTTATTTTACGTTTGGATCTGTTTATTGATTTGTCATTTTGTGTACCCTGGCTGATGAGATTTAAACACAAAATAGTCTAGAAATTTGGCTAAATTTCTGGGCGTGACATTCCTCCTCTGTCTAGGTCCGACCGCGGCGCTGCTGCTTCAAGCCGCCGAGCTGTGGGCGTCGGCCCTCACCCATCGGAGAACCAAACTGACGTTGGCCATCACTATCCTCCCCCACACATGGCATCACACGATTGGGTCGTCACCGTCGTCGCCAAACCGCCATTGCCGAACCGACATGGAGCTACCGCCATTGCCGCCCTACAAACCGACATCCAAAACCCTATAAATTGAGCACTCCGGATCAAAATCCATATACAACATTTCTTCCTCATCTCTTCCTCTACCTTTCCCCTAAGTTTACCCCCAAATTTTGTGCCTAGAATTGCCGTCGCAGAGCTAGAAATCCGAAGAAGAACCGAGGCACCCTAATTTAGCCGCCCGAAGAAATCTTCAAAATTCATCGCCATCAATTGGTTTCCCTTCAAATCGAAGGTACTCATGTGTTCCTCATGTCAAGAGCCTACTTTTCCCTAGCTTTCCCGAGACCAAAGCGCATCGGAAACCCATCGCCAGTGAGGCCACCGTGGTTCCTCTGCTTCGGCCACCGCCGCGCGCACATTGCTAGATCATTTCGGTGTTTTTTCGGCCAAGCAACCGCCATAGCTAGCACCATCGCACCCCGTACATACTCCCAAGCCCCTTGCCTTGGCCGTGCCGTTACCGGATAGACGCCGCCACCGCCGCTGTTAGGCCGTCGTCGCCAAGCCGCCTTGCCGCCTCCCCGGCCCGGCCGAGCCCTAAAATGGGTTCCCCGTGCTCCGGCCGTCCTCGCCGCCGCGCGCCACTTTCCCCATCGGCGGCCGGCCATAAGGACGAAACAGAGAAGAGAGAGAAAAGAGAGAAAACAGAGAGAAAGAAAAGAGAAAAATAGAGAAAAAGAGAGAGAGAAGGAGAGAGAAAAATAATAGAAGAGCCAAAAATAATTTTAGGAAAAATAGTTTATTCTCTAGTTGACCATTTGGTTCATTGTTTCCTTTCAAAATTTTAGTTTATAATTTAAATTCCTCCCATTTTTCTCAAATCTATTTATTTTCCTTTTTAAAATACTTTAAATATTTCTTTTAACACCTTTTATTTTATTTTAGTCAAGCCCAAACTTTAATTTTAGGATCTAACAAATAATCTTCCTTTTTAAACTCCAAAAATCATCTTTTAAATTCTTCTTGAATTTTTATATTTATTTGGCATTTATTTGAAATTGTTCATTTGATTTATTTTATCAATTATCGATAGATCGCGATGTTGAGTTCGCGGAGGGAACCGAGCCCGACCAAAACATCGACGTAAACACCCTCGCTGCTGTACAAAAAGACAAAGGATTTGAGACCACTGACCCCGAAGCAAGTCAAACTACCCTTGATCATATGTCAAATTCAAAAATAGTTAGACACCATATTTTAAATAGTATATTGATTTAGAAATATTGCATGGGCTGAGTTATTTAAATAAAATAATAATAACCTATTATTTCATGTGATTATAAATATTCTTTAGATCATATATGTCATTATTTCATGCACTAGAAGAGTCTTATCATTTTATGCAATGAAAAGGGGAAGTTCTATCATTTTATGCAATGAGGAATATCCCTTTCATTATATTTGCACCACCATAATAGTTTTAGACCAAGTATGAAGATATAGAGAAATAAAATGACTATTATTGCATGCAGTATCATTTTATGCACAAGTCGTAGAGAATCCTATTATTTCATGTAATAAAAAGGAAAAGAGTTTTATCATTTCATGTGATAGAAAAATAGAAATTATGTCATTTCATGTGACATAAGATATGGTTTTTGCTTGATGCTAGAAAATATAAAACTCTTGTGCCAGAATAAGGACATAGTTATGCCCATCCGCTGGATCAGTTTTACCGGTTTAGCAAATATATTTATCTATCTAATCTCCCTGGGGGCTTACCATGATGGTACGCAGAAGCCTTATTGGTAAACAAACAACTATGTAAACATCAGATAAAAAGCCAATCCTAACCAGACTGGTACCGATTGTTAAGATAGTCGGAGGTGTTACCAAGCCAGGGCAAGTGTGTGATAAACAACTATTAAATATTGGGTCATGCGCCATCGCTGGTTAGGTTGGTGTCCATATTAAGATAGCACTCAGGTATTATCACACATAAAGAGAAGTTAGAGTAATATAAATGCTATATTACCCTTAGCCTTGCAAACTAAGGTTAATCCTCGGGTAAAGCTGGGCAAACGCTGCAGAGTTATTTGTATTCGAATACGCCGTACTCCCAGTCAATAGAGTTGTGTCTATGGGTGAATCCAGTTTAATGGCATGAGTAATTTTCTAATGCTATCTAAAATGTAGAGGTTTTTATATATATTATACTTAGGAAGGGTAGGATATAAAATCATGATAAGGCTAGGTTTATAACCTATACTTTCTTTAAAGTACCATGCATATTTATTTATGTAGCTTGATTTAGTTTGGCTTGCTAAGTACCATCGATACTCATTCTTGCATACACCATCTTCAGGAAACCCCGAAGTCGAAGAAGAAGCTCCTAGTACCCTAGTGGATTGGGAGGAAGAATACGAACTCTAGCTCGACTCTACACTCGGGCTATCCCTGTGGAAGTGTCGCGATTTTTGTATTGTAAAGTTTGTACTTAAACCTTATTGGTTTGTAGTAATAAATGAAGTTCTGGTATCAGTACTATCTCACGCATAACCGGACTCTTGGGAGGTTATGTGATATTGTGGGAATTGACCTCTCTAGAGGAGACCCCATAGGAGTGGTATCAGACCAGAGCTTGACTGTAGGTTGACCTAGGTAAGTTAAATTGAATTTGAAATATTATTTTCAAAAACTAAAAATATGTGCAAAAATTCTCCATCTTCCCTTATCTTAAATCCTTAGTCTCTCTTATCTATCTCTTTCTTCGTACCTTTCCTTAGTTAAAAATTATTTGTTTTATTCCTCTTCTCAACTATTTCGAAATGTTGAGAGATACTAGGGTATAGTAAATTTGAATAGTTAAGAAGGAGCTCGTACTAGTTATCCTTTTAGGATAGAGTTATCGATAAGTTAAGTCATCCAAAGTCAGTTGATGTTTTATCCGTCAAGATAGAATGAGGAGTCATGTATTGTATTTTCATTTCGGTTGCTAATTGATTCATGGAACTTTTGAGTTCTATAGCAATTAGTGTAGTTCCTCGTCATTTCAAAAAGTTCTGAAAAGAAAAATCTTAAATGTGACTATGTATATCACCCTTTTCTATTTCCTTGCTCCTTATTTTCATGCTGAGTTCTTATCCTATCCGTTCAATTCTTGTCTATGAGCACTACAATTAAGGATTTTATAAACAATTTGTTACGAACCTAACAATAGAATAATATAAGATGTCAGGAACAGAAGGAAATGGAACTACGGAGCAGCAAGCCGTAGAGCAGCAAACTACAGAGCAGCAGACCACAGTCAACCAAGACAATGTCATTAACTTATGGAAACCATGGATCGGAATTACACCAGACTTTTGAACAAGTTATCAGTCGTATGCCACAATCTGAAGCACCTGGTGTCGAAGGATCGTCTATGGGATCCAGATGGATCGATTTCTAGAGGACTAAGCCACCAACGTTCACTACTGCCCCTAAGCCTCTGGCAGCGGACGATTGGATGCTGGATGTTGAAAGGAAGCTAGACAGGGTCCAATGCAATGACGGTGAGAAAGTCTTGTATGCCTCACATCAACTAAATGGCCAGGCTGCGATTCGGTGGATAAATTATTAGGCCACACATGCAGACAAGGAGTCCATAACATGGAAGGAGTTGAGAAAATACCGATTGTTAGAGAATTTCCGGATATGTTTCCAATATATTTTCCTGGAATGCCACGAGAAAAAGATATTGAGTTCTCTATCAAGCTAAGAACTGACACTAAACCAATAGCCAAGGCCATGTATAGGATGGCTGCACCAGAGTTAGTAGAGTTGAAAAGGCAAATAGATGAATTGGAAGAAAAAGGATTTATAAGGCCAAGTGTTTCAGAATGGGCAGCCCCAGTACGGTTCGCAAAGAAGAAAGATGGAACATTAAGAATGTGCATAGACTATAGGGCTTTAAATGAAGTCACGATCAAGAATAAGTATCCACTGCCAAGAATTGATGATTTATTTGATCAGCTGAGAGGAGCCAAGGTGTTTTCGAAAATAAACTTGAGGTCAGGATATAATCAACTAAGACTTAGAAAGGAAGACATACCAAAAACAACATTTATTACAAGCACTACAAAAAATCAGGGCTTCTATGACAAACGCCAACTGTCACGGTAAGTTAAAAATTTGTCACAAAAAGTACTTTATGACAAAAACCTAGCGTCACGGTGGTCGTCATTTATCGACCGTCACATAATGTACCTCGTGACGATTATGAGGACAACCGTCACAAAATGTGTGTACCTTTTATGACGAACATGTTACGTCGTCACATATTCTTATCTTTTATGACGGCATAAACCGTCATTCTTTGTTTAGTCAACGCGTCACATAAACCATAAATCGTCACAGATGGTACGCTGAGATACTAGTTTAGATGCTATTTTGTGATGAAATACAGTCATCATATATAGTTGTGAATATTTTGTGACGCGTTCTTTGTGTCATGTGTTGCGTGCTGTTTAGAGGAGTTTTAAGACGATTTGTATGGTGTCACATATTGTTATATAATTCATGACGAGGTGCCAGCCGTATCCAGTGACGACATACTGATCTTCCATGACAACATCATATTGCACATAGATATATATGTATACAGCAGTCAAGACACATCCACAGCATTCATCACAAGTCATCCAGACACAGAAATCACTGAATCCATCATGCATACACATAACAGAGTTCCACTTCGACCATACAGTTCCAACATGGTCCACCATTTGTTCCAGTTCCACCACATAGTTGTAGACTTCCAGGTTCCAAACCAAGATCACCACAATGGTTCATACATAAAGACAACACTAACAAAGTTCTAACAGCAAGATAGGAAAAGCCTAGGCCTCATCCTCGAAACCGCATTCATACCTACCTCAATCTTTTGAAGTTTGAGGACAGCTCGAAGAGTGCATTATTCTCTTCAAACTTGCTATGCATCCCCTTCACTTCCTCTTGGGTCCGGAGCAGCAAAGTTTGGTTTTCTTCAAGTTTGGCCTGCGAGCTTGAATCGTGCTTCCAACTCGCCGCTTCCTAGCGGATTCCTCTCTTTCGGCTTGGAGTGTCGCCTCAAACTCAGCTTGCATGCGTGCTTGTGCTGTTGTCGAGGAGGACCGTCCTGTCTTCAACGCTCGAGGACACAAATGTTCGGAAGAAAGGTGGATGAACGGCTGATCCGGCGAGACTATCGCAACAATCTTGGAGGGAGACTTTTCGGCTTTTCCTTCTTCGGCTCTCTTTCTTTCTCTGCTACCATTTGTTCCTAAATAAATAGGAAGGCCATACCGTAAATTTCAATGAGGCATGTAGTTGAGTACGTAAATCAACACAATATTTATATAACTTACATATATCTCATCAGCCAAAGGAGTTCGACCAATTTTCGGACTAGTCATACATTCCCCAAAGAAATCAATAGGGTCAGGATCCATGTTGTTGTACTTAGGCCGCTGTAGCATGTAAAAGAATGTTTTACAAATCAATGAAGGTAAAGAGAGTAGTACACAAACATGGATTTTTTGTAGTTGTCAACGGACCGATGGCAAAATATGTATGCACTACGAGATCATACAAGTATTTGGCTCCGGATCTTTTATGCAAACAACAAATGCAATCTCTAGTATACTCAAGTAATTGCTGAGTCCAAGAAAAACAACACAACAACAAGCATCAATGAAACCTAGACAACAAATCCATAATTAGAACTGGCCCAAACTACAAGTACTACTTTCCATGAGCATCTCGATAAAATAGCACTTGGAAATATTTGAACACAAGAACATGGGAGCACATCTCGAAATCACGGTGCAGATCTAGAAATCGGGATATAAATTGGAGGCACATCTCGAGAAGATTGGATCACATGCTAACTTGACATTTCAAAGGCACATGGTAATGAATATATGCTAGTAATGTCCCATCTTGCAATGTAATTACACAAAATCCACACATTTATCTTACCAGCGTATCGGTGGACAACGTAGGACCTAGATCCAGTCCTTTGGTGAAGCTGCACTTGGCCACGGTTCACTTTGTTCTTAGAACTCTTTTCTGCACCGCAAATGCAATAGGGTTTCATTCACATACACAGGTTGCATTGAATATTAATGAAAGGGGGTAATTGAGGCATGGACGATTCTTTGGGTCACACCGTAGTCTACAAGCTTGACCCAATCCTCTTTCTTCATTTTTCCGGGAGGTTCTCGGGCCATGAGCTGTTCTCTTGACGGGACTCATCATAGTACTTCCTTTTGAGGTGATACCTCTGCTGCCTTACTCCCTTCTTGATGATATCGGTGCATGCAAATTTGCTTGGTCCCTCGTTCTTTACATCCACATCCAACCGGATGCAGCCATACACATATGATTTATCATACACAATTTGTACATGTATATGGGACTAGACTATTGCAAGAAAGTTGTTGGATGTGCAAAAGCTGACTTACCGCGACTTTGCAAAGCACTTTTGCTACTTCTGCCGGCCCCGCATCTTTTCATAAAGCTTCCAAGAGGTGTAGATAGGAAGACTGTCTCTTACGCGACACCGGTTTCGAAGCCGCGCTGCGAAGTGGGACCTCAGGTCTCTTCTTGCCTTCAGCCACCTGGATAGTCAACTTTTTTCCTCTACTGATCATCTTCTCTAAGCCATGACCCATGGTTTTCTTGCGGACATTCTTTGGGGGCACTGCATTGGCAAATAATAATCACAATGTATTATTATAGGATTAACTAATGTAGATGCTGCATGGACAAAAAAATGGTTGGAAAAACTTATTGTTTACCTGGAACTAAGTCGTCATCTGGTTCCCCTTCATTTGTATGATCCTCGAAATGGCAGCTTCAAATTGGTCACATGAGTCATTGATGTCATTGCTTTGTCTAGAGCTTTGTCCACCGGTGAGGTGTCCATAGCAGCAGTTTGGTTCACACTAGTTGCGGGAGTAGGTTGCTGAGTCAGGGCTAGAGTGGGTCCAGGAGTACTACGATCAGTGTTTGCACCAGGCGAAGACATGGCTGCCCTGGTCCTGGCCAATCTAGCAGGACTAGGCATTGGCCTAGGCGTTGGGTTTGCACCAGGAGAAGACATGGCTGCAGTTTGCCTAGTGTATCTAGGAGGACTAGGCATTGGGTTTGGAACAGGGGCAGACATGGCTGCCCTGGTGACTGTGGGAGTAGTAGGACTAGTAGTCATTGTGTTTGTAGTTTGTGTGGTTAGGCTGCCGCTTGAAGTGAGGTGGCCTTGCTGTTGGCTAGCACTAGAAATGGCTATAGGTTTAGTGTTGGCTTTGTTAGTGGTCTTAGGAGGCAAGGGCAATCTTTGCTTAGGTGGTGGACGGCCTCTAGGGGAAGGCATGGCTGCACTCTGCCTAGTGAATCTGGTAGGGCTGCGCGGTGGCTTCTTGTTGGCAGCTGCCATTGCTGCTGCCTTTTGCTTCTTTTGCTGAGGGCGAGTTCCTGGAACCATGGCTTCTACCTGCCAAGAGAAACATGCATCTTATATTAATTAAGGAAGAAGTGGCAAGTTGATATAATGACCGCAGTTAAGTACATGTTTGGCACAGGGATACCGGAAACCTTGCAATTTGCCAAGTAGTGCAGCTCACCTCATTATTGAGGTCATCATCATAGTCAGCATCACTAGCATTACTGTCAGATTGGTTTTCAATGTCAGAGGGTGGATTATATTCATTGTCAGAATCTTTTTTGTCAGATACTACTGTCTTTGCTTTGCCCTTTTCCTTTTTGTAAAGAACCTCTCTAACTTCGCAGGCTAAGAGCGGAATACCCAGAGATTTAAAATGTTCCTGAACTTCCCTTACATTGGCATCCCTGTCCTGCTCATACTGAGTTTTTGTCATTTCTTGTATTACATAAACGATGGAACGCAGTAAGAGCAGAAACTGGATTTAGTTTCTGTAAAGGAGTTGAAAAAACTAACAAATTAGAATTCTCATAATTTTTAGATAGAAGGCAAATTAACATCTAAGTGGTAGAAGAAAGAATGCAAAAAAGACCAACTATTGACTGCCTTACATTACTCACAGTGAACAAGAGTAACAGATAAGCATTTTTTCATTGACAGTTATGTATGTAATCACCAACTTAAGTGTATAGTTGCATGCAAAGTTGACTCATGATAATTTGGGTTCAAAGAAAACAGGAAACATACATCCAGAATAGATTGGGTAGCAGCAAGTCATAGGCACCTGATTGGGTTGCATGCAAATTAACTTCATTTGGCTAGCAACATTCTAATTAACTAACACAAGGTCCATGTAAACAAACTACTTAGGCATCTGTCCCTGTCCCTTTCCCCCCTCTGTTGCTTGGCAACATTCTAATATAGCAACATGCTAATATAACAACATTCTATTTAATCGAGCATGCAAATTAACTTCAATTGGCCAGTAGCTGTGCCCCTGTCCCCCTCTCGTAGCTTGTAAATGAAGATGGCTAGTACTGGAGTACTAGCTTTAGGGTTGCCAGGCTTAGATCGAGTTGAGCTCACCTAAGTTGTTGCCTGTTGGAGACGTGACTGCTGGCCACCTAGACGCAACGGCGGTCACACGAACGGGCGGCGGTGAATGAGTCCGGGGTGCTGGCGCTCTCGCTCCGGCCTCCTGCGGCGGGGGTGGGCGCTGGGACTTCGGCCTCCAGCGGCGGGGGTGGGCGCTCGGAGTCTGGCCTCCAGCGGTGGGAGTCGACGATGTCGTCAGTGCCGCTTAGTGACTGGCGGCCACGGCGGCGTGGTGGAGGCGAGTCACGGCGGCGTGGTGGAGGCGAGTCACGGCGGCGTGGTGGGCTGGCGCTAGGTTGTGTGGAGGGCCGAGTGCTCCATGCTTTGGGGGAGGCGCGGTAGGGCTGTGGGCGCAAGTGAACGCGGCGTGGTGGGGACGAATGGCGGCCGTGGAGGAGCAGATGAGGCCGGGCGACGGAGGCGGGGCGGCTCTAGGGTTAGGGATTTGGTGGATTCGGAGAGGAGTGGGGGAGAGAAGAGGATAAGGTAGGAGTGGTGGGGGTGGATTTTTGTCCGAGCGTGCGTGGGAGGTCTGTGGGGCCCATCGTCGGTGACGATTGTGAAAGCGGGAAAATTGGGTGTCCCAATTTGAGTCCGTAGCATTGGGGCCCATCGTCGGTGAGACAATTAGACTTAGCTCCAATTGAAATACAAATTTGGGGGACTAAATGAAGTCAAATGGAAATAAGGTAAGAAATGAAGTTGCTCAACTCATTGAGATATACATTTGATAGTTAGGACTTTTTTTCATTTGAGTTAATTTGGACAAAGTATAAGTTTTGAATTTTCAAATTTGTAAACTTTAAACCAAAATTTAGGGTAGTAAATAATTTCAAAATGAAAAAGTGATGACTACCAAAGTTGCTCAACTCATTGAGATGAACATTTGATAGTTAAGTCATTTTGTCATCCGAGAAAGTGATAGGAACTTTGTTCTCTAATGTTACTCTTCTATTTCGTAAAGTATATGAGACATAAGTAAAATTTGAGAACCAAGTGTCCATCACTTTCTCGGATGACAAAATTACCTAACTATCAAATGTTCATCTGAATGAGTTGAGCAACTTTGGTAGTCATCACTTTTCCACCCAAATTCATTTTGAGTTTCAAATTGTGGTGTGAAATTGCCATATTTTATATTTTTACAATTTTAGTTCTTCAAAATTTGTCTCTTGAACACATGACCAAAATAAATGCAATATTTTCATAGTTCATGATTTAAGAAAATTTTAGAAAAAAATGATCAAATTTGGACTAACTATGTGGGAGATAAACTAGATACAATAATCTGCCATAGATTTAAAAGAAAAATGATAAGTACATGATGAACAAGATAGGCTAAACAGTAAACAGGGCCCACATGTCATTGAAACAATTGATCCACATGCTAAGTTGTCCAGTTCCCCACTCACCCTGGCCACACTCTGTCCAGTTCCCCAGCTCGTCCGCTCGAGCACTGTGGCGCCGGCGACCTTCTCCCTGGCCGGAAGCCTTCTCTGAGGCCGCCGGCTGCTGCGCACCACCCGCTCCGTCGCCACGCCCCCTCACCCCCACCTCCCCAACCAAGCTCGAGCTCAAGCTTCCTCGCGCCGAACCCCGGCCTATAGCTCGAGCAACGAGGCCGCCGGTGACCTGCTCCCTCGTCGGCGGCCTGCTCCCTCGCGCTCCCCCTCACCCCTCCCCGCCCAACCTCCACCAGGGAGTAGGGGTGCTGGCCTTGGCATGCGGCATTCCCGGCCAGCAGATCGGGCTACAAGGCCGCCGGCGGCCTGCTCGCCACCTTCTCCCCTGGTCACCTCCTCCGCAAATCGGTGCAAGGCCGGAGTTGCTGCGGCTTGTTGCGAGATACGCTTAACTCCGTGCTTTTCATACATGTTGAATGGATCCTTGTGAAAGCCTGGAAATGGTCTTATAATTTAGAACACTTCAATGTTCAGTACAGTCTCTATGCATGGCTCCTATGACAGCTGATGTGGATTAGATTTAGAACTTTGTGATATTTCTAGTGTTTGCTAATTAACCGAAGTGGCACCTAAATTTATGCGGGTAGGAGATGGATAGAAGTGGGTGTATAATAGTGCCCCATTTACACCGGTATTTACCGCTGGTTTAGCACAATTCATGGCACATGTCAAAACAAACTTTGGTCCACATGAGAAGATCAAGTGCCCGTGTCGAAGATGCCTTAACCAAGAAGAGAAAAGCCAAGCTAAAGTATACGAGGATATCGAACTCAATGGTATGTCTAGGTGCTATACTAGGTGGGTTCATCATGGAGAGGAAGAAAATGAGGTAGGACAAGGTGTTGTTGGACAAGATGATGATGGAGATATTGCATGGGATGCAAATGACCAGGCACCACTTGATGGTGCCATAGATGATAGTGCACGGGGCATACAAGGGTTGATTCAAGATTTGCAGGCCGCAGCTAGCCATGGGTTCGGTGGCAACCTGTATAAAGAAATCATGGAAGAGGCGAAGCGTGAACTGTATCCAGGTTGCACCGAGGAGTCTAGGCTAAGTTTCATTATTAAACTGTTGCATATCAAAGTGTACAATCAGATAACAACATCTGGGTTTGATGCATTCCTTGAGTTGCTTTCATCATCTTTGAAGAATGTGCCCGGTCTTCCTAAGTCCTATAAAGAAATGAAAGCTCTGCTTCGGAAGCTTGGCTTTCGTTATGTTTGTATTGATGTGTGCAAGTATGATTGTGCCTTATTTTGGAAGGACCATGAAGACGATGATCGTTGTCCTGTTTGTGGCTTCACCGGATGGAAAGTGAACAAGGAAGGCAAAAAGAAAGTTGCACACAAGGTCCTCCGTTACTTTCCAATAATTCCACGCCTTCAAAGGCTTTTTATGTCAAAGCACCGGGCACAGTATGCAAGATGGCATGGCACAAGGAAAAGAGGGTCCTAGTTGAGAATGAAATGAGGCATCCTGCAGATGGGATAGCATGGAAAGAATTTGATGTGGAATTCAAGTCTTTTGCAGACGATCCCCACAATTTGAGGTTAGCCATTACTACGGATGGATTTAACCCATTTGGTCGATGACCAATTCATATAGCATATGGCCGGTGATAGTGGTTCCATATAATTTTCCACCATGGATGTGTATGGACCAATCCAATTATATGCTGGCTTTACTAATTCCAGCAAAAATCACCAGGCAAAGATTTCCATGTGTTCATGCAGCCTTTGATGGAGGACATGCTTACTATTTGGAATGGTGTCTCTACTTATGATGCATATGAAGACAACACATTCAGTCTGCGTGCAGCGATTCTGTGGGGAATCAATGACTACCCTGCATTAGGCACCATGTCAGGCCGAACCACTCATGGTTACTTCGCATGTGTGCACTGTGATGAGAATCCATGCTCTGAATGTCTAAGAAACAAAATTGGTTTCACGAGCCATAGACGTTTCCTCCCAAGTGACCATCCATGGAGGAAAAACAAATCTTTCAATGGCCACCATGAAAATAGAGAGCAACCAAGAAAATTTAGTGTAGATGAGGTAATGGCAAGGTTGAATGAAGTTTGCTATGTTCCAGGGAAGAATCCAGATAAGCAGAAATCAAGAAAACGACGCCGTACTGGTGAACCAGTATGGCATCTGAAGGTTAGCTTGTATGATTTGCCATACTGGTCGAAATTGAAGCTACAATACAACCTTGATGTTATGCACATAGAGAAAAACATATGTGAAAACATTTTGTCAACTCTACTTAATATCCGAACAAGACAAAGGATACCCTCTCTGCTAGGCTAGATTTGGAAGACAGAGGTATAAGAAAAGAGCTTCATTTGCTAGATGACAGTGGTAATTCATCCTCAAAGCCAAAAGCTTGTTACGTTCTAACACTAGAGGCAAAGAAGAAGTTTTTGCAGTTTGTGAGCAATGTTAAATTCCCAGATGGCTATGCCTCCAACATTTCAAGATGTGTCAATATGGAGGGAGCAGGATCAATGCATGGGCTGAAAACACATGACTGCCATATACTGTTGCAGCGTATTTTACCAGCTGCCCTTCGTGGTTTGGTGCGCAAAGATGTATATGAAGTAATTTCTGAATTGGGTACATTTTTTAGACAACTTTGCTCAAAAACTCTAAAGGTTGATGCACTACAACAGATGAAGAAAGATATTGTACTTATCCTTTGCAAGCTGGAGAAAATTTATCCTCCAGCATTCTTCGATGTTATGGTTCACCTAGCAGTACACTTGCCTGATGAGGCACTCCTTAGGGGACCGGTTCAGTATGGATGGATGTATCCCATTGAGAGAAGATTGGGCACCTTTAAGCGTTTCGTTCGCAATAGAGCAAGACCTGAAGGCTCTATTGCAGAGGCATACACTGCCTATGAGTGTATGACCTAGTGCTCAACATATTTCAGTGACATTATTAATAGGTTCACTAGGCCTGAAAGAAACTTAGATGGTGAACAAAGCATCTCCCCTAATGGTTACTCTATTTTTGGTCATGGTATTAACCTGCTGGGTGCTTCCAAACTACATTACGAAGATAAAGACTATGACTCCATGGTTTGGTTTGTTCTAAATAACTGCGAAGAGGTTGATGAATACAAAGAGTGAGTAATTGTTGTCATGGCATTTCAGACCACTTTATCTACTATTACTATAACGAAGAACCGATTAAATTATTCTTTCATTGCGGAAGTATAGGGAAGAGTTAGAACAACTAGGGGTGAATGATACTGAAGAAAGGATGGCAACACACTTCGCTGCATGGTTCGAGAATCATGTGTGTGCAACTTCAACTACATGAGTGGATAATTTTTGATTCAATGCATTTTTCCATAATACCTAATTACTTTCAAACTTGCAGATTACGAGATTGAAAATAGAAGGCTCAACACATGTTGATGAAGACCTATACTCGCTTGCCGACCGATTAGGCGTGTGCGTTCATACACAGCCTGTGTAATCAATGGGGTACGGTACCACACTGTGGCTCGTGATGTAGACAGGAGGACACAAAACTCTACCATCAAAACAGCAGGTACTCACAATGAAGACACTATTGACTTCTATGGGACAATCACAGACATTATAGAGTTGACTTATGCAAAAAATAGCAATGGAGATAGAACTGTGATCTTATTGCGGTGTGAATGGTACAATCTTGAGGGAAGGGCAAACGAGATGAAAGATGATGGTTACTTCAGGAGCATTAACATTCAAGGGCGATGGTATAAGAATGACCCTTTTATTCTAGCCACAGAAGCTTCACAAGTATTTTTCTTGGAAGATACAAAGTTAGGTCCATCCTGGCGAGTGGTACAGGAATTTGGCCATCGACATATATTTGATGTTGAAGAGTCCGACACAAACCAACCAATCCATGAACAAGTACAGATGAGATGTCAGGAAGCCTACCAAGAGGAGAATACTTTATACAGAGAAGGTACAGTGGGAGACATTTATCCTGAGATTGATTTGTTAAACATAGATAATGAACCAGGAAGCCCTGTTAGTAGAGACCTTGTCGAGAATCACATACAGCTCAAGATGAAGATGTCGAATTTGAAGATGCAGATGACACCTTCCTTGAGTACCATAGTGTAGACGAAGGCAACACATCAGAAGAAGACAACGATGATGACTAACCTTTGCTTTTCTGGAGCTATTTGTTGACCATGAACTACTATTACTGATTGTATTATTGTATTTGAGACCTTTTATATAATGGTTCTGTTTCATTGGATACTTCATCTGTCATGCAAGCTACATTCACGCAAAGTGTTGCCCAGATTTATTTGAGACCTATATGTAATGGTTCTGTTTCATTGTCTGGACTTGGGTGGCATACATGCTGTAGGTTTATGACCATGGTAAATGTCATGGAATGCCCAGAATATGTCATATATAATTTCAGGGTTTTTGTGACCACAGGACAGTGTCATGGAAAGTCCAAAATTGTCATAATATATAAATGATGCAAAATAGCATCCCAAATGCACAAGTCAAAACAAAAGGGATATTTATTTCCACCATAAATCAATATAGGTTCAAAGTGCCATATTTCATACCAAGAGCACATACATCCACCAAAGAAGCTAGGTTCAAAATGCACATACATTCACCAATGCAGGTTCATTCTGTACTTCAACACTACAGCTTGGACACACAAGCCCATACTACATTAGCATTGCCTACTTCAACACAAAAGCCCATACTTCAGCATTACCTACTTCAACACTACAGCTACAACCAAGAAAATGGCCAACAACAGAAATAGGGTTACATTGACACATCCACACACAAGACAAATGCAGCTTCGCAAGCCATCCCCTGTTCTTGCCTACCATCTCCTTCACTTGTTTAGGTTGTGCTCTAAGCCTTCAATTTTTCCCACGACCTCGGGAACCGTCGTCGTCGAAGCTAATGGTAGATATCCATTGTCAAGAAGGAAGACCACATATTCTTCCTCAAACCAATAGCTACGGCATCTCCCCGCATCCATAACAACCACAACCAATGAAATGCAGGTAAACACAATTGAAATTTGGGCTATTCAATTCCAACAGCAGCACTCACAGAGTTCTTCCTCGGACACTTGAAGTATCTCTTTCCATTGTTATACTGAGATTGCGTGGTAGTTGCAGCAAACACCCTCACGTCCTTGCATTCGGGCACATTATCAAAGGCAACTTGCTCACATCATCGATCGGCATGTCCAGATCAAAAGCACTGCGGAGGTGCTGCATCTACCACAGCAAGTAGTCCGGCATCCCTAGCCGTGCTTGTCCGCCGAGGCCGAGCAAAAATGATGATGAGGCATGCGACATGACCCCGATTGAGAGACGTTAGCAGCTCGAATGGCAACAGGAAGGGGAACTGAGAGGGGATTAGGGCGCCACTATAGACCAAATGGAGGGGGACAACAACCAGGGATGAAACCCACTACCGAACAAATTGAAGGGGAGACTAGGAGGGGAATCACGGCAGCACCGGACACCGACTACCAACCTGATGCACCGTACTGCTCATCGGGGATCCACGCTCGTCAAGGATGTCACGCTGTCGTCGCCCGCTGTGATGCGTCTTGAGCTGGGGAATGGGGGAGCCGCTTCCAGGGCACAGCGGCACCACGGAGGCCGTGCACCGCCCAGCACTCCGCTCGCCGCACCGCCAGAAATCGCTGTCCGCTCGCCGCACCACCGCCTACGCTTGCCGCCGTAGTGAATCAGGTCGGGGAGATGGGGAAAGTGAAATGGGTCAGAACACGGCGAGGTCCACATGTAAGGGGTATCTGGACGTTGGGGCCGATAGTTTTTTTTGAAAAAACATAAGGTGACGCCACACAAATGTCACGTAAAGCTAGGTCCTAGCGTCACAAAAAACGAAGGAATCAATCGTCTTCTGTCCCATACAATTTGTGACGATACATGGTACCTTTATGTGACACAGGGTACCATGTCGTATTATCGTCATATTATGTAACATTATATGACAAAATCAAGCCTTGTCATAAGGAATTTTGTCACAGAAGGAAGGTTTTCTTGTAGTGAAGGTATGGGCTGTATGAGTTTACAGTAATGCCATTTGGTGTGACTAATGCACCTGCTGTCTTCATGAATGTGATGAATAAGATGTATATGGAATATTTAGACAAGTTTCTGGTGGTATTTATAGATGATGTCCTCATCTATTCCTCTAGTATAGAAGAACATAAAGAACATTTGAGATTAGCTCTGGAGAAGCTAAGAGAGCAACAATTGTATGCTAAGTTCTCAAAATGCGAGTTTTGGATGGAGGAAGTACAATTTCTTGGGCATATTATAACTGCAGAGGGAGTAAAAGTGGACCCAAAAAAGGTTAAGGCAGTATCAAAATGGGAACAACCATCAACAGTAAGAGATATTAGGAGCTCTCTTGGAACGGCAGGGTATTATTGAAGGGTTTTCCAAAATAGCTAGACCTCTTACTAACCTGTTAAAGAAAGATGTATCTTTTGAGTGGACAGATAAGTGTGAGAAAAGTTTTCAAGAACTTAAGAAAACATTGACCACCGCACCAGTGTTGGCTTTGCCAGACAACAAGAAGGACTTTTAGGTTTATTGTGATGCTAGTCGTCAAGGACTAGGGTGCGTACTGATGCAAGAAGGGAGAGTAGTTGCCTATGCATCTCGCCAACTCAGACCACATGAGCAGAATTATCCAACTCATGATTTGGATTTAGCAGCGGTGGTACATGCATTGAAAATATGGAGACATTATCTAATTAGGAACAAATGTGAGATGTTTACAGACCATAAGAGTCTCAAATATATCTTCACTCAACCCGATTTAAATCTAAGGCAGCGAAGATGGCTTAAGTTGATAAAAGACTATAATTTGGATATCCAGTATCATTCGGGGAAAGCTAATATTGTAGCTGATGCCCTAAGCCGAAAAGCTTATTGCAGCAATAGCATGATTAAGGAGTGCCTAGAGCCGCTACAAGCAGAAATTCAGAAATTAAAGCTAGAATTTGTGGGTAAATCAAGTGTGGCTCAAATGGAAGTGAGACCTATTCTAGAGGATGAGATAAAGATGGCACAACAAAATGACCCACAAATCCAGAAGATTAAGCAAGAGTTGCAGAAAGGCAAAGTGCCAGGCTTTGCAGAAGATAACAACGGAGTGCTTAAATTTCAGGGATGCATCTGTGTCCCATATGTGAAAGAACTAAAGGAGATAATCTTACAAGAGGCCCATGACTCTTTATTTTCTATCCACCCTGGAAGTACAAAGATGTATCAAGACCTCAAAAAGATATTCTGGTGGACTGATATGAAGAAGGAAATAGCAGAATATGTAAGTTTATGTGACGTATGTTAGAAAGTAAAAGCAGATCATCAAAGACCTACAGGATTAATGTAGCCACTCCCTTGTCCTAAATGGAAGTGGGATGAGATCGGAATGAACTTTATCACGGGATTACCAAAAACTAAAGAAGGGTATGATTCTATCTGGGTTATTGTTGATAGATTAACAAAAGTGGCTTATTTTATTCCTATCAAACAAACCAATGGAGGGGATAAATTGGATGAAGTATACATGACAAGAATAGTTGTGCAGCATGGAGTTCCCCTAAGAATTGTGTTGGATCGAGGATCATAGTTTACCTCAAGGTTTTGGAAGACATTTCAAGAACTCATGGGTACTAAGTTAGGATTCAGTTCAGCCTATTGTTAACGACCAAATTTGGTAAGCCAAATCCCCGGGTTTGAAGCCACAATCGAGGTGGAATTGGAGCGCGTGATTCTCTGAAATAGAGTGTGTGTCGGCTGAGACCGAGTCGAACAAGGCAGCTGGTATAGTGGATTCCGATTGGGATAAACAGAAGAGACTAATCTCAGTAGGAAAGCGTGAAGATCATCATTGGATTCGGTTTCAAAGTGCTTCAGAGATATTGCCATCTACGGATAAAGTCCTGAAAAGGTAATTGTATCTTTAATTTAGGATATTTTGTATAGTTTCCTTGTGTACCACGGCAGGGGACCTTGTCCTAGGATATTATCGTATTTTAAATAGTAGTTAGAGATAAGAGTCGTGTTCGATAAGGACTGTGTTTTGTAAACGGGTATAAATATGACCCGAAGCTGTGTAATTTAGAATCAATCTAATCAGATCAATCAATCAATTTTGGCGCATGGCCACCCTTTTTCCCTTTTAGTTTAATTTCGACAAGTTCTTGCTTTGCATTGGGCTGCATCGTTTTCGGTCTGCAGCGTGAGGTAAATTCTTGTTACAAGCGGTTTGCACTCTCGGGATTAGTGCTTCCATCATTATGACACTCTAATATCATTGTTGTAATCTGCTTAAGTTATCATATATGCTGTATAATCTAGATCGATACTATGATCTAACCCTAATCGGCTAGCATCAGCTGATAGGTGACAACCGATAGGGTTAGATTTCAGTGTTAGTCCAGATTATATAGTATATCTACAATCTTGAAAGGTTTCCATTGGTTTATTTAGATCTTATGTTTCTTTTGGTACTTAATGCTGCATCAGTTAAGTTTGATCTATTAAGTCGCTTTTAGAACTATATCGATCTATTCCACTCAGTGGTTGCTCCTAGAGATAGCATCGGGGTTTCAGCCGATTTTATCTGATTTAATTACCTTGCAAGTTTTAGCTTTGCTTGATATATTAAATCTGTCCTCTATATTAAGATCTCATCATGTTAAATATATTAAGCCTGTTATCAATCTGTTAAAATATCTTAACACTTGATTGCTTCCTCTTTAATATATTTAGTTTATTATGATATCTTTTGTAAAAAAGTATCGGAGTACTAGCCGATACATATTAGATCTATCTCTTTGGCTATGTTGTAAACACATATATTCTTCGTCTTATGATATTTTTAAATATAAGTGATTTATACTGTATCGGTATACTACTGATCTATCCTAGTCACTTGATTTAAACATGTTCTAAGATTTGGATTATGTTCTGTTGGCATCTATAGCCGATCGGATAGATCTAACTTCCATCTTGCTTTATTCTTCATTGCCGATTTAGTGTGAACCACATCGGCTCATTGTCAAGCGATACATCATCGGCTGCCCACCGATCGGCTGTTGTATCTAACTTTGTTTTCTTTATTAGTTTCTTGTTGGTTGCAGGAACAAACCAACTGGCACGCCTTGAACCTGAAAGCAAGATATTTGGACCTGCATTGGAGCTAAGCAGATCTCCCAGGCCAGCGCATGGGAAACATTCTCATCAACATGCTTCTTGGCACGCCCGGTGGGACCACAGATCGCAAGCCAGATACAATGGTGGACATTAAGCCCTCGAAGATTGACCAGGAGAACATCATTCCAATCACAATGGACAAACTGACACCTGAGCAGAAGGCTGAATTTGAGGGAATGATGAATAAGTTGTGAAGTCAGTACCTCCACTCTTTCGTCCAAACCAGGTCAGGCACAATTATCCAGAGGTACAAAGTGAAATTTCTAGGTGATGATGAGCCTGAGACAAGCTCTAGCAAGGGCAAGGAACAGGAGATCAAGCAAGAAGGGGAAGGTTCAGAACTACATACTTTGCAAGACCGGATCGACTCTGCAGTACATCATGCTTTGATCAACCAATTTGGGATTTTAGTCAACACCCTCAATAACATGATCAGTAAAGTGGTTGACTCCAGGATAGTTGAAAATCAAGCCAAAGGCCCTATTTTCCTTCTTGAAGGCAAGTATCCTCCCTAAAGGGCCTTAGCCACAGATGGATTGCCGACTGGTGCAAGTATTTCTCTAGAGCAGCCGATCGTAGGAGTGGTTCCCTTGAAGCCACTTGTACCACCATTGACACAAAAGCCGCCAGAGTTTAACCCCAGGGTCCTGATGAGGCAGCAACCCCAACATGCAGGCTATGAACACCTTCAAGTTTCTCCTAAACAAGTTGCCTCCATGTTCAATACAAATTAGCCACCTATTCAGCCGATTCCTAAAGTGCCGATAGGATCATACACATCAAATCTCCAACAACAACCCATCGGCTCTTAGCCTGTTACTGATCAGCCACCTCATATGGTGCACCAGTCTCCTCAGCAGTACCCAGGAGGCAATTTCAACCTGCAATATCAGCCTCACTCACCACAGATGCAATATTGGTAGGCACCACTTCAATTTGATCAGTATGAGCCAATACAGCAACAAGCGCAGGAGGTGCCTCAACAAAACAAGCCTTGGGCATACTTGATAGCCGACGTGATGTGAGAGCAATTCGGCCTCAAGCCCAAGGACACTGGCATCATGTATCGGTACCCATATCCTGAATATTTTGAGAGGGTTCCATTGCCCAACCGGTATAAGGTGCTAGATTTCTCCAAATTCTCATGACAAAACAATGTTTCTACCTATAAACATGTTAGCCCATTTTTGGCCCAGTGCGGAGAAGCATCGGCTACAGACGCATTGAGAGTTAGACTTTTTCCTCTCTCCCTCTCTAGATTGGCCTTTACTTGGTTTTCTTCGCTTTCTTACAACTCTGTCCAGAGTTGGGCCGATCTTGAGAAATAGTTTCATCGATATTTCTACTCTGGAATTCATGAGATGAAGCTATCGGACCTGAAAGGCATCAGGCAGAAACAATATGAATCGATCCAGGATTACATATAGAGATTCAGAGACATGAGAAACCGATGCTATAGCCTGGTGCTGTCAGACTCTCAATTAGCCGATTTAGCCTTCCATGGTCTGTTGGCGCCCATCAAGGAGAGGTTCTCGGCTCAGAACTTCGAAAGCTTGGCACACTTGGCCCAAAAGATCACAACCCATGAACAGCGCTTCTAGGAGGCCAAGAAGGCATTTAAGAAGGTTAGCCATGTCGCTTACGCCTCTGGTTCCGATTCCAACGATAGCAATGCTGAAGTAGCAGCAGCCGAATGGGCCAAGAATAAGAAGGTGATAACTTGTCAGTGGCTGAAAAAATTGGCTAAGGAAGAGAAGTATGATTTTGACATCACTAAAGCCGATAAAATTTTTGATCTGCTACTTCGGGAAAACAAATCCAACTCCCAGCCAATCACGTCATCCTGTTGGCTGAAGAACTAAAGAAAAGGAAATATTGCAAATGGCACAACACCGATTCTCATAGCACCTGTTTTGCCAACAAATCTGGTCGGCTATAAAAGCAGGGAAGATTACATTTGAAGATCCAAAGAAACCGATGAAGGTCGATGGTAACCCTTTTCTCGTTAACATGGTTTATGCCAGTCGCAGCCAAGCTGATCAGTAGCCCAGAATAATGGACATCTTAGTCAAGTTCATGAAGGAACATGAAGAAAGACAGACGGGCATAAGCTACAGGGTACATCCAAAGTGGTGCGATCGGCAGGAAGAGGATTACTATCAGCAAGATGATGGCTTTGATCTCCATTGGAGCTGTGAATTCTTCAGGTTCTGTTGGAACCAAGGGATGAGGCTGCCATTGCTTCAAGATTGCCCAGCTTGCAGTGGTTATCAAGAAGAACGGACCATCGACACTAGTCGATTCCAACCCGTGGTGATTCACTGAAACAGAAAAACTTCCTATTGACCAAAGGCTAGGTCCGATTCCTGAAGATTTTTTCCAAGAGGACTTCGAGGATGACAAGGATCAATCTGGCAACCCATAGTGGTGTCCCTCTGGGGTGTTCACAAAAAGTCAGAAGCGAAGAATCCAGAGGATGAAGAACAATGGGCAAGAAGACGAAGTCCAGGAAGAAATTAACCATCGGCTACAGCAAGGCAAGAAACAGTGGAGGATAAAGAAGAAGGTTGACGCAGCTGATGAGAGCCAAGCCGACAAGGCAAGGAGGATCGCTAAGGGTAAAGCCGCCGTATCGGCTAACATGATCTTCATGCTGCCAGCCGAATTCGAGGCAGCCACAGTTGATACGGATGACGTGGAGGAATCTTTGGCCAAACTAATATTGTCCCCAGAACAAGCGATCTTTGAGAAGCCAGAAGGGACCGAACATTGGTACCTTAAGCCTCTTTATGTTAAAGGATTTGTTAATGGCAAGCCGATGTCAAAGATGCTGGTCGATGGGGGAGCCGTCGTCAATCTGATGCCTTATGCTACTTTTAGGAAGCTGGGCAAGGGAGCCGATGACCTCATTAAGACTAATATGGTTCTCAAGGATTTTGGCGAAAACCCATCGGAGACCAAAGGGGTTTTAAATGTTGAGCTAACCGTCGATAGTAAGACAGTGCCTACAACCTTTTGTCATCGACGGGAACGGATCGTATAGCCTGCTGCTAGGAAGGGACTAGATCCACGCCAATTGCTGCATCCCTTCGACAATGCACCAGAGCTTGATCCAATGGCAAGGCGACAAGATCAAAATCGTGCCAGCCGACAGGTCAGTAAATGTAGTCAATGCCGATTTAACCCTTTGGGAAATCGATGGCATTGATCGCTTGTCTGGCAAAGTTTGAGAGGCTGATTTTCTGAAGGTGTCCGATTCCACTATACAACACATTGGAGATGAAGAGCCTAAATTACTACTTTGAAGGCGTCGTGGAGGGCTCGAGCGTCTACACCAAGGACACCGTGGACAATCTTGATGGCAAGCTAGGAGAAGGCTTTATGTCGGCCGACGAGCTTGAAGAAATTGATATAGGTCCAGGAGACAGACCCATGCCAACATATATTAGTAAAAAATTGTCTTCTCATTTTAGAGCCAAGCTTATTGATTTATTAAAGGAATATAAGGATTGTTTTTCTTGGGAGTATTTTGAGATGCCAGGTCTTAGCCGATCGATTGTTGAACATCGACTCCCTATCAAACCAACATATTGGCCATTTAAGCAACAACCTAGGAGATTCAAAGCCGATATGTTCGATGCTATTAAGGCCAAAATTACTCGGTTGTATGATGCAGGTTTTATTCAGCCATGCCGATACGCTGAGTGGGTTTCAAATATAGTTTCAGTTATCAAGAAGAACGGCAAACTTAGGGTGTGCATCAATTTCAGAGATTTAAACAAGACTACCCCTAAAGATGAGTACCCCATGCCTGTAGCTGATTTGCTTGTGGATGCTGCTTCAAGGCTGCATAAGATTATAAGTTTTATGGATGACAATGCTGGTTACAATCAATTTTTCATTACTGAGGAGGACATTCATAAGACTGCTTTTAGATGTCCTAGTGCAATCAGCTTGTATGAGTGGGTTGTAATGACGTTTGAATTGAAAAATGCTGGAGCTACCTATCAGAGGGCTATGCACTACATCTTTCATGACTTAATCGGCTTGTTGGTTGAAATCTACATTGATGATGTGTTTGTCAAATCCAAAGAAGTTGAAGACCATATAGCCGATTTAAGGAAGGTTTTGGAGAGGACCAGAAAATACGGTTTAAAGATGAATCCCACTAAGTGTGCTTTTGGTGTATCGGCCGGACAATTTTTAGGCTTTCTTGTTCATGAAAGGGGGATTGAGGTAACGCAAAGAAGTATCAATGCACTCAAGAATATTCAATCTCCACAGGGCAAGAAGTAGTTGCAGTCTCTGATCGGCAAGGTGAATTTCATCAGGCATTTTATCGCTAATTTATATGAAAAAATGGAACCCTTTACGCCTTTGCTAAGGCTAAAAGCCAATCAGGTGTTTACTCGGGGAACAGAGCAGCAGAAAGCTTTGGACAATATCAATGATTATTTGAGCTCTCCTTCAGTTTTGATTTCCCCACAAAAAGGAGTGCCTTTCAAGTTATATTTATCAGCTGACGAGAAGTCGATGAGCTCAGTTTTAATCCAGGAGTTTGAAGGCAAGGAGAAAGCAATATTTTATCTCAGCAGAAGACTTTTGGATGTAAAAACAAGGTACTCTCCAGTGGAAAAGTTGTGCTTGTGCTTATATATCCTTGTACAAAGTTGAGGCATTATTTATTATCCAATGAATGCACCATAGTTTGCAAAGCCGACGTAGTTAAATATATGCTATCGGCTCTAGTTCTAAAGAGGCGAGTTGGAAAGTGGATTTTTTCTTTGACAGAGTTTGACTTAAGATATCAAGCACCCAGGGAAATTAAAGGACAAGTTATAGCCGATTTCATTGTTGAACATAGGGATGATTCAATCGACTTGGTTGACATGGTGCCTTGGACATTGTTTTTTGATGGATCAGTTTGTACTCATGGCTGTGGTATTGGCTTGGTTATCATATCACCCAGGGGGCAAGTTTCGAATTTGCTTATACTATTGCACCTTATGCTACGAACAATCAAGCTGAGTATGAGGCAGTCCTCAAGGGTTTACAACTACTGAAAGAAGTTGAAGCCGATGCTGTGGAAATCATTGGTGATTCATTGTTGGTCATCAACCAATTAGCAGGAGAATATGAATGCAAAAATGATGCGTTGATGATCTATTATCAAAAGTGCCGAGAATTGATGGATGGCTTTCGGTTAGTAAACTTCAAACATATCCCTCGGGAGCAGAATACAGAAGCAAACGATTTGGCTCAAGGGGCATCAGGCTATAAGCCGATGGCAAAAGATATTGAAGTGGAAGTTGCAATGATCACAGTCGACGATTGGAGGTATGATGTTTTCAATTATTTGCAGAATCCTTCCTAGTCGGCTTCAGAGAAATTGCGCTACAAGGCTTTGAGATATGTTTTGCTCGACGATGATCTATACCATCGGACGATTGATGGCGTGCTGCTCAAATGTTTAAGTACTGATCAGGCTAAAGTTGTCATGGGTGAAGTACATGAAGGTATATGTGGTACTCATCAATCGGCTCACAAGATGAAATGGTTACTTCGGAGAGCTTGGTATTTTTGGCCGACAATGTAGGAAGATTGTTTCTAATATTATAAGGGATGTCAAGATTGTCAAAAATTCGAAGCTATTCAAAGAGCACCAGCATCGACTATGAACCCAATTATCAAGCCTTGGCTGTTCAGAGGATGGGGAATCGATATGATTGGCCAGATTAATCCACCTTCGAGTAAAGGACATAAGTTCATATTGGTGGCAACCAATTATTTTACAAAATGGGTGGAAGCAATTTCTTTGAAGAAAGTTGATTCTGGGGATGCAATCGAGTTCGTCAAAGAACATGTCATCTACAGATTTGGTGTCCCTCAAACAATTACAACTGATCAGGGATCTATCTTTGTCTCCGATGAGTTTGTCCAGTTTGCAGAAGGCATGGGAATCAAGTTGTTGAATTCTTCACCATATTATGTGTAGGCTAATGGACATGCTGAGGCATCCAACAAAAGCTTGATCAAGTTGATAAAAAGGAAGATCTCTGAATATTCAAAGCAATGGCATAACCAATTGGCAGAATCAGTGTGGTCCTATCGGATGGCCTGTCATGGATCAATCCAAGTGCCTTCTTACAAATTGGTGTATGGACATGAAGCTGTTTTGCCATGGGAAAGTGTTGTCGGCTCACGAAGGATTCAATTGCAAGATAAGTTGACAACCGATGATTGTCATAATCTTATGGTAGATGAGTTGGAGGACTTGGTTTTGTCAAGAATGCGTGCTTTGGAAAAAGTAACCCGGGATAAAGAAAGAGTTGCTCGTCATTATAACAAGAAGGTTGTACCTAAATCTTTTGAAGAAGGCGAGTTTGTTTGGAAATTGATCTTGCCGATTGGTTCAAGAGATAATAAATTCGGCAAATGGTCACCTAACTGGGAAGGGCCTTTCAAGATCCAAAAATGTGTCTCTAAGGGAGCTTACATGCTCGAAAGATTGGATGGAGAGGTGTTTGGAAGGGCTTTAAATGGAAAGTATTTGAAGAAATATTATCCCAATATATGGATCAATGCATGATTCAGCTAAGTTTTTGTCAATGCATGATAGCCGATGTGGTTATAATCATACTCATCGCCTTTAGGAAAATAATAACAAGTTTTTCCCTTCAGATTTTTCAAAGTTGCTCTAATTGGTTAAGCATAGCTGATGGTTTGTTTTACTCTATAATTTTCCCAATGATGGAGACAACATTGAAAAATTAGGGGGAACATACTTATACAAAGTCAAATCAAATGGACTTCAAGATTTCTGTAGACTTTAAAAATTCAAGTCTCCCAGGTATTGTACTGAAGACTTTAACTTGGCCCTCTGTTCTTCAGTGGCTTTCAGGAGATCGGCTAGTTTCTATTCCTCACTCGCCAGTTCAGCCCTGCATTGAGTGGCCGATGGTCCGGCAGTCAATTCATCCAACTTGGCCTTTTCAGCAATGACGCTCAGCCGATTGGTTTCGATCATCGTCTCAAGGTCAGCTCTCGCCTGCCCATCGACCATCCGTTGCATTGCTCTTTCAATCCTGTGCTGATATTGGTCAAGGTGTGCGGCTTGGGAGATAGCATCGGCTGCGTCGTCAGGGAGTTGGCCCTCGATGTCTTAAAATCTAGCCCTAATAGGCCAGCAATTGGTGATCAGCTGATCCAGTGGGATGTCTAACCGACGAGCGATATCCGAAAGCTTCTCTCTTAACTCATCGGCTATTGGAGCTTGAGCCTGGCTTGTGATTTCTTCTTCCTCACCAACATATTCCCTTATGTCAAAAGAGAACATGTCGGCTAGGGCCTGCAAGACGTAAGTCAAGTTTGTTTAGATAAAGGAATTCAAACAACCGATTAATCATGAAAATGTTCTTACCTTGACTGTGGGAGCCGGTGTCGCTTCTTCTTCTATGACATGGTGGCTACCCCGGGCCGATGCAGTGTGCTCGCTTGATACATGGGGGGCAGCCCACGGAGACTGGGGAGGCTGCGAGAGGACAAGTGTTAGTCGGAATCGGCAAGCTGACATGAATGAAAAGGAGCAAGTTAAGAAATTACTGGTGAAGCTGGACGTGGTTGCCGGTGGGCCAATCTTTTACGCTGCAAGTAAAGAAGTTTGATTAGGAATGAAGACAATGATATTTTGAATCAAGATTTGAAGATTAAAATGCGTATTGGTTGAGGGTGAGGAGGACGTGGTGGAGGCGATGATGTTTTCTGAGGCTGGTCTTCTGCCGATGGTGTTGGTGCATATCTGCTCGAAGTGCTTGATTCGGCTACAGCGTCAACTTCTTCGTCCATGACCTATTTTTGAAGGTCTTCCTCCAAGCTTTGGTCCAAGGAAGGCAGGTTGTCGGCTGGGACTGCTTTCTGCTTCTTTGGCTTCTTCTTGGGTGCAGCCGATGGACCGGCAGCCGATGGTGTTGCCCTCTTCTTCCTTGACACTGCCTCACGGGTTTGGCCATGCAGCAGGGTCCCCACCTTCGGCGCATTGAAGCCGATGATGGATAGAGCAAGCCCACCACCATTTGGGAACACCCCTGGGGCATAATTGATCTCAACCCCTATGTTACTCACATGAGGGGGAGAAGAATCGGTTGTCTGCAAAAGGAGAAAGACATTGGTTAATTGTTGAACAATAACAACTGATAATTAAGCAAAATGATAAAGAGGAGAAGTACTTACATCAAGGATTGAGTCCAGAAGAAGTGTGGTCAGGTACATGGATGATGGTTGATGGAAGATGTGCTTCTTGATCTCAACCCACCATCTGTCATAGGCCAAGCTCCTTTTATGGGTCAGCTCCAAGACTTCGATGCTGCCAAAAGGGGGCCCTCTATGTTCATCAATTGATTCATCATTATTCCCGAAGTGATTTCCCCTCTTGTTTGGATTTTATCCGAGAAATAGAATCCAATCGGCAATTGTCCAAGTCCAACTTGTCTAGCAGCCAACACAGGGTACTAAAATTCATAAGACTTGACAATGTTTCTGCCCTGGTGGATGCCGATTGGTAGAATACAGGGGGTGATCGCTGTGGTGAAGATTTCCCTTGACTTTGGATATGTTTCTGAATTGAGCTCATCAAAATTTAGCTCAATGGGGAGTTCAAACTCCGGGCAGTCTCCATAGAAAAACCATGTCCGATTGTTCTTGGCAAATCCATCATAGAACAAAGTGAACCAATCAACTAGGAGTTCACTCGTTAACTTGGACCCGGGGTGAACAGCAGCAGCTTCTCTGAAAGACATACACCTGTTTAGTCACTTCTTCTCCCTCGTCGTCCTCAATCGACTCTACCAATGGGAATCTTGCATCAGCCAGATTGGGTCTTCCAGAAATTTTCTGGGTAAGGAGCACTAGCCAGAGTTGTAAAAAACACCAAGGGCCTCCAGTGCCTATAGCTGAATCGACTGCTATCCTAGCCGATGCCTGGCTGAGAGTTTCATAAAGATAACCCAGCAAGAACTTGCCCAAGGGGATCTAGGTCCTTGACACTAAGGCTTCGGCTATAAGCTGCCAGTTGGCTGTTGGCTGTAGGGCCGTAGCTGGATCCGCAAAAGACGAATTTCTCTAGCCACATCATCAGGAAAACGACATGCTCTCTAGGGCTGACAGACCCAGTGCCCTTGCCATCCAGCCGATTGGGGTTAGCCGATGATAGGACGTCTAAACCAGTTATCATAAAGACATCGGCTAGTGTGGGGGTCATAGGTCCTTGCTGGAAGAGGAAAGCATTGAATGTGTTATTCCAGAAGTAGCATGCAACAGACATGAGTGGTTCATCCTTGGGCTGGTCGGCTATTGAGAGTGACAGGCACTGGGCTATAACCATCTCTTCCCAATGGCTATGTTTGCTGGCTACCATCCTCTTATACCAGGCGGGCCAAGATTTATCAGTCGAGGGCCATGACTTAAAAGTTCCATTCCAGGGCACTAAACTGGGGTTCGAAATTCTATAGGGCATCCTATTTGTTTCGGCATTGATAATGTCTGAAGGGTCTTTATTACCGATAGGCCCTAGGAAATATCTATCAGGACTAAGCAAGCTAGGAACAACAATCTGATGAGCAAGATGCTGAAGCCAAGAATTTGGATCTATGGCTACAAGTAGAAAAGAAAGGGGATCTAGCCGATGGGACTTACCTCAGCAAAGTCGGCGGCCGAAGAACCAGTGGGAGCGGCGGAGGACGCCATTGATTTAGATCTTGCCGCCGGGAGATGGGGATCGCCTTGAACCCGAAAGCAAGATATTTGGACCTGCACTCGAGCTAAGCAGATCTCCCAGGCCAGCGCATGGGAAACTTTCTCATCAACACCTATCACCCACAACTGGTGGCTAGACGGAAAGGGTAAACCAGATTTCTTGAAGATATGCTGAGAGCTTGTGTATTAGTATATGGATCTGCATGGAATATCTGCCTACCATTCGCACAGTTCTCATATAATAACAGCTACCAATCCAGTCTAGGAATGGCACCTTTTGAAGCACTATATGGCCGAAAGTGTAGAACTCCCCTCAATTGGACAGAAGTTGGAGAAAGACAGTTGATAGGGCCATAATTGGCACATGATGCAGAAACCTATGTCAGAATTATAAGAGAGAAACTAAGAGCTGCTCAAGTAAGGCAGAAAAGTTATAGTGATCATCGGAGAAGAGGCTTGAGTTTTAAAGATGGAGATTTTGTCTATCTGAAGGTGACACCATTGAAAGGCATGCATAGGCTTCAAATGAAAGAAAAGTTATCTCCGAGATATATCGGGCCATATCAGATCCTTAAGAGAAGAGGAGAAGTTTCCTATCAGCTACATCTACCGACAGAGTTAAGTGAAGTACACCTTGTATTTCATGTTTCACAACTCAAGAAGTGTTTGAGACAACCTACAGAGGAGGTATCAATGCAAGATATCGAGCTGCAACCTGACTTAACCTATGTAGAAGAGCGTGATAAAATATTAGAAGTGTCTGAATGAAAGCTACGAAACCGTCGTATAAAATTATGTCGAGTCCAATGGAAGAATCATACGAGCAAGAGGCAACTTGGGAAAGAGAATCGGAGCTAGAAAAGATGTTCCCACAATTATTCGAGAATCAGTCGAATCACGGGGACGAAATTCTTTTAAGGAGGGTAGGTTTGTGACATTCTTAAAAATTCATACTTTTAAAAATATTTAAATCAACGTAGAAATTTTTGTGATAAGTTTATTGGTTGTTCAATTTCAAAATATTTAAATTTTGTTTATTTTCACTTGCATTATTTATTTTATTTTCCTTACTTTAATTTAAAAACCCTAATTTAACACTTTTATTCAAATAAAATTCCCAAAAATTGAGCTTAATTTTGAATCTTAAATAAATTTCCTTTTACTTTTTCCCCAAATTTTTCTTCTCCCTTATTTTCCTTTTTCCTTTTCTTCTTTTTTCCTTTTTTCCCTTTTCCTTCCTTTCCTCCTTCTTCCTCCTCTGTTCAGGCCTGATCGCGACGCCGCTGCTTCAAGCTGCCGAGCTATGGGCGCCAGCCCTCGCCAATCGGAGAACCAACCTGACGTTGGCCATCACTATCCTCCCCCACACATGGCATCACACGATTGGGTGGTCGCCGTTGTCGCCGAACCGCCATTGCCAAACCAACATGGAGCTACCGCCATTGCCGCCCTACAAACCGACATCCAAAACCCTATAAATTGAGCACCCCGGACCAGAATCCATATACAAAATTACTTCCTCATCTCTTCCTCTACCTTTCTGTTGATGAGAAATTTCTCTGACGCGCTGGCCTGGGAGATCTGCTTAGCTCCAGTGCAGGTCCTTCTCGGCTACCTGTGCTGCACAGGGCGTGCTAGTTGGTTTAATCTCTTAACCAACAAGAAAAATAAAGATATATGCGTTAAGTGTTAAGTTAGATCCTACTGGGTCGGCTGTAATAGTCAATTTACATATATATGCTATCCCGAAGTTCATTTAAACTAAGTGACTAGAATAGATCGGTTGCGCCGAGACAGTATTAACCACTTAATCCAAATATACAATGGGATAATAAATATATGCTTTAACAGTCTAGCTGATATCGTAAGTCCAACTGTGAATCGGCTAGTACTCCGATACGTCTTATGAAAAGATATTGATCTAAGCTAAATGCGCTAAACCTAAATCAGTCGGCTGTCGGCTGTGGTTGACAGACTGATTCTGGCTTAAGGCATTTAACTAGAGCAAGATCTTAATATAAGAGGCGGTTTTAATAAACTTGATAGTAAATATATCAAAGAGAATATTAAAACAGATAAGGCCGGCTGAAACCCCTACGTTATCTCTAAACATATACATCCAGCCGAATAGATCATAAAAGCTCTAAAAACGACTTAATAGATCAATATTGATGCAGCATTAAGTATAAAAGGAACAACCAGATCTACTGTAGCTGATGTCAATACCTCGAGACGGTAGATATCGCATATAATCTAGGCCAACCCTTAGATCTAACTCTATCAGCTGCTAATTCTTGACAGAAATGATCCGATGTCGAGACAGATCTAAACATTGTTCTAGATTATATGTGATATATGATAACTAGCGCAGCGTAAATCATCGAATTTAGAGTATCATAGCGATGGAAGCACTAAATTCGATGAGATACACCACTAATGACAAACATTTACCTTAAATCGAGGATCGAAACGATGCAGCCTGAAGCCAGATCAATTGTTCGTCTGAAGAAAAAGGAGGCGATACGCCGAAAGTTGTATTGAATGTGTGTTTTTTATTTACAGGGATCTCGGGTCCTATTTATACCCAAGAATAACATCATCCGAGCGAACCACAGTCTCTATCTAATCTATTATTTAAAATACGACAACATCCCAGGATATGGTCCCATGCTGCATTACAAAAAACAATCTAAACAAACTCCTAATTTACAGATACAATTGCCGTTACAGGACTCTATCCGTAGATGGCAATATCTTTTAACACGCAATTTGGGAACCGAACCTTCTATTTATCTTTAAGCTTTTCGCCGGGACTGGTCCCACTTCACCTTGACCCAGAATCGGCTATGGCTGTCTTAGTCCGACTCGCTCTCGGTAGACGGGCTCCGTAGCCGATCGGACTTAGCCGATTCGATTCCATCTCTTCTCAGATCGCGTTTCTTCTCCAATTCCGCTTCAATCTTTGTTTCAAACCCGGGAGTTAGGTTTCCAAACTTGGTAGTTAACACATGCCCACCAAGTCCGTGATATGCAATGTTGCGGATTTTAAGCGATTCAAATCCAATGCGCAATCCCAGCACGACTCTGTTTCGGTCGTTCGCAAAACTCTTTAAATACTGCCCCCGCGGCCATCACACGTGTCATGCCTTCACAAACAAGCAGCCATCTCAGCAACCTTTGAGTTCTCCGGTGACCCGTATAGCCCTCAAGACCCGCACCGGCGATCCCCTCCTCCGGCAATCTCCAGTCATACAATGGCTTCCTCTGCTGCCACTGGTACCGCATCGGTTGTCGCCTCTGCCGAGTTCCCTAAGGTACGCCCTAATCGGCCCAAAAACACTTTCTCTTTCGCCTGAACTTATAGATTCGAATTCTAGGGCTTTTTATTTATAAATCTGCTCTTTTTCCCGATTGTAGCACTTGTCCCATCAAATAGCCATCCCCAGCCTTGCTCAGCAAAACAGATATTTCCTAGGGCCTATCGGCAACAAGGACCCCACCGAGATCATCATAGCCGAAACCGATAGGATGCCCTACAATATGAAAAAACTTTCTCTGAGCAACTAGTTTGGAACTTTTAAGTCTTGGCCATCTATGGACAAATCCTGGCCTGAATGGTATAAGAGGATGCAATCGGCCAAGCAAACCCACTGGGAAGAGGTAGGAATAGCTCAATGTCTATCTCTGTCAATAGCCGATATGCAAAAAGATGAACCAATGATGTCGGCTGCAACCTACTTCTGGAATGACACCCTCAATGCCTTCATGTTTCAACAAGTCCCAATGACAGTCACCCTGGCCGACGTGGTCATGACCACTGGGCTAGATATCCTGTCATCGGCCAACCCTGAAGAACTATCTAGGAAAAGCCAACACCAATTCAAAACAAAAGCCATAGGAGGATGGGGCAGCTATGTGTCCATGAACATGAAGGAAGGACCAGTCGGCCCTAGGGAACACGCGCATTCCTCATGATGTGGTTAGAAAAATTCCTGTTCTGCGGCTCGAGCTGCGGGCCGACTGCCAATTGGCAGATCGTAACCAAGGCCTTGGTGGAGAAAAGAAAAATCCCTTTGGGCAAGTATCTCCTCGGCCACCTATATCAAACCCTCCATCAAGCAGTTGCTAAGATAGTTGCCAATGCCTCTGTCAACATTGGAGGTCCCTGGTGGTTCCTTCAGATCTGGCTGGTCTTGATGACCCAAAAAATAGATGGTCGGCCACCTTTGACCGAAGCACGCTTCCCACGTTTAGAGCCGATCGAAGATGATGAGGGAAATGAGGTCACCACCACCAGGTGTCTAAGTTACGTAGAAGCAGCAACCATGCACGCTGGGTCAAAGCTGTCAGCTGAACTGCTAGCCGAGTGGTTTGTATCCTTCTACGACGTGTTTGCAAAGAACAACCGCATCTGGTACTTTTACATGGATCGGCCACTCTTCGAGCTCCCTATCGAATTCAACCTGGAAGAGATCAACTCGGACGACTACCCCAAGTGCAGGGATTTGTTCACCACTGCTATCAGTCCTTGCATCCTGCCGACTGGGATCCACCAGGGCCGTTCAGTGACCCGGAGTTATGAGTTTTATTACCCTATGTCGGCTGCCCGACAGTTAGGACTTGGGCAACTGCCCATCGACTGTTATTATGCCGATAAGATTGAGACAAGGGGAATAGTGGACCAGGTCCCCCTCTCGGCAGTATTGGTGACATGGTGCTAGCATAAAAGAAGAGCACAGCCTATGACCGTTGGTGGGTCGAGATCAAACACCACATCTTTCACGAGAGGTCTTCCCACTTCATCACTCTGCTGTTGCCGGATGAAATCTCTTCAGTAAGTCTCGCACTTCAAGTTACTCTTCCTTTCAAATTATGAGCCAATTTAATTTGTCAACACTTACAAAAAAATCCTCTTTTATTTTCTCGCAGGTGATTGAAACTGAACGGCCAACGGTGAGCAACTCAGGCATCCCCATCGAATTCCGCCCAGGCGTTCTGCTGAACAGGTGCGGGCTAGCTCCATAGGCCATCGGCTGGGATGCGCCCAAACTGAAGACCCTGCTGCACGGACAGACGCGCCAGCCGCTGGCCCGGCAAAAAAGAGCCGCTCAAGCACAAAGCCATCGGCCTCATCGGCCAAGAAGCAAAAGAAGAAGCAGCCGATCGCACTGCCGAAACGACCTCCCGTCAATAGACCCCAGCATCAACCAAGTCCTAAACGAGGAGGTTGCAAATGAAGAGATGTCAGCAGCTATCGGAGAGGCAGCCGAATCGAGCAATTCGAGCCACAACTTGCTCAACCTTCCAGCCGACGGCCCACCAGCTCCAAGCCCTCCTGCGAAGAAACAACCGGTAATCCTTTATCTTGCTATATTCAGCTTTTAACATAACACTATCTTGTACTCAGCCAAATGTATCTTGCACAGGTCAAAAAGCTGGCTTGCCGTCCTCCGCACCGCGCCTCAACGGTAACCATTTCCCTCAGCTTACATCTTAGCTTTCTGGCCACAGCCGACTTGACATCTAGCACTTCTCTTGCAGCCTTCTCCACCTCCGTCGGCTGCCCCCAGGCGTTGAGCGAGCACACGGCGTCGGCCATAGGTGGTCAAGATGCTAGGGATGTCACAGAGTCGGCCAACGAACGAGCTGATGCAACAACCTCAATCGGCAGCCCTACCGAAGAAGACACCGCCCGCGTCGACCCGGCCGAAGCTGAAAAAGAAGCCGATCCAATGCCCGCAGCAAGAGTAAGTTGATCCCTCTCTTTCCTCTCACAATACTTCGAACAATCGGCCATTTCAATCATAGCTTAAACCTATTGTTCCCTTTGTGCAGCCTTTGGCCGACCTACTCTCCTTCGACGCAAGGAATTCCTTGGGGATGAGCAAGGGGAAGCCACCGGTCCAAACAAAGCCCCGCAGACGAGCTCAAAGAGAAACTTCAAGACATACGCCGTCGGCTGGGCATCGATGTCAACAGGCTGGTGCAGGAGTGCGGATCGGCCAAGTGCCGATTCTTTGAAATCGAAGGCCAACTCCTCGAAGATCTCGCCACCAAGATGTCCGCCGCCGTCTGTATTGATCAGCATCGGCCAAGGCTTGGGCGTACGATGCAAAGAATGATCGAAATGCTTGCCCAAGTCGATGTGACGGCCAAGATCAATGACGCAGTCAAGAGCGTGGAGGCCGAGAAGATAAAACTGAATGAGCTGAAGGCCGGCCCTACCACATCTCAGGTTCAGATCACCAGTTTGAAGGCTGAAGAAGCTGACCTGCTGCAACGGCTAGAGCAATGCCGAGCCAACATCGCAGCCGAAGAAAAAATGCTAGCTGATTTTCCTAAAGCCACCGAGGACCAAACAGGCAAACTAAAGGCCGCCATCAAGTACTTAAAAGAACTCCATAAATCGTCCAAAGCGATCCCTGGCTCCGACGCTGAAGACCATGCTGTTATCGATGAAATTAAGGTGATTCAAGCTGCAGCGCTATCAGCCATAGATGCATTCCTAGCCCAGTAACCGATGTAGTAGACTTAGGCTCTACTGAAAAGAGCTTGTGTAATCAGCTTAAAATGTCGATCCGATGTAATAGACTTGGGCTCAGCACCAAAAGAATTTTGTGTAATCGGCTCTGCGGTCTGTAATTAACTATATGTGGTCGGCCCACCCTTGCATCGTTTAATATCATGATTGTTTTCAAAATGCGTTGAAAGCTCAAAAATTTTGCTGTTGTCTGCCTTCTTAATCGCGATTGTTGTATATATATGCCCCCTAATTTCGTTGATGTCTTTGATGTCGACAGAATTATGAACTTAACACACTTGCGTCCTATTGTCGTAACCATCGGCCACCAGCAGCCGATTATAGGGAACTAGGGGAAAAACTTGGCTTGAAAATTACCTAAAGGCGATGCTTGCTCAAGACAAGACATCGGCTTACACAAATCGGCTGAACAAATAGAGCCGAATCATGAGTTGATTCATACACTTGGGTAATATTTCTTTAAATACTTGCCATTCAGATCCCTTCCAAACACTTCTCCATCCAAACCCTCTAGCATATAAGCTCCTTTAGAGACGCATTTGTGAATCTTGAACGGCCCTTCCCAATATGGTGACCACTTGCCGAATTTATTATTTCTTGATCCAATCGGCAATATCAATTTCCAAACGAGTTCGCCCTCTTCAAAAGACTTAGGTATAACTTTCTTATTATAATGGTGGGCTACTCGTTCTTTATCCCTTGTTACTTTTTCCAAGGCCCTCATCCTTGATAAAACTAGGTCCTCTGATTCGTCCACCATCAGGTGATAGTAATCATCGGCTATGAGCTAATCTTGTAGCTGGATCCGTCTTGAGCCGATGATATTTTCCCATGGCAATACTGCTTCGTGCCCATAGACCAACTTGTATGGAGGGACTTGGATAGATCCATGGCATGCCATCCGATATGCCAAAAGTGATTTGGCTAATCTGTTAGTGATATGCCCTAGAGGCAACATGGAGATGTTGGATATCACATCAATGTTTATGTATTTATGAATAAAGTGTTATTCAGTTCCATGAAATAGACATCTTGTATTGATCAATAAGTACGTGACTTATTTATGAGACTCGATATGTATGAATCTATTTCTAAACGATCCCTGATCATATGTCATATTGTTGGAACAAATATGATTCTAAGATTGGCATGTTTATTGATTGATGATCATGTCTCATAGATCATGGGTATGGAGATACAAAATCAATAAACATGGACATATGTGTTAGAGAACACATTGTTGGATAGACCCACCATGAGACACTACAGGAATCAATGTGCCATTAGTTGGTCTCGGGTAGTGTTGGTACAAAGTCCTTAGACCGAGATCACCATGGATTCCAACATGTGTAGTAGCCTACTTTGGGACTACCAAACGCTATTCCGTAATGCGGGTAGTTATAAAGGTAGTTTTCGGGTTTGCTATGAAACATGGAGTGGGATGTGAGTGATCAAGATGGAATTTGCCCCTCCTTTGGAGAGACATCTCTGGGCCCCTCGAGGTAATGGATTATGGAAATGCATGGCCATGCTAAGTTGATTGAGGAGTCAATCAACGGACGATAATCCAATACGGTTCGAGTGAATGGTTAAGCTATTGAAGGGATGGCACACATCTTGCCTATAGCTTAAGCGGTATCGTGAGGCAAAGGGATTTGTGTACACATTACAGGTTCGAGCCGATATTATTCTTGTATACTATGGTGTCAATATGTGCTTGCTAGGCGCCGCTGTTGACGGGTCGGCTGAGTTGGACTCGAGCCGACAATCGGCTAAGTTAGACTATAGCCGAGATCGAGTATACCTGAACCTACGGGGTCGCACGCCTAAGGGGATAGAATAGATACTCGAGTTGGACTCGAATACGGCTCGATCGGATAGAGATCCGATCGGATAGAGTCCTATGGTCTTACGACGTATGGGCGACCGACTATATGAGATTCGGATAGGATCCGATTTGAAATAGAGTCTGATCGGCCACTAGTCCCGATCGGCCAAATCTATATAAAGGGCGAGGGTGGAGAGCTGCGACACATCGGTTGGATCGCATTGAACCGAATCGCAACAGAAGTCGCCGAGATCAATCTGCACGAAAACCCTCCCCACTTTCGAGCCAAACCCTAGCCTTGCATCGCGTGCTAGCACACGGGTGTTCGGCGTTACGTCCCCGGACGTGTGAATACCGGTGAGGCGCTGCTACGTTGCGCGGCTGTTGATCGGCTATGGATCGGCGTGGTGGAATCGGCTGCGGTCGAGCGCGTCGGAGCGAGGCACGAAGCGCGATCGACGGCTCGGCAAATCGGCTACATCGGCGAACGGGCTGATTGGTGAATCGGCTGTCTCCAGTGAGTTGTCGACTTGCGGGAATCGGCTACCTTGTTCGGATCGGATAGTCACGATTGGCTATTCCCGCTGCACTCTCCAATCGGTAACGATCTATTGGCCCTTACTTGCAAGTGTTCCTGGTTTGCGCGGTTAAAAGTTTTTATTTTCGGCTAGCGTAGCCTCCGCGTAAACCTTCATAATCGGCTATGCCATTGCTTAGGGTACTCAGAAATCTTCCTCTTTATTAGTTTGATCAAACTTTTGTTTGAAGCCTCTGCTTGCCCCCTCATAGGTCGTCTCGGTGCCGTATCTCTGTGATAGGTAGAAAACGATTCTACGCCTAACTTGTTTTTGCAGAGAATGCTTTGAGATGGTATGGCCCTATTGTATGTATGAGATGCATGTGATGCATGTAATATTCTTTCATATGTGCAATCCCTGTAATATTCTTTCATACGTGCAATGCTTGTAATATTCTTTCACGACCTGCGAGTCGATGTAATCTTCAATTAGAGCTTCTATAGTAGTAGCTTAGTTTGAAGAAATCAAGCATCATGCACATTGGAAGATGGTGCCGAAGATGGAGATCCTCGGCGCCGGCATGGAGATGGAGATCACCATGTGAAGGGGGCCATACTATTTCATAATATGCTATTCTACTTGCTTTCATATGTGATATGTTTGTTTGATAGGATAGTATCCCTCGCGAAATTAAGTAGTAATGATGCCCTTCCAAATGATGCACTGTCACCGTTATGCTCGTCAATGGTGGGTGCAAAGCGAGTGCCATTCTCTATCATAACACGAGGGGTATATGTCGGACATATACGGCAGGAGCATTTGGTTTACTTAACAAGGCTATCAAAACAGTTTTGGGCCTTGGGGCATAGGTTGGCGCCGGGGCATGGAGATGCCACACCAACAACAAGAGTCACATAGAGATGTGATTAGCAAGGTGTTGCTTACCGATGCTACTAATTTTCTAGCAGTGATGCCAAAGCTCACTAGAAAATTAATTAACATGTGGATCTTGACCCAATACGTAACCTAGAGGGAAGGTGAAAAATACGTAATGGGAGTCTAATGTTAAATTGTTTAACAATAGACATAGCATAAACATTGTGCTAAACTTTGCTTTTTCATTTGTAGAATAAATGGCGGCTAATACTACACCCGTACCTTTAATTTGCGATCTATTCTCGAAAAGGAAAAATTAAATGGAACAAACTTTATGGATTGGTATCGCAACTTGAGAATTATTCTCAAGCAAGAGCGTAAGAAGTACGTTCTTGAAGTACCCTATCTGAGGATTTGCCGAATTATGCCACCGCAACCGCACGGAGAGCTTACGAGAAGCACACTAATGATGCCCTAGATATAAGTTGTCTCATGCTAGCTACAATGTCCCCGAGCTTCGAAGCAATATGAGAGCAGCGATGCTCACACTATTATTCGGGGCTGCGTTGCATGTTTGAGAACCAAGCTCGGGCGAGAGGTTCAACACCTCGAAGTCCTTGTTTGCGTGCGAGCTTGTTGAGGGAATCCCGTCGATCCGCATGTGATAAAGATGATTGGCTATATTGAGATTCTAGAAAAACTAGGTTTTCCCTTAGCCAAGAGTTGGCTCGATGTGATTCTCCGTCGCTCCCTCCGAGCTTCGAGCCATTCACATTAAACTATCACATGAACAATATGGATAGAACCTTGGCTGAATTGCATGGGATGCTAAAGACAGTGAGGAGAGTATCCAGAAAAATGGTCATCATGTGATGATGATGCGAAGGCTAAGCGCAAACCACTGTCAAGAAACTTTGCACCAAGAGGAAGTTAACTCCCGATGAGATCGCGAGTGCCTCCAATGCAAAGAAGGGCAAGAAGGGTCGGCGGCATCGGATGCCGTTTGCTTCTATTGCAAGGAGACGAGTCATTGGAAGAGGCTGCAAGAAGTACATGGAGGATCTCAAAAGAAGCAAAGTACGACTTACGCTTCAGGTATTAATGTTATAGACATTAATCTTGCTACTTCACCTACGACTCTTGGGTATTTGATACCGGATCGGTAGCTCATATTTGCAAATCGTTGTAGGAAATGAGAAGAAGTAGAGGCTTGAGAAGGGCGAGGTGAACTGCGCGTCGGCAATGGAGCAAGCGTTGCTACGTTCTTTGTCGGCACAGTACCACTTCATCTACCTTCGGGATTAGTTTTGGAATTAAATAATTGTTATTGTGTTCCAACACTATGTCAAAACGTTATTTACGCTTCATGTTTGCAAGCGGAAGGATATGATTTTAGATCAATGGACAATGGTTGTTCAATATATCTTAGAGATATGTTCTATTTTCATGCTCCATTGGTGAATGGATTATACGTTTTGAATCATGAAGCGTCTCCCATCTATAACATTAATACGAAAGGCAACTCTCTAATGATACAAACCCCACATTTATCCGGCATTGTCGCTTAGGCCATATAAATAAGAAACGCATGGAGAAGCTCCATAAGGATGGATTGCTTCACTCTTTTGATTTTGAATCATTTGAGACATGTGAGTCTTGTTTACTTGGTAAGATGACAAAGGCACCTTTCACGGGACATAGTGAAAGAGCAAGTGACTTGTTGGCACTCATACATACCGATGTATGTGGACCAATGAGCTCAACGGCCGAGGTGGTTATCGTACTTCATTACCTTTACCGATGACTTTAGTAGATATGGTTATATCTACTTAATGAGGCATAAGTCCGAATCCTTTGAAAAGTTCAAAGAATTCCAGAATGAAGTACAAAATCATTTAGGAAAACAATCAAGTTTCTACAATCGTGGAGGAGAATACTTGTGCCAAGAGTTTGGTAATCATCGAAAGATTGTGGAATTGTTCCACGTTGACTCCGCCAGAACTCCACAATGGAACGGAGTGTCCGAACGAGAGAAATCGCACCTTGTTGGACATAGTGCGGTCGATGATGAGCCAAAGTGATCTTCCGTTATCCTTACGGGGATATGCTCTTGAAACAGCTGCGCTCACACTAAATAGAGTTCCATCTAAGTCGGTTGAAAAGACACCATATGAGATATGGACAGTGCAACCCCCTAGTTTGTCTTTTCTCAAAATTTGGGGATGTGAGGCTTATGTAAAACGTTTACGGTCGACAAGCACACACCCAAATCGACAAGTGCTTCTTTGTGGGATATCCTAAGAAAACTAAGGGATATTACTTTTATAATTGGGAACAAGGCAAAGTGTTTGTCGCCCGACACGGTGTTTTCTTGGAGAAAGAGTTTCTTTCAAGAAGGGTTAGTGGGAGCGGGTGCATCTTGAAGAAGTTCAAGAAACACCGAGAAAATGTTTCAGCGACCACGGAACCACAACGGAGGAGCAAAATGTTGCGCCACCGTTGTAGATACACCAGTACCACGGAGGTACGAAAGATCACGTCGTGCGCCCGATAGGTACAAGGTGCGGAACAACGTGATATATTATTGTTAGACAACGATGAGCCTAAGACCTATGAGGAAGCGATGGTGGGACCCGATTCCAACAAGTGGCTTGGAGCCATGAAATCCGAAATAGAATCCATGTATGACAATCAAGTTTGGAACTTGGTTGATCCACCCGATGGTGTCAAAACCATTGAGTGTAAATGGGTTTTTAAGAAAAGGACGATATGGATGGAAATGTTCACATCTATAAGGCGCGATTGGTGGCGAAAGGCTTTAAACAGATTCAAGGAGTTGATTATGATGAAACCTTCTCGCCCGTCGCAATGCTTAAATCTATTCGAGATTATCCTAGCGATTGCTGCATATTTCGATTGTGAGATATGGCGAGATGGATGTCAAAACGGCTTTCCTAAATGGAAACCTAAGCGAGGATGTATACATGATACAACCTCAAGGTTTTGTCGATCCACAATCGCTCGGAAAGATATGCAAGCTACGAAATCCATTTATGGATTGAAGCAAGCATCTCGGAGTTGGAATATTCATTTTGATGAAGTAATCAAAGGGTTTGGTTTCATCAAAAACGAAGAAGAGGCCTGTGTTTACAAAAAGGTCGTGGAAGCACAATTGTATTTCTACTCTCATATGTGGATGACATATTGTTGATTGGAAATGATATCCCTATGCTAGAATCCGTCAAATCTTCATTGAAAAATAGTTTTTCCATGAAAGACTTAGGGGAGGCAGCATATATATTAGGCATTCGGATCTATAGAGATAGATCCAAGAGGCTAATTGGATTAAGCCAAAGTACATACATTGACAAGGTGTTGAAAAGGTTCAACATGCATGATTCCAAGAAAGGTTTCTTGCCCATGTCACATGGTATTAATCTTAGCAAGAATCGGTGTCCTCGGACACATGATGAGCGGAATAAGATGGGTATGGTTCCATATGCTTCGGCAATTGGATCCATCATGTATGCCATGCTTTGTACACGTCCCGATGTCTCGTACGCTTTGATGCTACGAGCGAGATGCAGTCGAGATCCAGTGAAGGTCACGGACTGTCGTAAAGAATATCCTTAAGTACTTGAGAAGGACTAAGGATATGTTCCTAGTCTATGGAGGTGAAGAACGCTCGTTGTAAGTGGTTACACCGATGCTAGCTTCCAAACGGACAAGGATGATTATAGATCGCAATGCGGGTTCGTGTTTTGCACGAACGGAGGCGCGATCGGTGGAAGAGTTCCAAGCGGGATACTGTTGCTGATTCTACAATGGAGGCCGAGTACATTGCTGCTTCGGAAGCTGCAAAGGAGGCTGTTTGGATCAAGAAATTCGTTTCGAGCTTGGTATGATGACTAGTGCGCGGTCCAATGTCTCTCTATTGTGATAATAGTGGAGCCATTCCGCAAGCCAAGGAGCCAAGGTCACATCAAAAGTCCAAACACATACTTCGGCGATATCATCTCATCCGCGAGATAGTGGATAGAGGTGATGTCAAGATATGCAAAGTGCACACGGATCTCAACATAGCCGATCCGTGACAAAACCTCTCCCTCGGCCGAAGCATGAGGCGCACACAAGAGCAATGGGTATTAGATACTTACATGATTGACTCTAGTGCAAGTGGGAGATTGTTCTTGATATGCCCTAGAGGCAACATGGAGATGTTGGATATCACGTCAATGTTTATGTATTTATGAATAAAGTGTTATTCGGTTCCATGAAATAGACATCTTGTATTGATCAATAAGTACGTGACTTATTTATGAGACTCGATATGTATGAATCTATTTCTAAATGATCCGATCATATGTCATATTGTTGGAACAAATATGATTCTAAGATCGGCATGTTTATGATTGATGATCATGTCCCATAGATCATGAGTATGGAGATACCAAATCAATAAACATGGACATATGTGTTTGAGAACACATTGTTGGATAGACCCACCATGAGACACTACAGGAATTAATGTGCCATTAGTTGGTCTCAGGTAGTGTTGGTACAAAGTCCTTAGACCTGAGATCACCATGGATTCCAACATGTGTAGTAGCCTACTTTGGGACTACCAAACGCTATTCCGTAACTCGGTAGTTATAAAGGTAGTTTTCGGGTTTGCTATGAAACATGGAGTGGGATGTGAGTGATCAAGATGAAATTTTCCCCTCCTTTGGAGAGACATCTCTGGGCCCCTCGAGGTAATGGATTATGGAAATGCATGGCCATGCTAAGTTGATTGAGGAGTCAATCAACAGACAGATAATCCAATACGGTTCGAGTGAATGGTTAAGCTATTGAAGGGATGGCACACATCTTGCCTATAGCTTAACTGGTATCGTGAGGCAAAGGGATTTGTGTACACATTACAGGTTCAGAGCCGATATTATTCTTGTATACTATGGTGTCAATATGTGCTGCTAGGCGCCGCTGTTGACAGGTCGGCTGAGTTGGACTCGAGCCGACGATCGGCTAAGTTAGACTATAGCCGAAACCGAGTATACCTGAACCTACAGGGTCGCACGCTTAAGGGGATAGAATAGATATTCGAGTTGGACTCGGATACGGCTCGATCGGATAGGGATCCGATCGGATAGAGTCCTATGGGCTTACGACGTATGGGCGGCCAACTCTATGAGATTCGGATAGGATCCGATTCAAAATAGAGTCCTGATCGGCCACTAGTCCCAGTCGGCCAACTCTATATAAAGGGGCGAGGGGTGGAGAGCTGCGACACATCAGTTGGATCGCATTGAACCGAATCCGCAACAGAAGTCGCCGAGATCAATCTCCACAGAAAACCTCCCCACTTTCGAGCCAAACTCTAGCCTTGCATCGCGTGCTAGCACACGGGTGTTCGGCGTTCTGTCCCCGGACGTGTGGATACCGGTAGAGGCGCTGCTACGTTGCGCGCTGTTGATCGGCTACGGATCGGCTGTGGTGGAATCGGCTGCGGTCGAGCGCGTCGGAGCGAGGCACGAGAACGCGATCAGACGACTCGGCAAATCGGCTACATCGGCGAACAGGCTGATTGGTGAATCGGCTGTCTCCAGGAGTCGGCTGTCGGCTTGCGGGAATCGGCTACACTGTTCCGGATCGGATAGCCCTGATTGGCTATTCCCGCTGCACTCTCCAATCGGTAACGATCTATTGGCCCTTACTTGCAAGTGTTCCTGGTTTGCGCGGTTAAAAGTTTTTGTTTTCGGCTAGCGTAGCCTCCGCGTAACCCTTCATAATCGGCTATGCCATTGCTTAGGGTACTCAGAAATCTTCCTCTTTATTAGTTTGATCAAACTTTTGTTTGAAGCCTCTGCTTGCCCGTTGGCCTGTGCATAGTACGGTGAAGAATTAAGTAGTTTGATCCCCATGCCGTCGACAAACTGAACAAACTCGTCCGATATGAAGATAGATCCCTGGTCTGTTGTTATTGTTTGTGGGATGCCAAATCGGTAGATAATGTGCTCTTTAACAAACTCGATTGCCTCCACCCATTTTGTAAAATAATCTATTGCCACCAGAATGAATTTATGCCCTTTACTTGAGGGTGGATTAATCTGGCCGATCATGTCGATACCCCATCCTTTGAACGGCCAAGGCTTTATGATTGGGTTCATAGCCGATGCTGGTGCTCTTTGCACGGTGTCAAACTTCTGACAATCCTGGCAACCTTTATAATACTTGAAGCAGTCCTCCAGCATTGTCAGCCAAAAACATCCTGCTCTCCGAAGCAACCACTTCATCTTGTAAGCCGATTGATGAGTGTCGCATATCCCTTCATGTACTTCTCCGATAGCCACCTTAGCTTGATCAGCACTAAGACACTTGAGCAACACACCATCAATCGTCCAATAGTAGAGATCTTCGTCGAGCAAAACATATCTTAAAGCCTTGTATCGCAATTTCCTTGAAGCCGATTGAGAGGGGTTCTATAAATAGTTGTAGACCTCAAACCTCCAATCATCAGCTATCATGGCAGCGACTTCTATCTCGACTTCTTTTATCATCGGCCTATAGCCTGATGCCCCTTGAGCTAAATCATTGGCTTCTGTATTCTGCTCTCTAGGAATGTGTTTTAGTGTAACTAGCCGAAAGCTATCCATCAATTCTCGGCATTGTTGATAGTTGACCATCAGCGCATCATTCCTACATTCGTACTCTCCTGACAACTGGCTAATGACCAGTAGTGAATCCCCCATTATTTCTATGGCGTCAGCCTTGACTTTTTTGAGAAGACGCAATCCCTTGAGCACCGCTTCGTATTCGGCTTGATTGTTTATAGCATGGGGGTCGATAGAAAAAGCAAATTCAAAGCTTGCCCCCCTAGGCGAAATAATGACCAATCCGATACCGCAGCCGTTGGTGCACACTGAGCCATCAAATGTCAATGTCCAAGACATAATTTCGATTGAGCCGATTGAGTCATCTCTATGCTCCACGATAAAATCGGCTAAAGCTTGTCCTTTAACTGCCCTGGGTGCTTGATACCTCAGATCAAATTCTGTCAAGGCAAAAAATCCACTTTCCAATCCGCCCTTTTAAAACTGGAGTCGATAGCATGTATTTGACGACATCGGCTTTACATATTATTGTGCACTCATTGGATAGCAGATAATGCCTTAACTTTGTACATGAAAAATATAGGCACAGGCATAGCTTCTCCACTGGTAAATATCTTGTTTCTGCGTCCAACAACTGTCGGCTAAGATAGAAGATAGCTGAGCCGATTGATTTGTCACCGGCTGACAGGTAGAGCTTGAACGGTATTCCTTTTCGTGGAGACATTAAAACTGAAGGCGAGCTTAAATAATTCTCGATATTATCCAAGGCCTTCTGCTGCTCTGCCCCCCATGTGAATGCTTGATCGGCTTTAAGCCGAAGTAGTGGTGCGAATGGCTCTATCTTTTCTGAAAGATTGGCTATGAACCGCCTATTGAAGTTGATTTTGCCGATCAATGATTGAAGCTGTTTCTTATTCTTCGGAGGTTGTATCGTCTTGATAGCGTTGATGCTTCTTGGTGTAACCTCAATTTCTCTTTCATGAACAAGAAACCCTAGGAATTGCCCGGCTGACACACCGAACGCGCACTTTAACGGATTCATCTTCAGGCCATATTTTCTTGTCCGCTCCAAAACCTGCTTTAGATCGGCTATGTGGTCCTCTATTTCCCTGGACTTGACAACGACATCGTCGATGTAGATCTCCACTAGAGAGCCAATCATGTCATGGAAGATATAATTCATGGCCCGTTGATATGTTGACCCAGCATTTTTCAGCCCAAACATCATAACTACCCATTCGTATAAGCCGATTGCCCCAGGACATCAAAAAGCAGTTTTGTTAATGTTCTCTTTGGCCTTGAAAATTTGATTGTAGCATGCATTGCCATCCCTAAAGCTGATGATTTTGTGTCCTGATGCAGCGTCTACGAGCAAATCGGTTATAGGCATTGGGTATTCATCTTTGGGGTAGCCTTATTTTAGTCTCTGAAATTGATGCATACCCTAAGTTTGCCATTCTTTTTCAATACTGGGACAATGTCTGAGACCCACTCGGCGTATCAGCAAGGCCGAATGAATCCAGCATCATATAGTTGAGTTATTTCGGCTTTGATCGCATCATACATATCGGCTTTGAACCTCCTGGGAGGTTGTTTGAAGGACCGATAGCCTACCTTGATTGGCAGTTGATGAACAACTATAGATCGGCTAAGACCAGGCATCTTGAAGTACTCCCAAGCAAAACAATCTTTATATTCTTTTAACAAATCAATAAGCTGGGATCTACAATGAGAAGATAAGTTTCTGCTAATATACGTCGGCCTAGGCCTGTCTCCAGAGCCTATGTCTATTTCTTCTAATTCGTCGGCCGACGTAAAACCTTGCCCTAGCTTGCCATCGTCTTCGTCTGCGGTGTCCATGCCGTAGATATTCGAGCCCTCCACAACGTCTTGCTCAAAGCAGCAGCTGCGGCCCGTCGTCTCCAATCAGCTGTATGGTAGAATCGGACACTTTTAGAAAATTGGCTTGCCAGATTTTCCCGGACAAACAATCAATGCCATCGATTTCCCAGAGTGGCAAATTGGCATTGGCGACGCTTACTGACCTATCGGCTGGTACAATCTCTATGTTGTCGCCGTCCCATTGAAGTAGACACTAGTGCATAGTGGAAGGGACACAATAGTTGGCATGTATCCAGTCCCTCCCGAGCAGCAGGCTGTAAGACCCCTTCCTGTCGATGACAAAAAAGGTTGTGGGCACGGTCTTGTTGTCGACGGTCAGCTCGACGTTCAATACGCCCTTGGTCTCCGATGGGCTGCTGTCGAAGTCCTTTAGCACCATGTTGGTTTTGATCAGGTCTTCGGCTCCCTTTCCCAATTTCCTAAATGTTGCATAGGGCATAAGGTTCACTGCAGCACCCCCATCCACTAGCATTTTTGACATCGGCTTGCCATTAACGAAGCCTTTTACGTACAGCGGCTTTAGATGCCGATTTTCGGTCCCCTCTGGCTTGTCGAAAACTGCTTGATCCGGGGACAGTGCTAGTTTGACCAAGGCGTCCTTGATATTGTCTACATCGGCTTCAGGAGCACTGAATTCGAGTAGCAATATGAATACCATATTGACCGATGCAGAGACTTTGTCTTTCCCTTTGGTTGCCCTTCTGGCTCGATCGGCTGAACTCCCTCTGGTCTGTTCCTCATCGGCTGTGGTGATCTTTTTGGGGATCCATTGCCTCTTGATTTTACCCAATCGACGGCATTGTTCTTTGATCATCTGCCAAACTTCTTCTTTCCTTCCTTCACGCTTTAGCCTTTGAATCCTTCGTTTCTGCGTTTTGGTGAAGAGGTCAAAGGGGCACCATTGGGGGTTGGTCGATTCTTCATCATCGGCCTCTCCTTCATCGTAGTAGTCATCGTTCTCGTCTTCACCGAAGAAGTCTTGATGGATTGGCCCTAGCTGATCGTGAACGGACTGTCAGTGCCGGTTGAGCTGTATGGCCCTCTGGACGAACTGAGTTGGACTGGCGATTGGCTGGTTTCTGTGTTCGTCCTCGCGGTATTCGCTGCAGGCCGGGCAATTATCTAGCGTCGGGCAGCCTCATCCCTGTTTCCCAGCAGTGCCTGAAAAATTTACAATGCCAATGAGGATCGGCACCGCTGTGATTCCCGTCGTACCGGTGGCCTCGCGTTTCTGGCTCTTGCCGATAAAATCTTTCAAACCGAGCCTCTTCCCGCCAAGATTGATGTTGGAAGCGGCGTCGGCCGATCGTGTTGATCGGCTGTCGATCAGCCGATTGGGCACCGGGGCGCACCATGTTGATCGGCACGGCTTGGCTTCCAGTCGGCTTACCCTCTGCCTTGACCCCTTCTAATGTTTCGGCTAAGCTGTACGTTATTCTGCGCTACCGATCAGCTTGCCTGGGGCCGGCTTGAACCATATTGACTGGGAAGGGGTTGCCGTCTACCTTCATCGGCCGAGTGGAATCGGCAAACTTGAGTTTTCCAACCTCTATTGCCGACTGGATCTGCTGCCTGAAGACTTTACAGTCGTTAGTGGCATGGGATGTAGAGTTGTGTCACTTGCAGTACTTTTTCTTCTTTAGTTCATCAGCCAATGGGATCACATGGTTCTCGGGAAGTTGGATCTGCTTCTCCTTGAGTAATAGATCGAAGATCCTATCGGCCTTGGTGATGTCGAGATCATATTTCTCCTCCTTGGCCGTCTTCGCAGCCATTGACAAATGATGGCCTTTTATTCTTGGCCCATTCTAGCCAGCATTCTGGTCGTCATCGCTGAAATCGGAACCTGATTCAACGATGACTTGAGTTATGTTCTTGATGGCCTTTCTGGTGTCTTGAAACCTCTGCTCATGGGCCGTCACCTTCTGCGCCAGATGCGCCAGGCTGTCGAAGTCCTGCGCGGAAAAGCATTCACGGATCGGCGCGATCAGGCCGTGGAAGGCCAAATCGGCTAGCTAGGAATCCGACAGCACCAGGCTGTAGCATCGGTTCCTCATCTCTCTAAAGCATGGAATGTAGTCTTGAACCGACTCGTTGTGCTTCTGCCTGATACTGGTGAGGTCCGACAACTTCATTTCATGGTTGCCGGTGTAGAAGTAGCTATGAAATTGTTTTTCGAGATCAACCCAGCTCTGAATTGAGTTGTAAGGCAATGAAGAGAACCAGGTGAAAGCCGATCCCGAAAGAGACAAGGGGAACAATCGAACTCGCAAGGCATCTGTAGCCGATGCTTCGTCGCACTGCGGCAAGAATCGGCTGACATGCTCATAGGTTGACACGTTGTCTTGCCCTGAGAATTTTGAAAAGTCTGAGATTGTGTATCGGTTGGGCAATGGAATCCGCTCGAAATGCTCCGGATAAGGGTACCGATACATATTTCCCGAGTCCTTCGGCTTGAGGCCGAATTGATCGCGCATGACGTCCGTAATCAAATCAGCCCATGTCCGATTGTCCTGCTGTATCGGCTCATATTGATCATATGGTGCGGGTGCTTGCCGATACAGTGGTGGCGTCTAGGGCCTTTAGTGATGATCTTGATGGCCTCCTTGATACTGGTACTGGAGCGGATGGCCAGCGGGAGGCGGCCGATTTACCGGTGGTGGCGTTGGTAGGCCCGGGAACAGCTGTCGGCCACCGGCGTTGTACTGTCTATCCAGGCCAATCTGGGCAACCGGCTCTAATTGCCGATTGTCGTCAAACATGTTGGCGATCTGGTCTCGGGGAAGTGGTTGTTGCCGGTCCAGCATGGTGATCACTGGTCTCGCAGCCGATCCAGACGGATTCGGCTGGTTGAGGACCCCTCTTGGCGGCCCTGGTTGTGCTGGTGGTGGAATCAGCCGATTCTAGGTGGCCAATGTCCTGTAACCAGGAAACTGGTTGTCTGTGAAGTAATTCGGCCCCCGCTGTAGTTGATGGGCTATCTTGGCGTCGACCACAGTGGCAATCATGTTGTTAAGGGTGTTGACAAGAATGCCACTCTGGTTGACCAGCGCATGGTGGACGGCCGAATCAATTCGGTCTTGCAAAGTATGCAGGCCCGAATCATCTTGTTCTTGAATCGGCTCCTTCGTCTTTTGTTTGCCCTTCGATTCAATGGAGGAGGACGCCTTGAGTTCGTCCATGCTGAATTTGTACTTTTGATGCACGGCTCCAGACCTTGTCTGGGTGAATGACTGTAGGTAGTTGGCTTGGAGCTCTTCTACCATCTTTTTGTAGTCGGCCTGTTGTTTAGCCGACAATTGTTCCATCTTCACAGGCACGACGTTGTCCGAAACGCTGGGGCTCTTGAGGTCGACCATCTTGTCAGCTGCGTCAATGCGTCCTAGTCGAGTTGACAGAGATAGTCCCACCGAGCGTGCCAAGAAGCGTGTTGATGAGAAATTTTTCTCTCACGCGCCGGCCTGGGAGATCTGCTTAGCTCCAGTGCAGGTCCTTCTCGGCTACCTGTGCTGTATAGGACGTGCCAGTTGGTTTGATCTGTTAACCAACAAGAAAAATAAAGATATATACGTTAAGTGCTAAGTTAGATCCTATTGGATCGGTGTAAGAGTCAATTTACATATATATGCTATCCCGAAGTGCATTTAAACTAAGTGACTAGAATAGATCGCCGAGACAGTATTAACCACTTAATCCAAATATACAATGAGATAATAAATATATGCTTTAACAGTCTAGCCGATATCGTAAGTCCAACTGTGAATCGGCTAGTACTCCGATACGTCTTATGAAAAGATATTGATCTAAGCTAAATGCGCTAAACCTAGATCAGTCGGCTGTCGGCTGTGGCTGACAGACTGATTCTGGCTTAAAGCATTTAACTAGAGCAAGATCTTAATATAAGAGGCGGTTTTAATAAACTTGATAGTAAATATATCAAAGAGAATATTAAAACAGATAAGGCCGGCTGAAACCCCGGCGCTGTCTCTAAACATATACATCCAGTTGAATAGATCATAAAAGCTCCAAAAATTACTTAATAGATCAATATTGATGCAGCATTAAGTATAAAAAGAACAACTAGATCTACTGTAGCTGATGTAAATACCTCGAGACGGTAGATATCGCATATAATCTAGGCCAACCCTTAGATCTAACTCTATCGGCTGCTAATTTTTGACAGAAACGAGCCGATGTCGAGACAAATCTAAACATTGTTCTAGATTATATGTGATATATGATAACTAGCGCATCATAAATCATCGAATTTAGAGTATCATAGCGATGGAAGCACTAAATTCGATGAGATACACCACTAATGACAAACATTTACCTTAAATCGGGAATCGAAACGATGCAGCCCGATGCCGGATCAATTGTTCGTCTGAAGAAAAAGGAGGCGATGCGCCAAAAGTTGTATTGAATGTGTGTTTTTTATTTACAAGGATCTCAGGTCCTATTTATACCCAAGAATAACATCATCCGTGCGAACCAAGGTCTCTATCTAATCTACTATTTAAAATACGACAACATCCTGGGATATGGTCCCATGCCGCATTACAATAAACAATCTAAACAAACTCCTAATTTACAGATACAATTGTCATTACAGGACTCTATCCGTGGATGACAATATCTTTAACGCGCAAATTGGGAACCGAACCTTCTATTTATCTTTAAGTTTTCCACCGGGACTGGTCCCACTTCACCTTGACCCAGAATCGGCTATCGGCTGTCTTAGTCCGACTCGCTCTCAGCCGACTCGAGCGATCAAAGAGCGCATGGCCGCTGGGCACGCTAAGGAATTTTCGGTAGATGACAATGGAACCCTGTGGTATAAGAAAAGGATCTACGTGCCTGAGCAAGGTGGTTTGAGAGGATTGATCCTAAAAGAAGCACACGAATCAGCATATTCGCTACATCCCGGCAGCACGAAGATGTACCAGGATTTGAAGGAGGAATACTGGTGGCCCAATATGAAGAGGGATGTAGCCGAATACGTGGCCGTATGCGATGTATGCCAAAGGGTAAAAGCTGAGCATCAACGACCGGCAGGCTTGTTCCAGCCACTCAAGATTCCCGAGTGGAAATGGGATGAGATAGGCATGGACTTGATCGTTGGACTACCCAAAACTGCAGCGGGATATGATTCCATTTGGGTAATAGTAGATCGGCTCACCAAGACCGCCAGATTTATCCCCGTTAAGACTCACTATAATAGTGCCAAACTGGTGGAACTATACATGAGTAGGATCGTGTGTCTTCACGGTGTACCAAAAAGAATTATATCAGATCGCGGTACTCAATTCACATCCCATTTCTGGAGCAAAGTTCATGAGGCACTCGGAAGTCACCTTGCCTTCAGTACGGCTTACCACCCGCAGACCGATGGGCAGACCGAAAGGACAAATCAAGTTCTTGAGGATATGCTGAGAGCTTGTGCGTTGGATTTCACCAAGGATTGGGAAAGATGCCTACCGTACACCGAATTCTCCTACAACAATAGCTACCAAGCAAGTCTGAAGATGTCGCCAAATGAAGCCCTATTTGGTCTGCGATGCCGAACCCCATTGATGTGGTCAGAAACCAGTGAACGGCCCATGTTTGGACCTGACATAATCAAGGAGGCCAAGGAAAAGGTCTGTCTGATCCGAGACCGATTAAAGGCGGCCCAATCTCGACAGAAGAGCTACGCGGATACTCGTCGAAGGGACTTAGAGTTTAATGTAGGCGACTATGTGTACCTAAAGGTCTCACCACTACGAGGGACCCAGAGGTTCAAGGTCAAAGGGAAACTTGCGCCAAGATACATGGGCCCATTCCTGATAAGCGCCAGAAGAGGCGAAGTGGCCTACCAGCTAGAGTTACCCGAGAACATCTCCGATGTCCACCCAGTATTCCATGTGTCGCAATTGAAAAAGTGCCTACGAGTGCTGGAAGAGCAAGCTCCTTTGGAAACCATCCATATCGACAGTGATCTCACATACCCGGAACATCCAATAAAGATATTGGACGAGGCGGAAAAGAGGACACGAACCAAGTCATGGCGCATGTACAAAGTGCAATGGAGCAATCACACCGAAGAATAGGCCACCTGGGAGAGCGAAGATTTTCTAAAGACTGAATACCCACACCTACTCAACAACCGGTAAGCAATATCGGGGACGAGATTTATTTAAGGGGGTAGGTTTGTAACACCCTAAAAATCCGAGGTTTTAAAAATCGAAATATAACAATCGGAGCTTACAAAAATCTTTTGATTGATTGCATCTTGTCGGCTTATTTACAAATCTTCGATGCCGAATTGAATAAATGAATATTTATTTGAACGGAAGGTCGATAGGGTTTTCAAATACTAAAGGAAATGAAACTATAAATACTAGGAATAAAATTTAGAAATAAGGATTTAGGGAAAAGTTAAGATTTAATAGAAATTAACTTTTGAACAGAGGATATTAAATTTTTGGGGCATAAGTACAAAGATTTACTAAGATATAATAAAGCGGAAAAAGTATAAAAGATAATAAAAAATATATAATTAAAATAATATATATGTACATAATAAAGTGGGCAAAAATTTAAAATGTAATTAAATTACAATTGGGCCAAAATCCTATTTAGTTTATAAGTGAAATACAAAAGGAATTGTTGGAAAAATATATATAATAATAAAATAAAAAAGGAAAAATTGGGAAAATAAAAAAGCACTATTCATTGCGCGCAGGGTGTTCGGTCCGGTCCCGAGCCCCGTGCGCCGCGCACCGTCCCGTCCCTCGCACCCCGCGCACGCAGCGCACGTCCCGTCGCCGTTGCGCGCCATCACCCTCGCACCCCGCGCCCCCTCTGGCCGCGCCGCGCGCGTCGCCCTCGCGTCGCCATCACCGCACCGCGCCCGCGTCCTGTCGCCACGCCGCCATGTTGTCCTTTTGCCCCCGTCGATCGGCTATATAGAGGCCTTCCCAGACCAAGCTTGCTACACACCAAATCTTCTCCATCATTCACTCGTGCTATCCCCCCTATTTTCCCCAAAAATTAGCCACCACATTGCTTCAATTTGTCGAAACACCGAAGACGCTAGTAGAGATCGCCGCCGAGGCCGCCGATCCGGAATGCGTTGCCGCCGGCCGATTTCCTCGCAACCCGAAGGTGAGAATACAATCTCTACAACCCTCTCCAACTTTTCCCTAACCTACCCGTGCCAATCCGCCACCGGCGCCCGCCGCCGTCGAGCCCCACCGTGGGCGTCCGTTTGGACCGCCGCTACCCCGCACGGTTCTAGCATGCTCCATAGCTTTTCGGCCAAGCCATCACCACCGTAGCACCGCTAGGCTCCGTAGATGCTCCTGTGCCCGCCACATTGGCCGTGCCGCCGCCGGATTGTGCCGTCGACGAGAATCGCCGCCGCCCGAACCACCTCGCCGTCGCTAGCCATCTCCGCCGATCCCCGATCCCGCCGAGTGGTAAAATGGGACCCCGCGGTCCCGGGATGGTGAAAACCCGCTTGCTTCCCGAGCTCCACCCCTCCCTCGCCGCCGGCGAGCTTGCCTTCCCCACTGCCGGCGCTAGCAGAGAGAAGAGGAAAGAAACAGAGCAGGGAAGAAAGGAGAAAGAATGGAAAAGAAAAAGAAGAAAAAAAGAGAAAAAGAGAGAAAAAATAAAATAGGAAATATTTTTAAAAAGGATTTAAAGTAAAATTCTATTTCCGCTCCTAAAATAAAAGTGTATTTTAGCAATATTTATAAATTAGGAATTTAATTATGACTTAGTTGCTATTAAACCCCAAGTTTATTTTGAGTTCAATCCTTAATTTATTAAATACAATCTTTTGTTTGGAATAAATCATTTAGGAATTTGAATATAATCTAGTTTACCTAGAACCTTGTCATATAAAATTTTTAGAATTTAAAATCTAAATCAAATGGCCAAAGTGACACGCTTAGAGTAAATTATTTTGGATTCGAATTTAATTGCAACCCTAGAACTTGTCGGCTCATTAAAATTGGAAATAAAAGTTGAACGAACCACTTCCTTTGTCGGTATAATAATTTTTCCAAATTATCGACCGATATCTCTTTTTCTAAGTTATAATGAACTAACTCGAAGCAACATCACCTTATGATTAATTAAGTCGATAAAACATGAAATTTCAAATTATTGCATCTCGTTCATTCTAACTCGGATTTTGCCGAAACTCGATCCTAAACTCGCGTAGAATCATAACCTAGTGTTAGAAGTCGCTTTTACAATTTATTTGGCTTTTGGTGATTCTTATTTGAATTCTAATCGAATTCAATTGGATTTCTTGCACGTACGGTAGAGTCCGAGGAAGCCGTTGAGAACGTCGAAGACTCAAGCCAACAAGGCACGAGCAAGCAAGTCATCACTCCCTTTGAACATATTGGTCCTATTTGCGAATTTGTGTTGATTCTAAAACTAAATGTGCATGCTCTACATAAAAGAATACTTATTCTTGTTATGTCATGCCTTGATGTTGATTACCTTTAGTTATATTCTTTGTAACCTCGACATGATGTAACCGAAGGAAACCTTCGATAAAATGCTTAGCCTGCTATTATTAGATTCATGCATACTCATGCTTCGCAAATAGCTATATGCTTGGGCAACCACCTTTGGGAAAGGTAGTTGGGATACGGCATGTGGAGACATGAGCGCCACATTGCCATGAGAATGATCAAATGAGTTTTGATGAAAACTGAAAATACCAAACAAATGTTTTAGACTGGGGCGGCTGGATGATTTGGGTGGATTCCGAAAAAGGCAAGTGCCGACCCCGGTCAATTAAGGACCGAGCCATGAGGTAGCCGGGAAACAAGCCAGTACAACCGTACTTCTCAAATGGGTATAGACCTAGCGGAGTAAATAGCCGAGCGGAGGCGGTACCCCTGCATAGTGGTTCCTATGTATGAGATGAGAATGGGAATGGATGATTGAAAATCGAAATTAATTATAACTTGAAGAGTGAAGTTCTCTCTTACCCCGGGAGCGCCAGAACTCCTCACACTGCTAGAAAAGGACGGCTAGAGTGCAAGAGGATTAAGTTCATGGAGCGGGTACTGCCAAAGTGAGGTTATTGAAAGGCTTTGCCATGACACGTCTCATGTGCTGGGACGTAGGCTCATTTGTTGGGCAGTCGCGGAGTACGGGTAAAGTGTACAGCCACTGCAGTGTGAATTAACCAATCTATTCGAATAGCCGTGCTCGCGGACATAGAGCATCGTGACAAGACTTTCGCTTGGCTAGACTCTAAATTTTAAAATGTTGGGATGGGTTTGCATGATGATTCTTATTCACTAGTGGATCAACTTCTCGAAAGGCGAGAAGGGGTGGACTCCCCAGAAAACCATGACGATCCGGAGGCGGGAAGCCATCCTTGGAATCACAATGGATGGTAGACAGAACTGTCGCCGACTTAATGAACTATGGAACTAAAACTTGACTTGGCTAGATGCTAGGTTTGTGAAAGGATTTATAAAGTTGGCTTTGTGCAAATAAACCACGGCATTTCCTTGAGAATCCCCTATCATGTTCACCTTTCCGTGTTGGCTTGCTGAGTACAGTTGGTACTCACCCTTGCTATACGCACAAACCTTCAGATGGTGGAAATGAAGACTTGGAGGATCCATACGCCTACTACCAGGAGGGCGGAGAAGATGATGGTGCCTGCTAGGTCTTAGTCTCTGGTCGTTGCCTGGGGCAATCGACAGGCCGCTACCTTCATTCCGCTGCCTTATCTAAATTTCTGCTTTTGGTTGTATCTGGACCATGAGGTCCTGTATGTTGGACATTGCCTTCGGGCCTATATTGTAATACTTTTGCTATAAGACTATTCGTGCATTTACACCTGATTATTCAGTACTGTATTTCGTGGGTACCAAACTACTCGATCTAGGGAAATGGTACTAGGAACACAAAAGATTTCCGTTCCAAAAACGGGGGTCCACAGTTTCTAATGAGGACATTACTAGCATACCGTCATCTTCAAATGAAACTACACATGATATTGTTGGTCCAGTTACAAGGAGTAGAGCTAAATAATTGGAGAAGGAAATCCATTATCAGGTGAACGCTAACCTTATGTTTAATAATCAGTTTATGTCAAATGAGCCTATCCTTTTGAGTTCTTGTTTCAATGTCCTTAGGAATGATGGAGTGTATGAACAAGAATGGGATGAGGAAAGATTCAAGCCTCCGGACATCTGAACCAAGGAGCCTAGGAGTGCAAGAATAAAATGGTGCTTCATCACCTTTGCATGGGAATGCAACCTGAAGCTAGATGGCTGACACATGATACGAATTCCGAGCATCACCGCGGACAGAATACAAGGAGTTAGCCAATGTTCTATATATAGTTGGAAGCGTCTTCAAGTCTACTTTCCAGCTCATCAAACGGTTCATCATTTGGACTTCCCAATAAAGAGTTATGCTCATTTTAGTAACTGCTGCCAGGAGCTGAGGGGACGCGCGAGAATTCAGAGCAGCCACTAAAGTCCATGCTCATGTTCTCATTACTCCAAACTGAGCGCCCCTTTGTCTATATATATATTGTACTAAGACAATGAAAGGACACATGTCGATTTGCTGAATTTAGAACACATAAACTCGAGGAGTCTATGAACACATAAACTCAAGTGTAGCAAGTGTTGTGGCCCGATCTTCTCGTAGGATCTATGAACTTGATAACTTGTCACTGCGTGACCTGGTGAAGAGGCAATGCACCGCGAGGATGTCCACGCGACGAACTACTGAGACAATCACCCTTCCACGTACCGACGAAACAGCCCACACAATCACGCCCTATAGACGTGAAGGCACAAACTGGGTGAACCGCAGTTCGGCATTCTACAACTCCCTCAGAAATCGAAAGAACAAGTTTGCAAGCCTCTCGAGACTCACGCTGGACAAAAACTCCTCGAGTTTATGTGTTCTAAATTCAGCAAATCGACATGTGTCCTTTCATTGTCTTAGTACAAGATATATATAGACAAAGGGGCTCTCAGTTTGGAGTAATGAGAACATGCGCATGGACTTTAGTGGCTGCTCTGAATTCTCGCGCGTCCCCTCAGCTCCTGGCAGCAGTTACTAAAATGAGCATAACTCTTTATTGGGAAGTCCAAATGATGAACCGTTTGATGGGCTGGAAAGTAGACGACTTGAAGACGCTTCCAACTATATATAGAACACTGGCTAACTCCTTGTATTCTGTCCACGGTGATGCTTGGAATTCGTACCATGTGTCAGCCATCTAGCTTCAGGTTGCATTCCCATGCAAAGGTGATGAAGCACCATTTTATTCTTGCACTACTAGGCTCCTTGGTTCAGATGTCCGGAGGCTTGAATCTTTCCTCATCCCATGCTTGTTCATACACTCCATCATTCCTAAGGACATTGAAACAAGAACTCAAAAGGATAGGCTCATTCGACATAAACTGATTATTAAACATAAGGTTAGCGTTCACCTGAGAATGGATTTCCTTATCTAATTGTTTAGCTCTACTCCTTGTAACTGGACCAACAATATCATGTGTAGTTTCATTTGAAGATGACGGTATGCTAGTAATGTCCTCATTAGTTTCCCTTCAAATTGAGGGTACTCATGTGTTCTTGATGTCAAGAGCCTACTTTTCCCTAGATTTCCCGAGACCAAAGCCCATCGGAAACCCATCGCCGGTGAGGCCGCCGTGGTTCCTCTCCTTCGGTCGCCACCGCACACACGTTGCTAGATCATTTCGGTGTTTTTACGGCCAAGCAACTGCCATATCTAGCACCACCGCACCCCTTAGATACTCCCAAGCCCCTTGCCTTGGCCGTGCCATCACCGGATAGCCGCCACAACAAGCGTCGTCGCCACCGCTGTTAGGCCGCCATCGCCAAGCCGCCTCGCCGCCTCCCTGGCCTAGCTGAGCCCTAATATGGGTTCCCCGTGCTTTGTAGATGGGGGTGGACCCCTTAGTCTCTAAGTTCCGGCCACCCTCGCCGCCGCGCGACTCTTTCCCACCAGCGGCCGGCCGTAAGGAAGAAACAGAGAAGAGAGAGAAAACAGAGAGAAAGAAAAGAGAAAAAATAGAGAAAAAGAGAAAAAGAGAGAGAGGAGAGAGAAAAATAACAGAAGATCCAAAAATAATTTTAGGAAAAATAGTTTATTCTCTAGTTGACCATTTGATTCATTGTTTCCTTTCAAAAATTTAGTTTATAATTTTAAATTCCCCCATTTTTCTCAAATCTATTTATTTTCCTTTTTAAAATACTTTAAATATTTCTTTTTAACACTTTTTATTTTATTTTAGTCAAGCCCAAATTTTAAATTTTAGGATGTAACAAATAATCTTCCTATTTAAACTCCAAAAATCATCTTTTAAATTCTTCTTAAATTTTTATATTTATTTGGCATTAATTTACAATTATTCGTTTGATTTATTTTAGCAATTATCGATAGATCGCGACGTTGAATTCGCGGAGGGAACCGAGCTCGACCAAAATGTTGACTTAAACGCCCTCGTTGATGTACAAAAAGACAAAGGATTTGAGACCACTAACCCCGAAGGCAAGTCAAACTACCCTTGATCATATGTCGAATTCAAAAATAGTTAAACACCATATTTTAAATAGTATATTGGTTTAGAAATATTGCATGGGTTGGGTTATTTAAATAAAATAATAATAACCTTTTATTTCATGTGATTATAAATATTCTTTAGATCATATATGTTATTATTTCATGCGCTATAAGAGTCTTATCATTTTATGCCATGAAAAGGGAAAGTTCTATCATTTTATGCAATCAGGAATATCCCTTTTCATTATATTTGCACCACCAAAATAGTTTTAGACCAAGTATGAAGATATAGCGAAATAAAATGACTATTATTGCATGTAGTATCATTTTATGCACAAGTCGTAGAGAATCCTATTATTTCATGTAATAAAAAGGAAAAGAGTTTTATCATTTCATGTGATAGAAAAATAGAAATTTTGTCATAAAGTCATGATTTTTGAATTGTAAAGTTTGTACTTAAACCTTATCGGTTTGTAATAATAAACGAAGTTTTTGTATTTGTACTATCTCACGCATAACCAGACTCCTACGAGGTTATGTGATATTGTGGGAGTTGACCTCTCTGGAGGAGGCCCCATAGAGCTACATCCCTGTCAACGCAACGTCTTCAAACAAGGGTTGGCATGCCGAGTGGTTATACATCGGGAACCACGAGCCATCGCTTGTTTCCGACACCGACCAGAAGCCGACCCCCGTAGCCAGCTGGTCGGCCACCTGCTCCTCCAACGAGCAAGACCAGCACCCAAGTGGCGCTCAATTTTGTCATCTGTGGTGTCTAGCCCTGCAAGAGTAGGGTCCACCCGGCATATGAGCACTGGGGCGGCCAGGACGGCGCTCAGGAGAAGATGGTCCCCATCGAGCGCGTACGCCAACGACTGTCGGGCTTCTTTCAGGGCTCAGTAGATCTCAGCGAGGGGGCAATCAGTTTCAGCCTGCACAACCCTCGTCCCGTGGTAAGCTCAGCTTTCCCTTCCCTCTTTCTTGTTCTGTTTGAACCTTCCTCTTTTGCTCGACACCTCACCTGCCAAGGGTCGGTGCTGACAGGGGAGGAAAGCATTCGTATCCCTCGCCCCAATCCCCAGGGCGCATTTGGTCGAGATGCTGAGGATCCGAATCCCTCTGCCGAGGTCGGGGGGAAAGGGAAGGAGAAGGAGTTTGAGCTCCGGCGGCGAAAGCCGAAATCGAGCGACGCGACGCCAGGGAGCCTACAAATACCTGGCGTGAAGCGGAACTATGTGGCCTCCTCCTCCTCAGTCGCCCCCAAAGAAGGTGGTCAGGCGCCTCGAGTTGGCGTTCAGGCCTCCTCCAGGTAAGTTGTAAGCTGAATAACTTGCTCTGATTATTTTTTTTACTTTTGTGCTTTGGCTCATCGTCTCGAGCAGGTCCACTGGGGACGCCGGGCCCCAGACTGAGGAAGCCACAAGGACGACCAAGGACGCCGCCCAGAGCGAGACGGGGAGGCCAGACGCAGCTCTGACCACCGCTAACTCGGGAGTATGCCTCATGATTTTCCCCTACCTTTAGCTCCACGTAAGCTTTAGTAGAAGTAGGAGAAAAGAAGGCAAATAATGCCTTGGTAAGGAATTCAAACACATTGAGTGATACGAGAGTATCATTCAAGGAACTCTTTTCTTTTCTTTTCAAAAACTTTGAAGAACCTTTGGATGAAGGTGGAACAAGGAGTGAGAGAAGTAGCACTCTCATCTACCACTAGGAGAAGCCAAAGCCCCATAAGGACTAAAGTAATATGGGTGAGACTACCATTGCCAACTTATCCAATTCAAGGTAGAATACTTGGTTGTAGGCATGGTACTCTAGAGGAATCAAACATGGTAGCAACTCCTGATCCATAGAGCCTAAGTCTTGCCTTTGCTCAGGGACGAGCAAAGGATAACCCTGGGGGAGTTTGTTGATGATCGTTAAGTACCAATTCCGACCGTCACAAACCTCGAAAATAAAAGGGACTTAGCATCCTTTACCGGCATTTAGGTTTAGAATTAATAAAGTTCCACATGACCTTGGAGTTTAGTAGAATGAAGCTCTCATGGCAAAGAAATTCAAATCCAACCAATCAGCGATCGCCACGTCGGCTTCCCACAGACCGGAGGGCCCACAAGTCGGGTGAAACTGCCTTAAAGTGGGGCCAAACTCCCGGGAACCGCCTTAGGGGCCCACTTGGCAGAGACCAGAGAAGGTCGGTGGGGCTTGGAGGTGGCCAGGGTTCGGCCGAACCATGTCGGTGGCCGTCCCTCAATGACGGTTACACAATTATGGCGGTTGGAAACCGCCATCAAACCGCCATGGAGGTGCTATAAGAAGGAGGGAGCTCACTTCATTCAACATACACCACAAGAAGGAGTTCATACATTTCTAACTTAGTCTCTAGGCTAGTGGAGTTTAGGAATAGCTTAGAGTCTTTGCTCGGTTCTCTTTTGTACTTCTCTTCCTTTGTACAACTTTGAGCTTAATAAAGTATTCATCTTTTAGTTTATCTGAGTGTGGATCCTCTTCTACTTTCACAGATAAGTGTTCCATTTATACTTTGCTTAATGGACGAGTAACTCTATTACCACGGACACGGTCCAATGAGCAATTAGGATGTTGGTTTGCCTTTGTCTTAGTCATGAGATGTAAAGGTATCTATGGTAATATGAGCATGGTGCTCCGATTATTTCACAGACATTGGTTATGGCCATACCCCATGGGATTAAGAGGTAGGCGCTAGGTGGTGACAACCCTGTTCGTCCTTTGTAATCCTCCATGTTCGGGTATGGTGTAGGGCGAACGGTAAGAGATTGCTTTGTGGTGGCAGGCCGGGCCACTGGGCGGCGGTACCCCCGTAGTCCTGCGAGCATAGAACTGGGTAACTAACCATGACTAGACTAGTTAATCAAACTATGTACTCATACTAGAAGAACTATAGGAACCTGACTCTAAATACTATTCTCCACTTAGTTCTAGTGTGCTACAAAATAGGACTCTTCTGTGTGTGTCACACTACCTTATCCATATCTATCTTATCCCTGCCAAGGCGTAGGTATCTCATTTATAACTTATGAATATTCGTAGCACCTTACTTTTCTCTTCCAGACCACAGTCTTCCTTTGGGATAAAACAAATAACGATACCCTTGGAATACTACCTGGGTGAAATGCTACAACGGTATATCTGTGTGCTTGTGGATTTATCTGTAAACATAAGAAATACCAACATCCACCACTGGTGCGACGTGGCGGACAGGGAGGCGGATATGCTGGGGCACCTTGAGCATGTCGCGCACGCTGTTAATGGCTCTGCACGTTCGCTGAGAATGGCGCTGACAAGCCCACTACTTTCCTCTTTAAGTATCTGCTCCTTCGCCCCCTTCTTCTACATCCTTCTCGCAAAAGCTTTTGTCTTCCTTGTGCTCATGCTCCAGCTTCCACCTCCTGGCGCCACGCCACTTCAGCTCGCTAGAACGCCACACGTACTGCCGATGCGTTGTTTGCCGCCGCAAGGGTCGCCGCCTCTTCTCACTGAAGCCGATGGCACCGAAGAAGATGACAAAGTTGGGGAAGGCGATAAAGTCCTCATCCACAGGAGGCGAGGAGACCGACCGGAGCTCGAACTTTGTCCCCTCGCACGAGGGAGGGGAAATGATGGCGGACCTACAGCAAGCAAGCGTCCTCCCGCTGTGGGAGATTGCGCAGTGGCACCCGACCAAGGGGGAACCGTTCCCGACCCCTGACTCCCACGAGCTGGTAATGTCTGTTGCCTTCCTCCTTCATGGCTCCGGACTACCGGCCCACCCCTTTGTCCGGGGCCTGCTCCATTACTATGACATTGCTCTCTACAACCTCAACCCCAATTCTATCCTCCAACTTTCCATCTTCATCCACATGTGCGAGGCCTATCTTGGGATAGACCCGCACTTCAATCTTTTCTTCCATTACTTTTGCCATTGATGGACTGTCACCAGAGTGGTCGGTGGGGTCGAAATTCAATTTCGAGAGAAGATGGCTCGGCACTACATCCCCGTCGAGCTGACCTCCTCGAAAAAGGGATGGCACGCCAACTGGTTCTACATCGGCAACCATGAGTCGTCGATCTCTCCCGAGATCTACCAAGAGCCGACCACGGCAAGCATCTGGTTGGATGTCTGCCCTGCGGCCGAACAAGACCAGGTCAACGAGCTCGTTGCCTTTGTGGAGAGCCTCAAGGAGCGGGGTCTGACAGGCGCGAGGGTGGCCCTTAACTTTGTCATCAAGTGCCTTCAGCCCTGCAAGGAGAGGGTGAAGCCGGCCAATGAGTACTCGGGTAACCGGGACCCTACTCAGGAGGCAACGATCCCGGTCGAGCGAGTGTGGCCAAGGCTGGCCAGCTTCTTCTCGAGCTCAGCGGATTTTGGCCTGAGGGTCCGCCTAGCTACAGCCTGGCGAACCCACAGCCGGAGGTGAGTCCGATCTACCTTCTTTTTTCTTCTTCTTGTTTTTTAGCACATCACCTGTCAGGTGCTAACGCTGACAAGAAATGGCCGCGTACGTCTCATTGCCGCTGGTCCCTAGGGCCTCGGTGGCGAAGAACGACTACACCGACCGCAAGGTCGCCAGGTGGAAGAGGCCCGAGGTCCCTCGGCCAAAACCAGAGGCAAAGACGGCGCTGCCGCGGAGAAAGAAGATCCCCGGGGTGAAGCGCAAGCTTGTCCCCTCCTCCGATATGGAGGACTCGGGGGAGGTGGACGCCCAGTCTACCTCGTCGTTGACCGACCCGACGGCCGAGGCAGCCGACCCCCTGCAAGAGGACGGCAAGGGCGAAACGTCAGGAGCCCCAAGGAGGGCTAGGCGCTTTGCCATCAGGTTCTAGGCTTCCAAGAGGTAAGTGTTGCGCTTGACGTGTCGTGTTGCGTTTCACCTCACAAGTGTTGACGGGCTCTTTTGAATAGGCGAGCCATGGACATCGACCCTCGGAGTGACATTACCGAACAGAGCCTGCCCCTCGAAGGGTCAGGTCGACCCGCCTCTAAGGAGCCGGCAGCCCAGGTCGGGGCAGGGGGTGCCGAGTCGTCCTCGGCTGACGTGGAGATGTCGGACATGCCACCGAAAACCAGTCGTGCCAAGGAGGAGACGGAGGTGGAGGCGGAGCCCGAGGCAGATCCGAAGGCGACCGAAACCATCGTCGACGTGCTGCCGGAGTTGGACAGGGCCCTAGTGCCATTCTCACATGCAGCCGCTGCTACCGCAGCTATCGGCACATCCTCGGCTGGTGAGGAAGCCCTCGGGTCCGAGCCGGTCGGGGAGGATGCGTAGAACCCGCCCGCCACAGACAGTGAGTTGGTGGTCGCCGAGGACACAGAAGAGGTGACTCAGAGGCGGATGAGGTGGAGGAGCTCGACCGGGTGCTCAGGCGGACTCGTAAGCTCTATGAGGTAAGTGCGATTGTCTTTGCGTCCTTCCCTATGGTTTCGTTTCTGACACTTTATGCTTGCGGAGACTCGTCCACCGGTTGGAGAGGAAGAGCGAGGCCCTTCCGGCCCTCCAGTTCGCTGAGCCACTCCGTGCATTGGAGGAGAAGAGGAAGGTCGCTGAAGAGAAGGTGGCCGCATTGGAGGAGCTGCAGGCGGCTGCTTCTCGCCGTAAGCCTTCTTTCCTACTTGCTAAAGCTTCTCGTAATGTCGTTTACTCACCATTTTTATTATGCAAAGACCGACGCCACGATAGCGCATGCCGAGAAGCTTGGGGCGCTCCTCAAGGCCTCCAACCTCGCGGCCAAAAAGCTTCAGGGGCAGCTGGCCGGCGCCTGAAGACCTTGGACGCTGCACGCCGAGAGGCCGGGGACAAGCTGCGGAAGTCCGATGAGGACCTGGCGGCCATGGAGTGCGAAGGCCAACGTGGAGAGTAAGTGTCAGTATCCGGTTTATACTCATATCCTTCTGAGTTTGTCGTCGTGTTGACTCATCCCCCATGCAGGTCCATTCTTAGTCTTCCGTGCGCAGATCGTGGACCTCGAGAGCCGCACAAAGTCGACCGAGGCTCGATCTGCCAAGTATCGGGAAGGAGTCCAGCTGCTCCTTACCAAGCTCGACGCCGAGAAGCCGCCGCCCTGGGAGACCGAAGACATGCTGATGGCGTGGTTGTTTGATGAGCTTGCCCGCTTCTGCACTTACGTGCGGGATGCGGCCAAGTTGGTGGCGTCGCACGTCCTCAGCGTCATGCGGAGGTTGTATCGAGGGTCGAGGTGGAGATGATCGGTGACGGCTGGCCCGAGGGCGTGTCTGAGGTGGATGTTAGGGACATCTATGCCGAGGTGGAGCTGACCACCGTATAGAGTTCCAAATGCCTTTTTTTGGAAGTAACTAGATTCAAGCAAGCATCCTAGCAAAACGATCTTTTGACAATGGGCTCTGCCCAACACTGGTTGAGGGTCTTACCTTTTAGGAATATGTAGAGAGTCAGACGGAGTCCCTTGTAAAGAATTGTTCTTCTGCTATGAAACTTTAAGTTTGCAATATCGGAGAATAAATTTATAGGTCCCTACTCGCATCGTATTTGACTATCTTGCGTCGGGTCCCGACCCTAGTGCACTATGGTAGGGAGCGTGCCCTATCTTGATCCGAGGGGTATCAGGCCAATCCCTTACGTCTAGTCATATACGTTGCGAATATGTACGCGGAGAAACTAAGGGAGAAACGGACAAGCCCCCGAGCAGTTCAAGCGTACTCAATAGGCTTCCTTCCGGAGAGGCAGACTCTCGCGCAGAACCATGACCATTATGGGTCGGGACTGTGTAGCTCAGGGTAGAGCGTGAGCATAGTGAAGAAGTTATTCAGCGTGCGCAGGCCACCCGGGGGTCGGGAGGAGAGCGAGTCGGCGAAACAGACCAAGGAGAAAAGCTGCGAAAAATAAAGTGCTTTATTAAAAGAGTTGGGTAGAAGATACATAGCTATTCATGCATAGAATCGACGTAAGTGCTTGATATTCCATGAATTTGGCACTTCCTATCTGTCCTCCCGAACTAGCCTGTAAGACCCCGGGCGCGTGACAGTGGAGATGATGAAGGGGTCTTCCCAAGGAGCCGACAACATGTGCATGCCCACCGAGGATTGCACTCGGTGGAGCATGAGGTCGCCGACCTTGAAAGATCTTCCTTGGACGCTCCTGTCATGGTAGCGGCGGAGAGCTTGCTGATAGCAGTCTGGTCCGACTGGATCACCATGGCTAGCTGAGCTTCCTCTATGTTGTCGATGTCCTCAGCGTGTGTCTGCTTAGCCATCCCTTCGTCGTAGTGGCAAATTCTCATGGAGTCATGGAGCATGTCGACTGGTAGAATAGCTTCTGACCCGTAGACCAGGAAGAACGGAGTCTGACCCATGGCTCGTCTCGGCTAGTTGCGAAGTCCCCAAAGGACGGCCGGGAGCTCACTAAGCCACCGACCCCCGTACTTCTAGAGAGGGTCAAAGATTCGGGCCTTCAGCCCTTGCTAGATCATGTCGTTGGCACGCTCGCATTGCCCATTGGCCCAAGAATGCACCACCGAGGAGTACTTTACTTCGATGCACCTGTCTTCGCAAAACTCCCAGAAGTCGTTCCCAGTGAACTGAGTGCCACGGTCGGTGATAATTTCCCTCGGGACGCCGAAGCAATAGGAGATACCATCGATGAAGTCGGCTGCTTTCTTGGTAGTGCAAGTCTTCAGAGGCATCAGCTCGATCCACTTCGTGAACTTGTTGATAGCCACGAAGAGGCGGTCGAAGCCTTGCTGAACCTTCGGGAACGGGCCGACCATGTCGAGCCCCCAGCACGCGAAGGGCCATGAAGGAGGGATCATCTAGAGAGATTGAGCGGGGAGGTGATTCTACTTGGCAAAGAACTGGCAGCCGGTGCAGCACTGAACTAGTTCCTTGGCGTCTTCTTTGGCGATCGGCCAATAGAATCCTGATCGGAAGGCCTTTCCGACCAGCGTGCGGGCGCTCGCGTGGTTGCCGCAAATGCCCAAATGGATTTCGTCAAGGATCTGAATGCCACGGTCCCAGAGGACACATAGCAGGAGTACTCGGGAAGAGGTCGTGCGCTTGTACAACTCGGAGCTGACCACTACATACTTCTTGCAACGCCGTAGGACGCGCTTGGTGGTGCCTTATCGGACGGTAGCGCCTTATTGGTGATGTAGTCGATGAGGTCCCAACGCTAGTCGTCCAAGGTGTTGGAGATGGTGAGCACCGAGTCGCCTGATGGCAGAGGGATCGGTGTTGATGACTCGGCCTCTTTGATCGAGGGCTTGGGTACCTCTTGGACGAAGATTCCTCGTGGGATGGTTGCCCAAGAGGATCCCAGCTTGGACAGCTGGTCGGCAGCCGCGTTGGCGTCACGGAGAACATGGTGGAATTCGATGTTGCAAAACTTGCCTTCCAGCTTTTGCACCTCGGCGCAGTATGTGTCCATCTTCTCACTCATGCAAGACCAGTCCTTGTTGACCTTGTTGATCACCAGCTTCGAATCGTCGTACACCATAAGGCGCTCGGCGCCGATGGATATGACGATCCGAAGGCCATGGAGAACTGCCTCGTACTCGGCGACATTGTTTGATGCCTTGAAGAGCAGCTGAAGGACGAACATAAGATGCTCGCCCTATGGGGAGATCGAAAGAACGTCGCTGCCAGCTTCGTCAATGCTGAGCAAGCAGTCAAAGCACATAGTCCAGGTCTGCCGAGTATCGGGTGTCGGCGGGAGTTGGATCTCCGTCCATTCGGCCGTGAAGTCGACGAGGGCCTGGGACTTGATGGCGTTGCGAGGTTTATAGTCAATGGAGAAATCGCCCATTTCCACCGCCCACTTGACCATCCGACCAGTGGCCTCCCGCTTCTGGATGATTGTCCTCGAAGGGGTACTCGATCACCACCAGCACCTTGTGAGTTTGGAAATAATGCCTTAGCTTTCGAGTGGTGATGAGGACGGCATAGAATAGTTTCTGCACCTAGGGATATCGGGCCTTGGAGGATCCGAGGATCTCGAAGATGCAGTAGATTGGCCTCTGCACCAAGTAAGTGTGGCCTTCCTCCGGGCGCTCGACGACCAACACAGTGCTCACGACCAAGGTGGTCGCAGTGATGTACAGAAGCAATACCTCCTCGGGGTTCGGCGCGCGAGTATGGGTGGCGAAGTCAAGAGACGCTTGAGGTCGGCAATGGCACGGTCGGCTTCTTCCGACCATGGAAGTCCAAGTCCTTCTTGACCAGCTTGAAGAACGGTGCACCACGCTCGCCGAGTCAGGAGATGAACCTCCCGAGGGATGTCATGCACCCGGTGAGCCTCTGGACGTCCTTGACACAGGTCGGCCTGCCCATCTTTAGGAACGCTGAGATCTTCTCAGGGTTTGCCTCGATCCCTCGGTTGGAGATGACGAAACCGAGGAGCTTCCCGCAGGGTACGCTGAAGACGCACTTCTCGGGATTCAGCTTCCATTGGTACACGCGAAGACTCTCGAAGGCCTCGGTGATATCTCTTAATAGGTTGTCGGGGTTCCTTGTCTTGATCACCACATCATCAACGTAGGCCTCTATGTTCAGACCGATCTGGCTGACAAGGCATCACTCGGCTCGCTGGTAGGTCAGCTCGGCGTTTTTGAGTCCAAAGGCCATCGTAGTATAGCAAAAGGCCCCGAATGGTGTGATGAACGACGTCTTGTTCTGGTCGGCTGCTTGAGGCCAATCTGATGATAGCCCGAGTAGCAGTCTAAGAAACACAGGAGGGAATAGCCCGCGGTGGAGTCGACTACTTGGTCGATGCGAGGGAGGGAGAATGGATCTTTAGGGCGGTGCTTGTTCAAGTCGGTATAATCAACGCACATCCTCCTTTTCCCATTCTTTTTCTTTACAAGAATGATGTTGGCAAACCACTCCTCGGATGGTACATCTCTTTGATGAAGCCAACATCTAAAAGCCTAGCTAGCTCCTTCTTGATTTTGTCCTTGCGCTCTTGGGTGAACCGGCGTAGCTTCTGCCTGACCGGCTTGGCGTCGGGAAAGACATGGAGTTCACGCTCAATCAGCTCCCTGGGAACTCCCAGCATGTCGGCCGGTTTCTAGGCAAACATGTCAATGTTCGCACGTAGGAAGCCGACAAGCCTGCTTTCCTATTTTTCCCAAGGCCCGTGCCTATCAGCACCGTCTTGGAGGGGTCGGCATCGGAGATGGGGATGGCCTCGTACTCAGCGGGGTCAGCGGTGAATCCCGGAGCGGTCGGCGCCAAGTACGAAGCTTCATCGACCATCGGCGATTTTCCCTTATCGTCAGCGACTTGGGTGGCGAACTCGTCCAGGTGGATCGAGAGGTCGACGACCTCGCCCAGAGAGAGGCTATCCGTTTCGCAGGCGTAGGAGGTGACGACATCGTACCAGACAGAGAAAGCACTTGCGGGCCCTAGTACCTTGAGGACCAAGTACGTGTAGTGCGGGACCGGAATGAATTTGGCGAGGGCAGGGCGCCCGAGCACTGCCTGGTAGGCAGTTTCGAAGTCCGCCACGTAGAACTTGACAAACTCGGTGCGCTAATTATCCCGCGTGCCGAATGTCATGGGGAGGGTGACCATACCGAGCGGCATGCTGGCCTTGCCTGGGACGATCCCGTAGAAAGGCGAGTCGGTAGGCTCCAAGGTGTCAAGGCAGAGCCCAAGGCTGTGCAGGGTTCCTCGGAAGAGGATTTTCATGTTGCTCCCCACGTTGATGAGCACGTGCTTGAGGATCACCGGGTCCACCACCATCAAGAAGCGCCAAGGCTTCAGGATGTCGGTCCACTGATCGGCTCAGGAGAAGGAGATCGGGACCTCCGACCATCGAAGGTGCTGGGACGGATCCGTAGAGATTGCATTCACCCGACGAGCAAGGAGCTTCTGTTGTTGGCGGTTCTCCGAGGCAGCCTCCCCTCCGTAGATCATGCTGATCGTGCGGGTCGGCTCCTAGAAGTCATTGTCCTTTGTGTAGTCCTCATTTTGGCGCTTGGCGCCGTCGTCCTTCCCCCTTCGCCCCTCGTGGGTCGGGGATCGTTCTGCACCTCTCGGACCATCTGGTCACGGAGAGTGTAGTACTGCTGAATGGAGTGCTTGGTGTTCGGGTGCAGGAAGCATGGTTTGTCCAATGCCTCCTGGAGAGAATCACCCTGGGCCTTGTCCCTCAGTCTTGACATGGCCTTGTCAATGGCTGCGACCTCAGGGCTCGGCTTCTGCTTCACGTCATCTCGCCGAGATGGCTCGGGCGGTCGGTGATCGACCCTCCTTAGGGACCGGTGACTGGGCTTGGCTGGCTCCTTGCCCCGGTGCTCTTTTGGAGGTCAGCATTCAGGGGCGCGTATCTGCTCCCGCTCGGCATCCTCGGCGTCGATGAAGCGCTCGGCGATGGTAATCTCACAGCAGGCGAGGTCGACCGGTTCATGACCAAATGCCGAAACAGCTCGGAGGGCTTGCAGAGGCCCTCGAAGAAGATGTGGATGATGTCTTCTTTGGAGATGCTCACAACGTCATTGCGACGCTCAGAGATGCGGTGAATGTAGCTTCGAATTGACTCGTTGACCCCCTATCGGACTTGCTGGACATCATAGCGGGAGGCCGGGCGGTGCCAGGTGCCCTAGTAGTTGGTGATAAAGGCGTCGTAAAGCTCGTCCCAAGTGTCGATGTAGTTCTCTAGGATCCCTGGGAGCTAGCTGATGGCAGTCGGCGCAAGCATCACGGGAAGGTAGTTTGCCATCACATGGGTGTCGTCGTTGGCCGCTTGGACTGCCGTGCAGTATAGCCGGAGCCAAGAGGAGGGGTCGGTCTTGCCATCGTACGGCTCGATGATGGTCGGACGAAAACCCTTAGGCCAGGTCACTTGGCGAGGTAGGCGGTGAAGGCCAGGAATCCGCTATGCCGGGACAGGGCCTCGGAATCGACGCCGCCCTCGAGGACGCCGTGCTCCTGGTCGAAATCCTCTCGGCGTCGTAGCTCTTGGTGTCTGCAGTCAGCGCCACAACGCGTGATGATGTTCCGGGCATCAAGCCTCTGCATGATGATGTAGGAGCTCCTATGCGTCGCTGGTGTAGGAGCTGCCCTGCTACTCCTAGAGCGAGGCCTTCTTCTGGCGCTCGCCCGAGGCAATGGGGGAAGATCTGTCCTTCGCCGCTCGGTCCCGGGCGTCGCGCGGAGAGATGGAGTGGTCGGCGCTCTGCTGCTATTGAGACCTCGGTCATTGAGCACTTCCTGGGGAGCGCTCGGACGGGCTCGAAACGTTGAGCTGAGCCGCAGCCGCCTGGGTCATGGCCATAGCCTTCCGAATCTCCGGGGAGTTGGAAAGTGTGACTTGCGCTCGCTCGATGGCTACCAAGTTAGCAGTAGGCGTCCAAAACACCTGGTGCCTCTCGAACTCCATGGTGAAGGCGGGCTCCAGGTTCTAGGGCGGAACGTGGGTGCGCTGAGCCTGCTCGCGTCAAGCGACTCAGCCCGTGTTGCGATAGCAACAGGAGTTGCGGTGAGTGTCGGACTCCTGAGAGCGCATGGCCTCATCATTGGAAACCACGTCTGCCATCATGACGAAGTTAGCCGGCCAGCGGTTGCGGGGGGCAAACACCGATCGACACGGCCTCTTGGTGGGTGCTGTGAGGCATGGGAGAGCATGTCGGGCGGGCTTCACGAAGCTTGCCGGCCTGTAGAGGATGGAGAAACGTCCAGCAGCGGGCGTGGTTGGTGAAGATTCCTTCGGCGCCGAGGGAGGCGGGAGTGCAATGCGGCGCCCCTGTGTGCGCTCAATCCGTGTCCCCGTGGCCTCTGCCCACGAGACCACCATGCAGGCAGTCGGGGGCTTGGGCAGCCAGTCCTTCACGGCCGGGCAGCCCATCGGAGTCGAGGCCACAGGGCGCGGAGCCTCGCGCCTCGCCACCGTCCTCGCGCTTCATCCCCCTTGTCTCATCTACGAACCTTGCCAAGGAAGCCTTCTTCCCGAAGGGGAAAGCCTGCCCTTTCTAGGTCGGACCTTGGAGGTCAGGCGAAGGGGTAGAGGTCGGGGCGGCCGTCCTCGCCCGAGGTCTGATCTCTGGCCCCATCCCGAGGACTCCCGGTCTGACCTGTCCGACCTCATTCCCTTAGCATGGGCTTCCTTATATATGTACTATGTATCTATACTGCACCTGGGTGCATTCTACATACAGAATGCACCCGAGCCAACCGACCCAACCACCCAACTAATCAGGCACGCCACCCCGCATGCGAATCCACCTGCTGATTCATCGCGACCGACACTAAAGCACCGGATCCCATTAGAACTCTGAAGTTAAACGTGCTTGGACGAGAATAGTACTAGGATGGGTGACCACCTGGCAAGGTGTTTAGATTAGGTTACAACCAGCATACCAAGTGTGTTGCAACTGGTCAAGTTGCAACTGGTGTTTAGATTAGGTTGCAACCTCTAGACACAAGTTGCAACTAGATGAAGTTGCAACCAGCTGTCGACGGTGATATTAGTGTATCGCAACTGGTAGTACCAACAAACTAGAGTTGCAACTAGTGTCAAACTAGAGTTGCAACTGGTGTTTAGATGAAGTTGCAACTAGTGTTTAGATAAAGTTGCAACTGGGTGTTTAGATGAAGTTGCAACCAGTTGCAACTAGGTGGTCGGTGATATTAGTGTGTCACAACTGGTGTAACAAACTGGAGTTGTAACTGGTGTTTAATTGAAGTTGCAACTAGAGTTGCAACCAGTTGCAACTAGCGGTCGGTGATATTGGTGTGTCCTAACTGGTGTAACAAACTAGAGTTGCAACTGGTGTTTAGATGAAGTTCCAACCCGTTGCAACTAGGTGATTAGATGAACTTACAACAAGTTGCAACTAGTCGGTCGATGATATTAGTGTGTCACAACTGGTGTTTAGATAAGTTGCAACTGGAGTTATAACCAGTTGCAGCTAGGTGGTCGGTGATATTGGTGTGTCGCAACTGGTGTAACAAACTGGAGTTGCAACTAGTGTTTAGATGAAGTTGCAGCCAGTTGCAATTGGACGGTCGATGACATTTGTGCGTCGCAATTGGTGTAACAAACTAGAGTTCCAACCAGCTAGCTGACCAACTGGTTTTCTAAAAATAGCAAACAATAGTTGCAATTTGAGTGTAAATGAAGTTGCAACTGGATTTTCCATAGAGTCACCCATCCTAGTACTACTCTTGCCCAAGCATGCTTAGTGGGATCCGTTGCTTTTGTGATTGGTTCAAGCGCGCGCGAGAATATATATACATATATATAGAGAGAGAGAGAGTTGGGCTACTGTATGGCACGCCGCACAGCCCTATCCCGTGTGGCATGGCCGAATCTTTAATTTGAAAACTCAAATTGAAAATCCGAACCGTTCATATTGTTCTACATATTAATATTATCTTGTAGACCAAATTTTACATTTTTTTGAAATTTTTTACTATTTTATCAGATAGGTCAAAGATGCAGTAAAATAGATACTCCAGAAATCATTGGATTAATCCATCTTTGACCTATCCGATAAAATAGTAAAAAAATATAAAAAATATAAAATTTGGTCTACAAGACGATATTAATATGTAGAATAATTTAAATGGTTCAGATTTTTAATTTGATTTTTCAAATTAGAGATTCGGCCATGCCACATGGGATGGGGCTGTGCGGCGTGCCACACAGTAGCCCAACTATATATATATCCCCACACCGTAACCAACAAGAAATCCATTTTCCCCTATTTTTTTGGATCTAGAGAGGTACACTACTAGGAAAACAATCTTTCATGGCGTTTGGAAAAACTTTTCTCTGGCGTCTACGAGGTGAAACCGTCAGCTCAAAAGATAGGGGGGTGGGGGGTCTCGGGCCGCCAGCGAAAACACATCTTCGCTGGCGGCCTCCTAAGCTGGCCGCCAGCGAAGATGTGGTATTTCTCTGGCGGCCATCTTAAGACCCCGCCAGAGAACATATCACATCTTCGCTGGTGGTAAGGTGAGGTGGCCCGCTAGCGAAGATTCCTACATCTTCGCTGGCGGCCACTTAAGCCGCCGCCACCCTAAATATTTTCTATGGCGGTTCGACTCAACCGATATATGTTGACCTCCAGGGAAAATACCATCACCTATACCACTAGTCCAGCTAGCAGCCATGGCATTTGAGCACGATTTTCTCTCTCGTGTGAACAAATACATGGGGGAAGGTTTTGATCTTCAATCTTTTGAAAGATCTACTGCACCAGAGGTTACATATACTTTCTCCTACTCTATTTGTAAAGTTTTTTTTTCATTTTTATTGGTTGTTTATTGAGATTTTGCATAGCAAAAAATATGTGACACGGGGGAAGAAAAGTATTTTTTATTTGTTATTTGGAGCTTAAAATGGGCAAACTTTGTAAGAAATATTGTGCATGATCGATGTTCCATATATATATCTAGTTTTGATATGTTTATTTGTAGCAGATCTATATATTAGTTAACTGCAGAGAACGCTGAGAAGAAGAGAAAAAGAGCTAGTTTTTTTTTTATTTTTTCTAGTTGTTTGTAGTTTGTAGATTTTTGGCTAGCTTTAATTATCTTGTCTAGATTATAGTGGTTATAAATATTAATTAGTATAATTTTAATGTGACATATTATCAAAAATATATAAAGCGACGAAGTTATACATATTTTTTTTGCAAATAATGCATAGATGGCGGACAGAGCATGGATGTATAGAGAGAGATACCGGTCCTCATACATTGAAGGAGTTGGCATATTCATGAAAAGCGCTAAGAAGAATGCATCTAAGAAGACGAAGGAAATTAGATGTCCATGCTTACATTGCAAGAATCGAAAATTTGGATCGACCCATCTATAATCGAGCAACACTTGGTGATGCATGGATTTCTTGCACGCTACACAAATTGGTCACATCATGGAGAGATCCCAAGCAAACAAGTTCCCAACTGGGCGATAGTACAGGATGAAGTGTTCAAGCGGGACGAGGATCGATGGTAGTAGCGAGAAGAAGGAGAAGAGGAAGTAGAGCCCATTAATGTTGATGATGATGTTGGTGGCGATGATGGTCAAGACAAGTATAGTTGATGATGTTGATGATGGTAATGTTTGTGTAGATGATGGTAATTTTGATTTGGAAGAGATGTTGCGTCATGCTAAACCTGAGGTTGTAGCTAGGTACGCTCGTGGGTTGGAGAACATCGAATCATTACAAAAGGCAACGAAGGTTCTTTTGTACGATGAGGCAAATGGTTGCATGAAGGATTTCACATTGTTGTGGACGGTGCTTGAACTTATGAGATTGAAGGCCAGAAATGGTTGGTCGGACAGTAGTTTCAACGATTTGTTGGTTCTGTTGAAGAAACTGTTGCCGCAACCCAACTCCCTGCCAACCAGCACCTATGAAGCGAAGAAGCTTATTTGCCCTTTATCTCTGGGTGTGCGAAAGATACACGCGTGTGTTAACCACTGCGTACTGTTTCGTAAAGAGTACGAGGATTTGGACAGATGCCCAACGTGCAACACTAGTCGATACAAAACAAGCCGTAGCCAGTCCGAGGGTCAGGATGATTCCCAAGACGAGGTAGAAGTCAACAACAAGATGAAGATCCCCCAGTTGGTCATGTGGTACCTTCCGGTGAAAGATCAATTGAAGCGTTTGTTCTCGAACCCGAGGGATGCCGAACTGATGCGCTGGCATCATGAAAAGCGGAAAAAGGATGGGATGATTCGACATCCGACCGATGCTCGACAGTGGAAGGAATTTGACAGAAAGTACCATAAGTTTGCAGAGGACCCAAGAAATGTAAGGTTTGAATTGAGCACCAATGGAATGAATCCATTTGGTGACTTGAGCAGCTCACACAACACGTGGCCAGTACTCCTAACCATGTACAACCTCCCTACGTGGTTGTGTTAGAAAAGGAAGTATATTTTGTTGACCATCCTTGTACAGGGACCACAACAACCTGGCAATGACATGGATGTGTTTCTGGAGCCTTTGCTGGAGGATATGGCTGATCTGTGGAATCACTGGGTTTGGGTTTGGGACGAATTCTAGCAGAATTACTTCACGCTTAATGCAATTATCTTTGTCACCATCAACGACTTGCCCGCACTATTTTCCCTATCAGGACAGCTCAAGGGGAAGACAGGCTGCATTATTTGTGTTGATGGTACAGTGTACAGGTATCTTCAGGGATCGAAGAAGCTAGTGTACATGCGGCACCGACGTTACTTAAGAAAGAATCACCCGTACCGCTCCAAAGCTGAATATTTCGACAACACTGTTGAGGATGGTGATCCACCAGAACCATGGAAGGGTGATAAAGTGTTCACAATAACGAAAAAGCTCAAGGTTGTTTTTGGGAAGGCCAAAAAGAAGGAAACCAACAAGCGGAAGAGAAATGAGGCCAAAGAGCTAGCAAGCGCTAGCGGGCCATTCAAGAAGCACTCCATTTTCTTTAAGTACCTTCCGTACTGGCAAGATTTAGAGATACGTCATTCTATCGATGTCATGCACCTAGAGAAAAATGTCTTCGATAGCACCATGGGTACTTTACTAGACATACCTAGCAAGACAAAGGATGGGCTAAAGTCCCGTAAGGACCTTGTGAATATGCAGATAAGAAAAGAGCTTCACCTTGTAGATGAGGGTAACGGAAAAGTGTATCTTCCGCTGGCCTGCTACACCTTGACAAATGAGGAGAAAAAGGCAATGTGCAAATGCCTACGTGGGGTGAGAGTGCCTACTGGTTTCTCCTCAAACATTAAGCGACTGGTGTCGATGAAGGATTTGTCATTTTCAGGCTACAATTCCCATGATTGCCATGTAATGCTCACAGTATTCCTCGCTATCGCCATCAAAGCAATCGAACCATTACACGTTAAGGTGGTCATCACAAAGCTGTGTTACTTCTTCAATGCAATCTCACAGAGAGTAATTGATCTTGACGAGTTAGGTCCTCTCCGCACTTTCGCTATAGAGACCGTGTGCAAGCTTGAGATGTGTTTCCCGCCGTCATTTTTCAATATGATGGAACACCTCATAGTTCATATTGTGCCTCAGATTATTGCACTTGGTCCCCTGTACCTGCATCAGATGTGGCCATCCGAACGGTACATGTCCATTCTAAAAGGCTACGTACGAAACCGTGCCCACCCAGAGGGATCGATGATAGAGGGATATACTACCGAGGAAGTCGTTGAGTGTTGCATTGACTACCTAAAAGAGGGGAAAACAATTGGTTTACTGGTACCTCGACATGTAGGTAGATTATCTGGAAGAGGGACAAAAGGGCATTAAAGAATCCACGACGATGATTACAAGAAACTGAAAGAAGCTCATTTCAATGTGCTGCAATAGCTCGCGATAGTGGAGCCGTACATAGATCAGCACCTTAAGGAATTACAAGCAATGAATACAGGGCGTTCTGATGCATGGATCATGAAGCGACACAAGGCTGCCTTTACTGAATGGTTCAAGAACCTCGGCCTACCAGATGGCGATACTACGAAGGAAAAAACTATTAAGAGGTTGGCTGACGGGCCATCAAGTGTTTACACCTCATGGCAAGCATATGATCTGAATGGGTATACATTTTATACCAAAGCGAAAGACCAAAGGAGAGCATGCCAAAACAGTGGCCTTCGAGTAGAGGCAATCGACACAACTGGACAAAAGAGCACATACTATGAATTCATAGAAGAAATCTGTGAACTGGACTATGGATCCAACATGCAGATTCCACTGTTCCGGTGCCAATGGGTGAAACACCCATCTGGCGTGGTTGTCGACATTTTTGGGCTGACAATCGTCGACCTCGTCAACGTAGGGCACAAGAATGACCCATGGGTACTTGCTGATCGTGCCGCTCAAGTTTTCTATGTGACTGATCCATCTCAGTTGAAGAAAGATATAGTTGTCTCGGGAAAACAAAAGATTTTGGGAGTTGACGATGTCGAAGATGTTGAGGCATATAATCAGTACGAGAACATGACACTCTTCACGGACTTTACAAACAACATTAAGGTCGCGGAAGCAATGATTGGTGATTCCCCGAAACCATACATGATGAATAAGGGAGTAGGAAAGAATGTGAAAGGCTAATCTATATATGTAATTTCAGCACCTTATGATGGATGATGAATTTTTGTACGGATGATTACTGACTCTTTTTCTAATTAGTTCTATGGATATTTTTACATTTAGTTGTGGAAAGAACTAAATATTGAAATGGGACAAAAAAATTTCCTGGCGGTCGATGACACTTCTTCGCTAGCGAAAACCTTTTTCTCTAGCGGCCAGGTAAGTCGGCCGCCAGGGGAAAAGGTTTTTGCTAGCGGCCAGGTAAGCCGCCGCCAGTGACAAAGGTTTTTGCTAGCAGCCAGGTAGGCCGGCCTCCAGCGAAAATGGTTTTTGCTAGCGGCCAGGTAAGCCGGTCGCCAGCGAAAATGGTTTCGCTATATGTATGGGCGTGCGGGAGTCTCAATTTTTCCTAAGTCCTGAAGGCGCGAAAACACTTGAGCCGCCGCTAGGCTGTCAAAATTTTCAGCAGTCGCCTCCTCACCGCCGCCCCTCACCGTCGCCGCCTCCTCACCACCGCCGCTGGCCGCCTCCTCACTGCCACCGCCGCCCTCCTCCTCACCGCCGCCGCCTCCTCACCGCCCCCACCAGCCGCCTCACCACCGCCGCTTGCCGCCTCCTCACCGCTGCCGGCCGCGTCCACACCGCTGATGGCCGCCTCCTCACAGCCGCCGCCACCGGCAGCCTCCTCACCGCTGCCGTCTCCTCTTCTTCCTCTGCTCGCCGCCTCCTCCAAGTACCCCTCTCGCACACGTGTTTATGTTTGATGATGAATGGAATGGATGATTGATGCAGTGGATGAATGGAATTTTGGATGGAATTTTGATGGAATTTTGGATGAATGGATGGATTGAGTTTATGTATGTACAGTTCGTTATTTTGATTGGATGGATGGATGGTTGCCGGTGTAGTTGCTTTATCTCTCTGAGTAATTTACTGCTAGTCTATTTGTCCAGAATTTCATCTCTATATCACCATCCAAATCATGATTTCTTCACACATTATTCATAAATTCTTTCAAGACAAAAAATCTGAAATGATGATTTTATTCAAAACTTACCTGCTTGATTCACCAAATAGGTCTCTTTCTTCTCATGGACAGAGTAGCTGTCCTCGATGCTCCTAGAGTCAACAGATGTAGCACCATTTGAAGCATCCTCGACTTGATGTGGAGTTGTATTTGCAGAGATCGTTGAGCACTTTACCAGCATGAGGGTGAAAATTGACCAGCATGTCTGTACAATTATTTTTAATCAATTAAGTTGTAGGTTCATCATCTTTAATTTGGACCTGATACATATATCACTCTGCACCTATGTTTGGTGATCTCTTTTACCCTTGGACAGAGATATATGTAGGACGATTTTCCAAATAACAAAATGCACTATGTGCCAAGTTGAATTGCAAAACTTGCTCAAGAGCAACTAAGCAAGGAGAGCAACTAAGCAAGTCAAATGGAAGTGCAGCGACGGCCAGTATAACCGACATACCTTTTTTATTAGTGTGAACAGAAAAACATGAAAAGAATTGTATTCTATAGCTTTGTTGTCACCTTAAGCTTAATCTTAATGTCTACTTTTGTTGTCTCAAACTTGTGGTCTCACTCCAAATGTTAAATGTGTTGTACTGTAGCTGCTACATTTGTTGCTTAAGGTTATTTAGTGTACATTATGGATGCCCTTAGATCCGCTGGCCTACTGCACTATTGACATTGCTCTAAGCTGTGTAGCTCCTTGAGATCAGCGTTGCCGGCCTCGATATTCATAATGTATTCAATCTCCTCTGCAACCTCCTTCATGGATGGCCGGTTTTGGCGGCGTTCCTCAAGGCATCCTAACGCAAGAAACCCGAGCGCCTTCATGGTGTCGCATTGCAGCTGTGTGGCGTTATCCTTCATTATCGGGTCCACGACATCCATAAGGTGTTCCTCCTCTGCTGCCCGTTGTACATGCACAGCTAAGTTGACATCATCAGCGCCACGGCCAAAGTCTATGGCGCGCTTTGATGTTAGAAGCTCTAACAGCACGACGCCAAAACTGTACACGTCGCTTTTGTCCGTGAGCTGGTAGTTCCGGTAGTACTCCGGGTCGAGGTACCCCAGCGTCCCCTGTGCGCACGTCGAGACGTGGCTCAACCCCTGCTCTGCCAGTCGGGAGAGCCCAAAGTCGGATACCTTGCCATCCAGCCGCTCGTCCAGGAGTATGTTGCTCGACTTGATGTCTCGGTGGTAGATGGGCGGAACGGCGGAAAAGTGCAGGTACGCAATGCCCTGTGCTGTTTGGTGTGCGATGGCCAGCCGCTGCCGCCACGGGAGCGGAGGCTGGCTCATGGTACCATACAGGTGGTCGGCCAGCGTGCCGTTGGGGATGAACTCGTACACCATCAGAGGCTGCTCCATGTCAACGCAGCAGCCAAGCAAGCGGACGAGGCTGCGGTGGTTGACCTGCGACAGAACACGCACCTCATTCAGGACCTGGTCCGTGGACTTGGTGTTCCCAAGCTTGGCGCACTTGACGGCCACGACGGTGCCGTCCGTGAGGACGCCTTTGTAGACCTCGCCGTAGCCGCCAACTCCGAGCAGGTTGTCGCGGGAGAAGTTGGCGGTGGCGCGCTTCAGCTCTCGACCGGAGAAGTTCTTGGCAGTGCGGCCGCTCGAGTTGTTTGCATTGAGGATCTCCTCGCGCTCCTTGGCCAGCCTCTCCTTGGCCAGCCGGATGCGCTGCTGCCGCCGATAAGCGAACAGTCCTGCAGTAGCCACCAGCAACACGCCGCCTAGGCCACACACGATCCCTGCAAAATTAAACCATCAATATATCTTAATTCACTAGTTAAATTCCATGCTTGCTACCATAAGTGCTTTATTAAGGGTCGATCAACACTAATTGATTAATTTCATATGCTTTCTTAGCTTGTGTCCTTAAGGATCAACAAATTAAACCAAACAAACCCACTACACCAAATCCCACTACACCAAATCTGCTGACAGCTCGTCTATGATGTTCTAAAGATTACCTATCTATGACAGGTTGAACTTCATAGGTTAGGGGTGGCTGTGGGCCATGACCCATCATAGGTCAGAGATTATCTTTGACGGCTCATATATGCACCCGAAAAAAATCACATCTCTTGGACGCATATGTCAGCGCGTCATCACCTGTGATGGGATCTTTTTTCATGCACCGGACCACAAACCTTATACATATCCTCTCGATTGTTCTGTCTCCCTCTCTATCGAGACCGCATGTACAACCACATCTCTCTCTCATCGATCCACCTTGTCGTCAGCTTCGCTGAGGTCATCGTCCTCGTCATCGGACCAAGCGCCAGCTGCCACATCCTCTGTCCTCTACCCCTAGCACCGACCGCCGTCTCATCGATCTCCTCTACCAGTCGTCATCGATCTCCAGCCACCACTAGCTCCGTTGTGGCCCACCTCCACAGCCAGTGCCATCAGGCCAAGAGTCAGCGTACTCGTCGCTCTCAACATCCGCCGTCCCGAGCATTGGCAGCCGCCTCATTCGCTTTCCATCCTTGAGCACCGGTGGATCTGGTGGTGATGGTTATTGGGCAATTCTGACCTCCTCGACCTAGGGGACTGGTGGACCTCGTCGTCGCGGTGGAGTTGGTGGGTGGATCCGGCCTCCCCGACCTCGGGAACCAACTGATGTGGTTGCTGTGGCGAAGGGATGGGCGTAGAGGGAGAATGGTGGCGGTGTGGGTGCATGAGGTCGGATACAACCGTACTACGACAAGGCAAATGCTGCCTCCTCCAAGTCCTATGGCTCGTCCAAGTCTGACAACGCCTCCTCCAAGTCCGCTGCCTATTCGTCTCTCTCCAAACCCTCCTACGCCGTCCTCCTTGCTGCTCTGCATCTTGCGTCCCTCTTCTTCTTCACTTCGTCTTTGATGGCTTTGTAAATTAATTTGTTCTTGCTTTCTCTCTTATGTTTTTCACTTTTTCTTTTTTTAAGCAAATTATTTGAGCTATTTGTTTGCAAAGATCTACCATTAGGTAGCATGTGTGAATTAAGAGTAGTACATTTTCCTCTTTATCGGAGTAGCTTTTTTTCAAGATCAGCAAGACTTAAGTATTTGCTTTATTGTTAAGATGAAGATTGTTTGCGATGTATATAACTATGTTAGTATGTTCGGCTTTTTCGTGAGCTGGGGCTAGGCCTCCAATTTTTCTTTTCTTAAGGGTGGTTTTCACATCTATGATGGGTCAAAGTATAAAATTATGGTGGGAAAAAAAAAAGGCCAAACCGAACTGACCTGTCAGTTTGTTCGGTGATCGGTGTTCTCTTCGGTTTTGTTTTCTCCATGGTTCGGTCTTCGACTCTTTGATCAGTTTTTTATCTGATCAAACTACTACGATCCCATCTGATTACGTAAAAGCCTCAAAGTCCAGTTCCTTTCTTTTTCTTTTTCAGGAAAGTCAAGAAAAGTCTAGAACCTTCCATCGGTGCAAGAGCCTATTAATTCCAGCACTTCTCACCAAGCCCAGAGGCCAATAACCTATCTGGGTCAGTTCAAACTACCATCGTGTGCCCAGCTTTGGGCGTAGTAATAGTGCAACGATTTTTTCTCGCTTACTCGATAAATAAAGGCCGAAGTAGATCGGCTTAGTCGGTGCGGTTTATTGCTTTTCTATGAACACTTCGGCTTCTCGTGATTAAAATCTGAGTTTCTATAACACTGATGAAACCAATCCGAAGTAACCGAATAAATCGAACAACCATCCCTATCTAAAACCAACAAAAGATATACTCATCATCTATGGTTAATATGCTCATCTATGATAAACGATCCTCAGCAGTCACACATGTCTGACAGACCTTCAACCGTTAAAGTTGAGTCAGTGATCACTTATCTATGACAAGAGGCCTAACCATCACAGATAAAGATTTAGACGGTGGCGTACCCACTATCTATGTTTAATTGATGAAAATTACGTGTGCTGCCGCTGTTAATTACCGTGGGATAGTTACATCTAACGAATTCACAATGGTTAAAAAATGAGTTGTGTGGTGTTGATTTTCATTTTAGCTAAAATGGTTTGACTTGAAATATTTTTATTTATTTTGCATCTTTGATTATCAATCATCCAAATTCTAGAAATAAGTTGATATAACACCATCAGACAGGATAGACAATTTGCATATATTATCCAAAAGCTAGAAATAATTGAATTGATAGCTTCATAAGGAGAATTGACAAATCACACCGTATATTAATATCCTAATTAATTAAGGTTAGAAATAATGGTCCATATTTAAATCATCAAAAGACTAGAACTAATTGGGTTGATCAAAACAAGAGACAAATAGTATTAACTATGCTTATTTACTGTGAGGCAACTTTATAGGATTGTGAAATCAGAGGCTTGTTCTTCTATCCGATGATTTTTTTTTTATTTGTAATATTTATTTATGCATTGACGTCTGAAGGTGTATAAAAAGAGCCAAGAGAGCTTTTACAAAACTATACAGCAAATGTACTGCTTTAGAGCTACCTACAAAAAATTGTAGTATTTTGTTTATTTGTATTTGACAACAGTACAACTTATAGAAGAACAACAAATTAAAAGGAGTCCATTTTACTCCAAACTATTTTATCATAGCACTTAACCCCTATACTATTAAAATGGCTACTTTATTCCCTACCAAGATTTCTCTTTTTCTTAATTTCTTCTTACAGAAAATACATTTTAACTACAAAAAATTTTTGAGCTGTAGATGACAATATAACCTAGCTATACTACAAAATGTTTCAAATATGTGTATGGCAGTTTACATATAGATTTTGATGTTGATGTTTAAACTGGTTTAGGTACTACCAACCTATGCAAACTGTTTTTTAAAAAAATTGAGAAAAAGGTTATTCTCCGACAAAGTATAAGCTTAATAAAAACACAACTTGTATAGGAAAGAAACCAAAGTAGAACATTAGATACTAAACTGAGCCATTGTTTGTACTTTAGAGGTAAAATGAGAAAAAAGTTAGTGCTTGATTATTCTTATGATATAGTTTAAGGAAACAATAAAGAACTATTCACAAAATAGTCATAGTGAGTCCGTTAACCATAACTCGCAAGACTAGGGTTTTACTGTCGATGTTGTTGACCAGAAAATAGTCACAGAGATGTTTGGCCTCCACGAATGATTTATATACTTAAGTATTGTTTGCAAATAAAAAATGTATACCCAATTTATGGGGCTTCACGAATTATTTAAATTATATTGTTTCGCGTGAAAAAATCGTAGAAATCCAAACAGAGCTAAATCGTAGTAGAGTAACTCATTCCAAATTTCCAACCGTTGAATTTCCCTGGTTCATCCTTGTTGTAAAGCTGACAGAGCTAGCAATGTCGAGTTAGGTGGATTTGCACTTGCTCTATGAAACTTGGTATATATGGCCAATAATGCTTTTCTCCGGATGTAAGCCGCCTCAAGTTGACTATTGGCGGGAATGGGGCCCAGCATGATACTGATGTAAACCTACTTTCTGTTGATCTCTTTCTAATTATATTCAATCCAGATCGATGACCACAATTTTATCTTATCAGACCGGATTAGTTATATATACAAATAAAACTTAATACCTAAGTGCCTCACCAATTGACCATGCTCCCTGATATATCCAATGTTTCTATTATTTGTTATTCCTAATAAGATAAATATAACACGTACTTCTTTCGTTTTAAAAAATAAAAATGTATGCTACCGCCATCTCAATCTATAAATATAAGCATTTCAACCATTTAAAGTTTGTTCACTATTATAACATTCCAATTATTTAAAATTTATTTACAAATATAAAGTTTTTAAAATATTGTTTGTCCCAGTAATTACATCTCATTTAAATTTATTTTCGTCTTATCCTAATGACTTATCTTTTCATCCCTATTCATACCTCATTAAGTAAGGGTGCTAAAGTATTTTTTATCTTAAATTTAATCTATGTGTCATATGCATTAATCGATATAGAAGCTAAGATATTAATATATTTTTTAAAAAAAAGTTTAATCTATGCTAAGAGATTTCGTATATATTTGTGCACGAGCGAGTAACGACTCACAGTCGCAGTAACAACTAACGGAAAAAGAAATAGCAATGGGTCATGAATCTTGATAGCGGCCTACTTAATTACTGAGTTTTCACCAACGCAGCGACTCCACACAGCTACCTAAAATCCACAGTTCGATTTCTCTTCGTTAAAAAACCAAGCAAGCAGCTAGTCGCCATGCAAATTAAACTCGTAATTAATTAAAAGGGTCGTATGTGTATCATTTGGAGTAAGAAATTATTAAGACGCTAGTGCTGAAGGAAGCAATTACCAGCAATGAGAGGCGCATGGTTGGATCCGCTACAGTCACCCGTGCTCTGGCAATCCGTGAGATCTGCATCAAAATTAACAGGCATTAATTTCAGTCCAGCCCAACGGCGGCCGGCGCAGCCCAGCCGTCGAAGCAAACTAAAACTTACTCTGCTGCTGGCACGCGCCAGCGATGGGATTCCAGACAAGCCCGGAGACACATAGGCAGCGGCGGACCGTGCCCGTGCCGGTGGCTGATGGGTCGTCTGCGCAGGTGGCGGTGGCGCCGTCCTCGCAGTCGGCCTGCGTGCGGCACAGCGGCTCCCTTGGCGTTGCCCACTGCAGCTCCAGCCCGAGGCGGCTACCCCACGTCGCCGGTGGCTGCGACGGGTCGAGCCCCACGAAGCTCCGGTACGCACTGCACGACTGCGGGCCCAGCCGGATGTTGTACGACGTCGACGACCCCCCCGCGACGAACGTGCAGCACAGGGGCAGCGGCGCGCACGCCGACGCCGTCGACCCCGTGGCGTTCGCGTAGACGTGGCAGAGCGAGTTGGAGGAGCAGTTGAGCGGCGACCGCAGCAGCAGCTCCGTGCAGTTGAGCAGCATGACGGTGTTGGACGAGCTGACGTTGAACGGCCGCGACGAGTTGAGCTGCACGCCGCGGGAGGCCGGCGCGCCCACGGACACGCACGCGCCCCGTGACACGAACGGCGCCGGCGACACCACCAGGCGCTGCGACGCTGGGGAGATGGAGGTGATCGGGTAGGACGTGCCGTTGAGCGTCTCGAACAAGAGCGTGGGCGTCATGCTGCCCCCCGCCGCACACCGGACCTTGTACTCCGGGTCGCCGCAGCCGTCCGCCGTGCTCAGCGGGTACGGCACCTCCGTCGAACCACACGGCGGGCATACCCGCGCGTGACCGCTTGGAAGAAGTAGCGCCATGGCGACGGCTACCTCCAAGAAGAAGAAGAAGAGGGCACGGCGCAACAAGCTCGACCTCGCCATTGCTCCTCCTAGGCTTAGGCTCCTAGTTACAAGCTAATAACTAGTAATCTTCGCTCTTGTCATCTAGAAGTATGTTTTTAAGGTGGTCCGCGACATTTGCGGTCCGTTGCTTGCGTTCTACCAAAATGTTTGACTCGCTTAATTAATTTGTAGCCGCTTTCTAATTCACGAAAGGTTTTTTTTCTTTTTTTAATGATATAAACTTGTCAGTACAAGAATCTCGAGATGAGAACTTGTCAGCAGATGCTTTGGAGAGATTATGTTGAGATTTTGGCTGATTAATTAGGACTAGTATAGGGTATACTTGATTAACCTGCTGCTGAAAGATGAGTACGCGCTAAGATGCCGGGATTGCGCATCGTATATTCATAGTCGTAGGCAACGGGTCGATGAATAGTGGCTGTTCATACTCATACATGTGAAGGTAAATTTTTTATCTATCGGGTTATCGGTACTCGTATGTGGGTAAGAAAATATTTTCATACCCGTATCCACGTAGGTAATTCTACCCCATGGGTTATGTGCACCCGACAACGTACCTGACAAAGTATATACACGTAGGTCATCCCACATATCAAATCCTTTCATTTCAACATCCAAATCCACAACAAGGCAGCAAAGTTCACATGTCACAACAGAGTATGTACATGTAGATCATCCCACACACCAAATCTTTCCATTTTAACCTCCAAATCGGCGTGGCAGTGGACGTCGTGGGGACGGGCGGCGTGACGGCGGTCGGACGACGAGGCGTCGGTCCGACGACACGGGAGCGCAAGCCGTGGCGACGAACGGCGTCGTGACGGACGACGTTGTGGTGTGGGGGTGTTTCGTCGGACAGAGAGGGGGGTGCCGTCGAGAGTGGAGCCGGCATGGGGCGCCGTCAAGATGGGTCGCCGCCGGGAGTGGCGTCGAGATGTGGGGCCCCCGAGATGAGGCGCGACACGAGTAGAGGTGGCTCAGGTGGGTGTGGTGTGTGTGTGGCGGCTCGGCTGAGGGAATGGGTTGGGACTTGAAAGGAAGACTAAAACTAGGATTTCACTTGAGAAAGGGCTTATGGGCTATACGGGCCATATAGGCTAAATGGGCTGAGGGAGGGCAACTAGACTCTTTATACGGGTATTTCTTATCCGTGGATAAACGGATATGGCTAGTACATACCCACACTCATACCTGATATACCCGATAGGTACGTGTTTTCATCCAAAAACATACCCGTGGATAGAAAATTCCTTTCATACCCGTCTCTTTATCGGATAAAATCTGTCGGATACTTGAGTTTTGGGTATCCATTGTCATCTCTACTCGTAGTACTCTGGTCAGTGCCATCCTCTGACTTCTGAGTTGACTATTGCGTCCGTGCGGACGTGGCGAGTTTGATCCGGATACCATTCTCCTGCAGGAAAAGCGGCTGGTGCAGTGATGCCAACACACGAGTCTAAGTCAGCGGGAAAAATAAAAAAAAAAAATCAAATTTGCTCAATTCATTTTAGTTTATTTTCTGGATTATTTTCTTCATAATTAAAAAATATATTTTCACAAAATGCATTCTCCTACTTTATTTGATAAGTTTATTATTAGAATATTTAATTATCACTATAATCATATTTAATTATCACTATAATCAAGCAGATATTGCGTACAATCCGCACAATAATAAGCCTGTTTGGGGAGTGGATTCTATTTTCTTGAAGAATGTTCCCTCGTATAACTTTTTCCTTTCAAATTTGGTACAAATAATTGAAAACTTCTGAAAAAAACTAAAACTGATGATGATATCTATCGATCCATAAAAATCAAGTTAAAATTTGATTTACACATAAAAAAACAAATTTAGATAGGAATAACACGCTAGTATTTATACACGTTGAATGTCTTTTTATATCTTGACGTGTGAGTTGAATTTAGATATAAGATTTTACGAATTTACAAAGTTATATATATATATGTGTGTGTTTAAATATATATATATATATGTTATATATAACTGTTTATATAGTTTAAATAGTTTATATGTAACCGAAAAAACATCCTCGAAGAACCAAAATAGTTTTCCTGTTGGGCTTAGATCGCCGCTGCAGTAGCTGCACCTACACCTACTACAACTAGTGTATAAGGTCCTGTTTGGTAGCGCTCCAAACTTCAACTCCTAGCTTCAAATTCCAACTCCAGTGGAAGCTAGCTCCTGTGGAAGTTGGAGATCCGTTGAAATTGGCTAGCTTTCAGCTCCGGATTTGAAATTAAAAAAAATCCCCAATCCCGTCCCCATGCACGCCGCCCGCTGTCGCCCGCTCGCACGTCACCCGCCCGTCCCTGTTGAAGCGCCGCCGTTGGCCCCGTCGTCGCCTGTGCGCTGTCCCCGTGCATCGCCACCCGTGCGTTGCCCGTTGCCCGCCGCGCATCGCCGCCCGTGCGCCGTCCCTGCTCGCGTCGCCCGCCGTCGTCGTGCACCGTGAGCCCCGTCGGAGCGCCACCGTCGGGCCACCGCCTATGTGCCCGCCGCCGCCTGTGAGGTTTCAGGAGGGAGAGAGAGTGTGAGGAGGTGAGATTGAGGTAGTTCAGTGACATTTTTGTGTAAATATGTTAAAAGATTAAAGGGCAGTGAGTCTTTTGGGTTGGAATGGAGCTGTGGAGCAGAAAAAACCCAGCTCCACCCTTGTAGTACAAATTTGTGGAGTAGCTCTGCTAGCTTCGCTCGGAAAAATAGAGAATTTATACCGTTTGGCACAGCTTCAGCTCTAGGTAAGTTGGAGTTGGGAGCTAGAGTTGTGCCAAACGGGACCTAAGAAACACAACTACTGCAGAAGCTGCATGCAGTTGTACGGCCATAGTGAAGGGGTATTGAACAGGCCCAATCTGTTTCAAACTAGCAACTTCAAATACTGCTAGCCTTATCCCTAATATCTTGTTTAAAGAACAAACAAAAAAATTATACTCCAACAGTTCCTCCAAAACTCCCCTAAAAGATTAGTGAAAAAAACATCTACCACCGTGCATATATTGACGACGCAAAACATTCCCTAATCCTTGTCGAACTCCTTCCTACGGTGCCTCCCCACGATTTTCCCCACACCGAGCACCTCGGCACCGCCCTCCAATCGTCGCCCCGCGCCACGCTTCACCCGGGAGGCGCCCCTGCACCTGCCGCCCCAACGCGTCCCCGTCACCGTCGCCCCATGCCCTCACACCGTCCAGATCCGCCGTCTCCACGCGCCCCCGTACTTACCGAATCAACGTGCCTCCGTCACCGCCGCCACGCGCCCTCACACTGGCCCCCCCGACATGCCCCCGTCACCGCTGACCCGCGCCCCCACACCATCTAGATCCATCGTCGCCATGTGCCCCCGCCCAGGTCGAGTCGATGTGCCTTCGTCACCGCCGCCATGTGGCCCCACACTGGAGGAGGGGAGGTGTGTGGGAAAGGGGAGGCGTGTGGGGAAGCGGTGGCGCGCGTACCAGGAGGCGCGCGAGGAAGGGCTCTCATGCGGAGCAGGAGACGTGCGGGGGCTGTGTCTGCGATAGGCAGGAGGCACGCACGTTAGGGTTCTTGCGCCATCAAGGCAGGTGGTGTCAGGAGGTGGGCTGAGCCTAATTTTGATGACGTGACCTATTTTTAATTATTAGGGAGTAATTTTTGGTGTTCTGCTGTGAGCTGATATGTTTTTGGGGAAAATTTTTTTAGCATAGCCTCCAATACCTTGTTTTGGGAAAGAAATTGAACTTAGCTATTTCCTCTTTTGTGTTGACGTGTTTTTGAAACAAATGTTTTGTAAGAAAATTTTTTTATCAAGTTTTTAATAATTAATACTCAATTATTTTTGATAAAGTTCTTACAAAACATTTTATAAAGACAAATATTTTGTAAAGACAAATTATTTATTAAAATTTTTGATAAACAAATGTTTTATTAACAAATTTATTTATCAAGTTTTTAATAATTAATACTCAATAATTAATCATATGCTCAAGCACACTTCCATTTAGATAATTAGTCAAAACCATCCGCCAAAAAGAACGTATCCTTAAGCCAATCCGCACAACGTAACATCTTGAAAATCGTAAGACTGAAAAGATACGTAAGTTTTGAATGTTTTTTTCAAAAGAACATTCGCATCAAGCTGTCATATTGTTGCATCTTCAAACGGTGGTAAGTCCACCTTTTTATTTAAGGTGGAAAATCCTAAAATGAATTTTGGTTAAAATATCCTAAACATTCAATTTTTATGCAAGCTTTGTTTTAATTAATCCTTTGTTCCCAAACCTACATTTCAAATAAAATTCAATAGCCAAACTATTTTCAAATTATTATGTTCCAAGTCTATATTTTCAAAATGTAAAAATTCTTTGTATTTTCAAAATACAAAACTAAATTCAAATAGCTTTGGTGTCTAGAATGAAGTCCTAAAATGTTTCTTTCAAAATATCATGTATTTGAGTTTTATATTGAGATATTTTAGAATAATCCATTTTCATAACACTACTACAAAACAACTTTTTTTCTGACGGCCAAAACAGATTTTTGCCAGCAAATAATGAATTATCATTCGAGGCTAGACGACCCGCTAGTGAAAATCAACTTTTGCAGGCGGGCCAAGCTAAAAGGTCGCTAATGAAAAAACGATTTTTGCGATGGCAGCTTAAGAAACCCATCAACAAAAATGTTTTTAGGAGAAAAAAACTAAAAATGAGGATCCACAATCACCGTCCCAAATCCCAATCCACAATCCCTGTCCCAAATCCCTAACCCCCCAAATCCCCAGTCACAATCACTGTCCCAAATCCTTGCGCCCTGGTCAATGAAGAAGTCGATGCCATCACGGCAGCGTCACCAAAGGGGTGGAAGATGCCCTTCTAGATGTGGTGTCCCTTGCTCACTGCTGAGGTCGTCGTTGTAGTCATCGAGCTGCGGTTGTCATCGCCGCCATCATCACCGAGCTGACCACAACCCTAGCTGCTATCGCCATTGAGGGCCGATGTCGCCTAGTCTACGCGCGAAGCCATCGCCACCGAGGGCCGCCATCACTGAGCCGCCCGCAACCCTATCTACCGAGGCCCACCGTCGCCGAGCTATACGTGGAGCCATCGCCACCTAGGGCCGCCATCGCTGAGCCTGCACACAGCGCCATCACCACCGAGGGCTACTATCGCTGTTGACGACCACCACCGCCAGATCTTGTGGTCCCAAGCACCGCCATTGTTAGATCTAGCTGTCCCAGCTCGAGTCCAGCCGTCGGCCATTCTTACTCTTCATCATTGTTATCGTTGTCCGGCTCGACCCGCTCCGGCTAGCCAGATCCACCAGCAGGAGACTATGGTCGCCAGATATAGCGGCCCAAGCCTCCTTGTTGGCCGATGTGGTGGTGGTACTGGGCGACAGCAATGGCATGCCTCGATGACGGTGGAGGCGACGACAGCCGACGATGGTTTAGAGGCTAGAAGGAATAGGGGAGAAGGGTGGGAGAGAGGCGGAGAGAGGAGGAAGTGAAAGAGGTGGAGAGATGAGGGAGGCCGGAGAAAGGAGGGAGAATGGAGGGAGAGGCAAGGGGCATATGTGAAAATCAATTTTTGTTGGTGGTTTCTTAAGTGGTCCGCCAGAAAAAATAGAAATAGTGATGGCCAGTGAAAATCTTCACTCTATTTTTACTGGCAGCTCGTGGCAGCTCGTGTCAGGAATCCCTCTGATATATTGTTTTTTTGAAGCGTTTGTTTTTTAATCTGTCAGTAAAAATAAAAGGGTGACGCCATGAAAAATTGTTTTTATAGTATAAAATATGTCCAGTTTAAATTGTTTTCAAATTTACATCCTGTCAAAATGTGTTCATAACCTTCACAACTATAACCTTCACAACTGTAAAATCTATTTTCCTAAATCAAGAAACAAGTAGAACCTTTTGTGTACACAAGGTTATTGTGCCGATAGAAGATCTTGAAAAATATCCCCATCACCCCAAGGATCACAGTAGCTTGATGATCAAGTATTTCCTTGTGTGTGTGTTTTCATTCCTAGCCATGGGATACTTTAGAATCAATCGCATATATGAAAGTGGATCGCTAGAAAAATCGCTAGTATTTGTGAAATTGCACCCGCAATAATGTGAATGTCATGAGAACGCCTTCCTATTGCTTAGATTATCTAGAAATATAATCTCAGTTGTTACTCTCTCTTTCACGGCCAAATCTGTAGATAATACAAGACCGAGTCCGAGTACACATAACAGCTCTCGCCGCTGCCGTGGCAGAGCTTCCTTTCCGAAACTACCGTAGGTTCAACCTATGTTTTAACAAGCCAGTGCTATACTTCGTTGGTCCCAAAAAACCTGATCTAAAGAGCATGCCCAACCAATTTAAAAAAAACTCATTTAGAGAATTCCTAAAAAGTTTAGAGAATGAAATAAAAAATTGATACGACAGATTCTTAAAATTGATTCTCTATTTTTTAAGTAATCGAGACCCATCAACCGTTAGGGTATTTTTTTCTGAGGCGCGACAGCAGATGCGTGTGCTGGTGCAGGTGGCGCACGACGCAGCTGGTGCATGTATGAAACCTGGTGCTGATCTGAGAACTGTTGCTGGTCTAGAAAATGTTGCTGAGCTGAAAAATATTGCTGCTCTGAAAATTTTAGCCGTTGCTAATATGAAAAATGTTGCTTATATAAAAATATTGTTGTTGATCTAAAATTTGTTACTGATTCTGAAAATAGTCGAAATATACAGTGTGAGGCATTGATTTCAAATTATTTTCCCTTTTCCGATCACAAAATTGGTGTTTGCATTAGTATTGTGCATCGATAGCAACTGAAAAATAAATAGGCTTGAAGATTTCAGTATGCCCGAGTAGTAGCAGCACCTATTTTTTTATATACACAGGTGACTAAACCGAGTAGCCAACTGATGCTGGTGGTGGCATGCGCCAAGATGCAACGGCACGCTTTTTCAGCGAGATGCAGGATGGCGACAGGCGGCAGGTGGCGCAAATATGTTTTTTTCGTGTACGCCTCGCGGTGATAGGAGCTATTTTAGAGAACCAAGACTTTATTCTTAGTTTTGAGCACGAGATCCTGATTTTAGAGAACCTATAATTTTTTAGATCCATATGGAGTCTCTGTTAGAGCTAGTTTTTCAAAGAAAATTCTTCAAAATAAAATTAAAGATTCATTTAGAGACACTGTTGGAGATGTCCTAAGTAAGATAAGTAAGAGATGTGACCCATACAACAAATAGGAACAACCTATTTGTTTGTTGTAGTAAGATGAGTCACACTTCTACTTAGATTAGCTTTTCTCGACGAAGGGAGTATATAATATGGAACCTATCCCTTGTTATCCAAGCCTGAACCAGTAATCTCCATAGTTAGACTTTTGACTGCAAGTTTGTTCTTACCGTTATGAGTCATCAGAATCTCGAACGAGATTCATTTAAGCGGGATAGGTTTTGTAGCATCCCTTTTCGCTCCTGTTTGCCCAAAACCCCTTCCCATGTGTAGGACGTGGAATATCATCTTTAATTCGGAAAAGTCCTTGTCAAACTAAAAATAGCTTGTATGAACCCTAGAACCGGGTTTTCACCGCCCTAACCGACCTTTGGTTTCCAAACTTCCCCAACATTTTAGAATAATTCCTATAAATTCTATACCTTGCTGCCCCTACTACAGGAAACATTTTTGCATGTTGTCAAAGTATATTTTTCCATGTGGTTGGGCTACTGTGTCTCAGAAAGGTTTGCAAAAATAGTGATTTTTCCATGTGGGTGGCGCACCGGCACACGAAAATCAGATTTTCGCATGTGGGTGCTTAGGTTGTTCGTATGTCAAAATAAAAATATCATGAAAAAAATAAAATTTCGAAAAATCGAAACCCAAAACCCTAGTCCCCCTCTCACTCCTTTGCCGGCGGCTGCTGTCACACCCTGAGTTTTGCCCTAAATTGTTTAAATAATTTACCCGAAATAATCGGAATTTCGGAATTAATCTGGAGCCAACCAGTAATTTTAAAATGCAATTAATAAATGGAAACGACATGGTTGGATTTTTCTTGAATTCTGCATGTCAAAATGCGCTAACAGGATTTTTACTGGAATTTTTAGAGCACTCTAAGTATTTTTAATCAATTAAATAAGAAATCGAGAATTTAATTAAGCCCCAAAAATCCTTTTTCCTTCTTTTTCTTTTTCTGTCCATACAGCCGTACGGTTTTCCTGCCCTCTTCCCGGTTTGGGCCGTCGGCCCGGTTTCTTTCCCCGGCCCGAGCCGCTCCCGCGTGCGCGCGCCGTTCCCCTTCGGTCGTGGGCCGAAGCCCACGACGCCAGCCACACCGCGAGGTCCGCAAACCCTCCCTCGCTCCGCGGGTCACCGACAGGTGGGCCCCGCCTGTCGGGTCTCCGTCCCCGCGCCCGGTTGGCCCAGCCGCTCTGTTTCCGCGTGAGCCAGTGCCACGTCGGACCCATGCTGGGCCCGATCCCGCGCCGCCGCATCCATCCCCGCGCCCATCGCGTTCGATTGAAACCCTATCCGCGAGGATTTCGCCGCTGCCGTTTCTCTCTCTCTCTCCGAGTCCGTAACCAACGGCGACGAATCCGCACCTATCCCGTGCCCTTTCCAATCTCTTTGCGCCCCTATAAAGTTCCCTAGTCGCTGCCGCACGTTTTCCCTTTGTCGATCTCGTGTGTTAGCCCCAAAAACCGTCGCCGCCATCGTCGTCTTCTCTAACTCTGGTGAGTGCGCCGCCGCTTCCCTTCTCTCCGGTTTTCCTGTGTCGTCTCTCGAATCGTTTTCCCGCGCATCGCATCGCTCTCCCCCGTTGTCTCCCGCGCCCGCAGCGTCCTCTGTCGCCGTTGCTGTGCCGCGGAGATCGGCCGGCCGCCGCGGCCATGGCCCGTGGGCGAGCTCGAGCCGCCGCCGCCCAAAACCCTAACCCTAGCACCGCTCTTTCGGAGCCGTCCGATCGGTCGGATCGGGTGGATCCGAACCGTCCGATCTCGCCCAATCTGTCGCCGTCCGATCCGATCGCCGCGCGCTGGATAGCCGCCGCGTGTCCGCCCATCGACCGCCGCCCAAAACCCTAGTCCCCCTCTCACTCCTTTGCCGGCTCTTTGTCACACCCGAGTTTTGCCCTAAATTGTTTAAATAATTTACCTGAAATAATAGGAATTTCGGAATTAATCGGAGCCAACTAGTAATTTTAAAATACAATTAATAAATGAAAACGACATGGTTGGATTTTTCTTGAATTCTGCATGTCAAAATGCGCTAACAGGATTTTTACTGGAATTTTTAGAGCACTCTAAGTATTTTTAATCAATTAAATAAGAAATCGGAATTTAATTAAGCCCCAAAATCCTTTTTCCTTCTTTTTCTTTTTTTTTGTCCATACGGTGTACGGTTTTCCCGCCTCTTCCGGTTTGGGCCGTTGGCCGGTTTCTTTCCCGGCCGAGCCGCTCCGCGTGCGCGCGTCGTTCCCTTCGGTCGTGGGTGAAGCCCACGACGCGCCGGCGCGCCGCGAGGTCCGCAAACCCTCCTCGCTCCGCGGATCACCGGCGTGGGCCCCGCCTGTCGGGTCTCCGTCCCCGCGCCCGGTCGGCCCAGCCCGCCGCCCCGCCATGCGCGCGCCGCTCCGCTCCGTTTCCGCGTGAGCGGTGCCACGTCGGAACCATGCCGGGCCCGATCCGCGCGCCGCATCCTCCCCGCGCCCATCGCGTTCGATGGAAACCCTATCCGCGAGTATTTCGCCGCCGCCGTTTCTCTTTCTCTCTCTCCGAGTCCGTAACCAACGGCGACGAATCCGCGCCTATCCCGTGCCCTTTCCAATCTCTTTGCGCCCCTATAAAGTTCCCTAGCCGCTGCCGCAGGTTTCCCCTTTGTCGATCTCATGTGTTAGCCCCAAAAACCGCCGCCGCCATCGTCGTCTTCTCCAACTCCGGTGAGTGCGCCACCGCTTCCCTTCTCTCCGGTTTTCCGTGTCGTCTCTCGAATCGTTTTCCGCGCATCGCATCGCTCTCCACCGTTGTCTCCCGCGCCCGCAGCGCCCTCCGTCGCCGTTGCCTGTGCCGTCGGAGATCGGCCGGCCGCCGCGCGGCCATGGCTGGCGGGCGAGCTCGAGCCGCCGCCGCCCAAAACCCTAACCCTAGCGCCGCTCTTCCGGAGCTGTCCGATCGGTCGGATCGGGTGGATCCGAACCATCCGATCTCGCCCAATCCATCGCCGTCCGATCCGATCGCCGTGCGCTGGATGGCCGCCGCGTGTCCGCCCATCGGTCGCCGCCCAAACCCTAACCCTAGCCGCGATCCGAACCGTCCGATCCTTCGGATCGGGCAGATCTGGACCGTTCGCTCCCGCGCAAGCCGTCGCTGTCCGATCGCCGCCGCTCCCCGCGGATGCGTGCCGCGTGTCCCGCGCTCGCCGCCGCGCGTGGACTCGGACCACGAGTGGACCGAGCGCCGCGCCGCTTGCGTCGGCGCTTGCGCCGGTGACGTCGGCCCTGCCCGTCTGCGCCATGCTTGCATCACCCGGGGGCTTAATTGCACAATAAATGTTTTAATCTTTTTTGTTTAGTATAAAAATCGCAATTAAACTTCTAAAATCCATATCTTTTGAATCCGAGCTCCGTTTTAGCCCATTCATATTTCATTAAATCCAGAAAAATGTCAAGAATCCATTAAAAATACTTTTCAGTGTTGTTTCAGTAGACCTTTTAGGGTGTATGTTGAGTGCTTTGTTTGTCGTGTAGATCCCGAGTTTTCCGGCGAGCCCGTTCTCTTCGAAGTAGTCGCCGAGGTTCCTCAGTCTCCAGAACAAGGCAAGTCATACCTTACATTGACCATATTGTACCTATTTTATGTAAATATCTCTTTTCTCTCAAATCTTGCATATGTTTTAGAATGTCATTTCATGGGATTATTATACCTATTGTACTCAACCATAGGATTGTTTACCTTATACCATTGATAACTTGGGGTTCAATATGACTAGATGATAGCTTAAGGTTTGCTTAGTTATGCTTAGCTCAACTAGTTCACTTAAGGGGATCACACTAATCAAGTATATTACTAGAAGTTAACTCTCAGATGAGGTTAAGATGTGACTCTATTTCTAATAATATTGAATTATGAAAAGGGTGGGTCGTGCGCACATGGTTTGACTTTGGTTAGCGTGCTCATGACAATTAAGGACCGGTTCTCGGGAAACCCTGGAAGAAGTCCCGTGCATACCACAAGCCAGCATGGGTAATGGCTGGGTCTGTAGCGTAGCTGTCTCTAGCCAACGTATCCCAGAGAGGGTGGGCGTGATGGAGTTGGGTCGACCCCGGTTTTAAGGGTTGATCAGCTTCCGGATTCACCGCGACACTAGAGGGGGCTGCCCATTGCCCGATGGGAGTGGGGGCGAAACCTTGGTGTGGTACGATTGGTTAGAGGGGGTTATGTGAAGGGTCCTTTTCCGGGGTACCATGGTGGTGCACCGGCGCACGGTAACGTGTTGTGGGATTGTGTCTTGTGGGTACAGTTGTACACCTCTGATCAGAGTAAAAACTATTCGAATAGCCGTGCCCACGGTTACGGGCGATCGACCAGATTCACCTTGATTAGTTTCACTTATTTACTTGAATGAAAGGTTGGAATGTGACTAGTGCAGGTGGATGGATGGCCCTGTTGCAACGTGGTTTTAGCGTTGGACAATGTTTATTTAATACTGCTTAATTATTACTACTGTTTTGCTGTCTTCAAATATTGTTATTATATTCTGCAAATGCTGTTTATGCAAATTGAGCCTCTTATCCTTTTCCTTGTTATTTATCTTGCATCATGTCCCCTTTTCCGGTGTGACTTGTTGAGTACGGTGGTAGTACTCAGCCTTGCTTCTTTTTCCCCCTTCAGTGCCAGAGGTTGAGATCGAGGTCTCCGAGGAGGTGTAGGCTTGTTCGACATCAAGGGTTAGCTGTGGTGTTGGCGTTTCGCTTCGTTTGAGTCAAGTTTAGCTTAAGTCAGTTTTACTTTTCTTTCCGCTGCATTTGTGTAACTCTTTTATAATGTTTCTAAGACGAGGATTCTGTATTATCAATAACGTCGATTTGTGTACCTCGGCTGATGCCTGGACGAGGGTGTAATGCACAAATTAGCTGCAGAAATTATGGTGTGAATTTCTGGGCGTGACAAGTTGGTATCAGAGCCTTCCTTTGACTGTAGGACAAGCCAACTGGAAACCTTAAGAGCCCTCTAATTCTTTTCATTTGCATATGTTTAAAAAAGGGGTGTTTTGAAAAGTGGAGTCGGTCTAGGGTTTAGGAATTGCGAAAATGGGGTGTTGGTCGTGGGTTTTTGAGCATGTTTTGATTTTCCCACTCCTTTGTTTCTATAGATTGCAGGTTCCCCAGCGACGCACTGCGGAAAAGGGATGACGGGCTTTGTTGCAGAGCTGGCACGTATGACCCTTGCAGTCGGATATCCCGAAGCACCGGAGTATTCAACAGTTGCGCCTCTCAATGGCGAGTTGCCCTACCGTGTTCGGTTGGAGGTTCACGGGGTTGTGGGAACGTGTCTTCCCAACATGGAGGTCACAGCTTCCGAAGGCACGTCAGATCACGCTTGTCAAGAAGCCGCCTACCTGATGTTGGCCAGGATGAGGGAGCTGCATGATGCTGACCTTTGCACCTCCTCCTACCGCTACCATCCCCGTCGAGGTAGTTCCTCCGAGGTCAGTGCATTCAAGTCTACAACAGAGGAGAATGACTCTACCTTCGGCCACATGTGCACCGTGATCAAAGGCCTGGATAAGATGCACTCTGACCTACACAAGGCAACCAAAGAGCTGAATGACAAGAAGATGCTAAGGATCGTGCGACTGCAGGACGAAGTGGTTCGTCTTAAGAAGGAGGTAGCTGAATTGAAGGGACTCCCGGCACCAGTTGGTGTCAGGCTTCGCATTACGCCTCGGAAGACCACCACCGCGCCTGTCCGTATCCAGCTGGCGCCTCGGATTCCACCGCCTTCTCCAGCTCCACCGGCTCCAGTTCCAGCGCCGGTTCCAGTTCCTCCTGCTGCAGGTTCTGCTCTCACCTTTGCTCCGGCTTCGGCGTATCAAGGCGGAGGTGGCAGTAATGGTTGGATCTCTATCTCCAGTAACTCAAGCTCAGAGAATTCAGCTGAAGACATGGACTCAGAAGAGACTCAAGATTCCTCGGAGGGAAGAGGCAGGATTGGTTGGGCTACAGCAACCGATTCAGAAGAGTCAAAGTCTGAGGTGACGCGAGAGGACTCTAGGAGCCGTTCTGAAGAATAGGGATCTTCTGAAGGAAGCAGTTTCGACTCCTCGCCTCGCGGATCATTCTAGTTGCCCTCCTTAGTTTTATCGTTTAGCTTAGTTTATCTTCTTGGTAGTTGCTTTGTGTGTTAGGTCTGTGTGGGATAGGCGGCGTCGATATCAAGTGTGATATGACCGACCAATTAAGGATGTTTGGTGCTTTTCCTTGTTTTTAGTCAAGATCGAACAATGCATTTGAATTCCAATAATAAAGATTAGTTTCTAAGTCTGTCTGTTTTTCTTCTTTTCTCTCTCCAGTTCGGTCGCCTCCTCCAGATGGTGAACACCAGGACTAGCGGAGCGAACAGCAACAATGGGCAGTCAGGTGCCAACAACAACGAGGCTCACGACGTCAATGGCAATGCTCCTCCACCGCCACCCGAGAACCCCACCATTGCTCAAGTGCTTGCTTCACAGACACAGATGATGGCTGCAATGATGCAGCAGATGCAACAACAACACCAACAGATGCAACAACAGATGTTGCAACAAATGCAGCAGCAGCAGCAGCAGAACAATCAATTTGCCGCCCCACCACCCCAGTCCAAGTTGCCAGAGTTCCTTCGTGTCCGATCGCCGACCTTCTCCAGTACCACTAATCCCATGGAGGCTAATGATTGGCTTCATGCCATAGAGAAGAAGTTAGATCTTCTGCGGTGCACGGACCGAGAAAGTCTCGTTTGCCACTCATCGATTCGAGTCCTGCTTCGCTTGGTGAGACAACTACTTGGTTACTCGCCCCGGGAGCGTGATTACATGGGAAGAGTTCCGTCGCGGTTTCGGACCGCACACATTCTGCGGGAATAGTTGCACAGAAAAAGCGTGAGTTCCGTTCTCTTGAGCAGGGTAATAGATCAGATACTGAGTATCTGCATGAGTTCAATCGTCTTGCCCGCTATGCCCCAGAAGATGTGCGCACCGATGCAGAAAGGCAGGAAAAGTTTTTGGCTGGTTTGGATGATGAACTCACGGACAAGCTAATCTCCGGAGAGTATGCTAACTTTGAGAAGCTGGTTGACAAGGCTATTCGACAGGAAGATCAGCGCAACAAGATGATCAAGAAGAGAAAAGTAATCCAGTCCCGACCTCCTCAAGAGCAGGGAAATCATCAGAGGCCGCGTTTTATGCCTGGAAGTCAGAGTGGACCCACCACCATGATTGTTCGTCAGCATCGGCCTTATCACCCAGGGAATTTCCAAACTGGTAGTAGTGGCAGTGGTCAACAACAGCGCACTCCAGCCCCGCGCCCTCCAACGGCACCACCCCAGCAACAGTCACAGCCACCTCCTCCAAGGAAGGACTCTGGAGGAAAGCCACGAGTCTGTTTCAACTGTGGTGACCCCGGGCATTTTGCAGACAAGTGTCCAAAGCCAAGACGCGCTGGGCCAAGGTTCATCCAGGCCCGGGTCAACCATGCGTTCGCCGAGGAAGCACAGACCGCTCCTGAAGTTATACTGGGTATGTTTCCTGTAAACTTTACTCCTGCCACAATATTATTGGATTCTGGCGCTACACATTCATTTATCTCAAAGCAGTTTGTTGGGGCACATGGGTTGTTAGTAGTGGGACTTAATATACCTATGCGGGTTCAAACCCCTGGAAACCACTTGGATATTACTCAGTATTGTCCCTCAGTGACCATAGAAATCCAAGGATCTATGTTTCTAGCCAACCTCATCCTCCTTCAGTCCAAAGGCATAGATGTCATTCTCGGGATGGATTGGTTGTCCATACATAAGGCAGTAATTGACTGCGCTAGTCGCACCATTACTTTAATCAATACGAAAGGAGAAGGAATTGTTTTTCGTTCTCCCATGCAGGCCAAGACCGTAGCAAGTTTGAATCATGTTTCCGCCGGGGGATCGTCCGAAGTGGCGGCAAAGACCCCTATGAAGTTAGAGGATATCCCCATCGTCAGAGAATACCCTGAAGTTTTCCCTGAAGACTTAACTCAGATGCCGCCAGAAAGGGAAATTGAATTCCGGATTGATCTAGTACCCGGGACCGCCCCAATACACAAGAGGCCGTATAGGATGGGGGCCAATGAGTTGGCCGAAGTAAAGAAGCAAGTGGATGAACAGTTGCAAAAAGGGTATATCCGCCCGAGCACGTCGCCTTGGGGTGCTCCGGTGATTTTCGTGGAAAAGAAAGACAAGACCAAGAGAATGTGTGTCGATTATCGCGCACTCAATGAGGTTACTATCAAGAACAAGTATCCCCTACCACGGATTGATGATTTATTCGATCAACTCAAAGGGGCCAAGGTGTTTTCCAAGATAGATCTGCGATCAGGCTATCACCAGTTGAGAATTCGGGAAGAGGACATTCCCAAGACCGCTTTCACCACCAGATACGGCCTGTATGAGTGTACGGTCATGTCTTTTGGACTGACCAACGCACCGGCCTTCTTTATGAATCTGATGAACAAGGTGTTTATGGAGTTCTTGGATAAATTTGTGGTGGTGTTCATTGACGATATTTTGGTCTACTCTAAAACGGAGGAAGAACATGAGCAACATCTTCGGATAGTGCTCAAGAAGTTGAGGGATCATCAACTCTACGCCAAGTTTAGCAAGTGTGCTTTCTGGTTAAAGGAAGTATAGTTCCTCGGCCACATTGTGAATGCCCAAGGAGTAGCCGTGGATCCAGCAAATGTGGAATCAGTTATCAAGTGGACCCCGCCAAAAACAGTCACGCAGATCCGAAGTTTCCTTGGACTTGCGGGGTACTACCGCCGCTTCATTGAGAACTTCTCCAAAATCGCCAAGCCGATGACTCAACTGTTGAAGAAAGATGAGAAATTTAAGTGGTCGGCAGAATGTAACAAGAGTTTTGAAGAGCTTAAGATGAAGTTGGTGTCTGCACCAGTGTTGATACTGCCAGATCCAGCAAAGGACTCCCAAGTTTATTGTGATGCATCTCGCCAAGGGTTGGGATGTGTGTTGATGCAAGAAGGCAAAGTGGTCGCATATGCTTCTCGTCAGTTGCGTCCGCATGAAAACAACTATCCAACTCATGATCTGGAATTATCCGCAGTGGTTCATGCCCTGAAGATCTGACGACACTACCTAATTGGCAATCGTTGTGAAGTGCATACAGATCATAAAAGTCTCAAGTATATTTCCACCCAACCGGATTTGAACCTCCGACAGCGAAGATGGTTGGAACTGATCAAAGATTATGATTTGGGGATATATTTCCCTCCTGGCAAAGCTAATGTGGTCGCAGATGCACTAAGCCGAAAGAGTTACTGCACCACCCTCAATGTCGAAGGAATGTGCGACCAGTTGCAGCAAGAATTCGAGTATCTAAATCTACGAGTGGTGGATTTTGGTTTTGTGGCTGCTCTGGAAGCCCAACCCACCCTCATCGATCAAATTTGGGCTGCTCAGGCATCAGATCCCGAGATGGCTGAACTCAAGAAGAACATGAGAGTCGGAAAAGCTCGTGGCTTTACGGAAGACGAGCACGGCACAATCTGGATGGGAAAGAGATTGTGTGTGCCAGAAGACAAGGATTTGAAAAAAATGATCCTTACGGAAGTTCACCAAACTCAATACTCAATTCCCCCGGGCAATACAAAGATGTATCAAGATCTTAAAGAAAAGTTTTGGTGGGCCAGTATGAGGAGGGAGATAGCTGAGTTTGTTGCACTTTGTCATGTTTGTCAGTGGGTTAAGGCAGAACATCAACGGCCCGCCGGGCTGTTGCAACCACTCCAGATTCTAGAGTGGAAATGGGAAGAAATTGGAATGGATTTCATCACGGGTTTACCCCGCACAATGTCAGGATATGACTTAATTTGGGTCGTTGTGGACCGACTCACCAAGGTGGCCCACTTCATACCAGTGCATACTACCTACTCGGGGAAGAAGCTCGCAGAGCTTTATCTCGCAAGGATCATGTGTTTGCATGGCGTGCCTAAAAAGATCGTGTCCGATAGGGGAAGTCAGTTTACTTCCAAGTTCTGGAAGAAGTTGCAAGAAGAGCTCGGTACCCGTTTGAATTTTAGTACGGCCTATCATCCGCAAACAGATGGTCAAACTGAGAGAGTGAATCAGATTTTGGAAGACATGTTGAGAGCATGCGCGCTTGATTTTGGAATAGCGTGGGACAAAAGCTTGCCCTATGCGAATTCTCCTATAACAACGGCTATCAAGCCGCATTCAAATGGCACCGTATGAAGCATTGTATGGACGGAAGTGCCGCACACCCTTTTCGGGATCGGGCCGGTGAACGCCGTTTGGCATAGAAGTATAATAAGTGAAGCGAGAGGCAAAGGTCCGAACGATTCGGGAAAGGTTGAAGATTGCGCAGTCTCGACGGAAGAGCTACGCAGATAATCGTCGAAGAGATCTCGCTTTTGAAGCGGGGATTTTGTGTATCTTCGCGTTACACCACTCCGGGGAGTACACCGTTTCCAAACCAAAGGCAAGTTGGCACCATGTTTTGTGGGACCATACAGAATTCGGGAATGTCGAGGAGAAGTAGCCTATCGGTTTGAGCTTCCTCCAAGATGACGGTATTCACGACGTGTTTCATGTGTCCCGCTTAAAGAAGTGTTTAAGGGTACCGAGAAGAGCGGGCGAGTCCGGACCGGATCAAAATTCAAGAGGACTTAACCTACGTAGAGAGACCAGCACGTATTCTCGAGATCGGCGAGAGAAGGACTCGAAACAAGGTTATCAGGTTTTGCAAGGTTCAATGGACTCATCACTCCGAGGAAGAAGCTACTTGGGAAAGAGAAGATGAGCTAAAGGCCGCGCACCCGTACCTTTTCGCCAGTACCTTCGAATCTCGGGGTCGAGATTCCGTTTAAGGGGAGTAGGTTGTCACACCCTGAGTTTTGCCCTAAATTGTTTAAATAATTTACCCTGAAATAATCGGAATTTCGGAATTAACTGGAGCCAACCAGTAATTTTAAAATGCAATTAATAAATGGAAACGACATGGTTGGATTTTTCTTGAATTCTGCATGTCAAAATGCGCTAACGAGATTTTTCTTGGAATTTTTAGAGCACTCTAAGTATTTTTAATCAATTAAATAAAAATCGGGAATTTAATTAAGCCCCCAAAATCCTTTTTCCTTCTTTTTCTTTTTCTGTCCGTACAGCCGTACGGTTTTCCTACCCTCTTCCCGGTTTGGGCCGTCGGCCCGTTTTCTTTCCCGGCCCGAGCCGCTCCGCGTGCGCGCGCGTTCCCTTCGGTCGTGGGCCGAAGCCCACGAGCTGCCCACACCGCGAGGTCCGCAAACCCTCCTCGCTCCGCGGTCACCGGCAGGTGGGCCCCGCCTGCCGGGTCTCCGTCCCCGCGCCCGGTTGGCCCGCCCGCTCTGTTTCCGCGTGAGCCGGTGCCACGTCGGACCCATGCCGGGCCCGATCCCGCGCCGCCGCATCCATCCCCGCGCCCATCGCGTTCGATTGAAACCCTATCCGCGAGGATTTCGCCGCCGTTTTTCTCTCTCTCTCTCTCCAAGTCCGTAACCAACGGCGACGAATCCGCACCTATCCCGTTCCCTTTCCAATCTCTTTGCGCCCCTATAAAGTTCCCTAGCCGCTGCCGCACGTTTTCCCTTTGTCGATCTCGTGTGTTAGCCCCAAAAACCGTCGCCGCCATCGTCGTCTTCTCCAACTCCGGTGAGTGCGCCGCCGCTTCCTTCTCTCCGGTTTTCTGTGTCGTCTCGAATCGTTTTCCCGCGCATCGCATCGCTCTCCCGTTGTCTCCGCGCCGCGGCGTCTCTGTCGCCGTTGCGTGCCGCGGAGATCGGCCGGCCGCCGCGCGGCCATGGCGGTGGGCGAGCTCGAGCCGCCGCCGCCCAAAACCCTAACCCTAGCACCGCTCTTTCGGAGCCGTCCGATCGGTTGGATCGGGTGGATCCAAACCGTCCGATCTCGCCCAATCCGTCGCCGTCCGATCCGATCGCCGCGCGCTGGATAGCCGCCGCGTGTCCGCCCATCGGCCGCCGCCCAAAACCCTAACCCTAGCCGCGATCCGAACCGTCCGATCCTTCGGATCGGGCGGATCTGGACCGTTCGCTCCCACGCAAGCCGTCACTGTCTGATCGCCGCCGCTCCCCGCGGATGCGTGCCGCGTGTCCCCGCGCTCGCCGCCGCCGCCGTGGACTCGGACCACCGTGGACCGAGCGCCCGCGCCGCTTGCGTCAGCCGCTTGCGCCAGCTGACGTCAGCCCTACCCGTCTGCGCCATGCTTGCGTCACCCGGGGGCTTAATTGCGCAATAAATGTTTTAATCTTTTCTGTTTAGTATAAAAATCGCAATTAAACTTCTAAAATCCATATCTTTTGAATCCGAGCTCCCTTTTAGCCCATTCAAATTTCATTAAATCCAGAAAAATGTCAAGAATCCATTGAAAATACTTTTCAGTGCTATTTCAGTAGACCTTTTAGGGTGTATGTTGAGTGCTTTGTTTGTCGTGTAGATCCCGAGTTTTCCGGCGAGCCCGTTCTCTTCGAAGTAGTCGCCGGGGTTCCTCAGTCTCCACAACAAGGCAAGTCATACCTTACATTGACCATATTGTACCTATTCTATGTAAATATCTCTTTTCTCTCAAATCTTGCATATGTTTTAGAATGTCATTTCATGGGATGATTATACGTATTGTACTCAACCATAGGATTGTTTACCTTATACCATTGATAACTTGGGGTTCAATATGACTAGATGATAGCTTAAGGTTTGCTTAGTTATGGTTAGCTCAACTAGTTCACTTAAGGGGATCACACTAATCAAGTATATTACTAGAAGTTAACTCTCAGATGAGGTTAAGATGTGACTCTATTTCTAATAATATTGAATTATGAAAAGGGTGGGTCGTGAGCACATGGTTCGACTTTGGTTAGCGTGCTCATGACAATTAAGGACCGGTTCTCGGGAAACCCTGGAAGAAGTGCCGTGCATACCACAAGCCAGCATGGGTAATGGCTGGGTCTGTAGCGTAGCTGTCTCTAGCCAACGTATCCCAGAGAGGGTGGGCGTGATGGAGTTGGGTCGACCCCGGTTTTAAGGGTTGATCAGCTTCCGGATTCACCGCGGCACTAGAGGGGGCTGCCCATTGCCCGATGGGAGTGGGGGCGAAACCTTGGTGTGGTACGATTGGTTAGAGGGGGTTATGTGAAGGGTCCTTTTCCGGGGTACCATTGTGGTGCACCGGCGCACGGTAACGTGTTGTGGGATTGTGTCTTGTGGGTACAGGTTGTACACCTCGATCGAGTAAAAACTATTCGAATAGCCGTGCCCACGGTTACGGCGATCGACCGATTCACCTTGATTAGTTTCACTTATTTACTTGAATGAAAGGTTGGAATGTGACTAGTGCGGGTGGATGGATGGGCTGTTGCAACGTGGTTTTAGCGTTGGACGGTGTTTATTTAATACTTGCTTAATTATTACTCTTGTTTTCTTGTCTTCAAATATTGTTATTATATTCTGCAAATGTTGTTTATGCAAATTGAGCCTCTTATCCTTTTCCTTGTTATTTATCTTGCATCATGTCCCCTTTTTCGGTGTGACTTGTTGAGTACGGTGATAGTACTCAGCCTTGCTTCTTTTTCTCCCTTCAGTGCCAGGGGTTGAGATCGAGGTCTCCGAGGAGGTGTAGGCTTGTTCGACGTCAAGGGTTACCTGTGGTGTTGGCGTTTCGCTTCGCTTGAGTCAAGTTTAGCTTAAGTCAGTTTTACTTTCCTTTTCGCTGCATTTGTGTAACTCTTTTATAATGTTTCTAAGACGAGGATTCTGTATTATCAATAACGTCGATTTGTGTACCTCGACTGATGCCTGGACGAGGGTGTAATGCACAAAGTAGCTGCAGAAATTCTGGTGTGAATTTCTGGGCGTGACAGCTGCGGACCCCACGCCCACCGGCTGGCAGAGGCCAAGCTCGCCGCGGCAACCGTTGCCTCTCCCATCGTCGCCCGCGCGAGATCCGCCCCACCATCGGATCGCGTGCGGGGGGCGGCGGCCGAATCAATTGCAACCGCGCCTCCCGCCCGCCGCCCTCCCGCTTGCCACGCTCACGCCCGATGGTGAAGGAGGAGTTGAGGAGCCTCTCGTCGCCTTGCTCCTGTTTGGCGCTCCTGCCGTCGTCGTCGCCGCCAACCTGAGCCCGTTGTTCGGCGGTGGAGGAGGAAGTGGGAGAGGAAGAGAGAAAATGAGTGGGGGAGGAAGATAAGGATAAGGAGATAAGGTGAGAGGGTGTGGGAAAATGAGAGGTGAGAGAAAGAAGGTGAGGAGATAAGGATGAGGACTTAAAATTTCAAAGATGCTAAGAGGAAAGAGACGAGAAATGTCAAAGTTATAGGCGGACCTCTTAGAGGCCTGCATGCAAAAAAGCATTTTCGCATGCGGTCGTTTAAGAGACTCGCCTGTAAAAATAGGCTTATTTTTGCATACAGGTATGTTAAGAGGTCCATGTGCGAAAAATAGATTTTTACATGCGGGACCTCTTAAGGAGCCATATGTTTGCAGACGTGACCAGTTACGGTTTGCCTGCAACCTATAGAGGTTTTCGTACAGAAAAATCATTTTTGTAGTAGTGTGCCACCCTTGCCTCTAACTTTCTTTTGATTTGGACCAATTTTGCCATGTGGACCTAACAGTCAAACCATCTGCTGGAATTGGAGAAATATTGGCATTGTTCACCTGAGAGTTCTTCCTCCCTTTCCCTTATTTTCTCTTGTTTCCTTGACCTGTTAACCACATATATTTTGTTGGCAAGCTAGGCAATATCATGGGACACACTTTTCTTGTGAGACCTATCCCCTAATTTGAGCCACACAGGACAGCCAGCTGCGAGCCGTTTCTGCCGTGTTGGGCAGATCAAGCCGAGCTTGTCCTCGCCTACGACGCTCGCATCCTTGCCAAGCCGCGTGCCCAAGGCGATCACACTAGAGCCCCTGTGCCACGTTGCAGCCCCGCTTGACACATCTAACTTGGGCCTGCTGCACCCTATGGACCCCATATCAATGTGTTCTGACCATGCCAAGTCTTTGTTACGCCATCAACACGCTTCGCCCCCTCATCCCATTGCTTTGCAACACGCCGAGCCTTCATGCTGGTCTGTCCCCCTCGCCTCTCGCCCTCAAGTCTCATACCACGCCACCGCTCCCCATGTACCGCTGTGTAGAGCCGCCTCCCATGGAAGCCACTGCCACACCACCTAAGGGAGTTGCTGCCGGCCTAGCTCCGTAGACGTCGTGATGCACTGGAGTTGCCGCTGACCTTACATTGCTGACCCAAGGAAGACCCCTGTCGGCTCTCCTATGAACCCCTCGGCTGCCCCACGAACCACCGTTGTTTGTGCCAGTCCTTGTGTTGGGGTGACACGCCATCTTCGTGGGCTTTCCGCCGACCATGGAGCCGTCGACAACCACGAGAGCTGCCACTGCCTCTGCCGAGATAGCCTCCCACCATCCCTCGTCAGTACCCGCCGCCTCCTCATCGAAGCTAGCCCGCATCGAACCCCGCCAACACCTGCATGACGACCACACCAAGCCATGCTCATTCTTCCCAAACTTTGTCACCCAAATCACTGCCGGCTATGTGACATCAAGGTCAAACCTCAGCCCTTTGCCTTGTTGGTTTTCCTGATTGCCTATTGCAATCCTGTGGTCCTCCTGTTCAAATTTTGTTTGGGTTAATCTGAGTCTGATTAGTGACATCGGATTCCTCCTCATTTTCCCCCTTTGTGTTAGACTAGGCCTCCTCTTCAATCTATCATGTGCTAAGAAACCGAGTCAAGGACATCTCCATCTCCGACTAGTATTGCCTGCACAAACCGAGACGTTCTCCTACATGATCTGTTCCACATAGCATGCTACATCCTGGCCACTCTAGTCCCTACTATCGGCTTAGCCTAGGCATGAGTACATACACACCAACACGATCCTGACCTCCTAAGCCTCTCACACATGCCACGTTCTCCAACACTACCACAAGAACATCAGGCCAACTCTATCGGCAATGTTGGTCTGTTGAAACCAGCATTTGCATCCACTTGCTCCGTTGCTTGTACGCTGCCATTGTAGCAATCCGTCATGTATCACCTTGTCGTCAACACCTCAATCAGCTTGTAGGGTCAACCCGTGGCTCATGCCACGGTTGCTGCTTCACCTCGAGCCCGCAAACCGCTCTGAGTTTTGATTGAACCACCCGTCAATCTAGCCATGAGCTGAAGTCGACAGATCACCATGACACCTTCATAGTTGCCGAATGACCTGAGCGCCATGTCTATCATTTCCATATCGAACGCAACTCATCGAAAGGCCTGGTCCACCTCGACCTCGACCAGAGTTTTCAACTCCACCAATCGACAATACCGATCACCTCCAGCTTCAATCAATCCCGAGCGTCTCCCTATTGAAAGTAGCTCACCGAAAAGTTTGAGCCACCTGCCTAAGTTGTTCGATACCAATGATTGGATTGCCAATTGCGTTTTGCCATCATCAACCCGAGCACCATGTCTAGTCATCTCCCTTTTGAAAGTAACCATTGAATTGTTCAAACCGCCACCTGATGTCCCTGGACATCCATTGTAGTTGTCACAGGGTGGAGCACCTCCATCCCACCTCTGCCATGAATCTTCTGCAGGGTCTGATATCACTTGTTACAAAACCACCGGCACTGAAAGACGTTGATAACCAAACACGAAAAAGCGTCATAGGAGATCCAAACACGATGATGACATCGAGGCACAATATTTGTTAACAAGGATTAGCTGAAGTGCACGTTTCTGGGGCATTGATTACTGGTGCTCCTTCTCCTTCAACATAATTACAGTGTATCAGAGTTATAACGACACTTGACTGGCAACATCGCTAACAAGCCATTTTCTCTCACCTATGCTAAGGTTTCATAGGGTTACAACATGTGTGTGTCTCTATTTAAAAGAGTCTTGGAGAAAGTTTGACTTCATCACTGTCCTAATACCTATTCTAATACCTAATACCTAGTACAACTCTAAGTCATAAACTATAACCGACTAAGTAAATATATCCGACAGAAACTCAACCGTTCTACAGTTCGACGTCCGCTAGACTAAACGCCGAGGGTGCTTCTCAAGATTGCTCATATGCTTGCGAATGGACCATCGATGTCACAACTGTTGGATTTGTTGGATTTGAGTCAATCGACATACATGACCAGTTTAGTGATGGTTACTTCATTTTCTGAAATTTCTAAGTCGGTGGCTATTAGCCAAACCATCAAAGATCACAAGCAGTGGCGGAGGACTGAAAATAAAAGTATGGCCCCATGGATAAGTGGTAGAGTGAGTACACAACCAAAAGGAAGGTTAAAAACATCTGAAATAACATACTCCTTCAGTCCCACTAAATAAGTCATGCTACTATTATGGAAACATGGATCAATGCTAGTTTGAAAACCCTATGAGTGCCGGATTTTCCAACCGATACCCTGAAGGCGGCACAGATGAGAAAGCCTCAAAAGTATCGATTTAGGAACTAGCACCTTTGAGGTTCCAGGAATGAATCCAGTAGATCCCCATCCCACATCCAAGAACACCTTCATGATTCATTAACATCACAGAAATTGATTATTCGACATCATGATTCATCAACATCATAGAATTTGATTATTCGACATCGACATCAACATCATGATTCATCAACATCCCACCATCGATTCATCAACCAACAACATCCCCCATACAAATCACAGAAATTGATTCATAAGTCACTCCAATTAGACTCATCATCGTGGAGAATCCGTCTGCACGCCGTCCGTGCATGATCTGGCCGGCCACCCCGAGCTCATGCTAGCCGAATCTGGTGGCTGCCGCACTAGGTCGAGGAGTGGAAAAGGCAGTCGTTGCCGCCATGTAGAGCAGAGGAAGAGGCCGTCATCGCGCCGTGAAGAGGAAGAGGAAGAGGCGACTTCATGTGGATTTAGCCATCCCAATCCGGTAGCCGCCACGCTGACCAGTACCTTGCATTAGCCTCTGGCCAGGCCATCGACGGCGGGAAGACGACGGCACGGTGCCTCATCGGCTCACAACAGCAACGGATCCTCACGACAGGGGAGGTGGATCGAATCAAGAGGAGGAGGATGAGGCTGGAAGGCGTCGGAGAGGTGAAGGGGGCGACGCTCGCGTGAAGGGGATGGAGAGGCAAACGAGGGACGGAGAGGTGAAGGAAGGCACACGAGAAGTGGATAAGGACTCGGCTCCGGGCCTCTGCCTTTGTGCTAAAAAGAATATTCGGCTTGGCTCGAATTTTCTAGGGAGGCGGTTTTTTAAATTCAGCACCAATAATATATTTAGGTGTTAATTTTTAATTAACCGACACCTATAATATATTAAATGTGTCGGTTTTTTAAAAACACCTATGTTAGTTTTTCTTTAGAAATAAGATCTATACTTGTTTAAAGGTACTGATTCTATATTTTTTTCATCCCATGAAGGTGCAAAAAGGTCTATAAATGACGGTTTTGCATTTTGGATATCTATAGTAGCGTCTTTGTGTGTTTCTCTAGTAGTGTGTTATTTTAAGATTCAACTCTCTAAATATTTGGTCAATAATATTTTATTATAAATAAGTTTTATTTGATAAAAACAATATCATTGCATTGATATTTGAATTTACTTTCATATGATTGGGATTTTGTTGTTACAGACATCGTAGTATTTGAGAAATTCAAAGTCAAATATTAGTTTTAAAGATAGTGTCAAGTTTGACCGCGTCTTAGCGAATGAGACAAATGTAGTATATTTTTTTGAAAACTTATCTTAATAGAAAATAGCTCTTCAAACAGACCACTCGTCTTAAAAAAGGCAGAAAAACTAGTAGACCACCCGGTTAAAGATAGCTCTTCAAATTGGCGAACATAAATGCAATTATGCAAGGCAGCAATTTTGTACTAACATGAGAAAATTGTAGACTCTGCAAATTGGAAAGTTTAAATTCCCAATATCAATCTCTTTGAGATCCCTTTCTATCAATCTTCACAAATCGCAAATATCAAATGAAAAATTCACAACCTGCAGATTAACAACATCCGAACCTGCCTTTGCCTAACCTAGTCGGCTCACCGTGCGCCCTTAACTAGGGATGAAAACGGGTACGAAAAATCCCATACCGACCGACACCGAATACCGAAAATCGTCGAATACCGTATTCGTGAGAAAACGGGAACGAAAAAAGGGAAATGGAAAATGGGAAACGGGAATGGGAACGGTTGGAGCGTTTTTCCCGATAATATTCGCGGATCCCGTATTTATCCAGAAAAATTTCCGCGGGAATTTCCCGTTTATCGGACCAACTAAACCAATTTCGGCCCACCAATCCACCCCACCTGGGCCGGCCACCGCCCAACCACCCGGCCCAACACCCTCCCATCTCGGCGCTCTGTCGGTCCTAACCCTAGCCGGTGCGCCAGCCATAGCCAAAGCCAGAGCCAGCCAGGCCAGCGCGCCGGCCTAGCCCCCGTCGCATGGCGCCCTCCTCCCCCGCCGCCGCACCTCCCCACGCCGCCACACCTTCCCCCTAACGCCGCCAGGTCTCTGCTGGACGTCGGCCGCCATTGCCTGACCTCGGAGACCTCGTCGCCATTGCCGGTGGCGCCATCCTGGAGCACTAGCTCCGCTGCTGCTGGTGGTAGTGGACGAGAAGCCGAGGCGTAGTGGGAGAACAAGCATAAGACGAAGAGGAGAAGCAGGGCAAGAGCAAGCTTCCCGGTCTCTGCTCTGCGCAGTGACAAGGAAAGGTCCAAAGATCCTAAAAGAAAAAATTAGCTCCCCTTATTATAATTATAAGTCCATCAGTTATCACTAAAATATCCAGAAATTCAATGCCATGTGTTGCTAATGGTCTTCATTACCAGTTTACCACACTACCATACAATGTTCTAAAAAGAATTAAGTGTTCCCATCTGTTTGCAGTGTACAAAGAGTTAAAAACAGCAATAGTTATTTTGACAAATTAATGTCTCAAAAGTACATCTTTGGCTGTTCATTTTAATTGCTACGCATCAGCAAAATTGTGATATCATGATCTTTATAATGACATACGTATGGCTATGTTGATTTCTCACTAGTTATAGAGACATCAAGTGTTAAACTTACAGAATTCAAAACAACATACATAGGCATTCTTTTTTACTGAAGGGACTAGCTTAAGTTGTGTCAAGTGTTTCTGTGACTAACATCATATAGTAAAAGATTTATTTGTTAATTCGTTGCAACTTAAAAACTTTTTTTTGGAATAGTTCAAAAATCAAGTCAATTTTATTCAATTCCACATATATTGGCCTCAACACTTAGTTCTTTGGAGTGGTTATATCTGTATCGATGTTCCTTTTTTTACCGATTCCCAATCGTAATTGACATGCTACCGACCGTTCCCGATGTTCCGTATTAACCGGACTCGTTTTTCCATCCGTCTTTCCCGTTCCTGCCAATAAAATATGGAAACAAGAATGGTTAAGGTCTTACCGTTTTCCGACCGTTTTCATCTCTACCCCTAACGCGGCCAGCTGCCGTTGCTCGCACGCGCACTGCCTCTGCCTAGCCGCCGCGCGCCTGCGGTGCCGCCTCAGCAGAGCACGGGCTCAGAAAGAATAGAACTAGAAAAAGCCCAATGGGCTTAGGATGCACGCGTGCAACCCAGCAACGTTGCTTCCTCAACTCAATCCTCACCGTTCTATTCACCCAATCGCTCCCGCGTGCTGCTCCGCCCGCTCGTGTCAATGGGCGCGGGGTCCCTAGGGGATCGGGCCGGGGTACTCGCGCTACCGAGCGTTCCGCCACATTCACAAGGTTGAACCGATCGATCAACCATGGCGACGCCCACTTGCGAGCGGTTGCTGGACGACGTCGCTGCAACGACGCTCTGGCCAACAGCCGGCAAGCGGCGTCGGCAAACCGGGCGCCGCGCGAGTGCGGGCAAAGGCACCGCACCCACTGGGAGTGGGACGCCGGTGGCTCGGATCGGATGGCGAGGTCCAACAAGGTGAGATTAACCGTGCAGTAACACCAAAATCACTGCCTCCATCCTTGGGTGGCATTAGTCAAACAGATGCGTATTTATCTTTTCCCTTCTTAATGGTGTGATGAGATCGTGAGCTTGTTTACATGGCATGCAACAGTGCTTACGTTGATGGAATATCTAGTAGAGAGACGGAGGTTGCAGTACAAGGCCGTTGCAACAAATCGCTGTGAGATTGCGTGTTCACTCACAGGTGAGTTTTAGTTAGGCTTTTAGCCCATACAAGGTTATCTGCTTGAATCTGTCGTTTGGGGACCTTGGTCTAAATGGTTTTTGAATGAAAGAAAAAAACATACTAAGCAAGTAAGCCTTCTGAACAGTGGCAGCACATGGCATTTATTCTCAGCCTTCTGAATCTGACTAGTGAAGGAAAAAATGATGTGGATGACAGGCATCCTTTGAGGTAGTGTTCTTGTCCAATGAGCAAGACTCTGTGGTCCTTTTTAAAGAAGCATTGAATAGTTATCGTTCAGTTGAAGCTTATCGATATGTTATTATTACGTTACACCTTGTACTAAAAAAAACACCTAAGAACATACATTCGTATTTTCCGAGGTAAGGAAGATTAGCAAAGGGGGTGAAGGGCATCACACACCGTAGGATTTTTTTTTTGTCAATAGATATCCACCTGAAAGAAATGTGATCAGTACAGGAGACATGAAATTTACCCCTTTTTGTCACATTGTATCTGTGATCAGCATTTTTTGAGACAATCAGTGACCAGCATTGCCCATCTTGGTTGCCTGGGAGGCTCACGAGAGGAATGCTTACAACACAAAGCACAATGCATGGCACTTTCATGCCGAAGATTAAGGAGGAAGCTCAAGCACCTGGCAAATGTATGAGAACCTTCGATGTCGAGAAACTAATCTTTATTGTTTCTGGCTTTTCATATTCTTATATGGCGTTGTTCTCCCATGCTCGATCAATCAATTTTAGGCAGTTTCTCATACCTTCATCTTTCCTTTTGTTAAAAAAAAGAAAGTAAAACATTTGCACATGTGGTAGCTCATTGTTCTTGACCATGAACATGACCCATGTGACACTCAGCAAGTGCAAGCAACTTAACACTGCTGTGTCGAGTGTGCTCCCATTCATAGCATCGCTTCACACTGATGTGAAAGAACCACTGTTATGAATGTAAAAAATCAGAAAAGCCTTGTTCTATGTCTCCATGCCCTGGCTATTTGTTCCTAATGCAATGTGGATCCATCAGGAATTAGTACAGTTGACAGCTGAACCACATCATGCATGGAAATAATAGTGCCTTTGCATAGAGCTAGATAAGTTAAACTACCATTCATAAACAAAAAGAAAAACTAGCGAAACATGTAGCATTGGTTTTTTAGTCGGAATTTAGAATCACTAACATTTTATTCTAGTTAGACAGAAACTGACACAATTGATCAATAATGCAATATACTAGAGTAGAGTAATTGCAATCAAAAGATAATCAAGACATGAACTCTGGATCAGAAATTAATTGAAATCCTTAACTGTTGTCCTTCATTGGCCCTGTGGGTGCATCATATCAGAGAAGATGATCTTTTGTCCGGTGATGCTCATCGTTGTTGAGTAGATAGATGGTTTGTCAATACCCATGATAGTTATCATGTCTAGTGTTCTCTCTGACGATGTTGTTGCTTCACTGAATTTTCCATTGTGCTCTGCATTCTCCTGCAGCTTCAGTGCAGCTTCCAGTCTCCAAAGAACATTACTCATCAGTGGCCTGTCGATGCTGCGATCAGCAACACATTGTTGTGCACAGTCAGCAAACATACTAAGGCAGGGAGGAATGATTTCTCCTTGAAGATGTGGATCAATAATTTTGCCAAGCATGCCATTCTTCTGGCAAGATAGCGCCCAGTCACGTAAGCTCGCTTGCTCTTCAGGAAGCTCTATGTTCACTTCAGGGCGCGCACATAGGATCTCAAACAACACGACCCCAAAAGAGTAGACATCTGATTTTTGGGTGAGTTGCTTCCTCGATAATACTCAGGATCAAGATATCCGAAGGTTCCCTTCGCAACTGTGCTGACATGGGTGTTCTCATTGTCCGGGTTGGCCTTGGACAGCCCAAAGTCTGAAACCAACGCCACCCACTTGTCATCCAATAGAATATTGGCAGTCTTCATGTCACGATGGATAATGGTTTGTTTTGCACCCATATGCAGGTAATGCTGCCCTCGGGCTGCACCAATGCAGATCTTGAGGCGTTGCTTCCATGGTAAAGATGGCTTATTGGTGTTATAGAGGTGCTCCCGAAGTGTCCCCTCGGCCATGTATTCATACACCAATATCATCTCATTCTTTTCCTGGCAGTATCCAATTAGACACAAGAGATGACAATATCTGAGCTTGGACAACATCTCAATCCCGGTTTGGAACTCATGAACAGTACCCTTCAGAGATAATGGGTTGCTCCGCTTGATCGCTACCTTTGTGCCATTGTCTATTTCTCCATGGTACATATCCCCAAACCCGCCTCTACCAAGAAGAAGGCTTTCATCAAAGCTACTCGTTGCTATTTGCATTTCATGGAAGGTGAACTTCCAACAAAAATTTGATGGTGTATGGTAGAATTCAGTTCGATATATAAGCCAAGCACTTTTTATCAGTCATGAAAGAATGCTTTGCTATCTTCTTTAGTCTGCAGATTATGCACACACAAAAACAAGCCATCAGCATAGCGGCAGTACTACCACGGCTCCACCTATGGCTGCTGGGACAGCGCCCTTTGATTTCCCTCCATCAAACACCCCTTTAGGGTTCACATGAGACTTTGGTTGTGGTGGAAGTGGAGGGTTAAGCCCAGCAAGTCTTTTTTTTCCAATGTCCTGTAACTTGAAGACCTCAAGTTCATTTAGTATTGCGTCATAATATTCTGGCCTACTTGAAAGATCAGGGTGAAGTGCAACTCACAAGTCCATCTGACCAGAACCAACTGTGACGATAACATAGTCGGTATATATTGTTAAGCCAATTCCTCCACTCCAAACAATAAATCCATTTGTTCTTGTACTGTCTGGTTGTTGATGTAAATGAAGAACGACCTCTGGTTCACCTTGGTTATAGGATATTGGATCTTACAAAATGGAACCTTAGGAGGTTATAGAACCCTGCATCAACCGGTAAGATCCATGTAAGATTGTAGTCCAGGTTGATCTGTGCATTTGGCCCCATTGACCGACCGATGCTGATGCATATACATCAACAGGTGCAATATAGTTTGGTATAGAACTTGGATATGTGACGGTGACATTACTATCTTTGCCGAAGGTGACCCCAAAGGCAGCACCATATATGTATGTGGAATCATTCTCCCAAGAACGATAGATCATAGAATCACCTTGTGTACTTGTCACCATGCCCCCAACATTGAGGTGGTATATCGTTTGGAAACTGATCATAGAATCTATATCAGATGGATCAGGGTTCTCGTTGGTAGTATGTGTAGGTGTTAGTGTTGTAAGGGAAAATATGTAATACAAATCATATATGTAGTTGAAACATGGAAACTGCCATTGGATCAAAAAAATAGACGTCTGAGATTCGTCCACGTCACGATAAGTAGTAAAATTTTTACTCATGAGTAAATCTGAGTAAAATTTTTACTCCTGATGACGTGGACGAATCTCAGACATCTATTTTTAGATCCAAGGTAGTTTTCAGGTTTTCAGTTTCCACCACATATTTTCCCGTGTTGTAAAGATGTCAGGCGCGGGGACAATCTCAATCCCATTCACAAATGCATAAGAGCCATTCTGTGTAGATGGGAAAAATGTGAGGTCTACGCCACCTGAAGTGACATTTAGCGATGATTTTCGAACGATGTAGGCATACTTTGCTGCTAGAGCTGTTTGGGAAGAATTGAAGTTGTCTAAAAGGGTCAAATTGTTGGCTGTGACACCAAAGTAGGTACCTCCAAATGCATAGTTGCCATAGGCCACTGGATAGAAGTTGAGGCGCACGAACATCTGTCCTGTGCTAACCGGGAAAGAATAGGTGTAATTTGAAATGAAGATGTGGGATGTCATGTAAGGGACAAGAGATGGGAGTGAATTGTCTTGGTATGAAGCACTAGCTGCAATCCCTTTCACTGATGGTGCAAACTTGGAGTTAGTGTCCCCATCCCAACTCCGATTATTGCATCAAGTTGCATGCAATTTAGAAAGATTGGGCTAGATGAGTAGTTATAAGCTGCTATGGCGATCCATAAGAGAGTAGACAGTGTGACCCAATGGATAGTAGATAGTAGGCTTGGTACATCATAGGTAATGATAGTTGTTGTATCAAAATTATTAGTTTGATGGTTTCTTCCTTCACATCAATTTGCTATAAGATTCCCATAAAACAAATTGGTAAAACATAGGTGGGAACAATTGCACAATGCTTTCTCTGGGCGGGCGAGCAAATTGGAGAGTTTGGGCTATAGGATGAAGAAGTTCATAAAAGGGTTGACAGTGTGGCCCATTAGCTAGTAGCTAGTCGGCTTGTGTGCATCATTGGTAATGATGGTTGTTGTAAAAATTAGAAGTTTTGAGCATTCCTTCACATCGATTTGTTGTAGATTCCTGCAAAACATAATGCTACAAGATAGGCGGAACAATTGCAAGATTCCTGCAAAACATAATGCTACAATGGAACAATTGCATAATACTTTCTCTGGGTAGGACTTGGGCAAGAAAATTGGAGAATTGTACTGTTTTTTAAATGAAGAAAGCATCTCCAGATAGTTGTAGAATTCCCTACAATCAGAATAAAGAAAGAATTTGGAACTTCAGCAAATTGTATCTTGCAAAGAAGAATAAAAACTTGTATTATAAGTTTCTACTCAAGAATTTGTAATCAAACTAAGATTAAAGCAACACAAGATTACATCATGGAAGCAAACACACTATAAGTTACACATTGTACTAAGCACTATGAGAAACCTCTGGTAAATTCTACACAAGAGAACATACATGAAAATTATGGCTTGACCTATTTTCTAGGTCAATACAAATTTCTCACAATTTAATAGTCGTCCCCTCCACCCCCAAAAGAGTGATCCGACTCAATGTCCATCATCACGTGTTGCAGATTGCTTGACCGCAACCGATGTTTTCGATTGGATCATGACTCTTCCTCACCTGTGAAACAAACTCGAGGGACATGATCCTCACCACATAAAAGTAGATGAAACATGAACATGCAAGCAATCTTGTTCTGGTGCTACTGGCCCCTATTGAACCATCATGGTGCAGAAGCCGCCTGTGAACCAAGCACATGTTTGGTTCATGGGATGGGGTGGGATGGGACGTGTCGAGCCCATTTTTGAAGGTGTTTGTTCCAAGGACAGGTGGAACGGGAGCGTGAAAGAGAATATCCTCCTAAGATCCGGGTTAGCATTGTCCCTCAAAAATGGGTGGACCAATCCAACCGAATTTTCTCTCACTGACATGTGAGACATCCCCTAAAAAGTAGGACAATCCCATACTTTATGCCAAATGGATACCAGGGACCATCCCATCCTAAAAACATGGATGAGTCTAACCCATCCCACCACGTCCCCAAACCAAACACATACCACGTGATGCTCCTTCGTTTCCATCTGTTTCTCCACTGGAGTCGCCAATTTATGCCCAACATCAACATAGTTCTAGATCTAGAGCCATCGTTCCTACCAACACTGGAGCTTCCCTCTGAAAATTGATGACACCATCAAGTATGTAACTATTGAGAACCAAAAGTGCATCTAGGCCCCTAATTTATTTGGTGATTAATGACAACCAATTAGAATTTAGTAATGAGATTGTTAATTGTTTGAAAGATTAAATTGGCTACCTGATGACGGAAGGTGTGAAACATGGCTTGCAGACTTTTGGTGATCTTCTAAGATACCATACTATTAAGAAGGATGCAATTGGATAATACTTTAGCGCTCGGTGTTTCATTTTCTCCAAGTCTCGGTACTTTTTAGGTCAAAATATCCGACACATTGTCAGAATTCTGATGCATCAAAATTTCTGTTTTTGTTGAACTCAAGTCCAGGGTTGTGCTATATTAAAATTGATCAAATATCGATGCAATGTAGGAATATCCGATCCATTGGAATCTCCATTTTCCAAAGGAACTCGATTCTTTGTTTGGGCTTAGATTCTTCATCGGAGTTTCCAATGCTTACATCGAATATCAGATGGACCGGACAATCAAAATTCAAAGAACTCAACTATTTGGTACAAACAATATATTCAATTAGAATATCTGGCCTAGTAGTCTACCTAGTAATATGAATATACGATCGCATGGAATGTCTGGTATTCCTTAGAATAGTCAATGTTTGGTTTACTTCTTTGGTTTGGAGTTTCTGATGTCAAAATTGGAATATCCAACCCAGTATTTTTGTGAGACCAATTTTGTTCGTGACAGTTAGAGCATGTTCAAATCATTTGGAATATCCATCTTTGAAGTCGGAATATCCAAGGTGGGGCTAAAACTATCCTCTAATGACCAGATTTGGGGTTGCCTATTTAAACCCCGACCCACCCTTTTCTAGGGTTATCCATTCATCCAATTCAACCCTGCTTGTGGATAGAGCTTGGTGCTATAGTGCTTTGGATCTTCAGCCCTTTCTCCTGCTCTCTCAAATCCTTCTCGGTCTTTGTGATTTGAATCTTTGGGTGTGTGGATTTGGAGTTTGGGACCAAGCAAGGCAGAAACACGCATAGGGCAGCTCGGGTTTGACCCCTATGACTAGCTCCATAATCTCCATTATAATAATTAAAAATGCTATGTAATTATGAAAATATTTGAGCTCGCATTAGCTTGGCCATATGCATGAAGGTTTTCTGGCTCCACCACTGGGACCAAGTGTGTGCTTCTCTCAATATTTGAGCATTAGAGTTGTTTCCATGTTGTAGTCAGGGAATTGTTACTATTGGAGGTTGAGGACTCCTAAACAACTAAGTGTTGTCCTCAGTAATTATATTGGTCGTGATGAGCCAAGGAAGTTTGCGAAGGTCGGATCTCACCCAAGCAAGGAGAGATATACCAGTAGTGGAGGAGGATTTCATTTGTAGAACCTTACGAGGATAGGGATGGAAAGACCCAGCTTTTTGTAAGCTCCTCAATGAAGACATAGTGTGGGGTACACGGTACCCGGGTACCTCGTATTGGGTCTTTGTCTCAAATACATGGGGTGGACCAAGTGCCCTAGGCCCATGCGACTTACTTGTAATCCAAGAAAGATAGATCTCCAGAATGAGATATAAATCCTGAGGATCATACATTTCTTTATAGATAGAATAGGAAGATTTAGTTATAGCCAACAAGATACTTTCTATATAAGAGGGGGCATGGGTCCCGAGATTACTATGAGGTAAGTCCATTCAACAACCCACAACTCGGTATAGCACGTCAACAATTGTGGCATGCACACCATACACTACCACAGGGGATCGCTACGTGCTCTCATAAAGCCGTTTTGCGAAACTCTATACACAGATCCAATGTACTCAACTGGACTAGGGTATTACCTCTCGCCAAGGGCCTGAACCAGTTTAATCGTTGTGTCACCATCTCTCCTTGATCAAGTGCACCCCACAAATATTATTGCCAATCACTAGAATCGACAGTTGGCGTGCCAAGGTAGGGGGCGCTAGATCAATCTTCTGAAAGAGGAGATGACATCCACCGGAGTTATGACGACGGATCGCATCTGGTTCTAGTATTTTCCTAAATAGGTTTTGCTAAACAGTCGATGACCTAGAGTTTAGTGTTTAAACAGTCGACACGAATTTAGATGGTGTTTAGACGGGCTAAACGGTTTGCTACTGTAGCACGATTTTACATGTATAAATAACAAAATTGAACTTCTAATCTTTGATGTCAGCTCATATCGTACTAATTTGAACAATCCTTTATGTGTTCAAACTTCAAACAACAAAAATTCCAGCAGCTAGCAAGCATTCAAACATTCATAGAGACATAATTAAACATACACATAAAGCAGTTCTAGTTCTTACAATCAACCAAGACACTAAGACAGTAAAATTAAACACACATAAGTTCATACAAACAACTGAGTTCATAGTAATAAAATAGTAATATAGTATGGTGAATTGGTGACTAAATCAAGCCTGCTCAATTATCATTCTCCAACCCTCCCTCTCCATCATGCTCATAACCAGTTGTAACCACATCCTCATGGTCAGACTCGAACTCAATCTCTTCCTCATCTTCTCCTCCCTCTTCCTCACTTTCTGAGTGGACATCATCTTCAAGATCTCTTGTTGCATTCAGTCTCGCACTTCTACGAAGTTGAGTAACCTCCTCAGTCCTACATGTCTCTACAATCAATTTCCAGATCAGACCCATAATAGGCTCAACATCACTATCTCCATCATCTTCTACACAATCAGCCCTCCATGATTGAGCATATGTTCCTTTAGTTGCTAGCAAGGGTCCATCTTTTTGTTCTTCACTGCCTTATTTTTCTTCTTTGCATGCAAGTGATTGAACCGAACATATACAAGTTGCTCAAGCCTCTCACAGGTGAGCTTGTTCCTTTTCTTTGTTTGAATCTACACAAAAAAGAGATTCATTGTATATAAGCAAAGTCTGGATAAGATACAAACATACAACCCTTTTTCATAGCTTGCAAAATGTAACATATACATACCCCTTCAAAGCAACTCCAAATTCTTTCACAACCAGATGCACTTGAGGTTAAATTGAGTATTCTTGTAGCCATTTTTTGGAGTGTTGAAACTTGTGTTCCATAATTTGCCCACTACTTGGCTGCATAAAAGAGAGTAGACGGTACAAATTACAAAATCAGCACTGATTATTGACAAATTTCAGATTACAAAACACTTATATATGCATAGATTTCAGATTGCTATGTCATAATAATTGGTTAGACACTTGGCATTATATTCAAATCTGAATAAATGGGTGTTAACATGCATACTTGGACTAAAATCATAGTCCTTGCATCCACCTTGTGCTACTTGTTTTAAGAAGTGGCCAATCTGATCTTTAAACCTGTGCACATCCTCATTCAACACTTGGTTTTGCTTGTCATAGTTACCATGATAGAATATTTCAATGGCAGCAATCAATCCATCCATGACTTCCTCTGCCTCAAAGATAGTTTAACCACTATATATGTAGTAGGGATTCAAGAAGTAGGCTGCCATGTGCAAAAGGAGAGTCCAACCTATTCTTCATTTTTCCATTAATGATTTCCATAATATAATTGTATAAAGCTCCAGTCTTATCTACATTGCCTACAACCACCAAGATATCTTTCTTAGCTTTTTGAATATCTCCATAAAGAAAAGCCAATGATGGCTTGATATCCCCATCAACCATGCGAAGTACCTTGACCAATGGCTCAAACACCTTCAAGCAAAGTGCAACACCGCGCCAAAAAGTAGGCTTCACTAAAGTGGCTGTGGCTTGCACAACTTTGGCACTCTTTTTGACATGGTTTATTTTCTCCCATTCTTCACTTTGAGACATCATCCTTAGCTGTTCTCTTTTCTCATATAAGCTTTGTAAGGTAAGAAAATTAGAAGTAAATTTTGTCACACCGGGCCTAATAATATCTCCCTTTTTAGAGTACTTTCTCATCAAAGTTAAGGTTCTATGGTGTGAATAAATGAAGATGGTCAATGCCCTTGCTTGATCAATTATGGTCTTAAACTACTTCATCTTTCCCATAGCTACCAGCATTAGATTGATGGTGTGAGTGGCACATGAACTCCAAAATATATTAGGCCTCTCCACATACAGAAGATCCTTTTGCTGCCATATCATTTGAGGCATTATCTGTCACCACTTGCACCATATTTTCTGCACCAATCTTCTCAATGAAGCTGTTCACATGCTGAAAATGACTTGTCTAGTGCAGGAATCAGCTGATGCCTTTTTTAACTCAATAAAACTTGTATCAATGCTGCAATTGACACATAAATTAAATACACGTCTTCTCTTTTGATCTGTCCATGCATCTGTCATAATGGACACATGCATCTTGGCCCACTCCTCTTTGCAGCTTTAACATCTCCCTTGTATCACCAACTTCCTCATGCAATAACTTCTCCCGCAACTCATGTTGGTAAGGCTTCTTTCCACTAGGACCAAAGCAAACAACCGCTTCAAGCATTTGATCAAATTCTTCATTGTTAATGGCATTAAAAGGTATTCCTAAAAATTAAAACACCAAATGTAATTGTTAGGAAATTGTGAGCAAAGAACACAGTTACACAGTGCAAGTGCTAACTAATTTATTAATTTTAGAAATTATTACCTATCGTGTACATATACCCATCTTGCAATATATCTCTTCAGCTTATGAAGTCTTTCTTTCACTATTGTTTCATTGATCTTTGGTTGGTACAACTTTTTTGTGCTACTAGAAGTAGGATCAATAGGCATTGTGAACTTGTCAATAGGACCCACTTTTCTTGTTTCAGAGCTTCCAATGTCCATGTCTTCAAGCTCAATATCATCCTGTTTGTCTTCTTGTTCTTGATCAGATGGAACATCAAGAATAGTAGAATCCCTAACATCTTGTTGTGCCTGCTTCCTAGCCTTTTTAGCGTTGCTAGACTCTTCAATAGCTTTTTGACACTTTGCAATGTCCTCTAGTGTGGCTTTATGGCATGGTCTCACCTGTCCTCTCTTTGCCGACGACATGTAACTTCAGTCTATAAATACCAGCCTTAACAACTTTTGAGCATAGTTTGCATTGGATCACATTCAAATCATTTGGATCAATAAGCACTCTGTACTCCCACCCAATGTCATCGGAATTTCTCTTAAGAGATGATTTATTCACAGTAATTGAAGCGTTACTTGCAGCCGATGACATACTACAATCTACAAGTACAAATGGACAAACTTGTTCACAAACACAGTAATCTAAATTCTAAACTAAGTATAAAATATTCAAATGCAATACTGCAAGTCAGCAAGTGCAGATGGACAAACCTGGAGCGCGGTGTGTGCTGCGGGAGCCGGGAGGGCGCGAGCGGCAACGGTGGAAGGTGCGAGAACACGCGCGGTGGAGGGCGCGCATGGAGCGAGCGACGATGGTGGGAGACTGGGAGTGGGAGGTCACGAACGGCTGGAGGACACACGAGTGGCGGCGCAGCAGAGGTAGCAGGCGGCGAACTTGCAGGAGCACGCACGCAGCGGAGCTCATGGGCGGCGGCGCGTGCGTGCTGTGGGACCTGGGAGGGCGCGAGTTACGGCAGTGGAGGTCGTGGGCGGCGACACGTGCGTCTACGGGAGCCTAGAGCTGGGAGGGCGCGAGCGGTGGCGGCAGAGGTGTTGCAGTGGTGACGGCGTGCGTTTTGACTTGTGAGGTTTGTGAGTTGCAACTCTTTCCCTGGCTCTCTAGTCTCTGGCAGCTGCGGTGAAAGACACGAGCGCGTCCGATTTGCCACTCGTCGATTCCAATTTTTCTCTTTTCCCGCTGTCCAGTGTCCACTATCTCCTAAATGGTGCACTAAGCCGGTTCAAACCACCTAAAAACATATTGTTTAGGTTTTGTAGACCGTTTTTTGCCATCCAGGACCAATTAGACGGGTCAACCGTCTAGGACACCCATTAGGTGCAAAACAGGGCAGTTAACCTCTGTTTACCGTTTAATTCCATTTAGACGGTCATATAATTCTGTTTAGGATAACACTATCTGGTTCCCAACCAGGAGCGGCTTCCACTTTGGCTTCCTCAAGTTCATCGCTGACAAGGCCGGCCGTTTGGCCCAAGTCGCTGTCAGCATCACCGGGTGGGTCGAGGCCATGTGCTTCGCTCCATGAGCGAAGTTCTGCCTTGGCGCTCTCAACTTCACCACCAACAAGGCCAATGTCCTCACACCGACTAAGATCAACGCCACACCCACACACATCTTGGCACGTGGGCTCGTGCAAAGGCACGTCCTTCCCTTCGACGGTAGGAACACAGTCGTCGTCTTCACCAAGCACCTTGTTGACTTAGGTGAGCATATCGCCACTTGGCCTGACTACGTCTTAGTTTGAGACACCCGTGGGCTTCGTCACCCCACGCGGCTAACTCTGTCTGGCTATGTCATGACTCTGGATGCTCGGGGGCTCCGGCCTTCGCACGGCTAACGCGGCCCGACTACGCCTCAGTCGGACATGCCCGGGGGTTTCATCACCCCATGCGGCTAACTCCGTCAGGCTACATCATGACTCCACACCCCCGGGGGGCTCTGGCCTTTGCACGACTAATGCGGCCTCAGTCGGACACGTCCGGGGGCTTCGTCACCCCATGTGGCTAACTCCGTTAGGCTATGTCACAACTCCGCATGCCCAGGGGTTCCAGACTTCGCACGGTCAACACGACCCAACTACGCCTCAGTTCGACATGCCTGGGGGCTTCGTCATCCCATGTGGCTAACTCCATCAGGCTATGTCACAACTCTGCATGCCCGGGGGCTTTGGCCTTCGTACGGCTAACGTGGCCCAACTACGTCGGGCCACCATGTCCCCGTCGACTTGCTGACTTCGCTGGTGCCAAGGGGCCTCACCACCTCAACGGCTTGCCGGTTTCTTCGCTAGCGGTTGAGGATTGCATCTCCATGTTAGCTACCTCCACCGCAGCCGAGGGGCCTCACAGCCTCTACATCTGGTCTCGACTCGTGGAAAACTAAGCAAGATAAGTCACCTTTTATATGGTGTTTTCGTTCAAGTAATTTGTTTTGCTTATGACTTATTTTTCAGTTGGTCACGCAACTAAACAGAAAGTCGGGGCTATACCTATCGGGTGCTCATACTACATGTTTGTTTCTTACTCTTAACGGTTGCAAAAGTACCTGAGTAGCACAAACTCTGATCCGTGAAGCTCTGTTTCCTTGCATGGCTCACATGGTCAAGGCTACGCCTACACCGTTCGCCCGAGGGCTATGCCACTCTCTGCGCATTTACATGGTCAACTCACGTCTAACACCGTATGCCTAGGGGCTACGGTATGGCTACGCCCCACACAATACGCCCGAGGCATAGTGCTTAAATGTAAGGAGTCAACTACTCGGAGAAATTAATTTCGATAAGAGCAGAAACAAATATTTTCATGTATTTAAACATGCATATATTCTTCTCGAGTAGTTATTTTCTATACAATATACTACTCCTTTTATATGTTTCATGATGCAGGGCTCAGATCTGGATGTGTGTAACAGGAACTCAGGAGCACGCACACATCTACGCTTGAGGACTGGACCTCGCCACTGAGTGAGATATGACCCCGAGGGCTGTCTTACTTGGCCACCACTCCACTGGGTGAGGCATGCCCTTGAGTTGTATTACTCGGGAGAGTGTTGCCTTACTCGGCTCCGTCGCTGTCGACTAGGGACTGCGTCTCCATGCATGGTTGCTTCTGCCACCGCTGGACGACCATGTTCCCGCACTGGCCAGCACCACTACCGCCGACGGGGGGCTGCGTCTCCAGGATAGCTGCCTATGCCACTGCCGAGTGATCATGTCCCCGTGCTGGCCGGCTCCTCCCTCGCCCCCGGGTGACCACGTCCTTGTGCTGGCCGGTTCCTCCACCGCCGATTGGGGGTCGCGTCTCCAAGATGCTTGCTTATGTTGCCGCTGGGCGATCTTGTTCCCACGTTGGCTGCCTCCGATAGGCTTCTTCACCTTCGCGTTAGCTGATTTCGTCATCGCCAGCTCACTTCCTTGGCTCTACAGTTTGGCTGGCTTTGTTGGATGAGGCAAATCCACTAGGGGCCGCCTTATTCAACCACGCGTCATTGGAAACTCTTGTTATTGACCCTCCACATGGTTGATGCTCAACTACGTACAGAGTCAGGGGCAACTGCGGGATACATGGTACCTGGGTACCACACGTGATTAAAAAAATAGAATAAAATTATATTCATGTTGTTTAAACTACAAGTGATTAAAAAATAGAATAAAATTAGTGGAAAAATTATATTCATGTTGTTTAGACATGCTTGAGTCATTATCCTGTAAATGAGAATAAATTTTGAATTTTTCTTCATGAAACATGATTAGGAACCTATTGACCAAATAATTTTAAAATTATATAAATAGCAAACGAAGTCGGAAAATCATGAATATTGTCTGGATGTCATGATATTATACGTAGAGGCTGTGGTAAAAATTGAGAAGGTTTCGAATATTTTATCACATATGACGCTCACAAAACTGAAGATTCTCCAGAGAAGATTAGAAGTGTTGAGAAGGATTGGTTAGATTTGGAGAGAAAGTGACGGCCGAATTGTCGTTTGATTTCAAAATTTTTTCCATAGACAATAATTAGCATATATTGATGTATGGAAAAATTTGGTAATTTTTTGAATCAATTTGATAATTTTTTCATTAATATCCAATTTGATGAAAAAAGAGAGGGGGGGGTCGATTATCGCGTGCGGGCCGCTTAAACCACCCACACGGGAAAACATCTTCCCGTGCGGGCCTCTTAAACACCCCGCACAGGAAAACGATCTTCCCGTGCGGGCCGCTTAAACCGCCCACACGGGAAAATCATTTTCCCATGCGGGCCGCTTAAACCGCCCGAACGGGAAGATCGTTTTCCCGTGCGGGCTATAAAGTCGCCCGCACGGAAAGATGGTGGCCTATATATACTCGCGCGTGGGCTCCCAAATTTTTCTAAGTCCCCAGGCGAAATCCAAACAACCACCGCGCCGTCAGGCTGCAAAAATCTAGCGCCGCCGCCGGATCCCCGCCCTGTTCGCCGTCCTGCGCCGCCAGATCCAGCGTCGCAGCCACCGCTCAACCCTAACCCTCGCCGCCGCCGCCGCCGCTCATCCCTAACCCTCGCCGCCGCCGCCGCCGCTCAACCCTAACCCTCGCCTCACCGCCCCATCCTCTCTCTCTCTTTGTAGCCGCTGTCGGCCTCAAGACTGCCGCGTCGCCGTCCGTGCCCCTTCACTGACCTCACCGGCCGTCGTCCGCCCCTTCACCGTCCCCCTCTCTCTACGTCGTCGTCGTCGACCTCAGGACCGCCGGCCCCACCACCGCCGGCCCGCCCGCACAACCACCTTCACCGAGACCGCCGCCCCTTCACCGCCGTCGGCCCATCCCCGCGCGACCTCCGCCGGCCACCGGTTTGTACTCACCCCCGGGAATGTGGATGTTTATGCTATGTTCTTATGAGAAGATGATTATGCTAAGTTGATTATATGGATGTGGATGAATGGATTATGGATGTGATTGTACTGTGATGGATGTTTTTGGGATAGTAGTAGAGTATAGAAAAATATGATGTGTTGATGAATGGATATATAGAAAATGAATGTGGATAAATGGATTATGTATGAATTTTGGATGAATGTTAGTACAATTTTTGATGAGTTTTTGATATAACTGTAAAATGAACTTTTATTTATTTGATAAAACTTTAGTTAATTTTGATGGAAATGTAAAATGGGTTTATTTTTTGATGGATTTGTCGATGAATTTTTTTGTGTGAAATGAAGTGTAGGACTTCAATTTTTTGATGAAAATGTAAAATAGACTGTTATTTTTTTGATGAATTTTTTTCATGTGAAATAGTTGCTGTGAAATTTTTTATGTGAATTAGTTGATGTGAACGAATGGACGCACGGACGAGCGAATGAACGAGTGTTTGTTCGTTCGTGGACGAACGAACGAACAGATGTGGACGAACGGACGAACGAACAAACGAACGGACGTGGACGAACGGACGGACGGACGAACAAACGAACGACCGAACGAACGACCGAACGACCGAACGACCGAACGGCCGAACGGACGAGCGATTCGTTCGTTCGGTCGGTCGTTCGGTCGTTCGTTCGGTCGTTCGTCACATCATTTTTTAAGGATGAATTTTAGATTTTAGGTTAGATTTTAAATTTTCAAACATATATACCCACCGTCTCCTCGGTATATTCTAATCTCCCTCTCTCCTCTCCCTCTCCTTGGTCTCTCATCTCTCATCTCTTTTCCTCCCCCAATCTCACCCCTTCTCACGGACAAAATAGGCAAACATATGTATTCTCATTGCTCATCTCTAATAAAGAGAAGAAGAAGGAAATAAATACATTTTTTCAATCTTCTTCTCCTTTAGTTTTTTCTCTATATTTTTTATACATGTCCTTAATATTATATAATATAACAAGTTGTGTGTTCACAAATTTCACAAGTTGTGCGTTATGAACAACCGTAGATCAAATATCGAACGAGAAAGCTCCCTCCGAGGCACGCAACGTCGAATCAACGAAGAAGTCTTCGAGCGAAGGCATATGGCATGAACCAAGCGATCCGTTCATCGAAGTTATGCAAGCACCAGCACCACCGGTTGAAGAAGACCCCGACTACATCCCTATCGAGCAAGCAGTAAGTCCAGCCATATTGTTATGGTCCCTTATGCGTTGCAGTAAGTAATATTCATCCGTAAAACCGATATTTTACTAATATCACCTACAATTAACATATCTCTTCGATCTTTCGCAGCGATACTACATACTATTTCTAGTATATCCGCGGGACCACTTGACCGTAGTGCTTGATCCGGCACCCTACAGCCAGAAAAGATTTAAAGAGTTCCTCGTCATTTTAAATTTGTAAGTACTATCATGCACCATTTAATAAGTTTTGTCTGTTTTTACTATCGAATAGTTAAACAATTGATCTGTGAAACATGCAATTATTTTGTCTACAGAGCACACCATAATTATGTAAGGCAAGGTGGACCGGTGAAGGATCCACAAAAGAAGAAGCTTCTTGTGAAGAGAAATTGGTCGGTAATTATATGCTCGATATATGCCAACATTTTATACTGTGTTTAACTTCAAATTACTGACGCATGCACATAATAAATTTTATTCAACACAGTGTTATAAGCAACCACCAGGCACTAACCTTTGCGGGTACTACGTGTGTGAGATGCTCAGAATCTACGGGAGATACACTACTAAGTTTGAAGAAGTAAGTTCATCAGAGAAATATATCTTTCTACATGTTATCATCTTCTATAATTTTCCTAATCGTATGTATATGTGTACTATTTTTTCTTAAACAGATCACGGAAGTTCCAGTTGTAGCGAACCGGTTCGACGACAGAACCATGCTTAACTTGGTTGCAGATCTTTGCCGCTTCATCCGTCGCGATGTCTGCAACCATTTGGGCGATTTCTACGATCCAGAGAGCGAGCTGGCGACAGACGATAAATTCAAACGACTTAGGGAGTGGAAAAAGAGCACCGCCATTAAATAATTTACAAATTTGTTGCTAGCTAGACTTATGTTAATTTACGAGACGAAACTAGCTTGATATGTATATAAACATTACGCATGATCGATCTGTGTTATATATATATATATCTTTTATGAGAAAATAATATTAAATGTCTTTTTTTCTTGTGCGCGAAAATATATATATATATATATATATTGACCCATTTAACAATACTGAGAGAGAGTAGAGGAGAGGGAGAGGACAGAGAGGAGAGGAGAGAAGAGAGAGAGGACAATAGCTAGCTAACAGAACGTATACATAAAATAATGGGCACGACCATCTTCCCGTGCGGTCGGCTAAGCGGTCCGCACGGAATATACAATCTTCCCGTGCGGTCGGCTATGCGGCCCGCACGGGATAATCGATCTTCCCGTGCGGGCCGCTTAAGCCGACCACATGGGAAGATAGATCTTCCCGTGCGGTTGGGCCGCCCGCACGCGAAAATGATCTTTTCCCAAACCTTTTCGCGCATGTGGGCAGGCCTTCCGCACAGGAAGATGTCTTTCGGTCCGCATGGAAAAACTGTTACTCCAGTAGTGAAAAATATCTGATCCGACACCAGATTGGAATTCATCGAGCTTACTTTATACTTTCACATTAATTTCTAAATAACCTATTCACCACATCTCTTTCAGGCCTTACACGATCCTTTTAAGAACATGTTTTGTTTTGCTGAATGTTTCTCATTGCTGCTCAACATCCATCCTCTCACTCGCTCTTGATGCTTATTTGACGGACAGTACAACCTAGTATTGTATTTTAACAATTTATCCTCTAGAACCATATAGTCTAGCCCATTCGACAAGCAGGCACACTTAAATGTAGCACTCCACTTACATTGTTTTTTATTTGTGTAAAAGGAATAACCAAAAATTGATATGGTTGAAGGCTATGATACCCTGATACGTACCTAAAGCAACATGTTCATATCTGATACGCAAGGGAAGGATACGTATCAGATACGCTCCGATATGTATATGTTTCCCTGGTCGTGTTCGCTTCGCTCCATTTCGCGAGGGCACCGATCCCAGCCCACGCCACACACTGTCATCACCATGTATGGCAAAAGGAGAACCACTGCTGCCATAAAGCGAGTGAACAGCTTCAGCGCCTGACAGCCAGAGGTATACCAGCTCCACCGCTGGGCGCCGCGCTGCCACCGACGCTGTCGGGCGCCGCACCACCACGGTCCCTGGGCGCAACGCTATCGCTCCTGAATTGCTCCATTCGTGCCTAGGGAGGTAGTAAGATATTGACTGTTGAGTTTTGTCGAAACTTGGTTTCGGCAATATATTCTCTGGGGTCGCAGTCGAGATCGCCAAGCACAATGGGTTAGGAGGAAAAGAAGATTTAGACAGGTTCAGGCCCTCTCGTGAGGTAATACCCTACTCCTGTTTCGGTGGATTCGATCCGCCGAGTGTCTTTATTGATCTCGTGTGTCTAAAGCTCTTGCTTATGAAATCGTGTCTCAGATCTAGTGTTGGATATCTGATCTCCTATCGGAATATCCCTCAAGGGACGCCCCTTACCCCCCTTATATAGTCTTGGGAGGAGGGCTTACAAATCGGAAACCCTATCTTATTCTAAGTTGGTTTCCTCAATCTTACCAAACCGTGACTATAGGCCGATTGCCTTATCTCTATTGGCAACCGTAACACCCAAGTCAAGTTCGGCTTATAGATATAGCAGGCGCAATTTATCCCTACCTCCGGTCGGATAAGCTTGCCATGTAGATACCCGATTGCCATAATCTCCACAGTAGCCCCCGAGTCCTTTTCGGTCGACGAGACAACTCGGCTTCAGACTAAAGCAGCACTCAACCAAAAATCTCTTTGACCGAGTGCTTTTAGCGCCGAGTGATTCCATCATCTCTGCCTGAATCCTCCCAGTGGCTCCAAAGGCGTGAAGGGCTGAAAAATTTCTCAAAAATAAATATCTAGGTGCATCTCCTGATGCACCTAATTAAATGTAGCCCCGACTATGTGGTTAGTCAAAAATAGGCTAAGCATATAGTCAAGAACTATAAAAGATCATTCTCATGTAGATGCCTAGCTCATGCTAAAGCAGTCATTGAAATCTCATTACTCGGCAAGCTCATACTCATCCGAGTGAATTTGTCCGAGTCATCTCAGAACAAATAATTCAATTAACCCTCATAGGTAAAAAGCACTCGGTAAGCTCTTGCTTATCCGAGTGGATTTGCCCGAGTAATCCCGGAATAAATATTTCATTCATTCCTCATGGGAAAACAAGTTCTTTCAATCATATGAAAAATATGACCAAATTATTAAATAGCTTATGCCATAATACTGGTCTCAATCTATAAAAGATCTTCACCAAGGTGGAAAAAACAAACAACATTGGTAAGGTTACCTAACCAAATGCCAAAAAACCAAACAGCCCTTGTCATCAAGGCAGCTATAGAAACTTAGCTGTCGGTCACCTTCCAAGTTGCATCGTGCCAGCTTCTCATGAAGTCAAGCAAACCGCGGTATGAAAGGATTTTTAAAGGTACAGGGCACTCGGACACGCGCATATTGCCAGAGCAAATCTGCTTAAGCACTCCTGCTTAAGTCCCTAAGGACACGCATCGGACCACACCTTAGCTGGGCCGTAGATTTTCTTATGGGCTCGGCCCAATCACCAGAAAACCTAGCGCAACCCTCAAATCTTTCTTATAAAGATGCGAGGTCGTCCCCGCCTCTTCATCTTCCAAAAGATTCCCCTTTTCGCAGCACTGTTCACCAGTTCATCGCGGAGAACCCTAGACTCGCGCGCTCCCTAATCCATCCATCTAGGAGTTCGCTCTCTGCAACAACCAGCCTCGACAGCCAAATCTCCCACGGTCCCCTGCCAAAAATCCGACCTTTCTCAGCCAGATCCACCTCCCAACAACCCATTCTCATGGCGGAGGAAAAAAGGATTCCCTTCGACCAATGGGCCGCTTCGGATGTGAGGGAATCTACCCTCAAGGAGATGGTGAAGCACGGCGTGCTTCCACCAAAGGAACTCGTGGGATGGCGCCCGGCGGCGGGGGAGGACTTCCCGACCCCGAACACCGGTGAGCTCGTCGTTTTCACTTCCTTTTTCTATTGCGGGTTCAGCCTTCCCACCTCCGAGTTCTTCCGGGGGCTTCTGGACTATTATGGACTTCATCTCTACCATCTGAACCCCAACTCAATGCTTCACATAGCTCTCTTCATTCATGTGTGTGAAGCTTTCCTTGGCATTCTTCCCCACTTTCATCTCTTCCGTCGTATGTTCTATCTGAAACCTCATCCGAACAAGGACCAACCTTGCGTTGTTGGCGGGGCAGGCTTCCAGCTTCGCGGATCTCTCCGCAAAGACTACTTTTCTCTCCCTTTGAAATCTTCCAACAAGGGCTGGCACGCAGGCTGGTTCTACATCAGCAACCTCGAACCGAGCTTGCCATCCTTCATTGGTCTTCCCCCTGTCCCCAAGCCGTCTTGGAGCACCGTCCCGGTAGCCCAAGATTGGGACGAGGCCAACGATCTGCTCGCGAACATCCTGGCGATGAAGCAGAGGGGTCTTCGCGGGGAACAAATCACTCGACACTTCATCAGGTGCCGACTGGCGCCGATCAAGGAGCGGTCGCAAGCCGGCCTTCGAGTATGAAGGCGGGACGGACCCCAATCGGGAAGACCCGGATCCACTCACATACGAGATCCACGAAGATTCGGATGTACAAACTCTTCTCATCGGGATATCGTCGAGCGGGCCCTCATTCGCGGTCCTTCCTTCGGCATCCACCGGCCTCCTCCTCCGTAAGCCGACTGGTTGCTTCATAATATCTTTCAATCTTGACATCTTGTCTCTTAATGTTGCACTTTCTTTCTTCTGCAGGAAAACGCCTCTATCACCTCCAAACCATATAAGGTGGCTCATGACGACGCGCCGCATCGCCCCGCCAAGAAACCAACTGGCGGGATCAAGATTCAGAGTGACCCGGTCGGGAAGCGAGCGACGCCGAGTGAGGACTCGAACAAACGTGCAAGCAAAAGGAGGCTAATCATCGAAGATTCGGATGACGACGTCCCGGCTCCTCCAGTCGATGCCCCACCTCTAAGGCGATCACCGCGGACGGCGCCGAAGATCCGCCGGTCATCCAGGTATGCTCTGAAACCGAAGTCTGAACTCTTTCGCTGAAAACTTTTCTTTATCTTTGCTGTATTCACTTTCGCAGGAGGCCCTAGGACATAGATCCTGCGGGAGGGGGTGAAGGACCGACTCCGGCCGCTGCTCCCGAAGTGCCAAGGCCAGCAGAGCCAAAACCCCGGAGCCCGCAAAGTGCGAGCGCTCCGAGGAAACAACCTTCGCCTCCGAAGGAGGACGCCCCTAGGAAGGAGCCCCCGACTAGAAACCAGTCATCAGCCGGGAAACCCGAGGCTGCGGCTCAAGCACCCCCGACTGGGGGTCACTCGGCGCAGAGCCCGAAGAAGAAGAACAGCCCGGCCGCTCCACCTAGGCAGGCAGCCACCGAAACCGGTGAGACTTGCTTCGAAGCATTCCTTCGCTCTTTCAATTTTGAATCTTTCATGTCTTCACTTGTCTTTCTTGCTTGCCAGCCACGGTAGAAGAGATCCCCAGGTTGCAGTCTTCTGAGACCTGGGTCCCCCCGATCAGGATCGAGTGGCGGGATTCGGAAGGTGAGAGGCAGGGCATCATCCTAGACCGGCAAGCTAAAAAAGATGAAAGGGATGCCCTTGTCGAGAGCCTGAATGAGGCGACCCAACTGCTCAACGTAAGCCTTTGTCTTTCTCTTTGATTATATCATCGTTATCTTTCGCGATCACTCCTCTGCTTTCGCATGCAGAAAGAGTATTGCCGCTCAATGGCAAAGTCTGAAGTGCTGGAGAAGCTGGTCCCCACTTAAACTCCTTGGAGGACGTTCGGCGACAGTGAAGGCCACTCGGGAGGAGGCCGCATCAAGGGAGGCGGCTTTAAGGAGGAGATTGCGGAGCTTCGGGAGCGAACCTCGACCTCCGCGGATCAATCGGGAGTAAGCCCGCCTCCCGCTTCATTATGATTCTCATGTTGATCTTGGCTATTGATGATCTTCTTTCGTTGTAGAAAATTCTTCGGAGGTCCACTCGCTTCAAGTCCAGTGAAGCGGTCGGCCTTGACAAGGCCGAGATGGAGGCGAGTTTGAAGGTAATCTTCTTTGAAGTCGAATTTCGTGTCTTGCTCTATATTCGAGTGCTTTGAATGATCTGGGACTTTTGGCAGCTTATAAGATGAGACCCGAGCCCAATACGACGTCTTGCTTGGGCGGATCAAATCCAGCGACGAGATACGGGAAGAGGTCGCCAACGCCGCCACGCCGATCTTGCTGTCCTTGTTCGATCAAGGAGTCGGGGCCAGCTCGCTGGAGCCGATCGAGATATTTGACAAGCTGCGGCTGGCTCCCGACCGATATCTGGCCAATATCACCGAAGCAGCCAGCATGGGGGCTGGTCTGGCTCTTGCTCAGACCAAGTCCCTTTACCCCCGAGTGGATATCCATTCAGTCGGGGAGGGCTTCGCTGACGGAACAACGGACGAGCAGGCCTTGGTCATGCTAAGTGAGGCGCAAGAGGCGGCGAAGAAGATATCTCTTGATGTAGTAAACAACTTCAGGATTTGATTTGTATTCTGACTTTGCTTTGTAAATGTCACGTAACCGTAACACTCTGATGTGGAACTTTGTGACTCTTTTAGTTTATTTATGTCAATGCCTTGATTCGAGCTTTTGCGTGAAATTTCTTAAGTAGCTTTCGTCGCTGTCATCAAGCCTAGGCTCGATTAGGTCATCGGAAAACTCTCGGTCCTTAGACACCGAGCTCGAGTCAAAGGACATTAAACAATGATAAACCAAATTATGCACAAGAGTTGACGAGGAAAACTTGAGCTTTATTGACATGTGTACTGCCCCATTGCTAGCTCAAGAAGTCATCTTGCTTGAGGTTGGCGATCAAGGAAAACATGAGGCTTTAGCCAAATTAGGCATAAAATCGTCGAAGATGCTCGATGTTCCAGGAGTTCTCCACCATAGACCCGTCTTCACGCTTTAGGCGGTTTGCACCTGGCCGAGTCACTTCAGCGATTATGTATGGTCCTTCCCATAAGGGAGATAACTTGTGTCGGTCTTTGGTGGTCGGATCTTGCGTAGGACCAAATCGCCAACAATGAAAGCTCGTGCTCGCACGTTGCGCTGTGGTATCTTCGAGCCCTTGAAGGTATTTGGCCGTGGATGAGGGCTGCCTCGCGTGCCTCTTCCAATCGGGTGAGGTCATCCACTCGGTCAGGGTCGTAGCGTTCATCGTTGAAGCTGCAGACCCGGAGGGACTCATACTCCATCTCATTTGGCAACATGGCTTCTGCGCCATAAACCAAAAAGAAAGGAGTTTGGCCGGTGGCCCGGCGGGTGTGGTTCGTAGCGACCATAGAACCGAGGGAAGTTCTTGGACCCACTTGCCGGCGTAAGGGCTTAGTCGGTCGAAACGCGAGCCTTGATGCCTTGAAGGACCATGCCGTTGGCTCGCTCGACTTGCCCATTGCTTTTAGGGTGAGCTACGATGCATAGCAGATTTTGATTCCGATGTCTTCGCAGAATTCCTTGAAGATGCCTCCCGTGAATTGAGTCCCATTATCGGTTATGATTCGTTTGGGACCGAAGCGATGCACGATGTTGAGGAAAAGTCTCGTGCTTTGTCGGCGGTGATTGTGGCGACCGGCTTGGCTTCAATCCACTTGGAGAACTTGTCGATTGCGACAAAGAGGTGTGTGAAACCTCCCGGAGCTTTCTTGAAAGGGCCAACCATGTCCAGCCCCATACCGCGAACGGCCGGGAAAGTGGGATTGTTTGAAGCTCTGGGCGGGACATGGCTTTGTCGGCGAAGCGGCAGCCTTCGCGGGTTCTTACGACTTTATCCGCGTCGGAGACCGCGGTAAGCCGAAGAATCCTTGCCCGTAAGCTTTGCCGACTAGAGTGCGTCGCCGCGTGGCTTCCGCATATGCCCGAGTGGATATCTTGGAGTAATTGTTTCCCTTCTTCGGGTGTGATGCACCTCATTAGAATTCCGGAGGGGCTTCTCTTGTATAGATCGGAGTCGACCATGACGTACGCTTGGCAACGACGCCAGACACGTTCTGCTTCATCCCGGTCATCCGGCAGCTCTTGCTGGGTTAAGAATTTGATGAGCGGCGTCCTTCAGTCGGTGTCGGTCATGACGACTTTGTTGGTGGTTTGTTCGTTAGGAGCCGTCTTTGCCATGATGGTTGGTTCGTAGAGATGTTCGACAAAGACGTCTGTTGGGGCAGCTTCGCGCTTAGATCCGAACTGTGCTAGCTCATCGGCAGCTTCGTTGTTATGTCTCGGGACATGTGAGAGTTCTAGCCCATCAAACTTGTCCTCAAGCTTGCGGACCTCTTGTCGGTAGGCCTCCATAGTGTCATTTAAGCAGGACCAGTCCTTCATCACTTGATTGACGACCAGCTGGGAGTCGCCTTTCACGATAAGCCAACGTATCCCGAGTGAGACTGCGAGGCGCAGTCCATGTAGAAGAGCTTCGTACTCGGCGACGTTGTGTGAGGCGAAGAAGTGGAGGTGAAGGACATATCTTAGCCTTTCCCGGTCGGGGAGATCAGCACGACTCCTGCTCCCAAGCCGGTGATCCTCTTGGATCCGTCGAAGTGCATGGTCCAGTGTTGGGAGGTCTTCCCGAGGCACGTGTTCTTGCTGTTCAGTCCACTCGGCCAGGGAGTCCGCTAAGGCTTGTGACTTAATGGACGTCCTGGGCTTAAAAGTCAAGTTCAGCGGCATCAGTTCTAGGGTCCACTTGGCGATGCGCCCGGTTGCCTCGCGGTTGTGGATGACGTCGCCGAGTGGGAAAGAGGTGATGACGGTGACCGAGTGACCACGAAAGTAGTGTGCCAATTTCCTCGCGGTTATTAGAACACCATAAAGCAATTTTTGTACCGAGGGTAGCGGATTTTGGCTCTGCCAATACTTCGCTAACAAAGTAGATTGGCCTTTGAATCTTACGGGCCCGTCCTTCTTCTTCGCGTTCAACCACAAGGACCGTACTAACCACTTGGTGAGTGGTGAGACGTACAGCAACAGGGGTTCCTGGGGCTGAGGCGAAGCCAGGACGGGTGGCATGGTAAGGAATTCTTTGAAATCTTCAAAGGCCTTCTCGGCTTCTATGGTCCACTGGAAGTCGTCTGTCTTCTTTAGCAGTCTGAAGAAGGGCATGCCTCATTCGCCGAGTCGGGATATGAAACGGCTTAGTGCCGCCATGCAGCCAGTGAGCTTTTGGACGTCTTTCTGATTACTTGGGGGCTTCATGTTTAAGATGGCCTTGATCTTCTCTGGATTTGCCTCAATGCCGCGATGTGACACCATAAAGCCAAGCAGCTTGCCTGATGGGACGCCGAAGGTGCACTTCTCCGGGTTTAACTTCATTCTGAAGGCCCGGATGTTTGCAAAGGTTTCTTCTAAGTCGGCGATCATGTCTTCTTTCTGCTTGGTCTTGATGACAACATCGTCGATGTAGGCTTCAACGTTCTTGCCGATCTGCGTCTGGAAACATCTTTGGATCATGCGTTGGTATGTGGCTCCGGTATTTTTCAGGCCAAAAGGCATGGTGATGTAGCAGTAAGCCCCAAACGGCATGATGAACGATGTTTTCAAGCAGTCGGATTCTTTCAAGCTGATCTGGTGATAGCCCGAGTAACAATCCAAGAAACTCGGGAGTTCGCAGCCGTTGAGTCGACGACTTGGTCGATGCGAGGCAGCCGAACGGATCTTTGGGGCAGGCTTTGTTGAGGTTGGTGTAGTCAACGCACATGCGCCATTGCCCGTTTTCTTGCGGACCGGGATCGGGTTGGCTAACCGGTCGGGATGAAGGACTTCTTTAATGAAGCCGGCAGCCAAGAGCTTTGCAAGTTCTTCTTTGATCGCGTCTTTTCGATCTGTGCGAACCTACGTAATCGTTGTTTTATTGGTTTGGCGTCATCTTTGACGTTCAAAGAGTGCTCGATCACCTCCCTAGGAATTCCAGGCATATCAGATGGTTTCCAAGCAAAAACATCTTTATTATTTTGGAGGAAGGTGACGAGCACGCTTTCCTATTTTGGATCTAGGTCGGCGCCGATTACAGCAGTTTTGGAGGGATCAGATGAATCAAGGGAGATCTTCTTGGTCTTGGCGTCGCCGGATCCCGATTTGGCTATCTTCAACGGGGACTTCGCCCTCTGCCGAAGTCGATGCAGCCAATCGGACTTCTTGTTGGCCACGTAATCTCTCGCGAGATTGGGCCATGTCGCAGCTCTCCTTGTCGCAGGTGAAGGCTTGCTTCACGTCGCTGCGAAGAGTGATGACGCCGTTGGGACCCGGCATCTTCATGCAGAGGTAAGTGTAGTGAGGGATCGCCATGAACTTGGAAAGCGCAGCCTTCCGATGATGGCATGATATCTTTGTTCAAGTCGGCCACCTCGAAGGTGACGTTCTCCGTTCGGAAGTTCTCTCGGGCTCCGAAGGTGACTAGGAGGGAGATGTGCCCGAGTGGTGTTGAAGACAGCCCTGGGATAACTCCGTGGAAGGGGGCTGAGCTTGCTTTCAGTTCGGCTCTCGGGATCTGCATTTCGTCCATGGTCTTGGCGAACAGGATGTTGAGGGCGCTGCCCCCATCGATGAGGACGCGCTTAAGCCTGATATTGCGGACCACGGGGTCCAGGACGAGTGGATAGCGCCCCGGATGAACCACTCGGTCAGGATGATCCGAGCGGTCAAAGGTGACGGCCACTTCCGACCATCGCAGATACTGAGGGACTTCGGGTTGAGCAGCATTGACCTCCCGGTCAGTTAGCTTTTGTTTCCTCTTGGACTCATAGGCTAGTGGCCCTCCGAAGATATGGTTGAGCTCCCCCAGTGGGTCTTGAAAAGGTTCGGCATTTTCAGCCGCGTTGTTCTTCTTGGCGCCAGACGGGCCAGCCTCGTCAGCCGACTTCTTGTTGAGCTGCGCCGCGTACTGCTCGGCGAACTGCTTGTAGATAAAGCATTCCTTCGCCGCGTGCTTATGATTCGGATGGTGGGTGCACTGGGCGTTCATGATGGCGTCGTAGGCGGCGACTCGGGACGGCGTTGAGTGTTGGAGGTTGCGGCCACTAGGTCCTCGGATCGGCGCTTGCGATCTTTCTCGGCCCTGGTTGCCGTTGTTGCCGCCATCCTTCTTAGGATTTCGGCTTCCTCCTGCTTGCTTGTCCTCCCTTCTGTCGGGCCGGTCTTGGCGGGTGGCTTTAATGACGTCGTTGGATTTGGCATATGAGTTCGCCGTCTCGAACATTTGTTTCACCGTCTTCGGTGGTTTGCGCCCGAACTTGCCGATGAGAAGCTCATCACGGACTCCCTTCTGGAAGGCGACGATGATGATGTCATCGGTAATGTTCGGGATCTTGTTGCGCTTCTCGGAGAAACGACGAATATAATCCTTCAGGGGCTCGTCCGGCTTCTGGATGACGTTGTAAAGGTCGAAGTGTGTGCCGGGCCTCTCGAAGGTGCCTTGGAAGTTGGCGATGAAGTGGTCCCTCAGCTCACTCCACGAGCCGATTGAGCCTCTTGGCAGGCTCGTGAGCCAATTTCTGGCTGAGTTAGCGAGGGCCACGGGCAGGTAATTGGCCATGGCTTTATTGTCGCCACCTGCAGCTCGGATGGCAAGGATATATACAGTTAACCAAGATTCAGGGTCGGTCTTGCCATCGTACCTTTCAATCCCTGTAGGCTTAAAGCCACTCGGCCAATGCACTCGGCGGAGCTCCCGAGTGAAGGCCGGTACTCCATCGTCGCTGCTATCGGGTGATCCCCTTCGATCTTCCCGAGTGCGTCGGTCGCGCTCCTGGTAGCGGCGATCGAGGACTTCCCGCAGATCACTCGGCGGGGTCTTGGGTTGGCTGGTTGGGTAGCTGGAACTGTTGCGACGGACTCGGTGGTGGACGGGTGGACGTCCGTGTCGTTTGTCGCGGGAGTCGGCCGTCTGCTCGTGGTACTTCAGTGTGGACTCGCGAGGTGGGCCTCTTGGCCTGGTTGTCGACTGAGCCGGCTCGGGCCTCCTGTAGTCTCCTGACTTTAGAGGTGGAAGCCGGCTTTTGTCTGGCGTTTCGGCCACGGATTCAGTCGGCCTACGTGCCGAAGTGGTGGGATGGCCGTTGGCCGTGGCAGCGACGATGGTCTTGATCTTGTCGAGTATAGGAGTCACGTTGGCCGGAGCCGTTTCCATGACGGTGTCCAAGAGCGTGAGTGCGGCGACAGCGTTCTGCTGTGGCGTCTGGAAGATGTTGGTGTTGCGAACCCGTGTTTGGAGGATGGCCTCCTGGGCAGATCTGAAGGGTTACGCGGAGGCTACGCTAGCCGAAAACAAAAACTTTTACCGCGCAAACCAGGAACACTTGCAAGTAAGGGGCCGATAGATCGTTACCGATTGGAGTAGAGTGCGCGGAATAACCAATCGGGCAATCCGATCCGGAACGGTGTAGCCGATTCCGAGAGACGCCGATTCGCCAATCGCCGATTCGAGTCGTCCGGCCGCGTTCTCACGCCTCGCTCCGATGCGCCCGACCGCGCCGATTCCACCACGGCCGATCGCTCCGATTGCAGCCGATCCGAAGCCGATCAACAGCGCGCAACGTAGCGGCGCCTCTACCGGTATCCACACGTCCGGGGACGAACGCCGTACACCGTGTGCTAGCACGCGATGCAAGGCTAGGGTTTGGCTCGAAAGTGGGAGGGTTTCCGTGGAGATTGATCTCGGCAACTTCGTTGCACGCGATGCAATTGATGTCTCTTCAGCTCTCCACCCTCCCTCCTTTATATAGAGTTGGCCGACGGGACTAGTGGCCGATTAGGACTCTATTTTGAATCAGATCTCATCCGTATCTCATAGAGTTGGCCGCCCATACATCGTAAGCCCATAGGACTCTATCCGATCGGATCCCTATCCGATCGAGCCGTATCCGAGTCCAACTTGAATATCTATTCTATCCCCTTAAGCGTGCGACCACGTAGGTTCAGGTATACTCGGTTTCGGCTATAGTCTAACTTAGCCGATCGTCGGCTCGAGTCCAACTCAGCCACCCGTCAACGGCGGCACCTAGCAGCACATATTGACACCATAGTATACAAGAATAATATCGGCTCGAACCTGTAATGTGTACACAAATCCCTTTGCCTCACGATACCGCTAAGCTATAGGCAAGATGTGTGCCATCCCTTCAATAGCTTAACCATTCACTCGAACCGTATTGGATTATCGTCGTTGATTGACTCCTCAATCAACTTAGCATGGCCATGCATTTCCATAATCCATTACCTCGAGGGCCGAGATATCTCTCCAAAGGAGGGGCAAATTCCATCTTGATCACTCACATCCCACTCCATGTTTCATAGCAAACCCGAAAACTACCTTTATAACTACCCGATTACGGAATAGCGTTTGGTAGTCCCAAAGTAGGCTACTACACATGTTGGAATCCATGATGATCTCAGGTCTAAGGACTTTGTACCAACACTACCGAGACCAACTAATGGCACATTGATTCCTGTAGTGTCTCATGGTGGGTCTATCCAACAATGTGTTCTCTAACACATATGTCCATGTTTATTGATTTGGTATCTCCATACCCATGATCTATGAGACATGATCATCAATCAATAAACATGCCGATCTTAGAATCATATTTGTTCCAACAATATGACATATGATCGAGGATCGTTTAGAAATAGATTCATACATAAAGAGTCTCATAAATAAGTCACGTACTTATTGATCAATACAAGATGTCTATTTAATGGAACCTGAATAACACTTTATTCATTTATACATAAACATTGACGTGATATCCAACATCTCCATGTTGCCTCTAGGGCATATCACTAACAATCTCCCACTTGCACTAGAGTCAATCATGTAAGTATCTAATACCCATTGCTCTTGTGTGCGCCTCATGCTTCGGCCGAGGGAGAGGTTTTGTCGGCGGATCGGCTATGTTGAGATCCGTGTGCACTTTGCATATCTTGACATCACCTCTGTCCACTATCTCGCGGATGAGATGATATCGCCGAAGTATGTGTTTGGACTTCGATGTGACCTCGGCTCCTTGGCTTGCGCAATGGCTCCACTATTATCACAATAGAGAGACATTGGACCGTCGTACTAGTCATCACACCAAGCTCGAAACGAATTTCTTGATCCAAACAGCCTCTTTTGCGGCTTCGAAGCAGCAATGTACTCGACCTCCGTTGTAGAATCAGCAACGGATATCCGCTTGGAACTCTTCCATGACGCGCCTCCGTTCGGGCGAACACGAACCCGCATTGCGATCTATAATCATCCTTGTCTGTTTGGAAGCTAGCATCGGTGTAACCACTTACAACGAGCTCTTCCTCACCTCCATAGACTAGGAACATATCCTTAGTTCTTCTCAAGTACTTAAGGATATTCTTTACGGCATCCAGTGACCTTCACTGGATCCGAGTATCTCGCTCGTAGCACTCAAAGCGTACGAGACATCAGGCGTGTACAAAGCATGGCATACATGATGGATCCAATTGCCGAAGCATATGGAACCATACCCATCTTATTCCGCTCATCATGTGTCCGAGGACACCGATTCTTGCTAAGATTGATGCCATGTGACATAGGCAAGAAACCTTTCTTGGAATCATGCATGTTGAACCTTTTCAACACCTTGTCAATGTATGTACTTTGGCTTAATCCAATTAGCCTCTTGGATCTATCTCTATAGATCCGAATGCCCAATATATATGCTTGCCTCCCCTAAGTCTTTCATGGAAAAACTATTTTTCAATGAAGACTTGACGGATTCAAGCATAGGGATATCATTTCCAATCAGTAATATGTCATCCACATATAAGATTAGAAATACAATTGCGCTCCCACCGACCTTTTTGTAAACACAGGCCTCTTCTTCGTTTTTGATGAAACCAAACCCCTTGATTACTTCATCAAAACGAATATTCCAACTCCGAGATGCTTGCTTCAATCCATAAATGGATTTCGTAGCTTGCATATCTTTCCAGCGATTCGGATCGATAAAACCCCGAGGTTGTATCATGTATACATCCTCGCTTAGGTTTCCATTTAGGAAAGACGTTTTGACATCCATCTCGCCATATCTCATAATCGAAATATGCAGCAATCGCTAGGATAATCCGAATAGATTTAAGCATTGCGACGGGAGAGAAGGTTTCATCATAATCAACTCCTTGAATCTGTTTAAAACCTTTCGCCACCAATCGCGCCTTATAGATGTGAACATTTCCATCCATATCGGCCTTTTTCTTAAAAACCCATTTGCACTCAATGGTTTTGACACCATCAGTGGATCAACCAAGTTCCAAACTTGATTGTCGTACATGGATTCTATTTCGGATTTCATGGCTCCAAGCCACTTGTTGGAATCAGTCCCACCATCGCTTCCTCATAGGTCTTAGGTTCATCGTTGTCCAAAACAATATATCACATTGTTCCGCACTGTGTACTGTCGGTGCACGACGTGATCTTTCGGACCTCCGTGGGGCTGGTGTATCTACAAGCGGTGGCGCAACACTTTGCTCCTCTGTTGTGGTTCCGTGGTCGCCGAAACATTTTCCGGTGTTTCTTGAACTTCTTCAAGATGCACCCTGCTCCCACTAACCCTTCTTGAAAAAACTCTTTCTCCAAGAAGACACCGTGTCGGGCGACAAACACTTTGCCTTGTTCCCGATTATAAAAGTAATATCCCTTAGTTTCCTTAGGATATCCCACAAAGAAGCACTTGTCGATTTGGGTGTGAGCTTGTCGATAAACGTTTTACATAAGCTTCGCATCCCCAAATTTTGAGAAAAGACAAACTAGGGGTTGCCCCTGTCCATATCTCATATGGTGTCTTTTCAACCGACTTAGATGGAACTCTATTTAGTGTGAGCGCAGTGTTTCAAGAGCATATCCCCGAAGGATAACGGTAGATCACTTTGGCTCATCATCGACCGCACCATGTCCAACAAGGTGCGATTTCTCCGTTCGGACACTCCGTTCCATTGCGGAGTTCTGGCGGAGTCAATCGTGGAACAATTCCACAATCTTTCGATGATTACCAAACTCTTGGCTCAAGTATTCCCTCCACGATCCGATCGTTGAAACTTGATTGTTTTCCCTAAATGATTCGTACTTCATTCGGAATTCTTTGAACTTTTCAAAGGATTCGGACTTATGCCTCATTAAGTAGATATAACCATATCTACTAAAGTCATCGGTAAAGGTAATGAAGTATTGATAACCACCTCGGCCGTTGAGCTCATTGGTCCACATACATCGGTATGTACGAGTGCCAATAAGTCACTTGCTCTCTCACTATGTCCCGTGAAAGGTGCCTTTGTCATCTTACCAAGTAAACAAGACTCACATGTCTCAAATGATTCAAAATCAAAAGAGTGAAGCAATCCATCCTTATGGAGCTTCTCCATGCGTTTCTTATTTATATGGCCTAAGCGACAATGCCGATAAACGTGGGGTTTATATCATTAGAGAGTTGCCTTTCGTATTAATGTTATAGATGGGAGACGCTTCAAGATTCAAAACGTATAATCCATTCACCAATGGAGCATGAAAATAGAACATATCTCGAGATATATTGAACAACCATTGTTCATTGATCTAAAATCATATCCTTCCGCTTGCAAACATGAAGCGGAAATAACGTTTTGACATAGTGTTGGAACACAATAACAATTATTTAATTCCAAAACTAATCCTGAATGTAGATGAAGTGGTACTGCGTGCCGACAAGAATCGTAGCAACGCTTGCTCCATTGCCGACGCGCAGTTCACCTCGCCCCTTCTCAATCCTCTACTTCTTCTCATTCCCTGCAATGATTTGCAAATATGAGCTACCGATCCGGTATCAAATACCCAAGAGTCGTAGGTGAAGTAGCAAGATTAATGTCTATAACATTAATACCGGCGAAGTCGTACTTTGCTTCTTCTTGAGATCCTCCATGTACTTCTTGCAGTTCCTTTTCCAGTGGCTGTCTCCTTGCAGTAGAAGCAAACGGCATCCGATGCCGCCGACCCTTCTTGCCCTTCTTTGCATTAGAGGCACTCGCGATCTCATCGGGAGTTAACTTCCTCTTGGTGCAAAGTTTCTTGACAGTGGTTTGCGCTTAGCCTTCGCATCATCATCACATGATGATCATTTTTCGGATACTCTCCTCATGTCTTTAGCATCCCATGCAATTCAGCCAAGGTCCTATCCATATTGTTCATGTGATAATTTAATATGAATGGCTCGAAGCTCGGAGGGAGCGGCGGAGAATCACATCGCAGCCAACTCTTGGCTAAGGGGAAAACCCAGTTTTCCGGACTCTCAATGTAGCCAATCATCTTTATCACATGCGGACGACGGGATTCCCTCAACAAGCTGCACGCAAACAAGGACTTTGAGGTGTTGAACCTCTTGGCCCGAGCTTGGTTCTCAAACATGCCACGCAGTCCCGAATAATAGTGTGAGCATCGTGCTCTCATATTGCTTCAAGCTCGGGGACATTGTAGCAAGCATGAGACAGACTTATATCTAGGGCATCATTAGTGTGCTTCTCATAAGCCCTCCGTGCGGTTGCGGTGGCATTAGTTGGCAAATCCTCGGATAGGGTACTTCAAGAACGTACTCCTTACGCTCTTGCTTGAGAACAATTCTCAAGTTGCGATACCAATCCATAAAGTTTGTTCCATTTAATTTTTCCTTTTCGAGAATAGATCGCAAATTAAAGGTACTGGGTGTAGTATTAGCCACCATTTATTCTACAACGAAAAAGCAAAGTTTAGCACAATGTTTATGCTATGTCTATTGTTAAACAATTTAACATTAGACTCCCATTACGTATTTTCCACCTTCCCTCTAGGTTACGTATTGGGTCAAGATCCACATGTTAATTAATTTTCTAGTGAGCTTTGGCATCACCGCTAGAAAATTAGTAACATCGGTAAGCAACACCTTGCTAATCACATCTCTATGTGACTCTTGTTGTTGGTGTGGCATCTCCATGCCCGGCGCCAACCTATGCCCCAAGGCCCAAAACTGTTTTGATAGCCTTGTTAAGTAAACCAAATGCTCCGCATGTATATGTCGACATATACCCCCTCGTGTTATGATAGAGAATGGCACTCTGCTTTGGCGGACCCACCATTGACGAGCATAACGGTGACGGGTGCAACATTTGGAAGGGCATCATTACTACTTAATTTTGAGAGGATGCTATCCTATCAAACATATCACATATGAAAGCAAGAAGAATAGCATATAATGAAATAGTATGGCCCCCTTCACATGGTGATCTCCATCTCCATGTCGGCGCTGAGGATCTCCATCTTCGGCACCATCTTCCAAGTGTCGAATGCTTGATATCTTCAAACTAAGCTACTACTATAGAAGCTCTAATTGAAGATTACATCGACTCGCAGGTCGTGAAAGAATATTACAAGCATTGCACGTATGAAAGAATATGACGGGGATTGCACATATGAAAGAATATTACATGCATCACATGCATCTCATACATACAATAGGGCCATACCATCTCAAAGCATTCTCTGCAAAAACAAGTTAGGCGTAGAAACGTTTTGTACCTATCGCAGAGATACGACATCGAGACGACCTATAAGGGGGTACGCTATCTCGAACCCAACTCAAACCGAGTTATTTGGAAATTGCTTCGACGTAATCACATTACGTCGTTCCGATACACTATCAAGGAACACAATTACCATCTACTCTCCTCAACGAGATCCCGTAAAACCGATTGATCTAATCAACCCGTGCGCAAAACTTGTTCCAGATCCAATCTAAAACCCGAACTAAGCAAGATTAGCTCGATACCACCGAAGGGTTACGCGGAGGCTACGCTAGCCGAAAACAAAAACTTTTACCGCGCAAACCGGAACACTTGCAAGTAAGGGGCCGATAGATCGTTACCGATTGGAGTAGAGTGCAGCGGAATAACCAATCAGGGCAATCCGATCCGAAACAGTGTAGCCGATTCCCGAAGAGAGCCGATTCGCCAATCGGCCGATTCGAGTCGTTCGGCCGCGTTCTCACGCCTCGCTCCGATGCGCCCGACCGCGCCGATTCCACCACGCCGATCGCTCCGATTGCGGTCGATCCGAAGCCGATCAACGGCGCGCAACGTAGCGGCGCCTCTACCGGTATCCACACGTCCGGGGACGAACGCCGTACACCCGTGTGCTAGCACGCGATGCAAGGCTAGGGTTTGGCTCGAAAGTGGGGAGGGTTTCCGTGGAGATTGATCTCGGCGACTTCGTTGCACGCGATGCAATTGATGTCTCTTCAGCTCTCCACCCCTCCCTCCTTTATATAGAGTTGGCCGACGGGACTAGTGGCCGATTAGGACTCTATTTTGAATCGATCTCATCCGTATCTCATAGAGTTGGCCGCCCATACGTCGTAAGCCCATAGGACTCTATCCGATCGGATCCCTATCCGATCGAGCCGTATCCGAGTCCAACTTGAATATCTATTCTATCCCCTTAAGCGTGCGACCACGTAGGTTCAGGTATACTCGGTTTCGGCTATAGTCTAACTTAGCCGATCGTCGGCTCGAGTCCAACTCAGCCGACCCGTCAACACGGCACCTAGCAGCACATATTGACACCATAGTATACAAGAATAATATCGGCTCGAACCTGTAATGTGTACACAAATCCCTTTGCCTCACGATACCGGCTAAGCTATAGGCAAGATGTGTGCCATCCCTTCAATAGCTTAACCATTCACTCGAACCGTATTGGATTATCCGTCCGTTGATTGACTCCTCAATCAACTTAGCATGGCCATGCATTTCCATAATCCATTACCTCGAGGGGCCCAGAGATATCTCTCCAAAGGAGGGGCAAATTCCATCTTGATCACTCACATCCCACTCCATGTTTCATAGCAAACCCGAAAACTACCTTTATAACTACCCGATTTACGAATAGCGTTTGGTAGTCCCAAAGTAGGCTACTACACATGTTGGAATCCATGGTGATCTCAGGTCTAAGGACTTTGTACCAACACTACCCGAGACCAACTAATGGCACATTGATTCCGTAGTGTCTCATGGTGGGTCTATCCAACAATGTGTTCTCTAACACATATGTCCATGTTTATTGATTTGGTATCTCCATACCCATGATCTATGAGACATGATCATCAATCAATAAACATGCCGATCTTAGAATCATATTTGTTCCAACAATATGACATATGATCGAGGATCGTTTAGAAATAGATTCATACATAAAGAGTCTCATAAATAAGTCACGTACTTATTGATCAATACAAGATGTCTATTTCATGGAACTGAATAACACTTTATTCATTTATACATAAACATTGACGTGATATCCAATATCTCCATGTTGCCTCTAGGGCATATCACTAACAAGATCGTCCGGCTGCACGTAGATCCTGTTTCCTTTTGTCAGCCTCGTCCTTGCGTTGTTTCTCCTCCTCGGCTGTCTTGCGCTCGAGCTCTACCCTGGCTCGCTCCTCTTCGGCAAGCCTTCTGGCCATGGCTGAGTCGGACTCATCTGGTTCGGCCATGAGGACGTCGAAGCACTTCGGCTCACAGTCCATGCGGCAGTCAGAGTTGTCGGCTTCGTCAGAAGGGATGCCGTAGAGATTGTCGAAGCCGACGGAGCTGAGGTATCCATTGAGCTCTGAAGATGAGCAGGAGCCGAATGACGGGAGGATGACAGCGACCTCCCTTGATCCTAGGTAACCCGGATCTGGATCGTTCCAGTCCGAGTCAGAGCTTGGGGGAGTAGGCTCGTCCGAGTGGATTGTCGCCGTCTCGGGGGAGAGAAGTTTGCTGTAGATCTCGGCGGCATTTGGTAACCCAAACGGCACCAAGAGGTCTTCGTCAGAATAGATCGATTCCGTCGGGGAGGCGAGAAGGTTGGCGCAGATTTCGGCGGTATTCGGTAATCCGAATGGTGCCGAGTGAAGTCCGTCGTCGGAGAAGGTAGATTGCATCTTGGCCTTCAAGATGTTGTCAAAGATCTCGGCGCTGTTGGGGAGCCCGAATGGCGCCGAGTAGGTCTTTCCCTCCGACTGGTTTGAATCCGAGTCGAAGGAGGAGTCGTCGGCGAAGTTGGCGGCGAAGTCGCCGAGTCTTGAGGGGGATCCCATCACGCTTGTCGGCGAGATTGTTGAAGAAATCTCGATGCGCGTCCCCTACCTGGCGCGCCAACTGTCGAAACTTGGTTTCGGCAATATATTCTCTGGGGTCGCAGTCGAGATCGCCAAGCACAATGGGTTAGGAGGAAAAGAAGATTTAGACAGGTTCAGGCCCTCTCGTGAGGTAATACCCTACTCCTGTTTCGGTGGATTCGATCCGCCGAGTGTCTTTATTGATCTCGTGTGTCTAAAGCTCTTGCTTATGAAATCGTGTCTCAGATCTAGTGTTGGATCTCTGATCTCCTATCGGAATATCCCTCAAGGGACGCCCCTTACCCCCCTTATATAGTCTTGGGAGGAGGGCTTACAAATCGGAAACCCTATCTTATTCTAAGTTGGTTTCCTCAATCTTACCAAACCGTGACTATAGGCCGATTGCCTTATCTCTATCGGCAACCGTAACACCCAAGTCAAGTTCGGCTTACAGATATAGCAGGCGCAATTTATCCCTACCTCCAGTCGGATAAGCTTGCCATGTAGATACCCGATTGCCATAATCTCCACAAGTTTCTTCCATCTATCTGCAACTAATCTGCTTTTGTCTACGTTTTCCTCCCTTCTTATTTTATTACAACAAACACTATCAAATTTCATAGATCTGATGGATTTTAGAGTTGGTAGCTGAATCTAGCATTCCTAATGCTACTGCAGCTGGAGCTTCAAGGTAAGACCAGCAAGGAAAACAACATAATTTTTTGTGATTTCGGGCACCGCTTGTAGTCTTACACTAATTTATACAATATCTTTGTTCTTTGTTTTCATTTATTAGAGAAGTTCATCAAATTTCTGTATTTTCATTATATATATACACACACATATTTCTGTATCCGTGTTTTTCTAAAAAGTGTCGTGTATCCATATCTGAAAACATAGTTTGGAGAAACAAGGTCTTATAAGTTGGTTTCACTCTTGCTCAACTAGTAAGAGTGCACATAGTAACTCATAGGCCACATTCAAATTATGCCATGATGTCACCAACTTACCTGCATAGCCACACAAGCTTATAGACAAATGTCTAGCAACGTGTCCCTTTTTACATGTGTCACACGTCATATGTCCGAACACTGACCGAGTCAACTTTGATATCATTTGTAACAGTCCGCCAGCCCAGCCCATCCGATGGGCCCCTCCTTACACATAGAATCCCACTTATAATTTTGTCCTTGTTTCGTGTAAATAGGTTAAGCCGAAAGTGATATGGTTAAAGAAATAATGCCTTATAAGTTTGTCTCATTTTTACTCAATTAGCAATATAGTACTCAGTGACAGACCCAAGAATTTTTAATAGCCTGCACGAACCACGAACAAATTAATCGATAATAACAATCATGCAAACATATCAATCACACATTATACATAAAGTTTTAAACTCAAAGTCATTGTTCAATAAACATACCTTAAAGTACGGTTAAGGTTACGAGATGGTTATATCTTTCGAGTCTTAATATTTTTTGAAACCGTTGAAGAATAGTAGCTTCATCAAATGATTTGAATAGTTCTCGTTCAATGTATCAAACCATCGAGTGATTGATCCAATTATTTTGGATTGTCTTCACTCAATCTTTGGAGGTCTAGTTAGTGGTCACAGATAAAGACAGGAAATTAATTCACAGTTGGATCTAGTGATAGAAATATAATTCATAAAACAGCACAGCTTACCTTCCCTGGTGAATTCTTTGCATAGTAATGATCCGAAAAATCTTGAACAACATCAAATTGGTTAAACAAATTGTAACCATCACTTTCAGATCCATATTTTGTCCTTGTCATTGATGATATAACACATAAACATTCAGGCTCATGTTTTTGCACCGATAACACAATACCATTTCCACTTTGAAAAGGGATCCAAAAGGCTGTTGTTTGTACTGACATTTGCAGTAGGGAGTGGAGTGTCAACTGAAAGCCAGTAGAGTAACTAATTTCAAACCACGATGTTATAAAAAAATGCACATCAATCTTAAAGACAGAGATACTGAATGAGATATTGAAGCTCATTTAACTGTAAGAAAAGTTCACTTGCATCAATACTAACTACTGCTAGCAAAGCAAATATCTTCGGTTGACAGTGCCGCCCCGCCCTTCTACTGCCGCCGCAGCGCCCGCTTGAATCCTGATGCCGCCATGGCGCCCTCCTGATGCCACGACGCTCGCCTGATGTACATCTCCCGACGCCATCGCGGCCCGCCTGCTGCCGCCGCCTCGCCTGCCTGATGTCGCCGCGGCGCTGCCCGCACGCCGCCCTGCCGGACGCGACGGAAGCGTCGCCCCGTGGCCTGCTCCCGTTGGCGTGCCGACTCGGCCGCCTGCTGCCACCGTCCCTGCTGCTGCTACCGACGCAAGCGTCGTCCTGCCGTCTGCTGCGCCGTCTTCCTTCCTAGGGATGAAAACGATCGGAAACGATCGGTAGAAGGCTTCACCACTTTCACTTTCATATTTTTTTTATCAAAAACGAAAACGATACGATACTATCGAAAACGACAACGGTGTTGGTAATCCGATAATACCAGAAACGAAACTATACGATTGAAAACACATCAATAACGATCGAAACCTATCAAAGCGGTATTTCAAAAACGATAAACCACATCAAACATGAAACCATAAATCCGTAGAGCACATCGCTAGCTGTATTTCATCTCATATGACATAAGCAAGAACCGCTAATTAAGACAATAATTCAATCATTCATAGCACATAGTCGCATACATGACACGTCATAGATAGACCCATAGTACTATGCATAATTCATTAACCATGTTCTAAGTCACATCACGCATAGCCAAATAGCTTCAATGGAGGGGGGTTGCAGGCTATCTACAATTGTACCTCAGGCATATCAGCTTCATCACATGCCACATCATCATCACGTCTCATTTCTAAAAATTTGTCCTACAGTTTGCATTGAAAATTATGTCAATACTCATACAATCACACTATCATACAAACAATTGTTTTGTAGCCATATATTATATATAAGAACAAAAGGTAGAAGAAAGAATAAGAAACCTCAAGCATCATGTTGTTCTTAATGGCACCAAGAATTTTAAGATCACCAGGCAGTGAAGAAATATTCTTAGAACCTGTAAATTAAAAGGCATGGTTAGCTATTAGTCATTCGGCTGTACATTTAAAACCAACTATGAGTAATCAGTTTGAACTCTCACCTCATCTAGTTGCAATTATTCAATCTTTAGTACAAACAAGTGCCTCTACCATTTCAGAGTCGAGGCGACTGCGATATGGATCAACGACACGACCACCGGCACTAAATGCAGATTCACTGGCAACTGTTGACACTTGCATTGCCAACACATCACGAGCAAGTAGGGATAGTGTGGGATATTCTTCCTTCTTAGTTTTCCAATATGCCAAGATATCAAATTTATTCTGCTCAGCTTTAGAAGCCCTCACTGGTGGTTCCGCTAAGTATCTATCCAATTCATTTAATCCTCCACCAGAAGGTTCATAACCATCTGTCTGACTTTCAAATAGGTACCTATCAAGCTCAGTATCTATGCTATCAATAAACTCATCTACAGGCAACCTAGAACCATGTGTTGTACTGCTCTTTGAAGGTGTAGCAGTAGCAGATATACATAGAAATGATACATATTTCTTAGGACACCAATAAACTTGTCAATTTCAGTTTGGTGGGAGTCTGTATATATTTTTTTCAAGTAAAATTCTATAATTTTTTTCTTGAATCTAGGATCGAGAACATTTGCTATAGCAAGTGCAACATTAGACTTTTTCCAGTATTTATCAAACTTCACACTCATAGAAGCTGCCATTTCACAAATAATGGGATCATCACTAGTGCACCAATCAGACAACAATATCTTGATCTCACAAAAACCTCTAAAAAATAAATTTGTCATTGGATATGTAGTGCCAGAATATAACTCAGTGAGATCAAAGAATTTTTTTAAGAAAGGCAGCAGAACTTGTGCCTTGTCCCATTCACAAGGTGAAGGAGCAATACTGTCATACCTGTGGCGGTCAACAGATATTAGCCTCTCAAAAGCAGCCTTATAATAAAGAGCATCTCTCAACATTAAATATGTTGAATTCCATCTTGTACTAACATCTAGTGAGAGAGAAGACTTTGTGTTCAACCCACACTCTATAGCACACTTTAAGAACTCCTCCCACTGCACTGTAGACCCCTTAATAGCAAGTACAAATGCTCTAATCTTTTCAGTTGCAGAGGCAATCACACGCATACCATCTTTAACCACCAAGTTGAGGATGTGGTTGGCACATCTCACATGAAAAAATAGCCCATCACACACTAATTGACTATGTTTGCTGAGTTCAGAGATTAGATCCTTAACAGCAACTTCATTTGCAGAAGCATTATCCAAAGTCAAAGAAAACATCTTTTTCTCAACATACCATTTCAAAAGACAAGAACTAATTGTATAGGAAAACCTCTCACCAGTATGTTGCCCTTCAACATGGAAGAAATTAATTATTCTGTTTTGAATTTTCCAATCGTCATCAATCCAATGAAGAGTGAGACACATATAACCCTTGTTCTGGTTGGATGTCCACATATCCATAGTTACACTAAAACGGCTCTGGATGGTTTTGAAGTATGCATATAACTTGTCCTTTTTAGCCAAATAATACTCATAAATTTCCTTTCTAATAGTGACACGAGACTTCAAAGGATAATTTGGATGCATGGATTTGACCCATTCTTGAAAGTATTTATGCTCAACCATATTAAAAGGATACTCATGTACAATCATGGCTTCATAGAACATCTTTACGCTTGCTTCTTGATCATACTTGTAAGGTTGAACAATAGCGATGCTAGTCTCTTTATCACTTTTTGTTGTGAGCTGTTGCTGTCCTTTCTTAACACTGTGATAATTTGCAAGATGGGTCCAAAACCCATTAGTTCCAAATTTACTCTCGGCTCTATGTTTGCTAGTCTTATTTTTGCAACCTTTGACATTGCACTTTACCCAAAGCTGCTGTTCCTCCTTGCCATCCACCGTTACTGTCACCCAGTACTTGGTGAAAGTATTGCCACACTTCACATGTGGCCTTCTTTGCCCTTTTGTTAGCAGGCTGGTCATTCTCATCATCACCGTCCACATTGATGGCATCATTAGCACCACCATTGGTTGCATCAATTTGCACTACAGCTCTCTCTAATGGATGTGTTGATGCTGGTGCTGCTGAGGAAGCATCAGCAGATATACCAACATTCCCGGCTACATCACTTGGAGCCGACATCGCTTTGTTTTGAGTACCTATCAAATAAATGGAATTATTTAATCTCAAATTGTAACCACAATAGTATTGGAAAAGAGTCAAAATTGGAGCAGGCAGGAGAGTGCGGCGGGGACGCGGGCGGGGGCTACGTGGCCGGCTCGGTTTGCGGTAGAGATACGGCAAACAATTGGTTTTTTAAAGAACTGATGCCTATAATTATATTACATGGTGACAGTTTTTTAAAAAATCAATACTAATACTATTAGTGTCGGTTTTTATATATAAACGATATATATAGTTGCTCAAAAGTGTTGATACTATATTTTCCCGTAGAGATGAAAACAATCAATTGGCGTTGATTTTAAATGAACTAGCCGGTCTCTATTAGAGGTTTCATTGTAGTGATATATTAACGTATACGGATTAAAAAGGAGATCTAACTACAGCTAGCTAGTAATATATGTATAAATATAATTGATCTTGATGTATATATATATGCGCACTGTATATATATACTGATGGTCGACCATGCATGTGAGCTCAACTATACTATTATTAGTACTGTATCTTGCTTGTGCACCTAAACCCACAGTAGCTGACAGATCGACGCATATATTATTGAATGATCACTATACATAGCTCTACTAACATATTCCAATGTTCATTTGACCACCATATTTCTACTAACATTTTCCAATGTTCATTTGACCACCATATTTTTGCTGGGTGCACGTGGTTGCTTGACTTCGAAGATGAGGTTGTCGCTGCAACAAAAAAAATTAGGAATACTATACCTCGCCGGCCGGCGCCCTCACCGCGCGCGCACGCGGTGAGCCCGCTGATGGACGTGTCGCCGGCTGCGGAAGCTCTCCACTCTCCTTCCTCCTCGCCGCGTGCGTGGTGAGCGTGAGCCTGCCCCTAAATGAAAACAAAATCACTGAATCCCAGATTACAGCCTAAATCAGTGCCGCAGCGCCGGAGACGAGACTTCACTTGACGCTTCAACTCATGGCCTATTGGGCTCATTGGTTTGTGACACTGTGAAAGAATAGGCCTATGGCTATGGGCTGGACCTACCTAGCTCATAGTATTCTTATAAATACGGTATTACCGATGATAAAATACCGACGAAATACGGTATTCTTCGAAAACGATCGGAAGAGTTGCAAATCGTTTTCGTTTTTGTTTTCATATTATTTTACCAATTTCGTTTTCGTTTTCTCGATAACCGATACTATTTTCGTTTAGCCCAAAAAGTCTGGTAAAATCTCGAAAACAATCCCCAAAAATCGAAAATTACCGTTTTTGTTTTCACCCCTATTCCTTCCGGTGCCTGCCTCGTTTCAGCCAAAAGTTATAGCCCACATATGACCTAGCCCAGTTACCAGGAATGGATGAGCCCAAACAGTGGCCCAGGCTAGCCGGGCCTTGAGCCCGCCACCAATGGTACTAACAAATACACATAGCACTTATAAGCGATATTTTAATTGGGCTAGGATGTATGCTCATGGTTGAGGGCAGCCACATGGCCAAGCCAGGTTTTTGAACTAGGATGACTCAGCTGGTTTAATCGATTAGCAAGGTGTTTTACTGGTTTATCCTCTGGTTTACTCACTTCTAAGCAGACTCGCTTCCAGTTTTCACATTTTCCACTTTCACCCAACAAATTAACCCTCAACCTCAACATCCTTGAGTACGTCACAGATCATTACCCCAAAATGATCCATAGCCTTCCGAACCCATTTTCCTTCCGTTCCAACTTCAATTTTTTCGTTTCCTTTTATCGTTTATTGATGATTACCCCAAATGATCCATAGCCTTCCGAACCCGTTTTCCTTAGTTCCAACTCCAATTTTTTTTTTCCTTTTAATGTTTATTTGTCAGATTTTTCTTGCAGGCTTATATATTGGTGTTGTCGTTGTGTGCGATCATGATTATAGACTTGAAGGAGTTGACATGAATCCATAAGGCTACATGCATTGAAATACCAATTTGCAACTGATCGGAACTAGAGTCTGAAGACACTCATTCTAACGTTCTCTGTGCAGAGCATAAGATAGCTATCGATGTTGTGTTCATCTTTGATTAAAGAATAACAGCCACTACCAACGAGTCAATTATTAGAGTGCGCAGTCCAGCTCATCAGCCGTGGGCCAGCCACCTCAAGTCCAATTGAGCCTGGTCCATCACAGGCCGAAACAAAAGTCACACCTTACTTTAAGACTTCTTTTATTTAGGTAGCAAAATACGTGCGTTGCGAAGGACGGCGACGAAGGGAGAGAAGCGGACGAAGGGCGAAAGTCCGGGTGACGGTGCAGGAGCTCCGAACGGTGACGGGAGGGAGGGGCGCAGTGCGGCGCGGATGGGGACGGAAGAGAGGACGCAGGAGGTCTTTTTTCATTCAAGCCCTTCTTTTCTTTTTACTTTTCTTTTTAATATTGGGACTGCGGGTTAATTTTATAAACACTCAAAGGGTTTTCTGTAAATAGCCTATTTTTCTTCTTTGGTTTTTTAAATAGCCAGGCGAACTGTGGGTTAATTTTAGAAAAACTCAAGGAGTTTTCTGCAAAATAACCAGGCAAAATAAAATTTGGGTGAAAACACTACTTGCTTTATAAATAACTATAAATTAGACTTATTGGCTTAAGCTTTTAAGTCAGTTTTTTATAAGTCAGTTGATTTAAAGTTCTAAGTTTAATGGTGGAGTCATCTCTCCACCTCATATAAACCAACAAAGATTTTTCAACCTAGGGTGGTTTGCTTTTGGTTTAACAGTGTAAGGGTGGCTTGTAGCTTTAAAAAAGTCAAATGAAAAAAAACAAAAGGGGCCTAATTCATGGGCCTTCACAACACACGACTAATCTAATAAGTAAGGATTATCACTGCCTATTAATTTATGCTACCCATCATCAATTATTGATATCGGACTAAACCCATCAGCCTCCCTACACATCGGGCCTAACAACCTTTCCCATTAAATCAACTCATGTGATCTCCCCAAGACTTTTTAGAGCATCCCAACAAATTCTCAAAAAAAAATTCTCAAAAAAGCTCATTTAGAGAATTTCGAAAAAGTTTAGAGAATGAAATCAAAAATTGATACGGCAGATTCTCAAAATTGATTCTCTATTTTTCCTTTTCCAATCACAAAACTCGTGTTTGCATCAGTATTCTACATCTATAGCAGCTGAAAAATAAATAGGCTTGGAGATTTCACTATGCCTGAGTAGTAGCAGCACCGATTTTTTTACATACACGGGTGACTAAACCGAGTAGCCAACTGATGCAGGCGGTGGCATGCGCCAAGATGGAGCGGCAAGCTTTTTCGATGAGATGTGGGATGACGGCAGGCGGCGCAGGCATCAGACGACGCAAATATGTTTTTTTCGTGTAGGCCTCGCAGTAAAATAATTCTTACGGTGACATGAGCTATTTTAGAGAACCAAGACTCTATTCTCAGTTTTGAGCATGAGATTTTGATTTTAGAGAACCTATAATTTTTGAGATCCATATTGAGTCTCAGTTGGAGCTAGTTTTTTAAAGAAAATTCTCTAAAACGGAATTAGAGATTCATTTAGAAACACTTTTGGAGATGCTCTTATAAGCCAAACCTAATAATCTCTCACACTGTATCAGAGCCTGCTATTGGGCTCTCTTATCGTGCAACCCATGAAAATTTTTATGAATTTTTGGCTTTACAAACCTAAACTTTCATACCACTTTTTAAAGTGCAGTCCGACCCAACACCCATGAGGCACCCTAGGTCATATTAGACATGCTTCATCACGTGCTCAATCAGAGTCACAACTTTAAAACCTGGGTCTACACAACTAAAACCAAAAAACTAGTACGGTGGGTAAAGACTACCCTATTTGGACTTCTCATCATCGATTACCGATGTGTGAAAAAACCCCAAAATAATTATAATATTTATTTTTATTATCTAGGTCATCTTAATCACACGGTTAAACTCATTAAATACTAATATGGTTTTATTTTTTAATTCCGTAGAGAAGTGTAACTTCAAGCGTCCTACATCAATGGAACAAATAACCGAACCAGGAGTACATTCTCCACGACCTGACCCATGGTAGTCAACGCAGGCATACATGCACAACTACACAAAAAGAAATGTGCTTCCCAACTGCAAAACTAAACGATATGTAAAAAAATAAAAATGCCAATTTTGCATCAAAAGTCATCGACCATACAGAGGCATGGTATCCCAATTCATCAGGAGATGGACCAGTAGCAATAGCAGAGTTATAACGACGACTATATTTGCATCACTGACTTTCTTCAATAATAATTTATTTAATGTTTGGATAAGATTCGGTCAACTGTCAATTTTATATTAGATTAAGCTTATAAAATTTATAAGAAGTTCAACAGTATTTTCGAGACAAATATATGCATCTTTTTATAAACTAAGCATTTAAGAAATATTGATGGTATGAGTTTTAAAAGTTTGATCAAATATTTTTTACTCGTCAAATATTTATGATCAAAAGAGTAATTTTATTCAGTTCTTTTGAAATTGTTTTACCCATTGTAACACCGTGCATTTTGCTAGTGGTAGTAAAAATGAATCCAAACATTTCTTTGTTTATCTAGAAGCTAGCGCATATATATGGCTATATGCTTATTGGGAAAAGTCCATTTATGGCCATTATTGAACTTAATTTTCTCAAAGTTTTTTTCATCATGAACTAAGACCCTTTTTTTCATCATTAATTCATGAACTGCCGAGCTAGCTCTTCGGCTGCAGGCCTACATGGAGTTCACTACTCCATGCACGATCGAGAGGTTTACATGTGCATAACCACATATAGTCAAAGGTAGAATTCAAGAACAGATCAGGTGTTGCATATTTAGGGGCAGGCCCACCGTAATTCGTATAACAAAAATTTTTATTTTTGAAAAATAGGTATGTAGAGATTATGACAATCGGGTATCTACATGGCAAGTTTATCCGACTGGAAGTAGGGATAGATTGCACCTGCCATATCTGTAAATCAAACTTGACTTGGGTGTTACGATTGCCGATAGAGATAAGGCAATCGGCCTATAGTCACAGTTTGGTAAGATTGAGGAAACCAACTTAGAATAAGATAGGGTTTCCGATCTGTAAGCTCACCTCCCAAGACTATATAAGGGGGGTAAGAGGCGTCCCTTGAGGGATATCAGAGATCAGATTCTAGATCAGAGATTCCGATAGGAGATCAACTTTTAGCCTTCAGCTTTAGATCACGAGATCAATAAAGACACTCGGCGGATCGAATCCACCGAAACAGGAGTAGGGTATTACCTCACGAGAGGGCCTGAACCTGTCTAAATCTTCTTTTCCTCCTAACCCATTGTGCTTGGCGATCTTGACTGCGACCCCAGAAATTATATTGCCGAAACCAAGTTTCGACAGTTGGCGCGCCAGGTAGGGGACCGCGCGTCGAGACTTCTTCAACAATCTCGCCGACAAGCGTGATGGGATTTCCCTCAGGATTCGGCGACTTCGCCGTCAACTTCTTCGACTCCTCCTCCTTCGACTCGGATTCAAACCAGTCGGAAGGAAAGACCCATTCGGCGCCGTTCGGGCTCCCCAATAGCGCCGAGATCTTCGACGACGTCTTGAAGACCAAGATGCGATCTGCTCGCTCCGACGACGGACTTCACTCGACACCGTTCGGATTAACGAACACCGCCGAAATCTGCGCCAATCTTCTCGCATCCCCGACGGAAGCGATCTACTCAGATGAAGATCTCTTAGTGCCGTTTGGGTTACGAAACGCCGCCGAGGTTTTCAGCAAACTTCTCTCCCCCGAGTCGGCGACGACCCACTCGGAGGAGCCCATACCCCAAGCTCTGACTCGGACTGGAACGATCCAGATCCGGGTTACCCAGGATCAAGGGAGGTCGCCGTCATCTTCCCGTCTTTCGGCTCCTGCTCATCTTCGGAGCTCAACGGATACCTCAGCTCCGCCGGCTTCGACAACCTCTATGGCATCCCTTCTGACGAAGCTGACAACTCCGACTGCCGCATGGACTACGAGCCGAAGTGCTTCGACGTCCTCATGGCCGAGCCGGACGAGTCCGACTCAGCCATGGCCAGAAGGCTTGCTGAAGAAGAGCGAGCCAGGGTGGAGCTCGAGCGCAAGACGGCCGAAGAGGAAAAACAACGCAAGGACGAGGCTGACAAGAGGAAGCAGGATCTACGTGCAGCCGGACGATCTGCCCAGGAGGCCATACTCCAAACACGGGTTCGCAACACCAATATCTTCCAGACACCCCAGCAGAACGTTGTTGCCGCACTCACGCTCTTGGACACCATCATGGAGACGGCTCCCGCCAACATGACTCCTATACTCGACAAGATCAAGACCATCGTTGCTGCCACAGCTAACGGCCACCCCACCACCTCGGCACGAAGGCCGACTGAATCTGTGGCCGAAACACCAGACAAGAGTCGGCTTCCGCCTCTAAGGTCAGGAGACTATAAGAGGCCCGAGCCAGATCGATCGACGACCAGGCCAAGAGGCCCACCCCGCGAGTCCACGCTGAAATACCGGGAGCAGACGGCCGACTCCCGCGACAGACGACATGGACGTCCACCCGTCCACCACCGAGCCCGCCGCAACGAGTTCCGGCTATCCAACCAGCCAACCGAAGACCCCGCCGAGTGATGCAGAAAGTCCTCGATCGCCGCTACCGGGAGCGCGACCGACGCACTCGGGAAGATCGGAGGATCACCCGATAGCGGCGACGATGGAGTACCAGCCTTCACTCGGGAACTCCGCCGAGTGCACTGGCCGAGTGGCTTTAAGCCCACAGGGATTGAAAGGTACGACGGTAAGACCGACCCTGAATCTTGGCTAACTGTATACACCCTCGCCATCCGAGCTGCAGGTGGCGACAACAAGGCTATGGCCAATTACCTGCCCGTGGCCCTCGCAAACTCAGCCAGAAATTGGCTCACGAGCCTCGCCAAGAGGCTCAATCGGCTCGTGGAGCGAGCGAGGGACCACTTCATCGCCAACTTCCAAGGTACCTTCGAGAGGCCCGGCACACACTTTGACCTTTACAACGTCATCCGAAGCCGGACGAGCCCCGAAGGATTATATTCGTCGTTTCTCCGAAAACGCAACAAGATCCCGAATATCACCGACGACATCATCATCGCCGCCTTCCGGAAGGGAGTCCGTGATGAGCTGCTCATCGCGAAGTTCGGGCGCAAACCACCGAAGACGGTGAAGCAAATGTTCGAGACGGCGAACTCGTACGCCAAATCCAATGACGCCATTAAGGCCGCCCGTCAAGACCGGCCCGATAGAAGGGAGGACAAGCAAGCGGGAGGAAGCCGTAATCCTAAGAAGGATGGCGGCAACAACGGCAACCGGGGCGAAAGATCGCAACCGCCGATCGAGGACTTAGTCGCCGCAACCTCCAACACTCAACGCCGTCCCGAGTCGCCGCCTACGACGCCATCATGAACGCCCAGTGCACCCATCATCCGAATCATAAGCACGCGGCGAAGGACTACTTTATCTACAAGCAGTTCGCCGAACAGTACGTGGCGCAGCTCAACAAGAAGCCGACGACGAGGCTGGCCCGTCGGCCAAAAAGAACAACGCGGCTGAAAATGCCGAACCTTTTCAAGACCTAGTGGGGAGCTCAACCACATCTTCGGGGTCCGCTAGCCTATGAGTCCAAGAGGAAACAAAAGCTAAGCCGCCGGGAGGTCAACGCGGCTCAACCCGAAGTCCCTCAATATCTGCGATGGTCGGAAGTGGCCATCACCTTTGACCGCTCGGATCATCCTGACCGAGTGGTTCACCCAGGGCGCTATCCACTCGTCCGGACCCCGTGGTCCGCAACATCGGGCTTAAGCGCGTCCTCATCGATGGGGCAGCGCCCTCAACATCCACGCTTGCCAAGACCATGGATGAGATGCGAGATCCCGAGGCCGGCGAAGGCAAGCTCGCCCCTTCCACGGAGTTATCCCGGGCTATCTTTAACACCACTCGGGCATATCTCCCTCCCGGTCACCTTCGAGCCCGAGAGAACTTCCGAACGGAGAACGTCACCTTTGAGGTGGCCGACTTGAAACAACATATCACGCCATCATCGGAAGGCTGCGCTTGCCAAGTTCATGGCGATCCTCACTACACCTACCTTTGCATGAAGATGCGGGTCCCAACGGCGTCATCACCCTTCGCGACGACGTGAAGCAAGCCTTCACTGCGATAAGGAGAGCTGCGACATGGCCCAATCTCGCGAGAGATTACGTGGCCAACAAAAGTCCGATTGGCTGCATCAACCGGCAGAGGGCGAAGTCCCCGCGAGAATATGGCCAAATCGGGATCCGGCGACGCCAAGACCAAGAAGATCTCCCTTGATCCGTCGGATCCCTCGCTCGTAATCGGCGCGACCTAGATCCCAAATAGGAAAGCGCGCTCGTCACCTTCCTCCAAAATAATAAAGATGTTTTTGCTTGAAAACCATCCGATATGCCTGGAATTCCTAGGAAGGTGATCGAGCACTCTTTGAACGTCAAAGATGACGCCAAACCGATAAAACAACGATTACGCAGATTCGCGCAGGATCGAAAAGACGCTATCAAAGAAGAACTCGCAAAGCTCTTGGCTGCCGGCTTCATAAAAGAAGTCCTTCATCCCGACTGGTTAGCCAACCTAGTCCTGGTCCGCAAGAAGACGGGGCAATGGCGCATGTGTGTTGACTATACTGACCTCAACAAAGCCTGCCCCAAAGATCCGTTCGGGCTGCCTCGCATCGACCAAGTCGTCGACTCAACAGCCGGCTGCCAACTCCTGAGTTTCCTGGACTGTTACTCGGGCTATCACCAAATTAGCCTAAAAGAATCCGACTGCCTGAAGACATCGTTCATCACGCCGTTTGGGGCCTACTGCTACATTACCATGCCTTTCGGCCTGAAAAACGCCGGAGCCACGTACCAACGCATGATCCAGAGATGTTTCCAGACGCAGATCGGCAAGAACGTTGAAGCTTACGTCGACGATGTTGTCATCAAGACCAAGCAGAAAGAAGACCTGATCGCCGACTTAAAGGAAACCTTTGCGAACATCCGGGCCTTCAGAATGAAGTTAAACCCGGAGAAGTGCACTTTCGGTGTTCCATCAGGCAAACTGCTCGGCTTCATGGTGTCACATCGCGGCATTGAAGCAAATCCAGAGAAGATCAACGCCATCTTAAACATGAAACCCCGAGTAACCGAAAGACGTCCGAAGCTCACGGCTGCATGGCGGCACTAAGCCGTTTCATATCCCGACTCGGCGAACGAGGCATGCCCTTCTTGATCGCTAAAGAAGACAGACGATTTCCAGTGGACCGCGGAAGCCAACAAGGCCTTTGAAGATTTCAAAGAGTTCCTTACGACGCCGCCCGTCGGCCTCGCCTCAACCCGGGAACCTCGCTGCTGCATGCGTTTCAGCCACTCACCAAGTGGTTAGTACGGTCCTTGTGGTCGAACGCGAAGAAGAAGGACGGGCCCAGAAGATTCAAAGGCCAATCTACTTTGTTAGCGAAGTATTGGCAGGAGCTAAAATTCGCTACCCTCAGGTACAAAAGCTGCTCTATGGTGTCCTAATAACCACGAGGAAATTGGCACACTATTTTCAGGGTCACTCGGTCACCGTCGTCACCTCTTTCCCACTCGGCGATGTCATCCACAACCGCGAGGCAACCGGACGCATCGCCAAGTGGGCCCTAGAGCGATGCATTGGACTTGACTTTTAAGGCAAGGACGTCCATAAAGTCACAAGCCTTGGCAGACTTCCTGGCCGAGTGGACTGAACAGCAAGAGAACGAGCCTCGGGAAAACCTCCAACACTGGACCATGCACTTCGATGGATCCAAGAGAATCACCGGCTTGGGAGCGGGAGTCGTGCTGATCTCCCCGACTGAGGAAAGGCTAAGATATGTCCTTCACCTCCACTTCTCCGCCTCACACAACGTTGCCGAGTACGAAGCTCTTCTACATGGACTGCGCCTCGCAGTCTCACTCGAGATACGACGGCTTATTGTGAAAGGCGACTCCCAGCTGGTCGTCAATCAAGTGATGAAAGACTGGTCCTGCCTAAACGACACTATGGAGGCCTACCGACAAGAGGTCCGCAAGCTTGAGGACAAGTTTGATGGGCTCGAACTCTCTCATGTCCTGAGACATAACAACGAAGCTGCCGATGAGCTGGCACAGTTCGGATCTAAGCGCGAAGCTGCCCCAACAGACGTCTTTGTCGAACATCTCTACGAACCAACCATCACGGCAAAGACAACTCTCACCGAGCAAACCACGAACGAAGTCGCCATGACCGATACCAACTGGAGGACGCCGCTCATCAAATTCTTAACCCAGCAAGAGCTGCCGGATGACCGGGATGAAGCGGAACGCGTCCGGCGTCGTTGCCAAGCATACGTCATGGTTGACTCCGATCTATACAAGAGAAGCCCCTCTGGAATTCTAATGAGGTGCATCACACCCGAAGAAGGGAAGCAGCTACTCCAAGACATCCACTCGGGCATATGCGGAAGCCACGCGGCAGCACGCACTCTAGTTGGCAAAGCTTACAGGCATGGTTTCTTCTGGCTTACTGCGGTCTCTGACGCGGATAAAGTCGTACGAACCTGCGAAGGCTGCCAGTTTTTCGTCCGACAAAGCCATGTTCCGGCCCAGGAGCTCCAAACAATCCCACTTTCCTGGCCGTTCGCGGTATGGGGGCTGGACATGGTTGGCCCTTTCAAAAAAGTTCCAGGAGGATTCACACACCTCTTCGTCGCAATCGACAAGTTCTCCAAGTGGATTGAAGCCAAGCCGGTCGCCACAATTACTGCTGACAAGGCACGAGACTTTTTCCTCAACATCGTGCACCGCTTCGGCATCCCAAACAGAATCATAACTGACAACGGGACTCAATTCACGGGAGGCATCTTCAAGGAATTCTGCGAAGACTTCGGAATCAAGATCTGCTACGCATCAGTAGCTCACCCCAAAAGCAACGGACAAGTCGAGCGAGCCAACGGCATGGTCCTCCAAGGCATCAAGGCCCGCGTTTTCGACCGCCTAAACCCTTACGCTGGCAAGTGGGTCCAAGAACTACCCTCGGTTTTATGGTCGCTGCGAACCACACCCAGCCGGGCCACCGGCCAAACTCCTTTCTTTTTGGTCTATGGCGCAGAAGCCATGTTGCCAAACGAGATGGAATATGAGTCCCTCCGGGTTCGCAGCTTCAACGATGAACGCTACGACCCGACCGAGTGGATGACCTCACCCGATTGGAAGAGGTCCGTGAAGCAGCCCTCATCCAGTCGGCCAAATACCTTCAAGGGCTCGGAAGATACCATAGTCGCAACGTGCGAGCACGAGCTTTCATTGTTGGCGACCTGGTCCTGCGGAAGATCTAGACCACCAAAGACCGACACAAGTTATCTCCCTTATGGGAAGGACCATACATAATCGCTGAAGTGACTCGGCCCGGTGCATACTGGCTAAAGCGCGAAGACGGGTCTATGGTGGAGAACTCCTGGAACATCGAGCATCTTCGACGATTTTATGCCTAATTTGGCTAAGGCCTCATGTTTTCCTTGACTGCCAACCTCAAGCAAGATGACTTCTTGAGTTAGCAGTCGGGGGCTGTACACATGTCAATAAAGCTCAAGTTTTCCTCATCAACTTTTGTGCATAATTTGGTTTATCATTGTTTAATGTCCTTCGATTCGAGCTCAGTGTCTAAGGACTGAGAGTTTTCCGATGACCTAATCAAGCCTAGGCTTGATGACAGCCAGACGAAAACTACTTAAGAAATTTCACGCAAAAGCTCGGATCAAGGCATTAACATAAATAAACTAAAAATATCACAAGTTCTACATCAGAATGTTACGGATATGCGACATTTACAAGACAAAGTCAGAAAGACAAATCAAATCTTGAAGTTGTTCACTACATCAAGGGATATTTTCTTCGCCGCCTCCTGCGCCTCACTTAGCATGTCCAAGGCCGCTCGTCGTCGTTCCATCAGCAAAGCCTTCCCGACCGAGTGGATATCCACTCGGGGTAAAGGACAGTCGTGCAAGAGCGAGACCAGCCCCATCTTGGCTGCTTCGGTGATATTGGCCAGATATCGGTCGGGAGCCAGCCGCAGCTTGTCGAATATTTTGATCGGCTCCAGCGAACTGGTCCCAACTCCTTGATCGAATAAGGACAGCAAGATCGGCATGGCGGCATTGGCGACCTCTTCCCGCATCTCGTCGCTTCGTTTGAGATCCGCCCAAGCAAGACATCGTATTGGGCTCGAGTCTTTACCTTGTAAGCCGCCAAAAGTCCGGATCATTCAAAGCACTCGGAAATAAAGCAACACAAGAAGTATTACGTCAAAGAGGATTACCTTCAAACTCGGCCTCCATCTCGGTCTTGTCGAGGCTAACTGCCTCCAGCTGGACTTGAAGCGAATGGACCTCCGAAGAATTTTCTACAAAGGAAGATCGTCAACAACCGAAATCAACATAAGAATCATGAAGAAAATGGAGAGACGGGCTCACTCCTATTGATCCTCGGAGGTCGAGATTCGCCTCCCGAAGCTCTGCGATCTCCCTCCTTAAAGCCGCCTCCTCGACGCGGCCTCCTCCCGAGTGGCCTTCACTGTCGCCGAACGTCCTCTAAGGAGTTCAGGTGGGGAACCAACTTCTCCAGCACCTCAGTTTTTGCCATAGAGCGGCAATACTCCTTCTGCGCGCAATGGCAGAAGAATGACCGATTCAAAGACAATGATGATACAATTTAAGAGAAAGACGAAGGCTTACGTTGAGCAGCCGGGTCGCCTCGTTCAGGCTCTCGACAAGGGCATCCCTTTCATCTTTTTCGGCTTGCCGGTCTAGGATGATGCCCTGCCTTTCGCCCTCCGAGTCCCGCCACTCGATCCTAATTGGGGGAATCCAGGTTCCAGAGGACTGCAACCTGGGGATCTCTTCTACCGTGGCTGGCAAACGAGGAGGACAAATGAGGACTTGAAAGATTCATACTGAAAGAGCGAAAGAGTACTTCGAAACAAATCTCACCGGTTTCGGCGGCCGCTTGCTTAGGCGGAGCGGCCCGGCTGGCCTCCTTTTTCTGACTCCGCGCCGAGTGGCCCCCAGTCGGGGGCGCTTGAGCCGCGACCTCAGGTTCCCTGGCCGCTGACTAGTTTCCAGTCGGGATATCCCGACTGGCGGCCGGGGGCTCCTTCCTCGGGGCATCCTTCTTCGGAGGCGAAGGATGTTTCCTCGGAGCGCTCGCACTTGGTTGTGAGCTCCGGGGCTTTGGCTCTGCTGGCCTTGGCACCTCGGGAGCAGCGGCTGGAGTCGGTCCTTCACCCCCTCCGGCAGGATCTATGTCCTGGGGCCTCCTGCGAAAGCGAACACAGCAGGGGTAAAGATAAAGGAAGGTTTTCAACGAAAGAGTTCAGACTTCAGTTTCAGAGCATACCTGGATGATCGGCGGATCTTCGGCGTCGTCCGCGGCGATCGTCTCAAAGGTGGGGTCTCGGTGGGAGGAGCCGGGACGTCATCATCCCGAGTCCTCTATAATCAGCCTCCTCTTGCTCGCGCGCTTGTTTGAGTCTTCACTCGGCGCCGCTCGCTTCCCGCCGGTCGCCTTGGATCTTGATACCGCCGGCTTCTTGGCGGGGCGACGCGGCGCGTCATTGTGGGACACCTTGTATGGCTTGGAGGTGATAGATGCGTTTTCCTGCAGAAGAAAGAGAGTACAATGTTAAGAGACAAGATATCAAGATTGAAAGACGTTATGAAGTAACCAATCGGCTTACCGGAGGAGGAGGTCGGTGGATGCTGAAGGGGAGGACCGGCAGAATGAGGGCCCACTCAACTGCGATTCCAGTCGAGAAGATCTTGTACATCCGGATCTTCAGGATCTCGTAGCTGAGTGGATCTGGATCTTCCCGATTGGGGTCCGTTCCGCCTTCATACTCGAAGGCCGGCTTCGACCGTTCCTTGATCGGAGCCAGTCGGCACCTGATGAAGTGCCGAGTGATCTGTTCCCCGCGAAGACCTCTCTGTTTCATCGCCAGGATCTTCGCGAGCAGCTCGTTGGCCTCGTCCCAATCTTGGGCTACTGGAACAGTGCTCCATGATGGACTGGGGACAGGAGGAAGGCCGACGAAAGATGGCAGGCTGGGTTCTAGGTTGCTAATGTAGAACCAGCCCGCGTGCCATCCCTTATTGGAAGACTTCAAAGGAAGAGAAAAATACTCCTTGCGGAGAGATCCGCGGAGTTGGAAACCTGCCCCGCCAACAACGCAAGGCTGGTCCTTGTTCGGATGAGGTTTGAGATAGAACATGCGATGGAAGAGTTGGAAGTGGGGGAGGATGCCAAGGAAGGCTTCACATACATGAATGAAGAGAGCGATGTGAAGCATTGAGTTGGGGTTCAGATGGTAGAGATGAAGTCCATAGCAATCCAGAAGCCCCCGGAAGAATTCGGAGGTGGGAAGGCTGAACCCGAAGTAGAAAAAAGAAGTGAAAACGACGAGCTCACCGGTGTTCGGGGTCGGGAAGTCCTCCCCCGCTACCGGGCGCCATCCCACGATTTCCTTTGGCGGAAGCACGCCGTGCTTCACCATCTCCTTGAGGGTGGATTCCCTCACGTCCGAAGCAGCCCATTGGTCGAACGGAATCCTCTTTTCCTCCGTCATAAGAGAGGTGTTGATGGGAAGTGGATCTGGTTGGAAAAGGTCGGGTTTTTTGACAAGGGAACGTGGGAGATTTGGCTGCGGAAGCTGGTTGTTGCAGAAAGCGAGTTCCTTGATGGATGGATTTGGGAGCGCGCAAGTCTAGGGTTCTCCGCAATGAACTGATGAACAGTGTTGTGAAAAGGGGAATTTTTGGAAGATGAAGAGGCGGGGACGACTTCACGCCTTTATAGAAAGATTTGAGGGTTGCGCTAGGTTTTCTGGTGAGTGGGCCGAGCCCATAAGAAAATCTACGGCCCAGCTAAGGTATGGCCTGACGCGTGTCCTTAAGGACTTAAGCGGATGAGCTTAAGCAGATTTGCCCTGGCAATATGCACGTGTCCGAGTGCCCTATACCTTTGAAAATCCTTCCATACCGCAGTTTGCTTGACTTCATGAGAAGCTAGCACGATGCAACTTGAAAGGTGACCAACGGCTAAGTTTCTATAGCTGCCTTGATGACAAGGGCTGTTTGGTTTTTTAGCATTTGGCTAATTAATTAGATCGATGCTATTTTTCCACCTTGGTGAAGATCTTTATAGATTGAGACCAGTATTATGGCATAAGCTATTTAATAACTTGGTCATATTTTTCATATGATTGAAAGAACTTGTTTTCCCATGAGGGATGATTGAAATATTTGTTCCGGGATTACTCGGGCAAATCCACTCGGATAAGCATGAGCTTACCGAGTGCTTTTCACCCATGTGGGTTGATTGAGTTATTTGTTCTGAGATGACTCGGGTAAATTTACTCGGATGAGTATGAACTTGCCGAGTAATGAGATTTCTATGATTGCTTTAGCATGAGCTAGGCATTTACATGAGAATAATTTTTTATAGTCCTTGACTATATGCTTAGTCTATTTTTGACTAACCACATAGTCGGGGGCTACACCTTATTAGGTGCATCAGGAGATGCACCTAGATATTTATTTTTGAGAATTTTTTAAATATTTTTCCAGCCCTTCACAGTCTTTGGAGCCACTCGGGAAGATTCAGGCAGAGATGATGGAATCACTCGGCGCCAAAAGCACTCGGTCAAAGAGATTTTTTGGCTTTGTGCTGTTTTGGTCTGAAGCTGAGTTGTCTCGTCGACTGAAAAGGACTCGGGGGCTACTGTGGAGATTATGGCAATCGGGTATCTACATGGCAAGCTTATCCGACTGGAAGTAGGGATAGATTGCGCCTACCATATCTGTAAATCAAACTTGACTTGGGTGTTACGATTGCCGATAGAGATAAGGCAATCGACCTATAGTCATAGTTTGGTAAGATTGAGGAAACCAACTTAGAATAAGATAGGGTTTCCGATCTGTAAGCTTACCTCCCAAGACTATATAAGGGGGTAAGGGGCGTCCCTTGAGGGATATCGGAGATCAGATTCTAGATCAGAGATTTCGATAGGAGATCAACTTTTAGCCTTCAACTTTAGATCACGAGATCAATAAAGACACTCGGCGGATCAAATCCACCGAAACTGGAGTAGGGTATTACCTCACGAGAGGGCCTGAACCTGTCTAAATCTTCTTTTCCTCCTAACCCATTGTGCTTGGCGATCTTGACTGTGACCCCAGAAATTATATTGCCGAAACGAGTTTCGACAAGGTATATATACTATATATATATATATATATATATATATTTAAAAAATTGAATAAATGCCATCAAATAGGCCCTAAAGAAAAGAAGCCATGCTTCTTGGGCCGGCTCCTCCTCCCTGGACTGATGGCCCATTAGTTACAGACCAATTATCAATTATGAATGTCCTTACCATTTTGCTCAATAAAAAAAATTCCCAATTGTAATACCAAACCTTAGGCAGCCCGCAGCGACTCTCGACGCGGGCGGGCGGCCGGGATGGCGGGTCGGCGGGACCGCCTGCACCAAGCGACTGCCGGATGGCGAGGTCTCCACTCCCTAGTTCTCCACCCTCCACATTCTAGACTCCCCTGATCCACTCCAGTATCCAAAATTCAACTAGGCAAGCTGATTAGTTTTAGTTAACAGTCCAGCATTCATTTTCATTGTTCAACAAATTGATTTATCTATTGTCCAATTTTACCGATTCAAAATTACAGCTACCGGCATTCATTTTCATTTGGCCACCGGTACTTAGTGAGTTAGCGTGCTACTAGGATTCAACTAGGTAAGTAGGCAACTAGCATATCATTAACTATGACTAAGTGTATATTAGTATATGTCTGAGTTGCAGTTGGTAGGAATTCACGTAGCTTAAATAGCATATTGTTTAGGTCCTGTTTACTTCCTGTAAATTCTTATAAAGATTTGGGATTTTGGTTACTTTTTGGCATTTTGGAAGTAAACACATGGGTGTAAAGTTGATATGTAAAAATTTTGGATTTGGAAGGTTTGGGAGCCAAAAAGTGCAGAATTTTCTTGGGAGAAGTGCTTGCCCACTCCTACCCTTGCATGCACAATAAATTTGACTTTTTTATAACATCATAAAAACTTTACACATGAGAAGTAAACACTACTCTTAGGTGTAAAGTTTACTCTCAAAATTTTTTAGGTGTAAAGTTTACATCCAAACTTAAGAAGTAAACAGGGCCTTAATTTTTAGATCTGAAACATAAAAAGGAAGAAGGGGCATGCTGTTGATTTGAAGTCTTTTTTGGAGAGAACTTTTTTTAAGAGAATTACTGCGAAGAACACAACTCATTGAAAGAGAATTCTTCTTACAAATTAAGGATAAATACATCGTCACTCATTTTTAGAATATCAAGCATCAAAAGTTGTTCTCTAAATTATAAAATTTCTCATCATTTTGTAATTTTCTATCATTTATATGTTTCATAAGTGGTCAATTTAATATGTTGAACAATTAGTATTTATGCTCAATTTTATGTTACTATGGTATATATTAAACAAATATTATATAAGCCAATTATTAGGGTTTTGCACGTAGATTTTTTTATTCTTTCTTATTTCGAATACCCAACCAACCTGTAAATCCTGAGCCCACCCCTGTTGTCGTTTGATTTGGTCGCAGCGTGGCATGCATGTGTAGTTGTCCTTTGATTTGGTCACAGCGTGACATGCATGTGTCACTACTGGAAAAATGGTTTTTGCGTGCGGGCAAGGCATCTTCTCGTGCGGAAAACCATCCCACACGCCCGAGAAGGTCTAAAAAAATTAACTTTTAGCATGTGGGTGGCCTAACCACACGATAAGATCTATTATCCCGTGTGGTCGGCTTAAGAGGTCCGCACAGGAAGATCTATTATCCCATGTCAGCCACTTAATACGATCGGACGGGATAATAGATCTTCTCTTGCGAGCCTCTTAAGCCGACCGTACGAGATGATAGATATATGTGGTATTTTATGTGTTAGCATTTTGTTTGGGAATACTCTCTCTCAAAAAAATGATACGCGTACTACATATCGAGATCGTTAGTCGTGTATATTAAGCTAGAAAACACATTATTATATTCTCATAAAAAGATACATGTACGCATACACATATATACACCATGTTATCGTCTCGCATTGTACAATAATTCGATCGAAAGCACATAAAATACATGTCTCCGAAATGTTTGGTCACATATATTCTTCTCTCACTCTCGAAGTCATTTGAATGTATCCTCCGTTGCAAGTTGGCTCTCTGAGTCATAGAAATCGTCCAAATGGTTACAGACATCGTGGCGGATGAAGCGGCAAATATCTGCACACAAGTTGAGTATGGTTTTATTGTTGAACTAGTTCGCTACAACTAGAATGGACGTGATTTGTTTAAGAAGGAATACACATCGATAGTTAGAACAATATCTTAATGTGTAAAAAGATATTTTCTAGACATACTTCTTCAAACTTTGTAGTCTATCTCCCGTTGATTCTAAGCATCTCACACACATGGTATCCGCATAAGTTAGTGCCTGGTGGTTGCTTATAACACTGTGTTGAATCAAACTGTATACGTCAATATTTTGAATTAAACAAGTATAACAATCAGGGTGTTCCCCATTTACACCAAACACGAGAAATCATTCAACATTTTGATAGGTTAGTGTAGAGACCGCACCCAAGGGCTCAAGGAGGATGTTCTCATCACCAATGACCGGCTTAGTTATGTGGAGCGCACGCAGATTGAGACCAACACCAAGCTCACGGCCTTGGAAACTTCCATGGGCACCGTGAACACCACCCTTGCTAATATTGTGAGGCGCCTTGATGAGCTCGCCCGAGCACCCCGCAATGGTAGTGAGATGGGTGAGCATGATTACACTGGTGATTCTGAGGATGATCCAGAACAACGACGACTTTGCTTCAACCGCCACGGTATGGCTCCTCACCAGCCACGCCGTGAGGGGGATGTGCTAATGATGATTCATTTGGTAAGATTAAATTTGCTATGCCTGCTTTTGATGGTAAGTACAACCCCGATGCTTACCTTTAATGGGAGTTAGCTGTAGATCAAAAGTTTGGTTGCCATGATATTCTTGAGGATAAGAGGGTTAGGGCTGCCACTAGTAAGTTTATTGATTTTGCTTCTATTTGGTGAAGTGAATACCGTCGTACTCATATGAATACTTTGCCACCTAATTGGGATGATTTGAAATGAATTATATGTGCTAGATTTATACATTCATATTATGCACGTGACATGTTAAATAAGCTACAACAATTGAAACAAGATGGTAAGAGTGTAGAAGAATATTATCAAGAGGTGCAAATAGGCATGTCGCGTTGTGGCTTAGTAGAGGACGAGGAGGCTGCCATCACTTGACTTTGGGGGGGGGTTAGACTGAGAAATTTATGATATTTTTAGTTACAAAGAGTATAATAATATGACTCGGTTATTTCACTATGCTTACAAAGCTGAAAGAGAAGTGTAGGGGTGACGTGCACGCACAAGGGCTAATTTTTCTACAGGTACCACTCCATGGACGGCTAGGAGAGGCGCTGCTCCACCAGGTCAATCATCGACCTCGACACTGACACCAACACCCTCCAACAGCAACAAACTGTGATCACCACCATCTTTTGTAGCCCCCTCTTGCGCTGTAGAGGGTGCACAAAAGACTGCTAAGAGTGCATCTTCCGTTGCTTCCACGGGATGAAGACGGGAAGTTCAATGCCATCAATGCAAGGGTTTTTGGCATTTGCGAAAGGACTGCCCCAGCAAATGCGTTCTGATCATTAGGGACAATGTGAGTATTCTTCTGTTAGTGAATTGGATAAGGATACACTCACCTTACTTGTAGATAACAACAGAGGTATCGAAGATGAGGAACATATTGGGCCTGAACTTGCAGACCACTATGAGAGCCTTATTGTGCAGTGTGTCCTGAGTGCACAAATGAGCAAAGCGGAGTAGAATCAGCGGCATAACCTTTTTCAGACAAAGTGTGTCATCAACAAGCGTTCCTGTCGCACCATCATCGATGGGGGAAGTTGTAGAAATTTTGTGAGTACCGAGATGGTCACTAAGCTTGCTTTGTGCACGAAACCACATCTCCACCCATACTACATTCAGTGGTTCAACAACAGTGGTCGAATTAAGGTAACACAATTGGTGAGATTAAATTTTGTAATTGATTCTTACTATGATTTTGTTGATTGCGATGTTGTACCTATGCATGCTTGTTCTTTGTTGTTGGGTAGACCTTGGCAATATGATAAAGACAACATTGCATCATGGTAGAACAAATCAATACTCTTTTATGCACAACGGAAAGAAAATGTGTTGCATCCTATGACTCTTGAAGCTGTTTTTGAGGATGATGTTGTTAGAGCTAAGAAAAAGAAAAATCAGGAGCATTCTAAAAGTGAAAATCAGATTGTAGTGAAAGAACTTGTGCAACATAACAAGAAAGAATCCAAATCTGACGATGGAAAGAAAAATGTGATTCAATTGAAAGGTTCTTGTTTGCCTGCTATTAAATCTGATATCGTCAATTTGGATACAAGTGACACTGTTTGCTATACTTTCGTCTGCAAGAAGCTTTGTTTTCTTTTGAGAATATACCTGTCTCTTTTTCTCCTGCGGTCACTAAACTTTTGCAGGAGTATGAGAATGTTTTTCCCAATGAAGTACCTCCGAGACTGCCACCGGTGCGTGGAATTGAGCATCAAATCAATTTGATTCCGGAAGCTTCACTACCCAACCTTGCGCCATACAGAACCAACTCGGAGGAAACTAAGGAGATTCAGCGTCAAGTTCAGGAATTGCTTGATAAAGGGTACGCACGCAAGTCTCTTAGTCCATGTGTTGTTCCTCTTATTTTGGTATCTAAGAAAGATGGATCATGGCATATGTGTGTTGATTGTAGAGCTATTAATAAATATCGTCATCCTATTCCTAGGTTAGATGATATGCTTAATGAATTGAGTGACTCTACTGTTTTCTCTAAAGTTGATTTGCATAGTGGTTATCACCAGATTCGTATGAAATTGGGAGATGAATGGAAAACAACTTTTAAAACTTAGTTTGGGTATATGAGTGGTTAGTAATGTCTTTTGGTTTAACTAATGCACCTAGCACTTCATGAGATTGATGAATGAGGTTTCATGTGTTTTCATTGGAAAACTTGTGGTGGTATACTTTGATGATATTCTGATTTATAGCAAATCTTTGGAGGAACACCTTCATCATTTACGTGTTGTTTTTAATGCTTTGCGTGATGCACGTTTGTTTGGTAACCTTGAGAAATGTAACTTATGCACTGATCTAGTCTCGTTTCTTGGCTATGTTGATGCTTTACGGGGAATTGAAGTTGATCAAGCCAAGGTTGAGGCAATTCAGAGTTGGCCGACTCCTAAAACAGTCACACAGGTGCAGAGCTTTCCAGGACTCATGGGATTTTATTGCTACTTTGTGCGGGATTTCGGCACCATTGTTGCACCATTGAATGAGCTTGTAAAGAAGGAAGTGCCTTTCACTTGGGACACAACACAAAGAGAACACCTTTAACATGTTGAAAGATAATTTGACACATGAACCTCTCCTTCAACTTCTAGATTTTAATAAGACTTTTAAACTTGAATGTGATGCTAGTGGGATTGGATTTGGTGGTGTTTTGCTACAACAGAGAAAACCTATTGCATATTTTAGTGAAAAATTGAGTTGGTTTGTTCTGAATTATTCTACTTATGATAAAGAATTTTATGCTCTTGTGAGAACTTTAGAAACATGGCAACATTATTTGTGAGGCCCAAGGAATTTGTCATACATTCTGATCATAAATCTTTGAAACATATTTGTAGTCAAGAAAAACTGAACCGTAGACATGCCAAATGGATCAAGTTTATTGAATCTTTTCCTTATGTTATCAAACACAAGAAAGGAAAGGAGAATATCATTGATGATGTGTTGTCTAGGAGATATACTATGTTGGCACAACTTGACTATAAAATCTTTAGCTTAGAAATAATTAAAGATCAATATGTGCATGATGCTGATTTTAATGATGTGTTGCTGCATTGTAAGGTTGGAAAGATATGGAACAAATTTGTCTTCAATGATGAGTTTGTTTAGTTCCTTTGTTTTTTGTTGTTGGAAGAAGCACATGGAAGTGGGTTGATGGGGCATTTTGGAGCCAAGAAGATGAAGGACATACTTGCTGGTCATTTCTTTGGGCCAAAGATGAAAAGGGATGTGGAGAGATTTGTTGCTTGCTATACTACATGTCAAAAGGCTAAGTCATGTTTAAATCCACATGGTTTGTATATGCCTTTACCTGTTCCTAGTATCCTTTGGGAGGATATTTCAATGGATTTTATGTTGGGATTTTCTAGGACCAAGAGGAATCGTGATAGTATTTTTTGTGGTTGTACATAGATTTTCTAAAATGACATTTCATACCATGTCATAAAACTGATGATGCTACTCATATTGTTAATTTGTTCTTTCGAGAAATTGTTCTCTTGCATGGTGTGCCAAACACAATTGTTTCTAATTATGACACTAAATTTCTTACCCATTTTTGGAGAACTTTGTGGGATAAATTGGGGACTAAGCTTTTGTTTTCTACTACTTGTCATCCCCAAATTGATGGTCGAACTGAAGTTGTGAATAGAACATTGTCTACTATGTTAAGGGCTATTTTAAAGAAAATCTTAAGATGCGGGAAGAATGTTTGCCTCACATTGAATTTGCTTATAATCGTTCGCTGCATTCTACTACAAAGATGTGTCCTTTTAAGATCTTATGGATTGTTGCCTCGTTTTCTTGTTGATTTAATGTCTTTGCCATCTTCTGAGAAATAGATTTTTGATGCTAAACAACGTGTTGAATTGATGTTAAAACTACATGAAACAACTAAAGAAAACATTGAACGCATGATGCTAAATATAAACTTGCTAGTAACAAAAGTACAAGACAATTGAATTTTGAACCGGGAGAGTTGGTTTGGTTGCATTTGCAAAAAGAAAGGTTTCCTGATTTAAGAAAGTCTAAATTGATGCCTAGAGGTGACGGACCTTTTAGACTGTTAGAGAAAATCAATGAGAATGTATATAAGGTTGATTTTCCTATAGATTTTGGGGTTAGTCCCATATTTAACATTGTAGATTTAAAGTCATGTTTGGAGAGGAAGATGAGATTTAGTCGAGGACGACTCAAATGCAAAAAGGGAAGGATGATAAGGACATCAACGCGATCGATACATCCATGCCTACACGACGACAACAACAACAACAACAACAACAACAACAACAACAACAACCGATTTTCGGTCTGATTACTCATGCTTGTGCATGCCAAATAAACTACTAGGTGAGTTTATTCTTATCTTCTTGTCCATCTTATTTAGACCGTGGAAACATTTTCACTCTTGTTTTGGTTAGAAACGATGGACAAGACCCAAAAGGAAACGTATTCGCGTGGACTGATTTCGGACTGCAGGATAGAGCCAATTTATGACAGACGCTGCGACTTCATGTGGACTCCATTTGGGGCGTGCAAGTACTTCATGGAAAGCTTATCAAGTCTACTTTCAAACGGATCTGACCTCACATCCATATCTATTTCGAGTCAGCCGTAATCTTCGATTTAGTGCAGATACCTTTTCTGCCCATGGTGCTGCAACATCTTAGTTTTGGGCCATTGGGCTGTGTATCATGTTGAATCATGTTGAGTCCACTATGGACGCGTCCTAGGGTTGGAGCACAACCTCAGCATCCCTGTGATCATCCTCCCGCATATTTATACCCCTTAGGCGCCGCAAAGAACAATTGGGTTCGTTTAGATCAAAATTTAGCATCGGTACTCTACCGTACAATCTCATGATCGGTTAGATTGCCGATTTGCTCGTTTCAGAACTCCACCTTGATACTCTTGTTGATTTAATCCTACATCTTTATTTTGCAATTTGAGTTGCTTGTTCATATTGTTCTTGCTAGTTCTCGATTGCTTGCAGGAACAAATACCCTCGTGATTGGGCTGACCATGCATCCGTCGAGATTCATGGCTACCTCTGAAGTTGGTGTAACGATTGTTTCTAAGGTGCAACGTCCCTGAATAGTTGTAATCGGATCGCCAACGTCGCTCCATCCAATCGATTTATCCTCTTATTAAAAGATTGGGACACCCTCGCACATATCATGGTGGTTTAGTCCAAATCTGATGGATGACTTAAAAAGGCTTGTTGGATGGAACCAACCACTTATTCTGGCTAGAACCAAAGAGTTGTTCTGGATGGGTCTTAGAGGACCAAAATGAAATGGTCATCCAATTTTCTACAAGGTAGTTCCATGACTAGGAGTCAAAGTCTTCTGGAAATGCAAAGCGATGCTTCCAGTGGTCATAGTGCCCGGGCAATTTACTATGATGGTCTATGAACAAAAATATCGAACTTACATTCTGTTTGTTCTAAGGTATCCATGCTCGGAAAATTTACTCGTAATGTAATGTAGATCCATCAGGAATTAACACAAGTGACAGCTTAACTATAGCATTAACAACTGATTAACATGATAATAAAGGGTAAACTTTGCTTCTTAATTATCTTTTTTAAAAGATCGACGCTGCATTAACAACGCCATCGTATGTAGCTAGATTAGATAAACTGCTGTCCAGTAAAAAAATAACTACTCAGACATGTAGCATTACTTCATAAAAATGGTATGCAGAATTATTTACTTGATAAGTCTAAATATGCTTATATTTGGAACTAGTTTCAAAAATCTGAAACAGCTAATCATTCAACATACTATAGTGATTGAGATCAAAAGATCACCGGGACATGAACTATGAATCTGAAATTAGTTGAAACCCTCAACTGTTGTCTTTCATCGGGCCTGTGGATCCATCATATCAGAGAAGATGGTCCTTTGTCCAGTGATGCTCATTATCGAGTAGGTGGATTGTTTGTCAGTACCCATGGTGGTCATCACGTCTAGTGTTGTCTTCGATGACGTTGTTTCTTCACTGAATTTGTTATTGTTCTCTGCACACTCCTGCATCTTCAGAGCAACCTCTAGGTTCCGAAGAACATCACCCATCTGTGGCCTGTTGATGCTTCGATCAGCAACACATTGCTCTGCCAAGTCAGCAAACTTCTTGAGGCAATCAGAAGAGATTTCTCCCTGAATATGAGGATCTATAATTTCACCAAGAGTGCCATTCTTCTTGCAAGACAATGCCCATTCACGCAAGCTCACTTGCTCTTCTGGAAGCTCAGTGTTTATTGGAGGGCGGGCGCATAGGATCTCAAATAACACGACCCCAAAAGAGAACACATCTGATTTTTGGGTAAGTTGCTTCAACCGAAAATACTCAGGATCGAAATATCCGAATGTACCCTTCACAACAGTGCTAACATGGGTGGCGTTAATGTCCGAATTAGCCTTAGACAACCCAAAGTCTGAAACCTTCGCCACCCACTTGTCATCTAGTAGAATGTTGGTACTCTTCACGTCACGATGGATGATTGTTTCTTTCGGGCCTATGTGCAGGTAATACAGCCCTCGGGCTGCACCAATGCAGATCTTGAGGCGCTCCTTCCATGGTAATGGTGGCCTCTTGGTGTTGTACAGGTGCTCCCGAAGTGTTCCATGGGCCATGTATTCATACACCAAAATCATCTCTTTTTTTTCCTGGCAGTATCCGATTAGAGACACAAGATGGCCATGTCTGACCTTGGACAATGTCTCAATCTCAGTCTGGAACTCACGAACACCCTGCAGGGACAATGAGTTGCTCCGTTTGATCGCCACCATTGTGCCATTATCTATCTCTCCACGGTACACATCACCAAATCCACCTCTACCAAGAAGAAGGGTTTCATCAAAGCTACTAGTTGCTATTTGCATTTCATGGAAGGTGAAGTTCCGACAAAGATTTGATGGTGAATTGTAGAATTCGGATAGATAAGTCAAGCACTTTTTATCAGTCTTGCCAGAATGCTTTGCTAACTTCTTCCTTTTACAGATGATGCACACACAAAGACAAGCAATCAGCAGCATGGAAACGCTACCTACAGCTCCACCAATGGCTGCTGGGGCAGCACCCACTGATTTCGCTCCACCAGACACCCCTTTAACATTCACAACAGACTTTGGTTGTGGTGGAAGTGGAGGGTTAAGCCCAGCGAGGTTTCTTTTTCCAATGTCATGTAGCTTGAAGACCTCAAGGCCATTTAGTATTGCATCATAATACTTTGGTCTACTTGAAAGATCAGGATGAACAGCAACCCACAAGTCCATTTGACCGGAACCAACTGTGATGATAACATAGTCGGCATATGTTGCTTTGCCAATTCCTCCACTCCAAGCAATAACATCCATTTGATCCTGTACCGTCTGGTTGTTGATGTAAATGACGAATGACCTCTGGTTCACCATGGTTATAGGATACTGGATCTCACAGAAATGGAATCTTAGGAGGTAATAGAACCCAGCATCAACTGGTAAGATCCATGTAAGATTGTAGTTCAGGTTGATCTGCGCATTTGGCCCCATTGACCGTGCTGTTACATATACATCAGCAGGTGCAATATAGTTTGGCATAGTACTTGGATATGTGATGGTGACATTACTATCTTTGCCGAAGGTCACCCCATAGGCAGCACCATATATGTATGGAGAGTCATCATGCCATGAACGATAGAACCTAGAATCACCTAGTGGACTGATCGCCTGGCCCCCAACATTGAGGCGGTACATCGTTTGGAAATTGGTCATAGAATCTATATCGGATGGATCAGGGTTCCCTTTGGTGGTACGTGTAGGTGTTATTGTTGTGAAGATGTCAGGCGTAGGCACAATTTCTATCCCACTCACAAATGCATAAGAACCATTCCGTGTGGATGGGAAAAAGGTGAGGTCTAGACTACCTAAAGTGACATTCAGCGAGAATTCTCGAAGGATGTAGGCATAGTTTGCTGCAAAAGCAGTTTGCGAAGCATTGAAGTTGTCTAAAAGGATCAAATTGTTTGTTTTGACACCAAAGTAAGCATCTGCAGAAGCATAGTAGCCATAGGCCACTGGATAGAAGTGAAGGCGCACGAACATGCGTCCTGGGCTAACTGGGAAGGAATAGGTATAATTTGAAATGAAGATACGAGATGTCATGTAAGGCACAAGAGATGGGAGAGAAGGGTCTTTGTATGTAGCACTAGCTGCAGTCCCTTTCAATGATGGTGCAAACTTGGAGCCAGTGTCCCCATCCCAACTTCGATTATTACTATCAAGTTGCATGCCAGAGGCTCCACAATTTAGAAAGATGGGGCTAGAGGATGAGTAGTAGTTATCAGCTGCTATGACGGTGGATAAGAGGGTAGACAGTGTGACCCAATGGATAGTAGCTAGTAGGCATGGGTGCATCATAGGTAATGATGGTTGTTGTATCAAAATTGAAAGTTTGAGGGTTCCTTCACAGCAATTTGCTGTAAGATTTCCATAAAACAAATTGGTACAGGATAGATGGGAATTGCATAATTCTTTCTCTGGGTGGATAAGCAAATTTGAGAGGGGAGCTGTACTGTTTTTAAGTGGAGAAAGCAGGTCCACGTAGTTGTAGACTTCCCCTGCAATCACAAGAAAGAAAGAATTCAGAAATTCAGCAGATTATATCTTAAAAAGAAACCTGTATTATAAGTTTCTAATTAAGAAATTCTAATCAATCTGAAGATTGAAGCAACATCAACATTACATCATGGAAGAAAACATACAAAAAAATACACATTGTACCAAGTACGATGAAAAACTGCTAGTAAATTCTGCAGGAGAGAACAGAGTTGAATATTATGGCAAAACATTTTGGCTCGATCCATTTTCTAGGTTAATATAAATTTCTCACCATCTAAAACTATTTGCTCAAATGTTTGTTACATTTTCAAAAGAGAGGTAATGGAGAATAGAAGATTTGCATCATGCCAGTAGGCCCTTCTGTTCTATATACTGAATGTGACAATTTTTTTGCCAAAAAAAATATCAGGTAAAGGTTATGAATTTGTAAAGAGAAGAAAATGACCAAAGTAGGAGGAATAAAAGAAAAGAACAAAACAAAGACTCCAGAACTATAGTTTTGTATTCAGGGGGAAAAGCTGACTGAGCAAGCCATTGGATTGTGTACTAGCTGTAGGCTTGGGTGCATCATTGCAGTGGTGGTTGGTGTATCAGGATCAAAGGTTTCGCGGCATTCTCTGCAGTAGCATCTACAGACTACAACGCACCTGATTAAAGAAAAAAAAAGGCAGCATTGTCTATGTGGTTGGTCCAGATTAACGATATGTCCTATGCAAAGAGGCAAGGTCATTCAAAGACTATTAAAAGGCCTTCTAGAATATAGTCCTAGATGTTAACAGGGCTACAAATCCTATATAACATTTATAGTTCACCCCACTTGGTGAAGTTAATGCTGATTTCGTACATTCTCATGCTGCCACATCATCATTTATGTTTTCCTGAAACAATTCCATCACATCTTTTCAGCCCAAGCACTACAACAAATGTCAATTGAGCCATCGGCCCATGTGTAGCAACCCCACACCCCAAGCCTTTGTGTTCAAATTGGTATTAAAAGTTCAAAAGTAAAGAGTCCATGTCAAACAACCAAAGAAAAAAGAAATTCATATTAAATCCAAAAAATAGTTTGATTATTCGTTCAAGTATCAAAATAAATACAAGAACAAATTTCACAATAAACTATAGGTTTTTCATTATCGACTTGCTATAAACTCTGGGTGTTATAACTGGTAGCATACAGCCCCAGGTTTCTGTGGTAAAAGATTTCATAAAGTCTCACCTTATTTAAATCTTAGCAAATTTAATATTTAAAACAATATCGTTCAAAATATTGAACAGTTCAATGAATCATTTTAACCAAGAAATCCATAATTCAAATTCCATAAACATTTTATAATAAGAAAAATTAAGTAAATACATGTTATATTGTCTAGAATTTAAATAGGCTTAGCATCAAAGTAATCAAAGTAATAGTGCTTATGTGCTGCGAGTTATAATAACGGGTTTTTAAACTTTGATATAAAATATGAGGTTTTATTAAGTTTACTCTAGTTGGAATTCTGAATTCAAGTTAAATTGGTTTAAAGGAAATCTAACTTGACTTCAAGAGGAAAACTTATGAAACCAACACAAGGCAGGTCATAAATTAATTAAATAACTTTAATTGGCAAAATTTGAAACCAAAAGAGTTGGTTTTGAAGCATGTAAAACTGTAAGGTCGCATCAGTAACTCTGCAAAGCAGGAAAAGAAGATATCAAAACAAAGTGCAGAGCTTATTGCTAAAAATGAAACCACGACTCGGAGAGAAGGTTAGCACTACCTTCTATCAAATAAGATTACATGAAACCCGAAGATCAAAATGATGAGACAACAGGGAATAAAGTTACCTGATATGGTCACTCCAGATGCATGAAAACTCCATCGAGAAGGGGAGAAAACTGCATAAACTGGATTGCACTGGTTATAATCACTGGATAGAAGCAAGATATTGCCAATCTACTATCTCCTTTCCCATGCTTCTCTACACACCATGGGATCATGTCTAAGCCATATGAGCACTCCACCAACTCAAATTTTCCACCAAACACTTACGGTTATATGGTCCAAATGAATTATTATAACTAGCAAGTCAATTTTCCAATATGTAGCTGGCTCCAGCCAGTAGTCAAAGTTGTCTCATATATAAAATGAGACTTTAATCAAGTATATATGATCTTTAATGATCCTTTTTCCCGTGGTATCTAAGAAAACTGAGACTTCTAGTGGACCCTTGTACATGAAAGTACAGTAATAAACAAAATTGTCCAATATGTAGCTGGCTCCAGCCAGTAGTCAAAGTTGTCTCATACATAAAATGAGACTTTAATCAAGTATATATGATCTTTAACGATCCTTTTCCTGTGGTGCTAAGAAAACTGAGACTTCTAGTGGACCCTTGTGTACATGAAAGTACAGTAATAAACAAAAACATCGGGCTCACCATTTTGTCCTCCGGGAGATACATAGAGTATTGACAAATGTTGTCATCATGAACATTAGAAAATGTCTCCTATTTGGAAGTTAGGAGTTTTACAGGAATTTTCCAGGACATAAAGAAATAGTACCTGAGTTCCCACAGAACGACATCCGAAAACTTTTCTTGGGATCCAAAATATCGGTCCAATTTTAATTTGCTGTGTTTTATATTTTGCTGAATACAGTATTCTTTTCGATGGCAACAATTTCTTTGACCATGGCGCCAGGCCATAGTTGATGGCGCTCTGCTTTGCCAAATGCAGATAGTCTTTTTCTAACTTCGTATGTACATATCTTGTAATATCTATAATTATTATATATATTTTAATATAGCGCAGTAGAAGCCTCTTTTGTTGTTTTTGTCAAAAAAAAAACAAAGCCAGCTCTTCGGTCATTTGGAGATAGAGCTCCACCCCACGAAATCACATTCCGCCAGGCAATGGGTAGGAGAGTGGCCAAGTAGATCGTCCACCGGTTTGAACCACAGTGGGCAGTCGCCGTGTTGAGCGTCTTGTTGAGGAGATGTGGACGTCTGGTGTCCACCACTTGGCGTCGGCATGCACGTCTCTCCCAAATTCGAGTAGTGCACGTTGGGAGCTGCAGTGAGCTCGACTCCTAATTGTCATTGTCTCCACTTTGCACTTGTGTCACAACATATTCGATTGAAAACTTAGTGTTCTGCATTACCGGACACACTGTCTTCATCGCTGCAATTCTAGTTGGCGCTCTCATCGAAGACGACATCATGCAACATTTGGAGCTGGCCAGTCAATGGGTTGAAGAACACCATGTAGGCCTTCGCTCCCTCAGCATACCCAATGAAGACCATGTGCCTAGTGTGATCTTCTAGCTTGGGGACGTTCGACTGAACGTCCTTTACGTAGAGCTTCTTGCCGCCAGCTTCTTGTCAAACCAAGAGCTTCATAAGGGTGTGCGGTCCTCCAGACTTTTCACCAGCGTGCAATTAAGTTGTGACCATCTCTCCCAAGAATACACTGGCATCCCTTTGCCTTCAGGAGGCTATTTGTGGTGGCTAGGATGGTCTAGTTCCAACGCTCTACCACCCCATTTTGCTGAGGTAAGTATGGGGTGGCAAAGTGCATTTGCACGCCTCTATCTGCAAAATAGTTAGCAAACTCCGCAGAGGTAAACTCACCACCATTCCCGGTCCGTAGCTTACACAACCTACATTTGACTCGGCCTCAGCTGACACCAGGATGTGCTTGATTGTGGTTGTCGTGCCCTCCTTTGTTGTGAGCAGCACCAGCTACATAAAGCAACTGCAGTCGTCTAATAGCAGCAGGAAGTGCTTATTGCCAATGGGGTTCACCGGGTAGATGGGCCCATAAAAATCCCCACGAACCAAGGGCCCGTTTGGTACGACTTCAGATTCTGTAAGAAACATTTTGGAATCAGATTCTCCTGAGAAACGTTTCTCTGAAGAATCAGAATCACTTGTGGAATCGTTTGGCAAATTTGCTGGATTCTGATTCTGAAAAGTGGGTAAGAAGCTGGAATAGACTAATATGTCCATCGGGTGCTCTCTGGTTTGGCTGGTCACGGGGGTGGAGTGGGAAAAGTGGAAGTGAATCACTAGAAACTGCCCCATCCAGTTTCACCTTGGCCCATGTAAAACTAGAAACATTTCTGTTTTGTGGCACTCCCGTTTGACACAATTTCTCCAGTTTCTCACTAGAATCTGAAATGTTTCAGCCATCCAAACAGGGCCCAAATCTTGATAATCAGCCGCACAGTAGAAACTGCCCCAACCCAGTTTCACCTTGGCCCATGTAAAACTAGAAACATTTCTATTTTGAAACTGCTGGCTCCACTCCCGTTTGACACAGTTTCTCCAGTTTCTCACTAGAATCTGAAATGTTTCAGCCATCCAAACAGGGCCCAAATCTTGATAATCAGCCGCACAGTATCACGCATGGACGGGGAACAAGGTGCGGCTATGGTTGGAGATGATGGAACTGTTGCACAACTGCTCAACATGACCGATGGAGGGAAGTCTGCGCACCATGTCCCTGTTCGCTAGCTTGCGAAGGGTTCAGAAATGGAGTAGGCCGAAGCGTGTGTACCAAAGCTAGGCCCTCGCCTAGGTGTGAGCAGACAAACACACTTGTTGCCCCACCGCTAGCCTCAGCAAGTAGAGCGATTGACATTCCGACATACCATGGCGAGAACCATCCTATAATTATATAACATATAATTAGATAACATGGTTCTCATAACTTAACGGTACAAGAGTCATACATAATAGTTTTCTAAGATTTAAAATGCGACAAATACATAAAGTTACTATTCAAATTTAAATTAGCGAAATTTTACACAACAATGGTGGTAAGTTTGAGTGTATCGTATTAAAGAGAAAATTATTATGAATCTAACAAAATTTGGTTCACCTCAATCGAAGTTAAAATGAATTTTCTATGATTTTTTCTAAAGTTTCAGCATTTTTCAGTACAATAATAATTAACCGAAACCATTTTCTCAGATTTATTAATTCCTTATAAAAGGAACTAAAGCGCACTTTGAAGATACGCCATATTCCTATATTGAGCTCTATTTTAAATAGTAGGGTCAACATGTCAGTGCCTCAACATTTTGCAAATCAAGCCCTAAGCTTTCTGCTATTTATTTTGAGGTCCTTGGTCCCATATGTAAGTTTATTGGATTTTTGTATCTGGAACCCTAGGTTTTCTGCTATTTACAAATGGGTCCCTATCTTCTTCCCCATCGGGAGAGAACGAAGGGGGGACGTGGGGGCAGCTCGTCTTGAGCTTGCCGGTGGAGGGCGGCGGAGCGGATGGCTCGGCTAGAGGAAGGGGACTCTAGGGGAGGTCACAACGACTCCATCCTGGCACAAAGACAGTGACGCATCGGCTGACGCGGTAGGCTAGAGGCGACGGCGGCGGTTCAGGACAACGGTGACGATGGGCGTACGGGCGACGGGGGTTCAATTAAAGGATAGGGGAGGGCCTAGAGAATAAGGGGAATCTTACCCCCGTGCTCGATTTGGGTACAGCTAGCTATATGGCCCGGGCCTTGCCGTGCCGGCCCGAGCACACATGCACTGTAGTGTGGCCCGACATGGGAAGGCGTGGGTCATGCCGACACGGTCCATTCGGCTGTGCCGTGCCTAGGCTAACGCCGCAGCCCGTGGGTCGGCATGACACGACACATCTACTATAGCATGCCGGCACGGGCACGGCACGACCCACGGGCCGGCACGACACAACGGGAAGGGGGCCTATCAAGCGCTGACGCGTGGCGGGAGGAGTGGGGTCGACCGACCGGCGCTGTCAATGGCTAGCGCTTGGACCAATCATAGGCCGCCACCTGGCGCTTTAACGGCTAGTAAAGGCTGGTTTTTAAAATTAGCCGTTGCAGCTCGAAAAAATTCAAAAAAAATCCAAAAAAATATGAAATTTCATCCTATAAATAGGGCACCCAGCCCAGCATTCCTCCTCACCCCCAAACATCTCATCTTGTGCTCTCTTCTGCTCTCAAGTGCTCTCTTATGCTCTCTAATAGCTCAATTTTTTCATTTAGACAAAAAGTGAGCAAAATTTGTCTAAAATCAAAAATAGTTTTTGAGTTGAAAATAGTGCAAAACGGAGGTGTGAAGACAATGTGGTAATAAAGTATGTACGTCATATATTCATATGTATGTATTATTTGTATTATTATGTTACGTGAATAAATAATCTGAAATTTGTTTATGTTGTTTCAACATTTCAGAATGGATCCGAACTATCCATCGTTCACGTTGGGTGATTTCGACCCTAATTACCTCTCGGGTTCATTCCCAACCGATGATTACGATGTCACCGGATCGACTCCAACACCACCAGTTGTGGAGGAGGTACCGGTTCAGGCGCCGGCGGGTTCAGAAGGATCTAACACTATGAGCGGGAGTGCATCGACGAACACTGGCTCAAAGAGATCAAGAACTTTCAGCGTTTGGCAACATTTCGATGAGGTGGTCGTGAAAGGCCCTAACGGAAGGCAGGTAGCAGTAGCGAGATGTAGAATATGTAGAAATAAATTATCTGCAAAATCATCTGGTGAAACAGGACACTTGAAGCGGCACGTTGAGGCTTGTGAGAGGAAACAAGGAATCCAACTATGACAGCAACAACTTCTACTAAATCCTGATGGTACGGTACGTACATGGGAGTACGATCTCATGGTAGCTCGAGAATCTCTTGTCCGTTTAATTGCTAGACAAGATTTACCATTGAACTTTGGTGAAAGTGCTGCATTTGAAAATTACATCCAAACTTCTCATAATCCTAGGTTTAAAGTTGTTAGTAGACAAACCACAACTCGTGATTTAAAAAATGTCTATGACAAAGGTTGTGAATCACTTAAGAAATTATTTAGTACATGCACCTTTTCTATTAGTGTCACCTCATACATATGGAGTGGTAGGGCTAAGGAGGATTACTTAGTGTAGTTGTACATTTCATTGATGATGACTAGCAAATGCAAAAGAGAGTTCTTGGCTTAAGGTTAATTGATGTTGCACATACTGGTGAAAATATAGCGGAGAGAATTAGAGAGGTTATTAATGAGTATAACATTGCTGACAAAATCTTTGTTGTCACCTTAGATAATGCATCTGCTAATTCTAGGGCCATGGAAATTTTGCAGCCATTATTTTGTGTTTATGCTGAATCATTTCTTTTGCATCAGCGTTGTGCATGCCATATCATTAATTTAATTATTAAATCTAGGTTTAAGAGAATGAATGTACACATCGACGCTGTTCGTCAAGCAATCACGTGGTTAACTGCTTCAAACCCACAAATTGCACAGTAGAAGAGGTATTGTCATGCATCGGGTAAGAAAGCACGTAAGTTTTTAACCGATGCAGAACATTAGTGGAATGCAACTTATTGATGTTGAAGGTTGTATTACCTTATCAAGAATTACTAACTGTTTTCCTTCAGACACGTAATGGCCCAAGAAACTGTGACGGTCAGCCAATACTGATGGAACATACCTGACACGTTGTTGAAAGGTTTTATCAATTTCTTGAAACGTTTCATGACTGCACTCTTCTTTTATCTCAAGTATATTATCCAACTGCTAATTTAATTTTGCACAATATTCTTGAAATTTCCACTTTGTTAAAAGAATATGAAAATGATGAACTTTTAATGAATGTTGTCTTTCGTATGAAATAAAAAATATCTTAAATATTGGAAAAGTATCCCCATGTTGTTAGCTTTTGCGTTTATTCTTGATCCTAAGGAAAAATTATGGGGATTCCTCAATATTCTCTCATTGGAGATACTATAGGGGTTGATTATACTACCTATTATGCTGATGTAAGAACTAAATTATATGAGGTGGAAAGTATGAACTAAAGTTTCAGGAAGTTCACTTGCAAAGACCCCCACCTGCCCCTGCAGCAGGTAAGAAAAAGCTACGGTGGGGCAGAATTTTGGGTGACTCATCTTATAGCCATGGTGGTGATAGCATTTCGTCAGCAGCAAGTGGAGACACTAGGTCACATGGTCCTGCCGAAGAGTTGTCCAACTATTTGGATAGAAATTCCATCAGGCATGAAACATCAGAATTCAACGTACTCGGGTGGTGGAATGATCACAAGATGTCATATCCTGTGCTTTCAAAACTAGCACGAATGTGTTGACAATGTTCATTTCTATGGTATCCTCCGAATCGACCTTCAGTCTATGCGAAAGAATTATTGAGGACAACAGAACAAGTCTGAGCAGTGAGCACATAGAAATGCTACTAAGCGTTAAAGACTGGGAGCTAGCTATAGAACATACACAATACACTTGCTAACAACTAAGAATTGATCGCCCGGTTCGAGAACCTTTATTTAGATGAAGACCAAACCAAATAGCTTTAGTCTATTTTGTAAGTAGTAGTAACCTGTAGGCTGTACTTTTTTCTTTGTCATGGTTTTCTCAGATTCAGATATGAGTTTTTACATGACAAAGTTTTTAACGAGGCAACATATATCATATAAACATCAATAAAGGTCATTACTATTTTTTCCCATATTGTTTTGAAATATTTTACTAAGTTTGATTGTTTTCTTTTTTATTCGGACAATTCATATTTTTTGGACGACGAAAAGTTTGTTTTGAATTTTTGGATGGGAAATAGTTTTTTTATTTTTGAACGGGAATAGTGGCAGCCAGGCTGAAATTGGCCCATGGGTCGAATTGGCATGTGGGCCGTAGCCAGGCCCGTGCCGGCACGACATGGCACGGCACGGCCACCCCGTGGGCCATGCTTGGGCCGAGGGGTGGCACATGCACCGGCATGGCATGGCCCGCTATAGGAGCCGTGCCTAACGGGCCATGCCGTAGCAGGCCGTGCTGCAGCGCGCCTGGGCCGTGGCGCGGCGCGCCTGGGCCGTGCCGTGCCAGGCGGCCCGCTTGGCCATGTATAGGTGGAGGTGGCTTGAGGCAGCACGAACACACGACATTGGCTTTGTAGGGGATTTTGTAGAGGGACAACATAGGTGGTTGGAGTCATCACGTCGCGTCGTCGCTTTTGGCAGACGGGAGACAACTTTGGGTTGGGTGAGGCGTGTGGCGAGGTCAGCGTCAGCCGTGGTAGGGCCTTGAGCAGGACGATGTTAGCTTTCGTGTGGCTTTACAATAGCACGGACATCTTTGCAGGCGTGGTCAAGGTTGTCATGCCATTACATCACGCGCAGGCAGAGAGAGAGACCGGTGGCATTGGATTGGTGGCGAGAGGCGGCGGCCATGTCACAGCATGGTGTTCATGCGTGTGCTGGGTAGGATGCATGGAGGGAGAGGAAAATAGGGATGGGTGGATTTGGCGTGGCTTGGTTGGCTCGGCATTGACGATTTCGGTCTCGCACGCTAGGTGCTCGATGAAATGTCTGCAAGGAGGGAGAGGGAAAGAGAAGGAGAGAGAGATGGGGTGTTGGGCCACTAGCAGGTGGGGTCCAGGGTGCTTGGCCCACTGATCAGTGAGAGGTGGGGAGAGGAGGAGAGGTGAGGAACTTTTTCCAGGGATTTTTGGGATAGAGCTAAGGGATTGATGAATTTTTTTGGAATAGCTACAGTGCTCAAAAACTAATGCCAAATTTATCGGAACTTAGCATAGTCATGAACTCCATTTGGTGAATTTCTAGGATTTTCCCACATGCAGTTTATTTTTGAAAATTCAAACATGTTACTTTTTATATTTCAATTTGAATTAATTTGGGAAGCTTTCACATTTTTTTGAGAGGCAAAACTAATCTATAACTAATTCCATTTGTTGTTCTATTTATGTGTTTTTTCTCAAATTCAATTTTTGTATGCAAAATGCAATGATGCATGGAAAATCCAAGAACAACTAAAATAAATTTTCACCACAATAAATATAAATGAAAATTTTCATTATATTGAGTTTTCCAAGTTTTTACAAATTCAGGTTTGTCACAGTGATGTTCCTTGTCAACAAACTAAGGTCACGAGGATAAGCATAAGGCAAAGGTATAATGAATCTAAGCATCCTTTTGTTAGCCTTTTATCAGTGTCGGTGTGTTTAGTAAAAACTAGATCGAGCATAGAAATACTATACTATTAAGAGGGATGCAAACATATTTGCTTAGTTTTCTGCGAGTTAAAAAACTAAAGCCAAAATTCTAACTCTAGGTTGTTTCACATGTCACAACACTTACTCCAGGTTTCTTTGCAAGTTTTTCAACTTATCTTAAAGGTTTTGGACCATTTTTTATGCTGGGTTTGATGGCCCTTGAAACAATCTTTCCATAGTGCCCAGGATCATCGAAATTGGACTCTGGAATAAAAAGATACTGCCTTTTTTACCTTTTTACTGCCTTTTTACTTGGGCAACATCAAACTATCCGAAATACATCAGACTATCCGATGATCTAGAGAATCCGAAATTTCATTGAACTTCGGTCTCTGTTTGATGACGAGAAACTTGTGCTTAAATACGTCAATTAACTGATGTTAAATCAGGCTATCCGATGTCTCAGATAGTTTGAAACTTTAGCGAACTTCACTCTCTGTCTCCCATTCTCATTTATCTTGGGGTCGACAAAATTGGAGAATTTTGAATATTCTGATCAAGACTTAACACAGGCACTTCACCATCAAAGATTTTTCAATTCAAGACAAAGAGTAAAGTTCGGTAGAATATCGAAAAGTCCAAAACATCAAACACTCCAAACATAACATTGGATAGTCTGATATTTTTTAGAGCAAAACATTGTCCTCAGATAGAGAGAGACATTCGATGAAACTTCAGACTATTTGAGTTGTCAGGGAGTCCGATACCAAATTGGATAGTCCGAAAGAAGAAGGCAACACATAAATCAAGGGATATCTCTAGTGTTCAACCAACTATATGCATGTGATATCTCTCTTAATAGTATGTCATCCTAAACTCAATAAAGCAAGGTTTACAAAAATTACCATATGCAAGATGCCATTTTTCCTTCATTTGATCCACCAATTTAATTTGAACCTTGCAACATCTCAAAAAACTTCATTGGAGAATCTCTATTTGTGTTGTCATTATCACCAAATAAATTAGGAGTCCTAGGTGCACTTTTAATCTCTCCCTTTTTTTGTGATTGATGACAACGCAATTAGAAGGACAAAAGGAGGAAGATTTTTTATTGAACTTCCCATAAATGTATGCATCATATGCATAGGAGAGAGCTCCCCCTCAATCTCAGAATTCACAATATAGCACAATATTCCTGAAATAACCATGCATATAACAAGATATAACATATCAACACATAGACAAAAGAGATAAAAGCGCATTACATCATCCAAGCATTTAAGTTCAAGCACACATTGCATAGCATAAATTTAAAGACAACACATAAGTGCGAAATTTAAAGCTTGCCCACAAGTTCAACTGGCCACCACCAAGAAAAAGAGAGGAAACTGTGATGAATCACTCATCATCCTCATCGTCCTTGTCCTCGTCCTCGTCCTCTTCCTCTTCCATGCTTCCCTCCTCGATGGGGGCCTTGCCACAATCATCATGAGAGCAATCAACAGCAAATGGGTCCTCAAACAGTTCTTCTTCAATGTCATCCACCTTCGATCCATCTGGTGGGCAAGGCAGGTGCTGAAGGATTGCCTTGAGCCTCGTAGTGTTTTTCTTCCTTTCCCTTCTATCCTTGGCTACATTGAGGGATGTTGACTTGCACACATTAAATATGGCTTTCAGAAAGCACAAAGGAGAAGAAGAATCTGACTTGGTCACATAAGAGGAGGTCCTCGCGCGAGATGAAGCCCTTGGTTCTCTCCTAGTTGGCACACGAATTGCCTTGATAGGACGCACTTGGTAACCAGTATGAGCCACTTTGTTGTGAAACCTTTTTGAAACCACTTCAATCATTTTCATGATATATGGTCCATAGCCCAAACCTTGCCTTGGCATCATTGAGACAAGGTGGATTTCTTCAAAGATGAAATCAAACTCATCAAATAGAGTTGGATCCTCATTCATCTTGCAAAGTATGTTTCTTGTGCAAGCTAGGACATTTCTAGCATCGCCTTCCTTGGGAGTGAGAGCTTTTGCGCAAAATCTTGTTGAGATAAGCATAGAAAGGTAGGAGTCCCTTGATAGTGCCCAACTCATAATCCACATCATGGTTGTACATCCAATTGCATTCGTCTCCATAGGCTTCTCACTGTGAATCTTTAACTTATTTTTTGTCAAGCGCAAAGGAAATCCGAGAATTGCATCAAACTTGGTATAAGTCACAGAATACTTGAGTCCATTAGTCATCCAGTGAATTGTCTTCTCCATGTTTGGCTCAAACTAGACTGTAGCATAGAATTGTGAAACGATTTCCTTACACCAAGGGTTCTCATCCACATCAACTCCTTCAAATGTTGCTTTTCGCAAGCAAATATTACTTCATTCACTACAGGTTCCTTCATGTCCTCCAAGTATTTCCAATCTATCCATTGCATAGGAATGGCCTACTTCTTTGTCATAATGACTGTCTAATAGTAATCTTGCTGAAAAAAGTTCCAAAAGTGGTCATTGTCGAAACTCGGTTTCGGCAATAGAAAATTGGGGGTGCAGTCAAGATCGCCAAGCACAATGGGTTAGGTGGAAAACAAGGATTAGACAGGTTCAGGCCCTCTCGTGAGGTAATACCCTACTCCTGTTTCGGGGATTCGATCCGCCGAGTATATATTGATCTCAGGATCTTGTGTATCTAAAACCGAAAGCTGATCTAACTTCTGATCTAAAGCTCATATCCCTCAAGGGACGCCTCTTACCCCCCTTATATAGTCTTGGGAGGTGGGCTTACAAGTCGGAAACCCTATCTTACTCTAAGTCGGTTTCCTCAATCTTACCAAACCGTGACTATAGGCCGTTGCCTTATCTCAATCGGCAACATAACACCTAAGTCATATTTGGTTTACATATTTGGTAGGCGCAATCTATCCCTATCTCCAGTCGGATAAGCTTGCCATGTGGATACCCGATTGCCATAATCTCCACAGTAGCCCCCGAGTCCTTTGCAGTCGACGAGATAGCTCAGCCCGAACCAAGTTAGTACATAGCCAAACAACTTTTTGGCCGAGTGCTTCTGGCGCCGAGTGATTCCATCATCTCTGCCTGAATCTCCCGAGTGGCTCCAAAGACTGTGAAGGGCTAGAAAATATCCAAAAAATTCTCAAAAATAAATATCTAGGTGCATCTCTTGATGTACCTAATTAGATATAGCCCCGACTATATGATTAAAAATATAGTCGAAAACCATAAAGAATCATTCTCATATAAATGCTTAGCTCATGCTAAAGCAATCATAAAAAATCTTATCACTTTGCAAGCTCGTGCTCGTCCGAGTGAATTTGCCCGAGTCATCTCAGAACAAATAACTCAATCAACCCTCGTAGGTGGAAAGCACTCGGTAAGCTCATGCTTATCCGAGTGGATCTGCCCGAGTCATCTCGGAACAAATATTTTAATCATCCCTCATGGGTAAATAAGTTTTTCAGTCATCTGAAAAAATGCGACCAAAATATTAAATAGCTCCTGCCATAATATTGGTCTCAATCTAAAAAGATCTTCACCAAGGTGGAAAAATAGCATTGATATAATCATTTAATCAAATGCTAAAAAACCAAACAGCCCCTGTCATCAAGGCAGCCATAAAAAGCTTAGCTGTTTGTCACCTTTCAAATTGCATCGTGCTAGCTTCTCATGAAGTCAAGCAAACCGCGGTATGAAAGGATTTCCAAAGGTACAGGGCACTCAGACACGTGCATATTGCCAAGGCAAATCTGCTTAAGTTCATCCACTTAAGTCCCTAAGGACACACGTCAGGCCACACCTTAGCTGGGCCGCAGGTCTCTCATGGGCTCGGCCCAACCGCGAGAAAACCTAGCGCAACCCTCAAATCTCTTTACAAAGCTTCGAGGTCATCCCCGCCACTTCGTCTTCCCAGAAAAAATTCCCCAATCGTGACACTGTTCATCAGCTCGCAGCGAAGAACCCTAAGCTCTCGCGTGCCCTCAATCCACCGATCCAGAAGCCTGCGCTTCGCTCACAGCTAGCCTCCGCATCCATCTTCCCAGACCCCCATCTCAAATCCCCATCCTTCAAGCCAGATCTGCTCTCCACACAAACCGTACTCATGGCGGATGAGAGGAAAATCCCTTTCGAGTAGTGGGCCACTTCGGATGTGAGAGAATCCACCCTCAAAGAGATGGTGAAGCACGGTGTGCTTCCTCCTAAGGAGATTGTGGGCTGGCTCCCGGCGGCGGGTGAGGAGTACCCCACTCCGAACACCGGTGAGCTCGTCATCTTCACCTCTTTCTTTTACTGCGGCTTCAGCCTCCCCACCTCCGAGTTCTTTAGGGGACTTCTTGACTATTATGGTCTTCAGCTATACCATTTAAATCCAAACTCCATGCTCCACATCGCTCTCTTCATCCATGTGTGTGAAGCCTTCCTTGGCATTCTCCCCCACTTCCATCTTTTCTGTCGCATGTTTTACCTCAAGCCGCATCCGAATAAGGATCAACCTTGCGTCATCGGTGGAGCGGGTTTCCAACTCCGCGGATCCCTCTGCAAGGAGTATTTCTCTCTTCCCTTGAAATCCTCCAACAAGGGCTGGCATGCAAGCTGGTTCTATATCAACAATCTTGAGCCCAGCTTGCCAAACTTCGTTGGCCTTCCCCCCGTGCCGAGGCCTACCTGGAGCACTGTACCAGTAGCCCAAGATTGGGATGAAGCCAACAAGTTGCTAGCAAAGATCCTGAAGATGAAGCAAAAAGGTCTTCGCGACGAGCAAATCACTCAGTACTTCATCAGGAGCCGACTGGCACCGATTAAGGAGCGATCGAAGCTAGCCTTCGAGTATGAGGGCGAGAGGGACCCCAATCGGGAAGACCGCGACTCCCTCAGCTTCGAGATCTTGAAGATCCGAATGTACAAGGTCTTCTCGACTGGAATTGTAGTCGAACGCAGCCTCATGCTGCCAGTCCTCCCCTTCAATCTGTATTGACCTCCTCCTCCGGTAAGCTGACTTAACTCTTTCATTGCCTTGCAATCTTGATGTCACACTTCTCAGTGTTATAAGAATCTTTCTTGCAGGAAAATGCCTCCATCATTTCAAAGCCATACAAAATTCCTCACGATGACGTGCCGACTCGGCCTGCCAAGAAGCCAGCCGACGGCGTGAAGATCCAGAGTGATCCAGCCGGGAAAAGGGCGGCCCCGAGTGAAGATATCAGCAAACGGGCAAGCAAGAGGAGGCTCATCATTGATGACTCGGACGACGATGTCCCAGCCCATCCAGCCGAAGCAACCCCTCCAAGGCCATCGCCGAAAGCGGCACCTAAGATCCGCCGATCGTCCAGGTACGCCTTTCGACTGAAGTTAAACTCTTCGTTGAAAATTTCTTTGTCTTCATTCCGATTGCTGCTGTCGTTCTCCTTGCAGGAGACCCCAAGACATAGACCCTGCTGGGCAGAGCGAAGGGCCAACGCCAGCTGCAGCCACCGAGGCAGCAAAACCTGCAGAGCCAAAACCCCGGAGCCCTCTCACGAGCGAGAGCGCCCCAGGTGGAAAGCCCTCGCGTCCCAGCGAAGATACTCCAAGGAGGGAGCCCCCGATCGCCAGTCGGGATCCCCCGACTGGGAATTAGTCGGCTACGGAGAAGCCCCCGGCTGCGGCTCAGAAGGCCCCGACTGAAGACCAGTCGATCAAAAGTCAGAAGGAGAAGAGCAGCGGGCAGCACCAGTTAAGGATTCGGCCACCGAAATCGGTAAGTCTTGAGTCGACATTTCATCTTCAATCTTTTAATTCTCTCGTAGCTTCATCTGTTCCTCTTGATCCGTTCAGCCACAGTAGAAGAGATCCCCAGGTTACACTCCTCTGAAACCTGGGTTCCCCCGATCAAGATCGAGTGGCGAGATTCGGAAGGCCAGAGACAAGACATCATCTTGGATAAGCAAATGGAAAGCGAGGAAAGAGAGGCACTTGTGAACAGCCTGAATGAAGCGACTCGGCTACTCAACGTAAGTCCCGATCCTTTTCTGATGTAGCATCGTCATTTCTTTTCAATCGGCCAATTTCAGATCTTACGTGCAGAAAGAATACTGCCGATCCATGGCGAAATCCGAGGCACTCGAGAAATTGGTCCCACATCTGAACTCCTTGGAGAACATCCAACAAGAATTAAAGACCACTCGAGAGGATGCCGCATCAAGGGAGGCAGCCCTGAGGAGAGAGATAGCTGAACTCCGGGAAGAGAACCTCGACCTTCGGGGTTCAGTCGGGAGTAAGCTTAACCCTCTCAATCTCTTTAAGGCTTATGTGTCGATTTTGATTGCTGATAACCTTCCTTGTTGTAGAAAACTGATCGGAGGTCCACTCGCTCCAAGTCCAGTGGAGCGGTCGGCCTCGGCAAGAAGGCCTGGAGACCAAGTTTGAAGGTGAGCTTCTTTAAAACAATGTTCGTTGTCTTGCTTTGTCCTCGAGTGCTTTGCGTGATCATATTCCTTTGGCAGCTTACAAAGTCAAGACCCGAGCTCAATATGATGTTTTGCTAGAGAGGGTCAAACAAGCTGAAAAGGTCCGAGAAGATGTTGCTAACACGGCGACGCTGATCCTGCTGTCCCTGTTCCATCAGGGCGTTGAGACCAGCGCACTGGACCCAGTCGAGATCTTCGATAAGGCTGCGGAGAGCTCCCGACCATGTACTTGGCCAACATCTACGAAGCTACTACCATGGGGCTGGCCTTGCCCTTGCAGACCAAGTCCCTCTACCCCGGTAGATGTCAACTCAGTCGGGGAAGGCTTCGCCGACGGCACATCAGATGAGCAATCCCTGGACTTGATCAGCGATGCGCAGGAATCGGCCAAGAAGATTGCTATTGATGTAGTAAACAACTTCAGGCTCTGATTGTCTTGTAAACATTGTATAATTGTGACGTTCTGATGCATCCTGTGAATATTCAGTCTATTTATGTTAACGCCTTGATCCGAGTTTTCATGTAAAATTTCTTAAGTAATTTCTGTCCGACTGTCACCAAGCCTAAGCCTGATTAGGTCATCGAAAAATTCTCAGTCCTTATGCATTGAACTCGAATCAAGGAACGTTAAACCATGATAAACCGAATATGCATAAGTTGGTGAAGAAAAACTATGCTTTATTGACACATGTACAGCCCCCGACTGCTAACTCAAGAAGTCATCTTGCTTCAGTTTAGCAGTCAAAAAGAGCATGAAACTTAAGGCAATTTAAGCATAGTATCGTCGAAGATGCTCGATGTTCCAGGAGTTCTCCACTATAGATCCGTCTTCACGCTTTAATCGGTATGCGCCTGGCCGACTCACCTCAGCAATTATATATGGCCCTTCCCATAAGGGGGATAAGTTGTGACGGTCCTTGGTGGTTTGAATCTTGCGTAGAACCAGATCGCCAACGATAAAAGCTCGTGCTCGAACGTTGCGACTGTGGTATCGTCTGAGCCCTTGAAGATATTTTGCCGACTGGATGAGGGCTGCCTCACGGGCCTCTTCCAGTCGGGTGAGATCATCCACTCGGTCTGGGTCGTAGTGTTCATCGTTGAAGCTGCGGACTCGGAGGGATTCGTACTGCATCTCGTTTGGCAACATGGCTTCTGCGCCATAGACCAAAAAGAAAGGAGTTTGGCCGGTAGCCCGACTGGGCGTGGTCCGCAAAGACCATAAAACCGAGGGGAGCTCTTGTACCCACTTGCCGGCATAAGGACTTCTTAATGCCTTGAAGGACCATGCCGTTGGCCCGCTCGACTTGTCCATTGCTTTTGGAATGTGCAACTGATGCGTAGCAGATTTTGATTCCGAAGTCTTCGCAAAATTCCTTGAAGATGCCACCAGTGAATTGAGTCCCATTGTCGGTTATAGTTATGTTTGGGACGCCGAAACAGTGCACGATGTTGAGGATGCAGTTTCGTGCCCTGTCAGCGGTAATTGTGGCAACCGGCTTAGCTTCGATCCACTTGGAGAACTTGTCGATTGCGACAAATAGGTGCGTGAATCCTCCTGGAGCCTTCTTGAAAGGGCCGACCATGTCTAAGCCCCATACCGCAAATGGCAAGGATAATGGAATTGTTTGTAGCTCTTGGGCTGGGACATGGCTCTGTCGGGCGAAGAATTGGCAACCTTCACAGGTTCGTACCACTTTGTCCGCGTCGGAGACCGCGGTGAGCCAGAAAAAACCTTGTCTGTAGGCTTTGCCCACCAAGGTGCATGCTGCCGCGTGGCTTCCGCATATGCCCTAGTGGATGTCTTGGAGTAGCTGTCGTCCTTCCTCAGGTGTGATGCATCTTATCAGGACTCCGGAGGGACTTCTCTTGTATAAATCGGAGTCAACCATGACGTAAGCTTGACAACGACGTCGGACACTTCTGCCTCATCCCGGTCTTCCGGTAGCTCTTGCTGTGTTAAAAATTTGATGAGTGGTGTCCTCCTGTCAGCGTCAATCGTGGCGACTTCGTTTGTAGCTTGTTCGTTGGGAGTTGGTTTTGCCGTAACAGTTGGCTCATAGAGGTGCTCGACAAAAACATCTGTTGGGGCGGCTTCACGTTTGGACCCAAACTGCACCAACTCGTCAGTTGCTTCGTTGTTGTATCTTAGGACGTGTGATAGCTCGAGTTCGTCAAACTTGTCTTCAAGTTTGCGGACCTCCTGTCGGTAGGCCTCCATGGTGTCGTTTAGACAGGACCAGTCCTTCATTACTTGGTTCACGACAAGCTGGGAATCCCCTTTCACGACGAACCCACGTATCCCGAGTGAAACTGCGAGCCGCAGTCCATGTAGCAGGGCTTCGTACTCGGCGACGTTATGTGAGGCAGAGAAGTGGAGGTGGAGGACGTATCTTAGCATTTCCCCAGTCAGGAAAATCAGCACAACTCCTGCTACCAAGCCGGTGATCCTCTTGGATCCGTCGAAGTGCATGGTCCAATATTGAAGGTCTTCCCGAGGTACATCTTCTTGCTGTTCGGTCCACTCGGCCAAGAAGTCCGCCAGGGCTTGTGACTTTACAGACGTCCTCGCCTTAAAAGTTAAGTCCAGCGGCATCAGCTCCAGGGCCCACTTCGCGATGCGCCCAGTTGCCTCCCGGTTGTGGATGACATCGCCGAGTGGAAAGGAAGTGACGACGGTGACCGAGTGACCCTGAAAATAGTGCGCCAATTTCCTCGCGGTTATCAGAACACCATATAGCAATTTTTGTACCTGAGGGTAGCGAATTTTTGCTCCTGTCAGTACTTCGCTAACAAAGTAGATCAGCCTCTGAATCTTCTGAACTCGTCCTTCTTCTTCGCGCTCGACCACGAGGACCGTACTAACCACTTGGTGAGTGGCTGAAACGTACAGTAGCAGGGGCTCCTGGGGATGAGGTGAGGCTAGGACGGGCGGCGTCGTGAGGAATTCTTTAAAATCTTCAAAGGCCTTGTGGGCTTCCGTGGTCCATTGGAAGTCATCCGTTTTTTCAGCAACCTGAAGAAGGGCATGCCTCGTTCGCCGAGTCGAGAGATGAATCGACTTAGCGCCGCCATGCAGCCAGTGAGCTTCTGGACATCCTTCTGGTTACTCGGGGGCTTTATGTTCAAGATAGCGTTGATTTTTTCTGGATTGGCTTCAATGCCGCGATGTGACACCATGAAGCCGAGCAGTTTGCTTGATGGAACGCGGAAAGTGCACTTCTCTGGGTTTAACTTCATTCTGAAGGCCCGAATATTTGCGAAGGTTTCTTCTAGGTCAGCAATCATGTCTTCTTTCTGCTTGGTCCGATGACGACATCGTCGACATAAGCTTCCACGTTCGCCCAATCCGCGTCCGAAAACACCTCGGATCATGTGTTGGTATGTGGCCCGGTGTTCTTCAGGCCGAAAGGCATTGTGATGTAGCAGTAGGATCCGAATGGCGTGATGAACGATGTCTTCAGGCAGTCGGATTCCTTCAAGCTGATTTGGTGATAGCCCGAGTAACAGTCCAAAAAGCTCAAGAGTTGGCAGCCGGCTGTTGAATCTACGACTTGGTCGATGCGAGGCAGCCCGAATGGATCTTTGGGGCATGCTTTGTTGAGGTCGGTGTAGTCAACGCACATGCGCCATTGCCCCGTCTTTTTACGGACCAGAACCGGGTTGGCCAACCAGTCGGGATGCAGAACTTCTTTGATAAAACCAGCGGCTAAGAGCTTTGTGAGCTCTTCTTTGATGGCGTCTTTTCGATCCTGCGCGAACCTGCGTAATCGTTTTTTGATTGGCTTTGCGTCATCTTTGACGTGTAAAGAGTGCTCGATCACCTCCCTAGGAATTCCAAGCATATCAGATGGTTTCCAAGCAAAAACATCTTTATTATTTTAGAGGAAGGTGACGAGCGCGCTTTCCTATCTAGGATCTAGTTCAGCGCCGTTTATAGCAGTTTTCGAGGGATCCGATGGGTCAAGGGAGATCTTCTTGGTCTTGGCATCGCCGGTTCCTGATTTGGCTACCTTCTTCGCGGGGATTTCACCCTCTGCCGAAGTCGAAGCGGCCAATCGGATTTCTTGCTGGCCACGTGATCTCTCGCGAGATTGGGCCATGTCGCAGCTCTCCTTGTCGCAGGTGAAGGCTTGCTTCACGTCACTGCGAAGAGTGATGACGCCGTTCAGACCCGGCATCTTCAGGCAGAGGTAGGTGTAATGGGGTATCGCCATGAACTTGGCGAGTGCAGGCCTTTCGATGATTGCATGGTAAGCCGTCTTGAAGTCGGCCACCTCGAAAGTTATGTTCTCCGTTCGGAAATTCTCTCGAACTCCGAAGGTGACCGGAAGGGCGATGTGCCCGAGTGGCGTAGATGACAGCCCCGGGATAACTCCATGGAAGGGGGCTGAGCTTGCCTTTAGTTCGGCCCTCGGGATCTGCATCTCGTCTAAGGTCTTGGCGAACAAAATATTGAGGGCGCTGCCCCCATCGATGAGAACGCGCTTGAGCTTGATGTTGCGGACCACCGGGTCCAGGACGAGTGGATAGCGCCCCGGGTGAACCACTCGGTCGGGATGATCCGAGCGGTCAAAAGTGATGGCCACCTCCGACCATCGTAGGTATTGTGGGACCTCGGGTTGCGCCGCGTTGACCTCGCGGTCAGTTAGCTTCTGTTTCCTCTTGGACTCATAGGCTTGCGGTCCCCCGAAGATGTGATTCAGCTCACCCACGGGGTCTTGAAAGGGCTCGGCATTCTCAGCCGTGTTGTTCTTCTTGGCGCCCGATGGACCGACTTCATCAGTCGGCTTCTTGTTGAGCTGTGCCGTATATTGCTCGGTGAACTGTTTATAAATAAAGCAGTCCTTAGCCGCGTGCTTGTGATTGGGATGATGCGTGCACTGAGCGTTCAAGATGGCGTCGTAGGCCACGACTCGGGGGCGGCATTGGGAGTTGGAGGTTGCGGCAACTAGATCTTCGGGTCGGCTCTTGCGGTCCTTTTGGCCCTGGTTGTTGTTGCCGTTATCCTTCTTAGGATTCTGGCTTCCTCCCGCCTGCTTGTCTTCCCTCCTGTCGGGCCGGTCTTGGCGCGCCGCTTTGATGGCATCGTTGGATTTGGCGTAGGAATTTGCCGTCTCAAACATCTGCTTCACCGTCTTCGGTGGCTTGCACCCAAACTTCCCGATCAACAGCTTATCACAGACTCCCTTCTGGAAGGCGACGATGATGATGTCGTCGGTGATGTTGGGGATCTTGTTGCGCTTTTCGGAGAAGCGCCGGATGTAGTCCTTCAGAGGTTTGTCCGGCTTCTGGATGACGTTGTAGAGATCGAAGTGGGTTCCAGGCCTCTCGAAGGTGCCCTGGAAGTTGGCGATAAAGTGGTCCCTTAACTCACTCCACGAGCCGATTGAGCCTCTTGGCAAGCTCGTGAGCCAGTTCCTGGCTGAGTTGGCGAGGGCCACGGGCATGTAATTGGCCATGGCCTTGTTGTCACCTCTTGCTGCACAGATGGCTAGAGTGTACACGGTCAGCCATGACTCGGGGTCGGTCTTGCCGTCGTACTTCTCGATTCCAGTCGGCTTGTACCCATTCGGCCAATGCACTCGGCGAAGCTTCCGAGTGAAAGCTGGTACTCCATCGTCATTACTGTCGGGTGATCCCCTTTGATCTTCCCGGGTGCGTTGATCCCGTTCTTGGTAGCGACGATCGAGGATTTCTCGCAGATCACTCGGCGGGATCCTCAGCAGCCGCTTCGGTAACTAGAGCCGTTGTTGCGGCAGACGCTGTGGTGGACGGGTGGAGTCACACCCTGGGTTTTTCCCTAATTCATTTAAATAATTTACGCTGAAATAATCGGAATTTCTGGAATTAACCTGGAGCCAACCAATAATTTTAAAATGCAATTAATAAATGGAAACGACATGGTAGGATTTTTCTTGAATTCTGCATGTCAAAATACGCTAACAGGATTTTTACTGGAATTTTTAGAGCACTCTAAGTATTTTTAATCAATTAAATAAGAAATCAGGAATTAATTAAGCCCTTAAAAATCCTTTTTCCTTTTTTCTTTTCTTTTCCGTACAGGCCGCACAGTGTTCCCGCTCTCCCCTTGGGCCGCCGGCCCGGCCACCTCCCGCCCAAGTCGCCCCGCGCACGCGCCCCTTCCGGTCGTGGGCGAGGCCCGCGACGCCCGCCGTCGCGCAAGTCCGCGGAGCCTCCTCGCCCGCGAGGCATCGCAGTGGGTCCCACCTGTCAGTCCCCGCCCCGCGCCCCGGGCCGCCCGCCGCCCCGCCCATGCGCGCTGCCGCTCCGCTCCTTTCCGTTTGAATCCGAGCCACGTCGGACCCATGCCGGCCCAATCTCGCAACGCCGCATCCATCTCCGCAACCCTCGCGCCCGATGGTAACCCTATCCGCAGAAATCTGTTGCCGTTGTTTCCCTCTCTCCGAGTCCGTGAACAACGGCGACAAATCCGCGCGTTCCGTGCTCAATTCGGTCCCGTTGTGCACCTATAAAACTCCCCTTCCGCCGCCGTCGCCGGTGCCGCCGGAGCTCGGCCGGCCGGCCAGCGGCCATGGCCGGGCGGCGAGCTCGAGCCGCCGCCGCCCAAAACCCTAACCCTAGCGCCGCTTCCTTCGGGCCGTCCGATCGGTCGGATCGGGAGAATCCGCGCGTCCGATTGCGCCCGATCCGTCGCCGTTCGATCCGGTCGCCGCACGCCGGATGGCTGCCGCGTGTCCGCCTCGGCCGCCGCCCGAACCCTAACCCTAGCCGCGATCTGCACTGGTCCGATCCCGGATCGGGTGGATCCGGACCGTCCCTCGCGCGCAAGCCATCGCCGTCCGATCGCCGCCGCCTCCCGATGCGCGCCACGTGCCCCGCTCCTCCGCCGCCGCCGTGGACTCGGTCCACCGTGGACCGCACCCGCGCCGCTTGCGTCAGCCGCTTGCGCCAGCTGACGTCAGCCCTACCGCTTGCACCATGCTTGCGTCACCCGGGGGCTTAATTGCGCAATAAATATTTTAATCTTTTCAGTTTAGTTTAAAAATCACAATTAAACTTCTAAAATTCATATCTTTTGAATCCGAGCTCCGTTTTAGCCCATTCAAATTTCATTAAATCCAGAAAAATGTCAAGAATCCATTAAAAATACTTTTCAGTGCTGTTTCAGTAGACTTTTTAGGGTGTTTGTTGAGTGCTTTGTTTGTTGTGTAGATCCCGAGTTTTCCCGCGAGCCCGTTCTCTTCGAAGTAGTCGTCGAGTTTCCTCAATCTCCAGAGCAAGGCAAGTCATATCTTACATTGACCATATTGTACCTATTTTATGTAAATATCTCTTTTTCTTTCAAATACTGCATATGTTTTAGAATGTCATTTCATGGGATGTTTATACCTATTGTACTCGACCATAGGATTGTTTACCTTATACCATTGATAACTTGGGGTTCAATGTGACTAGATGATAGCTTAAGGTTTGCTTAGTTTTGCTTAGCGCAACTTGCTCACTTAAGGGAATCACACTAATCAAGTTTATTACTAAAAGTTAACTCTCAGATGATGTTAAGTTGTGATCCTGTTTCTAATAATATTGATTTATGAAAAAGGTGGGTCGTGAGCACATGGTTGGACTTTGGTTAGCGTGCTCATGACGACTAAGGACCGGTTCTCGGGAAACCCTGGAAGAAATGCCGTGCATACCACAAGCCAGCATGGGTAATGGCTGGATCTGTAGCGTAGCTGTCTCTAGTCGACGTATCCCAGAGAGGGTGGGCGTGATGGAGTTGGGTCGGCCCCGGTTTTAAGGGTTGATCAGCTTCCGGATTCACCGCGGCACTAGAGGGGGCTGCCCATTGCCCGTTGGGAATGGGGGCGAAACCTTGGTGTGGTACGATTGACTAGAGGGGTTATGTGAAGGGTCCTGTCACGGTTCCTTTCCGGGGTACCATGGTGGTGCACCGGTGCACGGTAACGTGTTGTGGGATTGTGTCTTGTGGGTACAGCTTGTACACCTCGATCGAGTAAAAACTATTCGAATAGCCGTGCCCACGGTTACGGGCGATCAACCAGATTCACCTTGATTAGTCTCATTTATTTATTTGGATGAAATGTTGAAGCATGACTCGTGCAGGTGGATGGATGGGCCTGTTGCAACGTGGTTCGAGCGTTGGACAGTATTTATTTAATACTGCTTAAATATTACTACTGTTTTACTGTCTTCAAATATTGTTATTATAATTCCGCAAATCTTTGTTTATGCAAATTGAGCCCTTAACCTTTCCTTGTTATTTATCTTGCATCATGTCCCCTTTTCCGGTGTGACTTGTTGAGTACGGTGGTTGTACTCAGCCTTGCTTCTTTTTCCCCCTTCAGTGCCAGAGGTTGAGATCGAGGACTCCGAGGAGGTGTAGGCTTGTTCTCGTCAAGGTTTAGCTGTGGTTTTGCCGTTCTACTTCGCTCGTGTCAAGTTTAGCCTAAGTCAGTTTTTTTTCCTTTGCGCTGCATTTGTGTAACTCTTTTATACTGTTTTTAAGACGTGGATTCTGTATTATCAATAACGTCGATTTGTGTACCTCGATGATCGGACGAGGGTGAAATGCACAAATTAGCCGCAGAAATTCTGGTGTGAATTTCTCGGGCGTGACAAGTTGGTATCAGAGCCTTCCTGTGACTGTAGGACAAGCCAACTGGAAACCTTAAGAGCCCTCTAATTCTTCTCGTGTGCATATGTTTTAAAAAAAGGGGTGTTTTGAAAAGTGGAGTCAGTCTAGGGTTTAGGAATTGCGAAAATGGGATGTTGGTCGTGGGTTTTGAGCATGTTTTGATTTTCCCACTCCTTTGTTTCTATAGATGGCAGGTTCCCCCGACGCACTGCGGAAAAGGGATGACAGTGTGTTGCGTAGCCGGCGCGTATGGCCCTTGCAATCGGATATCTTGAAGCACCGAGCATACAACGCTTACGCCTCTCGGTGGCGAGTTGCCCTACCGTGTTCGGTTGGAGGTTCACGGGTTCGTGGGAACGTGTCTTCCCATCATGGAGGTCACAGCTTCTGGAGGCACGTCAGATCACGCTTGTCAAGAAGCCGCCTACCTGATGTTGGCCAGGATGAGGGAGCTGCACGATGCTGACCTCCGCACCTCCTCCTACCGCTACCATCCCCGTCGAGGTAGTTCCTCCGAGGTCAGTGCATTCAAGTCTACCGCAGAGGAGAATGACTCTACCTTCGGCCACATGTGCACCGTGCTCAAAGGACTGGATCAGATGCACTCTGACCTACACAAGGCAACCAAAGAGCGAACGACAAGAAGATGGTAAGGATCGTGCGCCGGGGACGAAGTGGTTCGTCCGAAGAAGGAGGTAGCGAGTTGAAGGGACTCCCGCCACCAGTTGGTGTCAGGCTCCACACTACGCCTCGGAAGACCACCACCGCGCCTGTCCGTATCCAGCTGGCACCTCGGATCCCACCGCCTTCTCCAGCTCCACCCGCTCCAGTTCTAGCACCGGTTCCAGTTCCTCCCGCTGCAGGCTCTGCTCTCACCTTTGCTCCAGCTTCGGCGAATCAAGGCGGAGGTGGCAGTAATGGTTGGATCTCCGTCTCCAGCAACTCAAGCTCAGAGAATTCGGCTGAAGACATGGACTCCGAAGAGACTCGAGATTCCTCGGAGGGAAGAGGCGGGATCGGTTGGGCTACGGCAACCGATTCGAAGAGTCCAAGTCCGAGGTGACGCCGAGAGGACTCTAGGAGCCGTTCGGAAGAATGGGGATCTTCTGAAGGAAGCAGTTTCGACTCCTTGTCTCGTGGATCGTTCTAGTTGCCCTCCTTAGTTTTACCGTTTAACTTAGTTTGTCTTCTTGGTAGTTCTTTGTGTGTTAGGCTGCGTGTGGGATAGCCGTGAGTCGATATCAAGTGTGATATGACTGACCAATTAAGGATATTTGGTGCTTTTCCTTGTTTTTAGTCAAGATCAGAACAATGCATTTGAATTCTAATAATAAAGATTAGTTCTAAGTCTGTCTGTTTTTCTTCTTTTCTCTCTCTTCGGTCGGTCGTCTCCTTCGGATGGTGAACACCGGGACCCGGGGCGAACGGCAACAATGGGCGATCAGTGCCAACAACAACGAGGCTCACGACGCCAATGGCAATGCTCCTCCACCGCCACCCGAGAACCCCACCATCGCTCAAGTGCTCGCTTCACAGACACAGATGATGGCTGCAATGATGCAGCAAATGCAACAACAACACCATCAGATGCAATAGCAGATGCTGCAACAAATGCAGCAGCAGCAACAGAACAATCAGTTTGCCGCTCCACCACCCCAGTCCAAGTTGCCAGAGTTCCTTCGTGTCCGACCGCCGACCTTCTCCAGCACCACTAATCCCATGGAGGCTAATGATTGGCTTCATGCCATAGAGAAGAAGTTAGATCTGCTGCAGGTGCACGGACCGGAGAAAGTCTCATTTGCCACTCATCAGTTACAGGGTCCTGCTTCAGCTTGGTGGGACAACTATTTGGTTACTCGCCCAGCAGGAGCAGCAGTTACTTGGGAAGAGTTTCGACGTAGTTTCAGGACCGCACACATTCCTGCGGGAATAGTTGCACAGAAAAAGCGTGAGTTCCGTTCTCTTGAGAAGGGTAACTGATCGCATCGAGTATCTCGCATGAGTTCAACCGTCTTGCCCGTTATGCCCCGGAAGACGTGCGCCCGATGCAAAAGCGGGGAAAAGTTTTTAGCTGGTTTGGATGATGAACTCACGGACAAGCTTATCTCCTGAGAGTATGCTAACTTTGAGAAGTGGTTGACAAGGCCATTCGACAGAAGATCGGCGCAACAAGATGATCAAGAAGAGAAAAGTATTCCGATCCCGACCTCCTCAACAGCAAGGGGAAATCAACAGAGGCCGCGTTTCATGCCTCGGAAGTCGAGTGGACCAACCACCATGATTGTTCGTCGCATCGACCTTATCACCCGGGAATTTCCAACCGGCAGTAGTGGCGGTGGTCAACAACGCGTACTCCGGCCCCGCGCCCTCCAACGGCGCCATCCGCAAGACCAATCACAGCCACCACCTCCAAGGAAGGACTCGGGGTAAGCCGGTCTGTTTCAACTGTGGTGATCCGGGCATTTTGCGGACAAGTGTCCAAAGCCAAGACGCGCTGGGCCAAGGTTCATCCAGCTCGAGTCAACCATGCGTCCGCCGAGGAAGCACGACCGCTCCCGAAGTTATACCGGGTATGTTTCTGTAAACTTTACTCCTGCCACAATATTATTTGATTCGGGGGCTACACATTCATTTATCTCAAAGCAATTTGTTGGGGCACATGGGTTGTCAGTAGTGGGACTTAAGATACCTATGCGGGTTCAAACCCCGGAAACCGCTTGGAGACCACTCGCATTGTCCCTCGGTGACCATAGAAATCCGTGGATCTATGTTTCTAGCCAACCTCATCCTCCTTCGGTCCAAAGGCATAGATGTCATCCTTGGGATGGATTGGTTGTCTAGACATAAGGGAGTAATTGACTGCGCTAGACGCACCATTACTTTAATCAATACGAAAGGAGAAAGAATTGTTTTTCCCTCCCCATGCAAGTCAAGTCCGTAGCAAGTTTGAATCATGTTTCCACCGGGAATCGCCCGAAATGGCGGCAAAGACCCCTGTGAGGATAGAGGATATCCCCATCGTCAGAGCATACCCTGAAGTTTTCCCCGAAGACTTAACTCAGATGCCGCCAGAAAGGGAAATTGAATTCCGGATTGATCTAGTACCCAGGACCGCCCCAATACACAAGAGGCCGTATAGGATGGGAGCCAACGAGTTGGCCGAAGTAAAGAAGCAAGTGGATGAACAGTTGCAAAAAGGGTATATTCGCCCGAGCACGTCGCCTTGGGGTGCTTCGGTGATTTTCGTGGAAAAGAAAGACAAGACCAAGAGGATGTGTGTCGATTATCGCGCACTCAATGAGGTTACTATCAAGAACAAGTATCCCCTACCACGGATTGATGATTTATTCGATCAACTCAAAGGGGCCAAGGTGTTTTCTAAGATAGACCTGCGATCGGGCTATCACCAGTTGAGAATTCGGGAAGAGGACATTCCCAAGACCGCTTTCACCACCAGGTACGGCCTGTATGAGTGTACAGTCATGTCTTTTGGGTTAACCAACGCACCGGCCTTCTTTATGAATCTAATGAACAAGGTGTTTATGGAGTTCTTGGATAAATTTGTGGTGGTGTTCATTGACAACATTTTGGTCTACTCTAAGTCGGAAGAAGAACATGAGCAACATCTTCGGATAGTACTCGAGAAGTTAAGGGATCATCAGCTCTACGCCAAGTTTAGCAAGTGTGCTTTCTGGTTAAAGGAGGTACAGTTCCTCGGCCACATTGTGAATGCCCAAGGAGTAGCCGTGGATCCAGCAAATGTGGAATCAGTTACCAAGTGGACCCCGCCTAAAACGGTTACGCAGATCCGAAGTTTCCTTGGACTTGCATGTTACTACCGCTGCTTCATTGAGAACTTCTCCAAAATCGCCAAACCGATGACTCAACTGTTGAAGAAAGATGAGAAATTTAAGTGGTCAGCGGAATGCAACAAGAGTTTTGAAGAGCTTAAGAGGAAGTTGGTGTCTGCACCAGTGTTGATACTGCCAGATCCAGCAAAGGACTTCCAAGTTTATTGCGATGCATCTCGCTAAGGGTTGGGATGTGTGTTGACGCAAGAAGGCAAAGTGGTCGCATATGCATCTCGTCAATTGCGCCCACACGAAAACAACTACCCCACTCATGATCTGGAATTATCCGCAGTGGTTCATGCCCTGAAGATCTGGCGACACTACCTAATTGGTAACCGTTGCGAAGTGTATACGGATCATAAAAGTCTTAAGTACATTTTCATCCAACCGGATTTGAACCTCCGACAGAGAAGATGGTTGGAACTGATTAAAGATTATGATTTAGGGATACATTACCATCTCGGCAAAGCTAATGTGGTTGCGGATGCACTAAGCCGAAAGAGTTACTGCACCACCCTCAGTGTCGAAGGAATGTGCGACCAGTTGCAGCAGGAATTCGAGTATCTAAATCTACGAGTGGTGGATTTTGGTTTTGTGGCTGCTCTGGAAGCCCAACCCACTCTCATTATCAAATTCGGGCTGCTCAGGCATTAGATCCCAAGATGGCCAAACTCAAGAAGAACATGAGAGTCGAAAAAGCTCGTGGTTTTACGGAAGACGAACACGGCACAATCTGGATGGGAAAGAGATTGTGTGTGCCAGAAGACAAGGATTTGAAAAATGATCCTTACGGAAGTTCACCAAACCCAATACTCAATTCACCCGGGCAGTACAAAGATGTATCAAGATCTTAAAGAAAAGTTTTGGTGGGTCAGTATGAGGAGGGAGATAGCTAAGTTTGTTGCACTTTGTGATGTTTGTCGGCGGGTTAAGGCGTAACATCAACGGCCCGCCAGATTGTTGCAACCACTCCAAATTCCGAGTGGAAATGGGAAGAAATTGGAATGGATTTCATCACGGGTTTACCCCGCACAACGTCGGATATGACTCAATTTGGGTCGTGGTGGACCGACTCACCAAGGTGGCCCACTTCATACCGTTCATACTACCTACTCGGGAAAGAAGCTAGCGAGCTTTATCTCGCAAGGATCATGTGTTTGCATGGCGTGCCTAAGAAGATCGTGTCCGATAGGGAAGTCGGTTTACTTCCAAGTTCGGAAGAAGTTGCAAGAAGAGCTCGGTACCGTTTGAATTTTAGCACGGCCTATCATCCGCAAACAGACGGTCAAACCGAGAGAGTGAATCAGATTTTGGAAGACATGCCGAGAGCATGCGCGCTCGATTTTGGAAAAGCGTGGGACAAGAGCTTGCCCTATGCGAGAATTCTCTTACAACAACGGCTATCAGCCAGCATTCAAATGGCACCGTACGAAGCACCGTATGGACGGAAATGCCGCACCCTTTTCGGGATCGAGACGGGTGAGCGCCGCTTGTTCGGCACGAAGTAATCAGTGAAGCGAGAGGCAAAGGTCCGAACGATTCGGGAAAGGTTGAAGATTGCGCAGCCCCGACGAAAAGCTACGCGAGATAATCGTCGAAGAGATCTCGCTTTTGAAGCGGGGATTTTGTGTATCTTCGCATTACACCACTCCGGGAGTACACCGTTTCCAAACCAAAGGCAAGTTGGCACCACGTTTCGTGGGACCATACAGATTCGGGAACGTCGAGGAGAAGTGGCCTATCACTGAGCTTCCTCCAACATGACTCGGTATTCACGACGTGTTTCATGTGTCCCAGTTAAAGAAGTGTTTAAGGGTACCGAAGAGCAGCGAGTCCGGCACAGATCGAAATCCAAGAGGACTTAACCTATGTAGAGAGACCAAGATGTATTCTTGAGGTCGGCGAGAGAAGGACTCGGAACAAGGTTATCGGGTTTTGCAAGGTTCAATGGACTCATCACTCCGAGGAAGAAGCTACTTGGGAAAGAGAAGATGAGCTAAAGGCCGCGCACCCGCACCTTTCACCAAGCACCTTCGAATCTCGGGTCGAGATTCCGTTTAAGGGGGTAGGTTGTCACACCCGGGTTTTTCCCTAATTCATTTAAATAATTTACCCCGAAATAATCGGAATTTCTGGAATTAACCTGGAGCCAACCAATAATTTTAAAATGCAATTAATAAATGGAAACAACATGGCAGGATTTTTCTTGAATTCTGCATGTCAAAATACGCTAACAGGATTTTTACTGGAATTTTTAGAGCACTCTAAGTATTTTTAATCAATTAAATAAGAAAACAGGAATTAATTAAGCCCCCAAAAATCCTTTTCCTTTTTTCTTTTCTTTTCCGTACGGGCGCGCACAGTGTTCCCGCTCTCCCCTTGGCCGCCGCCGGTCCCCTCCCGGCCCAAGTCGCCGCGCGCGCGCTCTTGGTCGTGGCCGAGGCCCGCGACGCCCGCCGCGTCGCGCAAGTCCGCGGAGCCTCCTCGCCCGCGAGGCATCGACAGTGGGTCCCGCCTGTCAGTCCCCGCCCCGCGCCGGCCGGCCCGCCGCCGCCCGCCATGAGCGTCGCCGCTCCGCTCCTTTCCGTTTGAATCCGAGCCACGTCGGACCCATGCCGGGCCCAATCTCGCAACGCCGCATCCATCTCCGCAACCTCGCGCCCGATGGTAACCCTATCCGTGAGAAATCCGTTGCCGTTGTTTCCCTCTCTCTCTCCGAGTCCGTGAACAACAGCGACAAATCCGCGCCGTTTCCGTGCTCGATTCGGTCCCGTTGTGCCCCTATAAAACTCCCTTTGCCGCCGCGCGTTTCCCTTTGTTTCCCTAGCGCTAGCCCTAAATCCGCCGTCGCCATCGCCGTCTTCTCCAACACCGGTGAGTGCGCCGCCGTCCTTTTCTTTTCGGTTTTCGGGTTGCCTCCGAGCCGCTCCCACGCGCATCGTTCCCGCTCTCCGCCGTGGTTCCCGCGTCCGCAGCACCCTCCGCCGCCGTCGCCGCTGCCGCAGCTCGCCGGCCGCCCGCGCGGCCATGGCCGGCGGCGAGCTCGAGCCGCCGCCACCCAAAACCCTAACCCTAGCGCCGCTTCCCTCGGGCCATCCGATCGGTCGGATCGGGAGAATCCGCGCCTTCCGATTGCGCCCGATCCGTCGCCGTTCGATCCGGGCCGCGCACGCCGGATGGCCGCCGCGTGTCCGCCCTCGCCGCCGCCGAACCCTAACTCCTAGCCGCGATCCGCACCGTCCGATCCTTCGGATCGGGCGGATCCGACGCCGTCCTCGCGCGCAAGCCGCCGCCGTCCGATCGCCGCCGCCTCCCCGATGCGCGCCACGTGCCCCGCTCCTCCGCCGCCGTGGACTCGGCCCACCGTGGACCGCGCCCGCGCCGCTTGCGTCGGCCGCTTGCGCCGCTGACGTCAGCCCTACCGCTTGCGCCATGCTTGCGTCACCGGGGCTTAATTGCGCAATAAATATTTTAATCTTTTCGTTTAGTTTAAAAATCGCAATTAAACTTCTAAAATTCATATCTTTTGAATCCGAGCTCCGTTTTAGCCCATTCAAATTTCATTAAATCCAAAAAAATTTCAAGAATCCATTAAAAATACTTTTCAGTGCTGTTTCAGTAGACTTTTTAGGGTGTTTGTTGAGTGCTTTGTTTGTCGTGTAGATCCCGAGTTTTCCGGCGAGCCTGTTCTCTTCGAAGTAGTCGCCGAGGTTCCTCAATCTCCATAGCAAGGCAAGTCATATCTTACATTGACCATATTGTACCTATTTTATGTAAATATCTCTTTTTCTTTCAAATACTGCATATGTTTTAGAATGTCATTTCATGGGATGTTTATATCTATTGTACTCGACCATAGGATTGTTTACCTTATACCATTGATAACTTGGGGTTCAATGTGACTAGATGATAGCTTAAGGTTTGCTTAGTTTTGCTTAGCGCAACTAGCTCACTTAAGGGAATCACACTAATCAAGTTTATTACTAAAAGTTAACTCTCAGATGATGTTAAGTTGTGATCCTGTTTCTAATAATATTGATTTATGAAAAAGGTGGGTCGTGAGCACATGGTTGGACTTTGGTTAGCGTGCTCATGACGACTAAGGACCGGTTCTCGGGAAACCCTGGAAGAAATGCCGTGCATACCACAAGCCAGCATGGGTAATGGCTAGGTCTGTAGCGTAGCTGTCTCTAGTCAACGTATCCCGAGAGAGGGTGGGCGTGATAGAGTTGGGTCGGCCCGGTTTTAAGGGTTGATCGGCTTCCGGATTCACCGCGGCACTAGAGGGGGCTGCCCATTGCCCGATGGGAATGGGGGCGAAACCTTGGTGTGGTACGATGTCACACCCGGGTTTTTCCTAATTCATTTAAATAATTTACCCCGAAATAATCGGAATTTCGAAATTAACCTAGAGTCAACCTATAATTTTAAAATGCAATTAATAAATGGAAACGACATGGTAGGATTTTTCTTGAATTTCGCATGTCAAAATACGCTAATGGATTTTTAGTGGAATTTTTAGAGCACTCTAAGTATTTTTAATCAATTAAACAAGAAATCGGAATTAATTAAGCCCCCAAAAATCCTTTTCCCTTTTTCTTTTCTTTTCCGTACAGCCGCACGGTGTTCCGCTCTCCCCTTGGCCGCCGGCCCGGTCCCTCCCCGTCCCAAGTCGCCGCGCGCGCCTTCCTTGTGGGCGAGGCCCGCGACGCCGCCGCGTCGCGCAAGTCCGCGGAGCATCCCTCGCCCGCGAGGCACCGCCAGTGGGTCCCGCCCGTCGATTTCCCCCCGCGCCCGGCCGGTCCGCCGCCGCCCGCCATGCGCGCCGCCTTTCCGCTCCTTTCCGTTTGAATCCGAGCCACGTCGGCCCCATGCCGGCTCAATCTCGCGACGCCGTTTCCATCCCCGCAAACCCCGCGCCCGATGGAAACCCTACCCACGCGGAATCCGTCGCCGATTGTTTCCTCTCTCTCGATTCCGTGAACAACGGCGAGGAATCCGCGCCGTTTCCGTGTTTGTTTCGGCCCCGTTGTACCCCTATAAAACTCCCCTTCGCCGCGCGCGTTTCCTTTGGTTCCCGTGCGCTAGCCCCAAAACCCGCCGTCGCCATCGTCGCCGTCTCCGTCGCCGGTGAGTGCGCCGCCGCCCTCTTCCTTTTCGGTTTTCGGTCTCCTCCCGAACCGCTCCGCGCGCATCATTCCGCCCTCCGCCGTGTTTTCCCGCACCCGCGGCACCCTCCGCCGCCGCCGTCGCGCAGTCGCCGGAGGCGGCCGGCCGCCGCCGGCCATGGCCGGTGGGCGAGCTCGAGCCGCCGCCGCCCAAACCCTAACCCTAGCGCCGCTCCCTCGCGCCGTCCGATCTTTCGGATCGGGCGGATCCGCACCGTCCGATCGCGATCGATCCGTCGCGTTCGATCCGGTAGCCACGCGCCCGATGGTTGCCGCGTGTCCGCCTCGGCCGCCGCCCGAAGCCTAACCCTAGCCGCGATCCGCACCGTCCGATCCTTCGGATCGGGCGGATCGGGATCGTCCTCGCGCGCAAGGCCGTCGCCGTCCGATCGCCGCCACCCCCCCGATGCGCGCCACGTGCCCCGCCCTCCGCCGCCGCCGTGGACTCGGTCCACCGTGGACCGCGCCCCGCCGCTTGCGTCGGCCGCTTGCGCCGCCGACGTCAGCCCTACGACTTGCGCCATGCTAGCGTCACCCGGGGCTTAATTGCGCAATAAATCGTTTTAATCTTTTCACTTTAGTTAAAAAATCGCAATTAAACTTCTAAAATTCATATCTTTTGAATCCGAGCTCCGTTTTAGCCCATTCAAATTTCATTAAATCCAGAAAAATGTCAAGAATCCATGAAAAATACTTTTCAGTGCTATTTCCGTAGACTTTCTAGGGTGTTTGTTGAGTGCTTTGTTTGTCGTGTAGATCCCGAGTTTTCCGCGAGCCCGTTCTCTTCGAAGTAGTCGCCGAGGTTCCTCGTCTCCGAGCAAGGCAAGTAATACCTTACATTGACCATATTGTACCTATTTTATGTAAATATCTCTTTTTCCTTCAAATGTTGCATATGTTTTAGAATGTCATTTTATGGGATGTTTATACCTATTGTACTCAACCATAGGATTGTTTACCTTATACCATTGATAACTTGGGGTTCAATATGACTAGATGTTAGATTAAGGTTTGCTTAACTATGCTTAGCGCAACTAGCTCACTTAAGGGAATCACACTAATCAAGTTTCATCACCGAAAGTTAAACCTCGATGATGTTAAGTTGTGAGCATGTCTCTAATAATATTGATTTATGAAAAAGGTGGGTCGTGAGCACATGGTTGGACTTTGGTTAGCGTGCTCATGACGATTAAGGACCGGTTCTCGAAACCCCGGAAGAAATGTCGTGCATACCACAAGCCGCATGGGTAATGGTCGGGTCTCGTAGCGTAGCCTGTCTCTAGTCGACGTATCCCGAGAGGGTGGGCATGATGGAGTTGGGTCGGCCCCGATTTTAAGGGTTGATCGGCTTCCGGATTCACCGCGGCACTAGAGGGCTGCCCATTGCCCGATGGGAATGGGGCGAAACCTTGGTGTGGTACGATTGACTAGAGGGTTATGTGAAGGGTCCTGTCACAGTTCCTTTCCGGGCACCGTGGTGGTGCACCGCGCACGGTAACGTGTTGTGGGATTGTGTCTTGTGGGTACAGTTGTACACCTCGATCGAGTAAAAACTATTCGAATAGCGTGCCCACGGTTACGGGCGATCGACCGATTCACCTTGATTAGTCTTATTTATTTATTTGAATGAAATGTTGAAGTATGACTAGTGCAGGTGGATGGATGGGCCTGTTGCAACGTGGTTTGAGCATTGGACAGTGTTTATTTAATACTGCTTAAATCTTTCTACTGTTTTACCGTCTTCAAATATTGTTATTATATATTCCAAATGCTGTTTATGCAAATTGAGCCCCTCGACCTTTCCTTGTGATTTATCTTGCATCATGTCCCCTTTTCCGGTGTGACTTGTTGAGTATTGTGGTTGTACTCAGCCTTGCTTCATTTTCCCCCTTCAGTGCCAGAGGTTGAGCTCGAGGTCTCCGAGGAGGTGTAGGCTTGTTCTCGTCAAGGTTTAGCTGTGGAGTTGGTGTTCCGCTTCGCTCGTGTCAAGTTTAGTTTAAGTTAGTTTTTCTCCTTTCCGCTGCATTTGTGTAACTCTTTTATATTGTTTCTAAGACGAGGATTCTGTATTATCAATAACGTCGATTTGTGTACCTCGGCTGATGCCTGGACGAGGATGTAATGCACAAATTAGGTGCAGAAATTCTGGTGTGAATTTCTAGGCGTGACAAGTTGGTATCAGAGCCTTCCTGTGACTGTAGGACAAGCCAACTGGAAACCTTAAGAGCCTTCTAATTCTTTTCATGTGCATATGTTTTGAAAAAAAGGGGTGTTTTGAAAAGTGGAGTCGAGTCTAGGGATTAGGAATTGCGAAAATGGGATGTTGGTCGTGGATTTTTGAGCATGTTTTGATTTTCACACTCCTTTGTTTCTATAGATGGCAGGTTCCCCGCGACGCATCTGAAAAGGGGTGACAGGCTTCGTTGCGGAGCGGCACGTATGGCCCTTGCAATTGGATATCTGAAGCACGGAGTATACAACGCTTGCGCCTCTCGGTGGTGAGTTGCCCTACCGTGTTCGGTTGGAGGTACACGGGTTCGTGGGGACGTGTCTTCCCAACATGGAGGTCACAGCTTCCGGAGGCACGTCAGACCACGTTTGTCAAGAAGCCGCCTACCTGATGTTAGCCAGGATGAGGGAGCTGCATGATGCTGACCTTCGCACCTCCTCCTACCGCTACCATCCCCATCGAGGTAGTTCCTCAGAGGTCAGTGCATTCAAGTCTACAGCAGAGGAGAATGACTCTACCTTTGGTCACATGTGCACCGTGCTCAAAGGACTGGATCAGATGCACTCTGACCTACACAAGGCGACCAAGGAGCTGAACGACAAGAAGATGCTGAGGATCGCGTGACTGCAGGACGAAGTGGTTCGTCTGAAGAAGGAGGTAGCCGAGTTGAAGGGACTCCCGCCACCGGTTGGGGTTAGACTCCGCACTACGCCTCGGAAGACCACCACGGCGCCGGTCCGTATCCAGCAGGCACCTCGGATTCCACCGCCTTCTCCGGCTCCACCCGCTCCGTTCCGGCGCCGGTTCAGTTCCTCTGCTGCAGGTTACGCCTCACCTTTGCTCCAGCTTCGGCGAATCAAGGCGGAGGTGGCAGTAACGGTTGGATCTCCGTCTCCAGTAATTCGAGATCAGAGAATTCAGCTGAAGACATGGACTCCGAAGAGACTCGAGATTCCTCGGAGGGAAGAGGCAGGATCGGTTGGGCTACGGCAACCGATTCGAAGAGTCCAAGTCGGAGGTGACGCCGAGGACTCTAGGAGCCGTTCGGAAGAGTGGGGATCTTCGAAGGAAGCGTTTCGACTCCTCGTCTCGTGGATCGTTCTAGTTGCGCTCCTTAGTTTTACCATTTAACTTAGTTTGTCTTCTTGGTAGTTGCCGTGTGTTAGGCCGTGTGGGGGGATAGCCGGCGATCGATACCAAGTGTGATATGACCGACCAATTAAGGATGTTTGGTGTTTTTCCTTGTTTTTAGTCAAGATCGAACAATGCATTTGAATTCAAATAATAAAGATTAGTTCTAAGTCTGTCTGTTTTTCTTCTTTTCTCTCTCTTCGGTCGGTCGTCTCCTTCGGATGGTGAACACCGGGACCGGGGGCGAACAAACAACAATGGGCATCAGTGCCAACAACAACGAGGCTCACGACGCCAATGGCAATGCTCCTCCACCGCCACCCGAGAACCCCACCATCGCTCAAGTGCTCGCTTCATGACACGATGATGGCTGTAATGATGCAAGCAAATGCAACAACAACACCATCGATGCAACGGCAGATGCCGCAACAAATGCAAGCAAAGGCGAGAACAATCGCTTGCCGCCCCCACCACCCACCAAGCCGCGAGTTCCTTCGTGTCCGACCGCCGACCTTCTCCGCACCACTAACCCCATGGAGGCTAATGATTGGCTTCATGCCATAGAGAAGAAGTTAGATCGTGTAGTGCACGGATCGAGAAAGTCTCGTTTGCCACTCATCGATGTGGTCCTACTTCACTTGGTGGGACAACTACTTGGTTACTCGCCGGCGGGAGCAGGATTACACTGGAAGAGTTTCGTCGTAGTTTAGGACTGCACACATTCCTACGGGAATAGTTGCACAGAAAAAACGTGAGTTCCGTTCTCTTGAGCGGGTAACGAGATCTTACGAGTATACGCACCGATGCGAGAGAGGCGGGGAAAAGTTTTTGGCTGGTTTGGATGATGAACTCACGGACAAGCTTATCTCCGGAGAATATGCTAACTTTGAGAAGCTAGTTGACAAGGCCATTCGACAGGAAGATCAGCGCAACAAGATGATCAAGAAGAGAAAAGTATTCCGGTCACGACCTCCTCAACAGCGGAAAATCGGTAGAGGCCGCGTTTCATGCCCGGAAGTCGAGTGGGCCTACCACCATGATTGTTCGTCGCATCGACCTTATCACCTAGGGAATTTCCAAGCGGCAGTAGTGGTAGTGGTCAGCAACAGCGTACTCCGCCCCGCGCCCTCCAACGGCGCCATCCCAAGAATCACAACCACCACCTCCAAGGAAGGACTCGGAGGAAAGCCAGAGTCTGTTTCAACCGTGGTGATCCGGGCATTTTGCGAGACAAGTGTCCAAAGCCAAGACGCGCTGGGCCAAGGTTCATCCAGGCTCGAGTCAACCATGCGTCCGCCGAGGAAGCACGCCGCTCCCGAAGTTATACTGGTATGTTTCCGTAAACTTTACTCCTGCCACGTATTGTTTGATTACGGCGCTACACATTCATTTATCTCAAAGCGGTTTGTTGGGGCACATGGGTTGTCAGTAGTGGGACTTAAGATACCTATGCGGGTTCAAACCCCTGGAAACCACTTGGAGACCACTCAGTATTGTCCCTCGGTGACCATAGAAATCTAAGGATCTATGTTTCTAGCCCACCTTATCCTCCTTCGGTCCAAAGGCATAGATGTCATCCTTGGGATGGATTGGTTGTCCGGACATAAGGGAATAATTGATGCGCTAGGCGCACCATTACTTTAATCAATACGAAAGGAGAAAGAATTGTTTTTCGCTCTCCCATGCAAGTCAAGTCCATAGCAAGTTTGAATCATATTTCCACCGGGAATCGTCCGAAATGGCGGCAAAGACCCCCGTGAAGTTTGAGGATATCCCCATCGTCGAGAATACCCCAAGTTTTCCCCGAAGACTTAACTCGATGCCGCCAAAAGGGAAATTGAATTCCGGATTGATCTAGTACCGGACCGCCCCAATACACGGAGGCCATATAGGATGGGAGCCAACGAGTTGGCCGAAGTAAAGAAGCAAGTGGATGAACAGTTGCAAAAGGGTATATTCACCGAGCACATCGCCTTGGGGTGCTCCGTGATTTTCGTGGAAAAGAAAGACAAGACCAAGAGGATGTATGTCGATTATCGCGCCCTCAATGAGGTTACTATCAAGAACAAGTATCCCCTACCACGGATTGATGATTTATTCGATCAACTCAAAGGGGCCAAGGTATTTTCCAAGATAGACCTGCGATCGGGCTATCATCGCTGAGGATTCGGGAAGAGGACATTCCCAAGACCGCCTTCACCACTGTGTATGGATGCACGAGTGTACGGTCATGTCTTTTGGGTTAACCAACGCACCGGCTTTCTTTATGAATCTAATGAACAAGGTGTTTATGGAGTTCTTGGATAAATTTGTGGTGGTGTTCATTGACGACATTTTGGTCTACTCTAAGTCGGAGGAGGATCATGAGCAACATCTTCGGACAGTACTCGAGAAGTTGAGAGATCATCAACTCTACGCCAAGTTTAGCAAGTGTGCTTTTCGGTTAAAGGAGGTACGGTTCCTCGGCCACATTGTGAATGCCCAAGGAGTAGCCGTGGATCCAACAAATGTGGAATCGTTACCAAGTGGACCCCGCCTAAAACGGTTACGCGATCCGAAGTTTCCTTGGACGGGGTTACTACCGCCGCTTCATTGAGAACTTCTCCAAAATCGCCAAGCCGATGACTCAACTGTTGAAGAAAGATGAGAAGTTTAAGTGGTCGGCAGAATGCAACAAGAGTTTTGAAGAGCTCAAGAGGAAGTTGGTGTCGCACGTGTTGATCTTGCCCGACCCAAGAAAGGACTTCCAAGTTTATTGTGATGCATCTCGCCAAGGGTTGGGATGTGTGTTGATGCAAGAAGGCAAAGTGGTCGCATATGCATCTCGTCAATTGCGCCCACACGAAAACAACTACCCACTCATGATCGGAGTTATCCGCAGTGGTTCATGCACCGAAGATCCGCGACACTACCTAATTGGTAATCGTTGTGAAGTGTATACGGATCACAAAAGTCTTAAGTACATTTTCACCCAACCGGATTTAAACCTCCGAGAGAAGATGGTTGGAACGATCAAAGATTATGACTTAGGGATACATTACCATCCCGGCAAAGCTAATGTGGTTGCGGATGCACTAAGCCGAAAGAGTTACTTGCACCACCCTCGGTGTCGAAGGAATGTGTGACCGTTGCGGGAATTCGAGAATCTAAATCTACGAGTGGTGAATTTTGGTTTTGTGGCTGCTCCGGAAGCCCAACCCACTCTCATTGATCAAATTCGGGCTGCTCGGGCATCGGATCCCGAGATGGCTGAACTCAAGAAGAACATGAGAGTCGGAAAAGCTCGTGGTTTTTACGGAAGACGAACATGGCACAACTGGATGGGAAAGAGATTGTGTGTGGCGGAAGACAAGGATTTGAAAAAATGATCCTTACGGAAGTTCACATAACCCAATACTCAATTCACGGGCGGTACAAAGATGTATCAAGATCTTAAAGAAAGGTTTTGGTGGGTCAGCATGAGGAGGGAGATAGCTGAGTTTGTTGCACTTTGTGATGTTTGTCGCGGGTGAAGGCGGAACATCAACGGCCCGCCGGGATGTTGCAACCACTTTGATTCCGAGAATGGAAATGGGAAGAAATTGGAATGGATTTCATCACGGGTTTACCCCGCACAACGTCGGATATGACTCCATTTGGGTCGTGGTGGACCGACTCACCAAGGTGGCCCACTTCATACCAGTACATACTACCTACTCAGGGAAGAAGCTAGCAGAGCTTTATCTCGCAAGGATCATGTGCTTGCATGGCGTGCCTAAGAAGATCGTGTCCGATAGGGGAAGTCAGTTTACTTCCAAGTTCTGGAAGAAGTTGCAAGAAGAGCTCGGTACCCGTTTGAATTTTAGCACGGCCTATCATCCGCAAACAGACGGTCAAACTGAGAGAGTGAATCAGATTTTGGAAGACATGCTGAGAGCATGCGCACTCGATTTTGGAAAAGCGTGGGACAAAAGCTTACCCTATGCAGAATTCTCTTACAACAACAGTTATCAGGCCAGCATTCAAATGGCACCGTATGAAGCACTGTATGGACGGAAATGCCGCACACCCCTATTCTGGGATCAGACGGGTGAGCGCCAGTTGTTTGGCACAGAAGTAATAAGTGAAGCAGAGGAAAAGGTCCGAGCGATTCGGGAAAGGTTGAAGATTGCGCAGTCCCGACAGAAGAGCTATGCAGATAATCGTCGAAGAGATCTCGCTTTTGAAGCAGGGGATTTTGTGTATCTTCGCGTTACACCACTCCGGGGAGTACACCGTTTCCAAACCAAAGGTAAGTTGGCACCACGTTTCGTGGGACCATATAGGATTCGGGAACGTCGAGGAGAAGTGGCCTATCAGCTGGAGCTTCCCTCTAACATGACTGGTATTCACGACGTGTTTCATGTGTCCCAGTTAAAGAAGTGTTTAAGGGTACCAGAAGAGCAAGCGAGTCCAGACCAGATTGAAATCAAGGAGGACTTAACCTATGTAGAGAGACCAGCACGTATCCTTGAGGTCAGTGAGAGAAGGACTCGGAACAAGGTTATCAGGTTTTGCAAGGTTCAATGGACTCATCACTTCGAAGAGGAAGCTACTTGGGAACGAGAAGATGAGCTAAAGGCCGCGCACCCGCACCTTTTCGCCGGTACCTCCGAATCTTGGGGTCGAGATTCCGTTTAAGGAGGGTAGGTTGTCACACCCGGGTTTTTCCCTAATTCATTTAAATAATTTACCTCGAAATAATCGGAATTTCGAAATTAACTGGAGTCAACCTATAATTTTAAAATGCAATTAATAAATGGAAATGACATGGTAGGATTTTTCTTGAATTCTCGCATGTCAAAATACGCTAACAGGATTTTTAGTGGAATTTTTAGAGCACTCTAAGTATTTTTAATCAATTAAACAAGAAATCGGGAATTAATTAAGCCCCCAAAATCCTTTTCCCTTTTTTTCTTTTCTTTTCCGTACAGCCGCACAGTGTTCCCGCTCTCCCCTTGGGCCGCCGGCCGGTCCCTCCCGGCCCAAGTCGCCGCGCGCGCGCCTTCGGTTGTGGGCCGAGGCCCGCGACGCCGCCGCGTCGCGCAAGTCGCGGAGCATCCCTCGCCGCGAGGAACCGCAGTGGGTCCCGCCTGTCGATTTCCCGTCCCCGCGCCCGGTCGGTCCGGCCTCCGCCCGCCATGCGCGCCGCCTTTCCGCTCCTTTCCGTTTGAATCCGAGCCACGTCGGCCCGTGCGGGCTCAATCTCGCGACGCCGTTTCCATCCCCGCAAACCCCGCGCCCGATGGAAACCCTACCCACGCGGAATCCATCGCCGATTGTTTCCCTCTCTCTCCGATTCCGTGAACAACGGCGAGAATCCGCGCCGTTTCCGTGTTTGTTTCGCCCCGTTGTACCCCTATAAAACCCCTTCGCCGCCGCTCGTTTCCCTTGGTTCCCGTGCGCTAGCCCCAAACCCGCCGTCGCCATCGTCGTCGTCTCCGTCGCCGGTGAGTGCGCCGCCCCTCTTCCTTTTCAGTTTTCGGTCTCCTCCCGAACCGCTCCGCGCGCATCATTCCCTCCCTCCGTGTTTTCCCGCACCGCGCACCTCCGCCGCCGTCGCCGGTGTCGCGGAGGCCGGCCGGCCGCCGCGCGGCCATGGCCGGCGGGCGAGCTCGAGCCGCCGCCGCCCAAACCCTAACCCTAGCGCCGCTCCTCTCGCGCCGTCCGATCTTTCGGATCGGGCGGATCCGCACCCGTCCGATCGCGATTGATCCGTCGCCGTTCGATCCGTAGCCGCGCGCCCGATGGTTGCCGCGTGTCCGCCTCGGCCGCCGCCCGAACCCTAACCCTAGCCGCGATCCGCACCGTTCGATCCTTCGGATCGGGCGGATCCGACCGTCCCCTCGCGCAAGGCCGTCGCCGTCCGATCGCCGCCACCCTCCCCGATGCGCGCCACGTGCCCCGCTCCTCCGCCGCCGCCGTGGACTCGGTCCACCGTGGACCGCGCCGCGCCGCTTGCGTCGGCCGCTTGCGCCGCCGCGTCAGCCCTACCGCTTGCGCCATGCTTGCGTCACCAGGGGGCTTAATTGCGCAATAAATCGTTTTAATCTTTTCAGTTTAGTTAAAAATCGCAATTAAACTTCTAAAATTCATATCTTTTGAATCCGAGCTCCGTTTTAGCCCATTCAAATTTCATTAAATCCAGAAAAATGTCAAGAATCCATTAAAAATACTTTTCAGTGCTGTTTCTGTAGACTTTCTAGGGTGTTTGTTGAGTGCTTTGTTTGTCGTGTAGATCCCGAGTTTTCCGGCGAGCCCGTTCTCTTGAAGTAGTCGCCGAGGTTCCTCGTCTCCGAGAAGGCAAGTCATACCTTACATTGACCATATTGTACCCATTTTATGTAAATATCTCTTTTTCCTTCAAATGTTGCATATGTTTTAGAATGTCATTTTATGGGATGTTTATACCTATTGTACTCAACCATAGGATTGTTTACCTTATACCATTGATAACTTGGGGTTCAATATGACTAGATGTTAGATTAAGGTTTGCTTAACTATGCTTAGCGCAACTAGCTCACTTAAGGGAATCACACTAATCAAGTTTCATCACCGAAAGTTAAACCTCAGATGATGTTAAGTTGTGAGCATGTCTAATAATATTGATTTATGAAAAAGGTGGGTCGTGAGCACATGGTTGGACTTTGGTTAGCGTGCTCATGACGATTAAGGACCGGTTCTCGGGAAACCCTGGAAGAAATGTCGTGCATACCACAAGCCGGCATGGGTAATGGTCGGTCGTAGCGTAGCTGTCTCTAGTCGACGTATCCCGAGAGGGTGGGCGTGATGGAGTTGGGTCGGCCCGGTTTTAAGGGTTGATCAGCTTCCGGATTCACCGTGGCACTAGAAGGGGCTGCCCATTGCCCGATGGGAATGGGGCGAAACCTTGGTGTGGTACGATTGACTAGAGGGGGTTATGTGAAGGGTCTGTCTCACAGTTCCTTTCCGGGGCACCGTGGTGGTGCACCGGCGCACGGTAACGTGTTGTGGGATTGTGTCTTGTGGGTACAGTTGTACACCTCTGATCAGAGTAAAAACTATTCGAATAGCCGTGCCCACGGTTACGGGCGATTGACCAGATTCCCCTTGATTAGTCTTATTTATTTATTTGAATGAAATGTTGATGACTAGTACAGGTGGATGGATGGGCCTTTTGCAACGTGGTTTGAGCGTTGGACAGTGTATATTTAATACTGCTTAAATCTTTCTACTGTTTTACCGTCTTCAAATATTGTTATTATATACTGCAAATGTTGTTTATGCAAATTGAGCCCCTCGACCATTCCTTGTGATTTATCTTGCATCATGTCCCCTTTTCCGGTGTGATTTGTTGAGTACTGTGGTTGTACTCAGCCTTGCTTCATTTTCCCCCTTCAGTGCCAGAGGTTGAGCTCGAGGTCTCCGAGGAGGTGTAGGCTTGTTCTCGTCAAGGTTTAGCTGTAGAGTTGGTGTTCCGCTTCGCTCGTGTCAAGTTTAGTTTAAGTCAGTTTTTCTCCTTTCCGCTGCATTTGTGTAACTCTTTTATATTGTTTCTAAGACGAGGATTCTGTATTATCAATAACATCGATTTGTGTACCTCGGTTGATGCCTGGACGAGGATGTAATGCACAAATTAGCTGCAGAAATTCTGGCGTGAATTTCTGGGCGTGACATACGATTGACTAGAGGGGGTTATGTGAAGGGTCCTGTCACAGTTCCTTTCCGGGGTACGATGGTGGTGCACCGGCGCACGGTAACGTGTTGTGGGATTGTGTCTTGTGGGTACAGTTGTACACCTCTGATCAGAATAAAAACTATTCGAATAGTCGTGCCCACGGTTACGGGCGATCAACCAGATTCACCTTGATTAGTCTCATTTATTTATTTGGATGAAATGTTGAAGCATGACTCATTGAGGTGGATGGATGGGCCTGTTGCAACATGGTTCGAGCGTTGGACAGTGTTTATTTAGTACTGCTTAAATATTACTACTGTTTTACTATCTTCAAATATTGTTATTATAATTCTGCAAATGCTGTTTATGCAAATTGAGCCCTTAACCTTTCCTTGTTATTTATCTTGCATCATGTCCCCTTTTCCGGTGTGACTTGTTGAGTACGGTGGTTGTACTCGCCTTGCTTCTTTTCCCCTTCGGTGCCGAGGTTGAGATCGAGGTCTCGAGGAGGTGTAGGCTTGTTCTCGTCAAGGTTTAGCCGTGGTGTTGGCGTTCGCCGCTCGTGTCAAGTTTAGCCTAAGTCAGTTTTTTTTCCTTTCCGCTGCATTTGTGTAACTCTTTTATACTGTTTCTAAGACGTGGATTCTGTATTATCAATAACGTCGATTTGTGTACCTTGGCTGATGCCTGGACGAGGGTGAAATGCACAAATTAGCTGCAGAAATTCTGGTGTGAATTTCTGGACGTGACAGACGTCCATGTTGCTTCTCGCGGTAGTTGGCCGTTTGCTCCTGATGCTTGTGCGTGGACTCGTGGCGTGGGCCTCTTGACCTGGTTGCCGACCGGTCTGGCTCGGGCCTCTTGTAATCCCTTGACCTTAGCGGCGGGAGTCGACTTCTGTCGGGCGTTTCTGCCACGGATTCAGTCGGTCTTCGGGCTGAGGTGGAGGGATGACCATTGGCCGTAGCCGCAACGATGGTCTTGATCTTGTCCAAGATTAGGGTTTCCGGGAGAGTGAGGGCAGCGACGGCGTTCTGCTGTGGCGTCTGAAAGATATTGGTGTTGCGGACCCGCGTTTGAAGTATAGCCTCTTGAGCGGATCGTCCAGCTGCCCTTAGATCCTGCTTCCTTCTGTCGGCTTCCTCTTTGCGCTTCTTCTCCTCTTCGGCTAGCTTGCGCTCTTGCTCAATTCTGGCTCGTTCTTCTTCCGCAAGCCTGCGGGCCATGGCTGAGTCGGTCTCGGCCACCTCAGCCATGAGGACGTCAAAGCACTTCGGCTCATAGTCCTTGTCGCAATCGGAGTCGTTGGCTTCGTCCGAGGGGATGCCATAAAGGTCGTCAAAGCCTGAAGAGCTGAGATACTCATTGAGCGCCGAGGATGAGCATGAGCCGAATGGCTGGAGGATGACCGCGATTTCCCTCGAACTAGGGTTGCTCAGATCTAGATCGTTCCAGTCCGAGTCGTAGGTTGATGATGTGGACTCCTCCGAGTGGGTCGTCCTCAACTCGGGGGAGAGGAGATTGCAGTAGATCTCAGCGGCGTTTGGTAATCCAAACGGTGCCGAGAGGTCTTCTTCCGAGTAGGTTGGCTCCGACGGGGAGATGAAAAGATCGCTACAGATCTTAGTGGCATTCGGTAGTCCGAACGGTGCCGAGTGAGTTCCTCCGTCAGAGTGGATGGATTGCATCTTGGAATCCAAGACTTCGTCGTAGATCTTGGTGTTGTTCGGGAGCCTGAACGGCGTCGGGTGCGTTTCCCCTCCCGACTGGTCCGAATCCGAGTCGAAGGAGGAGAACTCGTCGAAGTTGTTGGCGGCGAAGTCGCCGAAGCTTGAAGAAGATCCCATCGCGCTTGTCGGCGAGATTGTCGAAGAAGTCTTGGATTCCAAGATGCAACTGTCGAAACTCAGTTTCGGCAATAGAAAATTGGGGGTGCAGTCAAGATCGCCAAGCACAATGGGTTAGGTGGAAACGAAGGATTAGACAGGTTCAGGCCCTCTCGTGAGGTAATACTCTACTCCTGTTTCAGGGATTCGATCCACCGAGTATATATTGATCTTAGGATCTAAGGTTGAAAGCTAATAGCTTACAAAGCATATGTCTGTTCTAACTTCTGATCTAAAGCTCATATCCCTCAAGGGACGCCCCTTACCCTCCTTATATAGTCTTGACGCGCGGGCCACTACTTGGCGCGCCAACTGTCGAAATTTGGTTTCGGCAATAGAAAATTGGGGGTGCAGTCAAGATCGCCAAGCACAATGGGTTAGGTGGAAAACAAGGATTAGACAGGTTCAGGCCCTCTCGTAAGGTAATACCCTACTCCTGTTTTGGGGATTCGATCCGCCGAGTATATATTGATCTCAGGATCTTGTGTATCTAAAACCGAAAGCTGATCTAACTTCTGATCTAAAGCTCATATCCCTCAAGGGACGCCCTTACCCCCCTTATATAGTCTTGGGAGGCGGGCTTACAAGTCGGAAACCCTATCTTACTCTAAGTCGGTTTCCTCAATCTTACCAAACCGTGACTATAGGCCGTTGCCTTATCTCAATCGGCAACGTAACACCCAAGTAATATTTGGTTTACATATTTGGTAGGCGCAATCTATCCCTATCTCCAGTCGGATAAGCTTGCCATGTGGATACCCGATTGCCATAATCTCCACAGTCATCAGAGGAGAGTTTCTCATATTTGTAAGGATCTATCTTTCTTTCCTTCTCAATCTCCGTCCACTTCCTGTTCCAATGGTTCACCCTCCTTGGATAGTTGTGATCACGAGTTGGGGTTTTAAGGAAAAAGGGACCCACTTCTTCTTGGAGCTTTTGTGTTGCTTGCTCTTCTTCTTCTTTAATATCCTCCATCTCCCTTGCAAACCTAGCTCTCGCCTCAACATTTCCAGGACCATTAGGAGGATTTACTCTGCGAGCCTTTACTTTGGGAGTACTTGATCTCTCATCACTCTAGCCATGCTTCTTCGACGAGGAAGGGAACCCCCTCGCTCCACATGTGCCACCTGAGCATCACTCATGGAAACATCTTGATCAAGCATAGCAACATCTCTAGTTCTAGAAATTTTTGCTACTGCTGCCGCTGAACATGGGCCTTTGGATTGGACCTTTTCCTTTCCCATCTCCCTCTTGCGTGAGTACACTTGATTCTTGAGGCCCATGATCATGAGGATACACTGATTAAGGACAAGGAATTTAAATGGAATGACAAGTGATCAAAAGATAGATCAGCATGAATGTAGAACTTTTGATTTGGGGTAAATGGGTTAGATAATCCAGACACTCTAATGAACGATCAGACTATCCGATCCATTTAACCCTAGATAAATAATTTTGATTCAATAGAAATAGCCAATGAAATTCAAGGATCTTCTAGGCACTAAAACAAGATGATTCACCGTAGGAAATTTTGAAACATTGCTTGAGGAGAGAGATCGAAGAAAGCTTGAATACCTCCAAAAAGACAAGGAACCACCACGAAGAACAATGGTATTGAAGATGCAGAGACACCACACAGTCATCAGATGCACGGACGGAGTCTCAGATGTGAAGATTTTGAGTGAACTTGTTCTAGGGTTTGGAGGTGCGGAGAGGAGAAGAGAGGAAGGAGATGAGGTGAAAAAAGGGGAGGGTAAAAGAAGGTAACCCTTGGGGAGGTTAAATACCCTTGCCTTGACCTCCCACTTCGAATTGTCTGAAGCACATCAGGCTATCTGATGTGAGGCCTTAATGCTACATACTCCAACATGAATCTTGAACATTTTGACTTTAAACTGGCAGAAAATTTTCTAGACAACAAAGGATGTGGAACCCTAATGATTATAAAGGAGACTAGACCATGATGGCCTATCGCACAAGAAACCCAATGCCTGAGAGCTGCTCGATGTTGAGCAGTGTCACAATCAAGAGGGTAATTTGCTGCAAATGCTCAGGCACAGCATTGAGAAATTTCTGCTAGACCTTTTCTTCAATTGGTGCGCCCAAAGTAGCGAGCGTCATGACGAGGTTTTTGAGGCACAACGAGAACTCCTCCATGGACTCACCCTCCTTGAACTCGATGGCACCATACTTCCTCAAAAGCAATTGCGTGTTGGACTTGTGCACTCCATCCACACCGACCCGCATCATCATGATGGACTCCCAGGTGTCCTTTTTCGTGCCCTTCATGGCAAGAGTCGACAGCATCTAAGCCGTAACGACATGGAGGATGGCCTCCAGTGCCATCCTGTCATCTTGGAAGTTTGTGTCATCGTACTTGACGGCTTCCCATAGATCCTGAGTTGTAGCCTAGCTTACATCATCATCGATCAATCATCATAGTTTGTATTCCTGAGGATGGGGTAGTTGGTTGAGCCACCCACCTCCTTCACAACACGACAGAATGGAACGAGTCGCTACTAGTGTGGCAGTGACCACAGCGTGGAGGGGGCAAGCGGGAGATACGACGTGGGTGCACTGGAGAGGACCTTGACATGTGCGGCATCATAGCCGACATTGCTCTAATACCATCTGTTGGTAGATCACAGGATCATACTCGTAACTCATTGACAAAAGCTAAATGATGAACATAAGCTAGAATTGAGAGGAGAAAAAGTTTTGGTGTTACTTAAAACTTCCCTCGACATTTTCTTCTTTTCATCTTCCTTTATTGAAGGGAAATACATGAACGTGGCCTAACAACTTGGCTGCTTTGCCTACTCCATAATCTATCAAAACTAGTGCTATCCCACTCGTCGAATCATGGCACGAACAACTTGCACAACACTATGATGTACACACTCAAGTCGATTGGAGCGAGCCCACTGAATGCGAAGAAAAATAATAAAAACATAACATGCATAAAGGAAACCTAACTTCATAGACTTGTTTTTGTTTGCTAAAGAATGTGCAACAGGACGGGGGAGTGGTAAGCGGAGGAGGAAGGTGGATGAGTGGGGATGGCCAGAGCTTCCTAGGTAGGGAGTTCGCCATGTGAAGAAACGAGGATAGATTGGATTGGAACATCGCCCTTGCCACTGCACGGTACGACGGCTTCGTGTTGATTGGTTGGTGTGATAATAGCCATCGCGGGCTTTTACAGAGGAATATCACATGTGCATGGATTGGTTCAGTTTGGATCACAACTACATTGTAACAACCTCATCTTATCCTAATCCAATCCAACCAATCCAGGGCACACAGTGATGAAGCGGGATTACAACCATGCGCACGCATTACATTCTGTTTAACAGCCCCCCTCAATCACAACCTTTCCCTAGGTTGAGATTGTACTTAAAACTTTCTAACTGTTTCATAGGCAATGCTTTAGTGAAGCTGTCTACAAGCTGATCTTGCGTAGGTACAAAGCATATCTCTAATAATTTTCGAGATACTCATTCACGAACAAAATGATAATCAACCTCTATGTGTTTGGTTCTAGCATAAAAAATAGGATTAGCTGAAAGATACTTAGCTCCTAAATTGTCACACCATAACCTTGCCATAGAAAGACTTTGAACCTGTAATTCTTGTAATAAAGTTTGTACCCACATAATCTCTGATTTTGCATTGGCCAAAGCTTTATATTCAGACTCTGTGCTTGATCTTGATACTATAGCTTGCTTGCGTGCACACCAGGATACAAGATTATCTCCTAAAAATACTGCGAATCCAACTGTAGATCTTCTATCATCAAGGGATCTTGCCCAATCTGCATCTGAAAAAGCACTTACAAGCATTGATTTAGACTTACATATCTTAAGTCCAAGTTTAGTGCATTGATTCAGATACCTTAGTATCCTTTAACAGCTGCTCAGTGAGTTGTAGTTGCTGCATGTAAATATTGACAAATCTTATTGACAGGAAAAGCAATGTCTGGTCTAGTCAATGTCAAATATTGTAAAGCTCCAACTACACTCCTATAATTTGTAGCATCATTAGGTCCTAGAGGATCTCCTTCATATTTAGATAACTTTTCACTAGTGGAGAGAGGTGTACTCACTGGTTTGCAATCGTGCATATTTACCTTCTTCAACAGATCACAAGCATACTTATCTTGTGTAAGAATTACTCCACCAGGTATTTTGCTCACTTCTATACCAAGAAAATAATGCAATTCACCAAGATCCTTCAGAGCAAACTCCTTTTGTAAATCTTGAAGTAAGGCTGATACTACTTCTTGTTTTGAACTTGTAACAATTATATCATCCACATAAATAAGAACAAAGCTGGTCAATTCTTTCTTGTTATAGAAAAATAATGATGTATCGGCCTTTGATCCCTGAAAACCAAGGTCAAATAATTTGTTGCTAAGCCTTGAGAACTAGGCCCGAGGAGCTTGTTTTAGACCATACAAGGCTTTATCAAGTTTACAAACATAACCTGGTAGTTTGGCATCTTCATAACCTGGTGGTTGTTTCATGTACACCTCTTCCTCCAAGAACCCATGCAGAAAAGCATTCTGTACATTCAATTGTCTCATGCACCATCCCCTAAAAATAGCAATAGAGAGAACAATTCTGATAGTAGTTACCTTGATTACAGGACTAAAGATATCTTCATAATCTATGTCATACATTTGCTTAAATCCTTTTGCAACTAGACATGCTTTGTATCTATCTAGACTCCCATCCCGTTTCTTTTTTATTTTATAAACCTATTTACAGTCTATAACATTTCTGCCTTGTTGAGATGGAATTAAATGTCATTCTTTTTTTTCTGAAGTGCCATGTACTCTTGATCCATTGCCTTTTTCCAATTGACATTACTTAAAGCATCTTGTAAATTATTGGGTTCATCAGTAATAGTGAGAAAACTAGATTTATATCTAACCGTGCCATCAGTATAAATCTTATCCTTGTGAATCCCACTATGCAAACGTGTAACTGGGCGAGATATTACCTGAACAGTGTCAGTGTCCTCCCCTGCGGCGAATGGCTCGGATAGTGATGTTGTAGAATGGATTGAATTGAGAGAATGGAATGGGGCAAATGAGACAAGTGTCTCTTTCCTGCATTGATCATTGGATATATATACATGTACATGGATGGTAACTACCCAATGGAGTGGGAGTTAGGGATGAGATTAAAACTGCAGTTGTAACACTCCCCCTTTGATCGAATCCATCTTGAGATCAATGAATAATATTAATCCTCCAAGAAATCCTGTAGGATAAAAACAAGGAGTAATACTTGGTAGATATGCCGTGAAAAACTCCTTCAAAACTCGATGGGAAAAATAAGAAGAAAGTGATACAGCATATAATGATTATCGCCTCATTGTAAACTAATATGAGAAAACCTTTACAGGAGAAAACTCATAAATAGTTTAGAGGACAATATATGTCATTGATATCTCCTTAAAAACCCTGTTGGGGAAAACAGGAAATACGACATATGTATGTCTAAGATACCTCCATATAAAAACCCCGATGGGGAAAAATAAGAGATACGACATATAAACTTGTATTGATATTGCCTCATTAAAAACCTTCTATGAGAAACCCGCATGAGAAAAAACTCATAAAGAAAAAGAGTACAATATGATGTTTTGAACAGGTTATTGTTTCAAGAGGAATCTCCCCCTGAACCTTGCAACTCACAAAGTCATTGCATACCAATCTCTATAATATATTGTGAAATGTGAAAATTGGTAGAGACTTTGCGAATAAATCTCGTGGAGTCATCACTTGATTTATTTTGCAAGGTGTTTATCTCCTCACTTTCGTGAGAATAATACATTTATATAAGGCAATATAGTGATATTGTTTATATATAACCTGTTTACATCTAAGCAACACAAGTTGCATTATCCTTGAAGATAATGGCTAGTGATTCGATAGAACCAAAAGTGGCCATTCAATGAAGTTATACATGTTAATGTAATACTTTAGAATGAGGAGTGGAAGTAGCCACTAGAGTCAAGTTTAATGGCTCTCATGAGAACTTTACCACAATAACATCAGTATATGGTTTAGCATTATGGGGATTAGATAGCCAGTACCTTTATACCCATCTATGATCATATCTTAATTCATATAGCAATAAATCAAGATCCTTTCTGCCATATAGATATCTGTGGATATCCTTTTTACTCCCACCTTTAGGTGTTATAGAAGTTGCACATTTCAAGCTATAGCAAGTATCTGCAAATGCAATATCAGGCCTGTTGCGATATGCAAGATACATAAGCGCTTTGATGGCACTAAGGTTATCACCCCAGGGTCTGAATGGATATTGATCCATATTTAGGGATTGAATGATCAATAGTGTTGGAGGTATAATTGTCCAATATTATTTGGATATTGATAGACAATATCAATTGAATATTGGATGACTGATGTATATGCTTAAGCTATAGACTTAAGCGTAATTTGGTCTTACCCAAATGTGTCATCTCAAATTCTGTCATATATGATGACTGCCTGTTTTGATATGTGCCATATGAGATGTATAAAATCCAATGGCACACAGGTGAAATCATCAAGATGGGAGACATCATTCTGTGGAAGAGACTCACCTAGTCAGTTGTACCACAATCAACGTGACTATCTCAAGTCATAGAGTGACTTGATTCGTACACAAATGTATGTTGCGGTTTGTGCTATGATTCAAAATATAAAGTCCATTGAGACTTATAATCCGAATCTATCCAAATTAAATTTTATCTGCCAATACTACATGTGGTAGTATGATATAGGAACATAATTTCCACACATACCAATGGGTATGTTATGCTTGGTCTCTGCATAAACCATGTGCTACAAGCTCTCACTATTTCACCACCTTATAGATTTCTCAAATCCATAATGCTTCCATTGGGAATGCATTGTGAGGAGAAGTCATTTCAGAGGTAATGACTCCTCACTATTGAGTGAAAGCCATTCTCCTTAATTGCCACCTTTAGTTGACCCAATTTGAGTGTTTGAACACTCTGCCTAGGACTTGTGGTCTGGATCCAGATAAGGTGCATAGCAATTTTGAGGAGTATGTCGACAATTTGTAGTCTTTTGTATGATTGATTCAATGGAACCAATTAAGCATGTGGAAATATATACCCTTTAAACTCCATGTCATTTCCCATAATAGAAGAGTTAGGGTGTTCCAATGACCCAGCGCCTGAATTTGTGTACAAGTTATACTGGGCTCTTTTGGATGTTAAACATCCACAGGCTTTGGATAGTAAATATCCATAGTGTCTATCAACATGATGTTGATATGCATGTACTGTCTTGGAGAATTTTCTCCCCCTAATCCGAGAATGCATTCAAGAAGTTGTATCCCCATGTGACCATACTTCTCCCCCTCTTATCAAGATTCAGGAGTTGAGTGGTTTTATTAGGTACCTCCACTCTTTCTGGCACATTCAACGGGAATCGGATTTGGTGACAATGCACTTGGCAGACTATTTGCAATGTGTTGCAAATATAAGATATTCTGAACTCTTGGTTCAGATTCTTTGGTACGTGGATATGAGGATCAAATATCAATAATGACATTCTCTTTTTGATTCCTGGCATTATATTGTATGTGTGGTAATAATCTCCCCCAAAGGCCTGGAATCTTTCTCAAAGATGTATTCAGCATACGGGCAATGAATGAATCCCCAAGTAGAGATCTGAGGTATTATTGAGTGACGGATAATGATACCTCGTTTAGACCTCCAATGCCCACTGATGTATGCTGCGGTGGTGATATCAGTACGTGCAAAACGTTACCGATTCGCAGATGGGAAATGTTATGGCTATAGAGCCAAATCTCCACGTACTAACTGCAATGGAGGGAGCCGTATGATTGCAGTATGGTAAATTTGGATTTATGATGCGGTGTGTAAATCCGCATGGCACCAACTAGATGTTGGTAAATGATAATTCTACTTTGGGTCATCAAACAACAAGCTTGATTCTCTCAATGAGAGATTCAATTGGACCATTATGTGTATGAACATAAGATACTTAATGATGTAGTCCCTAAAAACCAAATATTTCCATGTAAATGGATTAGATTCCGCGTCCAGGATCATTTGCTCTAAATTGAAGAATTTGAGCAATAAGTTTGGCAAATTTGTGGTACCTTATGAGTAAGGCACACACTTAGGACAACATTGTAGATGCATAAATATGCATGACATGGTATCATTATGGTCCATAAAATGGCAAATAGAGTCACATGTATGTTCTTGAATTTCTTCAAGAAATTTAGTGGCTCATATGGATGTTGTGACCAATAGAATTGATACTAATTTTCTCATCATCCTGAAGTTAGAATGATCAAGGCAAATATGCCAAATCTTGATGAGATCAAGAGAGAAAGTTATTTTGTATGCAACATATATTATGAGATTGATGTATGTATAATACACCCCAGATGATATGAAAGGAATGTGCATAATTATATAGTTTTCATATATGTTGCACTAAGTGGAGTGAAGATTTTCATCATCGCTCCTTAGTGTTGAGTCTCCATTTGGAAACCATACAACTAAATATATGAGAACATCATAGGGTATTTGTGGAATCAGGATAAATAGACATATCCGTGATTAATTGAATACCCATGGAGAGAGAGCGTAATGTCTCATAATTGTTTTAGTGGTACAGTGGTCCACTAAACAAGATTCCTTTTCATCTGGTAGAATCCCAAATGATTCTATATAGATTGAGGCATAATCCAAAAAGGCTTTGCACTCATATAGAATATATATATATATACCATGTATGAAATACATTATATTTTTGGTAATGGACAACATACTACATGTGGTAGTACAATATTAGGCTAATAATATTTCCAATGAAAATATGAAGACTTTTGCAAGTGTTTGCTTGTTGGAGTGAACTTCAAACTGTTCCAAAGAACTTGCTTGCCTCCAATGAGTTGGAGGTATAGTTGAGCCAAATATTTGATTTGGTATTTCTGTGTATATGGACTATACTGCAACTGAGCATTTTGTTGGGGTTGAGCAAAAATAGCAGTGATGCCATATGCCCCCAACAATATTATTGATATCTTAATGCTCATAGTAGGAAAATAAATTCCATTCAAATATGAGTATGCAAAAGTTTGAAAATATTAGTCATGTCCTACATAAGTTGATCATGTATATGTCACCAGAGACAAACTCCATGAGCATATTGTCCTCAATAGTGATATTCCCATCAGGTGGTGGTAGTACCTCGGTGTTGCTTGTTTCCGCTGGAGCGGTGTAAGAGCACCTAGGGGTATCTTGCTGAGGAATGTCAAGCGGAAAATCTTGTTCCATGTTGACATCAAGTTGGGAGTTGAAGTGTGCTTCAAATTTTCCACCTTGATTTGAATGTCCATGAGTGGAGCATCCTTTTCCCATAGAATACAAGTACAATTCCACAAAGTGCTAAGGGGTGCGATATTTATGTGTCGGGTGGTTGAAGCAACCACATTTGGTACAAGTACTTGACTTGTTATTCCTTTTGTTATACGACTGTGAAATATTCTATCCCTTATGAGCACCATGAGACTTACGCTATCTCTGTCTCTTGCGCTTGTTCTTTCCTTTGAAGTTTCCAGAATTACTAGGATGAGTAGCATTCTTTGGTTGTTTATTCTGAGTGTTGGTATGCACTTCTGGCAAAGGCTTAGTTCCCACGGGTCGCAGGTTGGAGTTCCAAAGGAGGAGCTCATTGTGCCTTTCTGCCTAAAGTAATGTTTTGATCAACTCAGAATAAACGATGAAACCTCTTTCACGGTATAGTTGCTGAAGGATCATCTGAGCGGGAAGCATGGTAGACAATGTCTTCTCAATTTTATCTGCATCAGATGGCTCCTTTTCGCAAAACGTCAATTTAACACTGAGTTTATGAACAACATGGTTGAACTCTCCAACAGATTTAAAATCCTGTAGGCGGAGATGGTTCCACTCATTTGTTGCTTCTTGCAGGATGACTGCCTTTTGCTGTTCATACCTTGTTTGAAGCGCAAGCCACAAAGCGCGTGGGACTTCCTCCATCAGATACTCAGCTTTGAGATCTGGATGGATGTGGTGCCTTATAATGAATTAAGGCATTGTATTTTGAGAGACGGTGCTAATAGAACAACTCCCTGTTGGGGAGGAGTAATAGCCTCGTACATTCCGTGCAATGATAGACTCATTTTGAGATCCATCACCCATGTGGCGAAGTTATGGCCATCAAGAGCGAGAGTCTCGAACTCTTTGTTAGCCATTATGCCTACATATGTAGGGCCATAGATTTATGAAAATTCTATGACAATGTTGAATAAATAATGCAAAATGCAATTAATCAAGGTATACATGAAAAATAGGGATATTCTCTATTTGTGGAATAACATAGTCAAGCACCAACGGTGTTGACTTTGTTTTTAATTCATTTTCAACATCGGGTACACATGTTGAGGATAAAAATCCCGCAGTAGTATATAATACTACCTTGTGTGTGATCAATGTGAAAAATAAATTATATGGTAATCACTTGGGTATAGACTTGAATTATTCATAATCAAATTGGATACGCACGTTGAGGATAAAAATCCCGCAGCAGTACTGAAATACTACCTTGTGTATGACCAATTTGAAGATAAATAAAATTAGTCACCCAAAATGTACACCAAAATTTCAAAACTTCAAAATATTGGGTACGCACGTTGAGGATAAAAATCCCGCAGTAGTACAAATGTACTACCTTGTGTATGGCCAATATCGAAGTTAAGAAATTAATTGTTATTCCAAAAATGAGAAAATCAACCCAAAGCATTCGCAAGTAATTTTAATTGCTTGTATGAAAAGCTGAAAACTGAGTACATATAAAATGCATTAAGTAAATTGCATAAAAGATTAATAGATAGGTACATAGAAGGCCTATGTACTTAATTGCAATTTATATGTAGTAAATATGTTGTCTGAGGACGAAACGCAATTTAGAGGCCCCAACCGCCGTGCCTGCCGGCGCGGCCGCGGGAACGCCGCCGCCGCACGGAGAAACGGCCGCCTCCTTACACGGGGAGGCCGACGCCGAGCCGCACCCGAGGGCACCGATGCCGCACGGAAGGCCGCGGCGCCGCACGGGAGGCCGCCACCGCGCCGCACGGGGAAACCGCCGCCACCGCACGGAAAGGCACCGCGTGGGCCGCCACGCACGGGGAAAGGCCGACACACCGGGCTGCTGCTACGCGCCGCGCCCGAGGGCGCGCCGACGCCACGCGGCGGGCGCCGCCACCGCGCATGGCTTCAGCAGCCCATGTGCCGTGCGCACGCCGCCGCCACCGCCGAGCCACGCCCGAGGCGCGCCGAGCCGGGCGCCGGGCGCACGGAAGGCCACTCACCGTGCGCGCCACCACTGGGGAGGCCGCCGCATTTGGGAGGCCGCGTGCCGGGGACGCCACCACGCGCGTGGAGGCCGCCGACGCCTCCGCACTGGTGGCATCGCCGTGCGTGTGTTGAGGGGTGGGGTGGGGGGCGTCGTCGCCGACGCCATCTCTCCCCCTTCTCCCCTTTCCACCACTGTGAGAAACGGAGCTGATGTTCACTGGCTTGCCGTTCGTGAAGGGGATAGCGGAACATCGCAAGAAGTTCAACGCGGGCTTTAATTGTCGTGGGCATGGTGAAGAATCAAGAAGACCAAATCGACGAAAAAGATCGCCAAAGGTATATCGCGAGGCATTGTTACCTTCTTCGTGATCTTGATTTTCGATCTTGTTTCTTCCTCTGTTGCTCCTACCTTTCTCGCTTCTTCTCTTCTTCACGAGCGAAGCGTGCTGATAACGTGTTGTAGAATGGATTGAATTGAGAGAATGGAATGGGGACAAATGAGACAAGTGTCTTTTTCCTTCATTGATCATTGGATATATATACATGTACATGGATGATAGTCAATGGAGTGAGAGTTAGGGATGAGATTAAAACTTAGTCAATGGAGTGAGAGTTAGGGATGAGATTAAAACTGCAGTTGTAACAAGTGAGACAGGCGATGCTGAGGTGACTGGTGCTGGCGCAGATTGATGTGATGCAGGTGACAGAGAGGATACTGATTGATGTGACGCAGGTGCTGTACCAGGCTGGTTGGCAGGAAAGGACGACATCACGTCGTCGGTATCCGCAGACGACCCGGCGGGAAAGTGAACAACAGCTGGTGACGTGGCGGCTGCTGACTGGTAGAGAGGTGATTCCGGGGCTGAATCCTGCCGGACGTCGTGATCAATGCTGATTTCCATGATGATTGCTTCGACCAGATTTTCTGTGGCTGCAGAAATGCTATCTCCAGAAATTTGATTAGACTGGTTAGAGGGAAAATTAGCAACATGGTCACTTAACTATTGTACCCCAGGACTAGTAGGATTAAGTAGGTGTGAGGGAAGGAAAAGGATTTCATACTTGAGTCTGGCCCCGGCATTGGGATGTAGCTTCAAGAAGGGAAAATTGTTTAATCAAAAATAACATCTCAGGAAATATAAACACGACCAGTGGTGGGATCTAGGCATTTGAATCCTTTATGAAGTGTGCTATACCCTAGAAAAGTGCACTGTTCGGATCGAAACTGTAACTTATGAGAATTGTAAGGACGCAAATGAGGCCAACATGCACATCCAAAAACTCGAAGAAAAGTATAGTTAGGAATTTGATGAAATAGGCGCTCAAGGAGAGTTGTATATTGTAATAGTCTGCTCGGTGTTCTATTAATGAGATACACAACAAAAGTAAAGGCCTCATCCCAAAATTTCAATGGCATAGAGGCATATGCAAGAAGAGATAGGCCCACTTCAACAATGTGCATGTGTTTTCTTTCAGCTGACCCATTTTGTTGATGTGTATGAGGACAGGATACATGATGAGTGATACCAATCTTGGTAAAGAATGAATTGAGTTTCTCATCCTCACCTCCCCAGTCACTTTGTATGGAAATTATTTTCCTATTGAATAGACGCTCAACAAGAGCCTGAAAGTCATGAAATCTTTGGAACACTTCAGATTTATACTTGAGGAAATAAAGCCATGTAAACTTGCTATAATCATCAATAAAACTTACATAATATTGTTTTCCACCAACAGAAATAGTGGCAGGACCCCAAACATCAGAATAAATAAGCTCTAAAGAAGCTTTAGACATACTAGAAGATCTAGAATATGGTAATTGATGACTCTTTGCCCTTTGACAGACATCACAAACTGACTGATTATTTGACTTGTCTAAGCAAGGAAGATTATTTTTACTAATAACTTTCTCCACAATTGGAGAGGATGGGTGACCAAGATGACTGTGCCACTGCTCAAAGGATGGCTTAGTGACTCCAAAGACTTCTTTAATTGGATGTGCATGTGGCGATGAAGAAGGAAGAGCATATAGGTGCTCTCAACATGGTCCTCTAAGAAGAAGTTTCTTCGTAGCTAGATCCTTAAGATTAAAATATTTAGAGTAAAATTCCATGAAAGCAGAATTATTAGAGATAAGCCTATGAGCAGAGACAAGATTTTTGCTAGCTTTAGGAACATAAAGGATGTTACGAAGATGAATGTCACGACTAGGGGTTTTAACAGTAGAGTGACCAATGTGACTAATTTTCATACATGCACCACTGGCAGTGTGTACTTGATCTTGGCCTTTGTAGTGATCGTGCACTGTAAGTTTCTCCAGTTCTCCGGTCACATGGTCAGTCGCTCCCATATCAACATACCAATTTGTGTCAATTCCATAGGAAGTAGCTGACCCTGCATATTTTTCATTGGGAACAAAATCTTCATCATATCTATGCCAACAATTAATTACCGTGTGTCCTTTTTTGTAGCAAAGTTGACACTTGGATCTAGTGTCAACTCCTCATCCTTGACGCATGCCGCCACGGCCCCTGCCACGGGAACCACCATAGGAGTTGCTGCTGCCATTACCTCAGTTGGTACCATAGGTACCACTGCTCCTGCGGCCGCGGAGGAAAGAATTGCCGCGCCCGCGCTGTTGCTCCTGGCGGCCACCATCTCCTCTTCCTCGGCTTGCAAAATTGACAGAGGGATCACCACCTTGACGAAGCGCTAGACGCTGCTCAAAACTGAGCAATTGCGAATACGCCTCACCAAGCGTCATTGATTCGGTCTTGCCGACGATGGAGATCACCGGTTCATATGTATCATCTAGACCGGTGATGATATAAGAGATTAGATCTTCGTCATCAACCACCTTGCCGGCTGCAATCAATTCATCTCCAAGAGCCTTCATCTTTGTGACGTACTCAGCAATGGAGAGATCACCTTTCTTGGTGTTGGAGAGAGCAATTCTTGTGTTGATGAAGCGCAATCTTGATACCGAGGAGTACATCTCCTCGATCATCTTCCATGCGGCAGCTGCAGTGGAACATGTCGCCACTTGCGCTAGAATATCCCTCGCCAACGTGGACAGAAGGAATCCCAACACTTGTTGATCGGTCGCCATCCATTCATCATATGTGGGATTAGGCACCGAAACTTCCTTTTCTTCCTTGTCACCTTGAACTCCAGTGATCATGGCATCGGGAATTTTGGCGGCGCCGGTGAGGTGTCCCTCAAGACGAGCTCCCCGCACCGCCGCCATCACCTGCGCTTTCCATAGCACATGGTTATTCTTGGATAGTTTTTCCAAGATCAAACTTCCACCGAGTGCATTGCTGAACATAGCCTTGGAGGAAGAAGAACTCGCCATGGGTAGATGGATTCTAGTGAGATGGCTCTGGTACCATGTGAAGAAACGAGGATAGATTGGATTGGAACGTCGCCCTTGCCACTGCATGGTACGACGGCTTCGTGTTGATTGATTGCTGCGATAATAGCCATCGCCTGGGCTTTTACAGAGGAATATCACATGCGCATGGATTGGTTCAGTTTGGATCACAACTACATTGTAACAACCTCATCTTATCCTAATCCAATCCAACCAATCCAGGGCACAGGGTGATGAAGCAGGATTACAACCATGCGCACACATTACATTCTATTTAACACGCCAGAGCTTGGGCGACTCACCGAGTAGGAAAGGGATGAAAGAGAGTGACAGGGGATAATGAAGGGAAGAAAGAGGGGCAAATCAAGGTTTCACATCCAATGCCACGTTGTCTAGATGATGTGTCAGTATATTGTGTCTAAAATAATATTCAATTGTGAATATGTGGGGTTTCGGTGGCAAATAGTCAAAATCCACTATTGCATTGGGTACTCGGGTTCATAGACCCCAAAACGCCAAATTACAGCCATAGTCGCTCTAACTGATCCTATACTTCCCCATACTACTATTTTGTTACAGGTCCCATTTGTCGGTCACATGTCTTTTCTAGTTTTATCTTAATCTTAACTACTATGGCCCTGTTTTGATCCAAGGGTTAGAGTTAGAATGAGTTAAATTGAGCCAATCTAACCCAAAAGTAGCCAAACAGGAGAGTTAGAGTTAGATTTTTGCATCTAACCCACCCCAAAAAACTATCCCCTCCAAGGGGTGATTATTTGGGTTATTTCTGGTGAGGCCCATAGCAATCCACCTTTTCCCCTTCTCTGGAGCCGCACGGGATCTGCATCTCCACACCTGCGCCCCCCGGCGCTGGAAGCCGAAGCGATCGCGGCGCCAGAAAAGAAAGTGGCGGTTCGGTTCGTTCATATGTAATCTCGTTCGCCACTTTGCCATATCCTTCTTCGTCTCCCTCTTCCTCCTCTCACTACTGATTAATTCTTCCAATCTAATCCTACGCAGCCAGAGCGCGCATGCTTTTGCGGGTTTTGTAGGTTTGCAGCCAAGGTACTTTTTTCATTTTTTTACTAAACACATATGAATTGTTCCTGTCCTACCGCATCCAGATGTGTTGCCTAGCATGCTCATGCAATCATGCTACTGATTTGGCCTAATCATGCGATTATTTCCATAAATTTTCTGCTGTAGTTATGCTGGTACTAGCAGTAAAAGCATCATGCCGTCATGTTTTAACTTTCAGTACAAGAACAGGAGGCAGATGCACATTTTTCTCCGGTTCTGTTTAAAAGAGTCTCTATATTTATTTTATGAATCTCTATATGTCTTTTATCTTAATTGTGTTTTATAATTTATATATTTTCTCAGTTTGCACAAGCTGATCGCCATGGACGGAGATGGCTACGACGAGTATCCGTGGGGATCACAGCCGCGTGTCCCCGGCGGTCTGGACCTCAACTCGCAGGCGCTGGTGACGGAGCAGTTCCTTGGGCTTGACATGTACAGTGACAACGGCACCGGGCTCCCTCCATATCGCGCACCGCGCGTCGGTGCAGGAGACGCGAGGGCAACTCCGGCACCACCCTACGCCCGGCGCCTCCAGTTTGGTGGATCTTCATCGGTGGGAGCCGATCGCGGAGGAGGAAGAGGCACCGTTCACCAGCACCCCCAGCGCGCCAACACGACGTCCCGTGGCAGCAGCGGCCAACGAGGAGCACGGGGTCCCCAAGCACCAAGGGCACCGAGCACCTGCGGCCGTGGGCAATCAGCCGGCTCCGGTGCTAACTTTGGCAATGACAATGCAGCTATGCAGGATGATGTGGAGGATTTGGGGAGCTCCGGTGGTCCTGTGGTGAGCCATCCCATTAGAGCCCAATGGAATGATTCAAATAATGCTTGCTTGTTGGAATTGTGCCTTGAGCAACGCAGAGCAGGAAGATACAATGGCTCACAAATGAGTAGTGAAGGGTACCAAGCCGTTGTCGATGGCTTACTTACTAGAAGGGGTTTGGTCTATGACAGAGGACAAGTGAAGAACCAAATTGTCATACTGAAAAAAAACATCCATAGTTTTTGGCGCTACTTGCAAACGCACACTAGGTTAGGGATGAAGCCAGATGGATCCATTGATGCAGATCATGAGTTCTGGCAAACACACACACAGGTATATCTCCCTCCCATTTGCTGCTAGTAAACTTGACATTGGTTTTTAATTTATGTCATAACTAATATATGCAATATGCTAACAGAAAAACCCATACCTAAAGAAGTTGTTGTGTGGGCCTCCAGCAAATAAGGACTTGCTTGATGAGATGTGGCGAGGATACACTGTGGATGGAACCACTACCTTTGTGCCTGGAGATGATTATGGTGACAATGATGACCAACATGCAAGGACAGAAGATGAAGATGAAGGGTTTCAAGCAACACCTACTAGTACAAGCAGCAAAAGGAACCAGAAAGGCAAGAGGCCAATAAGCAGCACTACAAGCACTTTGAGCAGTCCAGTGAAGAAGAGCAAGAGCCCAATGGTGAAGATTGTTAAGGACATTGCCAATACCTTCAAAGAGTCGGTCACAACCAACACAAACCAAATGCATAAACGTTCCAATGAGTTGGAGTCATTTTCTGTCAAGAGGTGTCAGGAGCTTGCATTTGAGTGTGGTGTTGAGCAAACCGTGGACAATCTGTATGCTATGACAAAGTTGTTTGCAACAGGGTACCAAAGAGAGTTCTTCTGTGGCCAGTTAACTCCTGTGCTTAGGTTGGGGTACTTCAACAAATGGTGTAGGGACAACAATTTGGATTAGGGAACTTGTTATGTGTGTGGTGTTAAACCTGTTATCTTTGTGGTGTTGAACTTGTTATCTGTGTGGTGTTGAACTTGTTATCTGTCTGGTGTTGAACTTGTTATGTGTGTGGTGTTAAACCTGTTATCTGTGAGCTATGTGGAACCTGTTATGTGCTGATTTTTTTATGTTCTATGTGCTGAATTTGTTTTCTTGTAATGAAGCGGGAAGAAGATAATGACCCCATGATTGAGGAAGAACCAGATGATGGAGGCAGCTCATGTGAGGATGAAATTATATCCATGTGCCGCAACAATTTGGTGCAGCAACAAAATCTGATTGTGCAGTTGGTTCCTATCTTGGGTATGTACTCTGATAACTATTTCCTGAAACTACCAAAGAGGGTCACTGGAGATTCTTGTTTTGGATTGGGTGTATGAGACATTAGCCCGGGATATGCAATGTTACAACATGTTTAGGGTTGAGAGACCTTTATTTTACAGCCTACATAGTACTTTGGTCCAAAGATATGCGTTGAAGTCTGTCGGTGATATGGGCCCGGGGGTATAACGAGAATATGATATCTGAAGAAGGAAAACGCCTTCGCTTGCCAGGGCTGAAGGGTTACGTGGAAGCTACGCTAGCCGAAAACAAAATTTTCTACCGTGCAAAACAGGAACACTTGCATGTAAGGGCCGATATATCGTTACCGATTGGAGTATGCAGCGAAAACAGCCAATCAGGGCTATCCGATCTGGAACTGTGTAGCCGATTCTCGCAGCCGACGGCCGATTCCTGGGGACAGCCGATTCGCCAATCAGCCGACTCGCGGAGTCGTCCGGTCATGTTCTTGCGCCATGCTCCGATGCACCCGACCGCAGCCGATCCGAAGCCGATCAACAGCGCGCAACGTAGCAGCGCCTCTACCGGTATCCACACGTCCGGGGACAGAACGTCAAACACCCATGTGCTAGCACGCGATGCAAGGCTAGGGTTTGGCTTGAAAGTGGGGAGGGTTTCCGTGGAGATTGATCTCGGCGACTTCTGTTGCGGATTTGGTTCAATGCGATGCAATTGACGTGTCGCAGCTCTCCACCCCTCCCTCCTTTATATAGAGTTGGCCAACTAGGACTAGTGGCCGATCAGGACTCTATTTTGATATGGATCCTATGCGAATCTCACAGAGTTGGCCGCCCATACGTCGTAAGCCCATAGAACTCTATCCGATCGGATCCCTATCCGATTGAGCCGTATCCGAGTCCAACTCGAATGCCTGTTCTTATCCCCTTAAGCGTGCGACCACTGTAGGTTCGGGTATACTTGGTTTCGGCTATAGTCTAACTTAGCCGACCGTCGGCTCGAGTCCAACTCGGCGCACTGTCCACGGCGCCTAGCAGCACATATTGACACCATAGTATACAAGAATATAATATCGGCTCGAACTGTAATGTGTACACAAATCCCTTTGCCTCACGATACCGGTTAAGCTATAGGCAAGATGTGTGTCATCCCTTCAACAGCTTAACCATTCACTCGAACCGTATTGGATTATCCGTCATGATTGACTCCTCAATCAACTTAGCATGGCCATGCATTTCCATAATCCATTACCTCGAGGGGCCCAGAGATATCTCTTCAAAGGAGGGGCAAATTCCATCTTGATCGATCACATCCCACTCCATGTTTCATAGCAAACCCGAAAACTACCTTTATAACTACCCGATTACGGAATAGCGTTTGGTAGTCCCAAAGTAGGCTACTACACATGTTGAAATCCATGGTGATCTCGGGTCTAAGGACTTTATACCAACACTACCCGAGACCAATTAATGGCACATTGATTCTGTAGTGTCTCATGGTGGGTCTATCCAACAATGTGTTCTCCAACACATGTGTCCATGTTTATTGATTTGGTATCTCCATACCCATGATCTATGAGACATGATCATCAATCAATAAACATGCCGATCTTAGAATCATATTTGTTCCAACAATATGACATATGATCAGGGATCATTTAGAAATAGATTCATACATAAAGAGTCTCATAAATAAGTCACGTACTTATTGATCAATACAAGATGTCTATTTCATGGAACTGAATAACACTTTATTCATTTATACATAAACATTGACGTGATATCCAACATCTCCATGTTGCCTCTAGGGCATATCACTAACAATCTCCCACTTGCACTAGAGTCAATCATGTAAGTATCTAATACCCATTGCTCTTGTGTGCGCCTCATGCTTCGGCTGAGGGAGAGGTTTTGTCAGCGGATCGGCTATGTTGAGATCCGTGTGCACTTTGCATATCTTGACATCACCTCTGTCCACTATCTCGCGGATGAGATGATATCGCCGACGTATGTGTTTGGACTTCGATGTGACCTCGGCTCCTTGGCTTGCGCAATGGCTCCACTATTATCACAATAGAGAGACATTGGACCGGTCGTACTAGTCATCACACCAAGCTCGAAACGAATTTTTGATCCAAACAGCCTCCTTTGCAGCTTCTGAAGCAGCAATGTACTCGGCCTCCGTTGTAGAATCAGCAATAGTATCCTGCTTGGAACTCTTCCAGCTGACTGCGCCTCCGTTCAGGCAGAACACGAACCCAGATTGCGATCTATAATCATCCTTGTCTGTTTGGAAGCTAGCATCGGTGTAACCACTTACAACGAGCTCTTCTTCACCTCCATAGACTAGGAACATATCCTTAGTTCTTCTCAAGTACTTAAGGATATTCTTTACGGCGATCCAGTGACCTTTACGGATCGCGGTATCTCGCTCGTAGCACTCAAATCGTACGAGACATGCAGGCGTGTACAAAGCATGGCATACATGATGGATCCAATTGCCGAAGCATATGGAACCATACCCATCTTATTCCGCTCATCATGTGTCGAGGACACCGATTCTTGCTAAGATTAATGCCATGTGACATGGGCAAGAAACCTTTCTTGGAATCATGCATGTTGAACCTTTTCAACACCTTGTCAATGTATGTACTTTGGCTTAATCCAATTAGCCTCTTGGATCTATCTCTATAGATCCGAATGCCTAATATGTATCTTGCCTCCCTAAGTCTTTCATGGAAAAACTATTTTTCAATGAAGACTTGACGATTCTAGCATAGGGATATCATTTCCAATCAACAATATGTCATCCACATATAAGATTAGAAATACAATTGCGCTCCCACCGACCTTTTTGTAAACACAGGCCTCTTCTTCATTTTTGATGAAACCAAACCCTTTGATTACTTCATCAAAACGAATATTCCAACTCCGAGATGCTTGCTTCAATCCATAAATGGATTTCGTAGCTTGCATATCTTTTCGACGATTCGGATCGACAAAACCCCGAGGTTGTATCATGTATACATCCTCACTTAGGTTTCCATTTAGGAAAGCCATTTTGACATCCATCGCCATATCTCATAATCGAAATAAGCAAGCAATCGCTAGGATAATCCGAATAGATTTAAGCATTGCGACGGGCGAGAAGGTTTCATCATAATCAACTCCTTGAATCTGTTTAAAACCTTTCGCCACCAATCGCGCCTTATAGATGTGAACATTTCCATCCATATATCGGCCTTTTCTTAAAAACCCATTTACACTCAGTGGTTTTGACACCATCAGTGGATCAACCAAGTTCCAAACTTGATTGTCGTACATGGATTCTATTTCGGATTTCATGGCTCCAAGCCACTTGTTGGAATCGGGTCCCACCATCGCTTCCTCATAGGTCTTAGGTTCATCGTTGTCAAACAACAATATATCACGTTGTTCCGCACTGTGTACTCGGTGCACGACGTGATCTTTCGACCTCCGTGGGGGGTGTATCCACAACGGTGGCGCAACACTTTGCTCCTCCCGTTGTTGTTCCGTGGTCGCTGAAACGTTTTCGGTGTTTCTTGAACTTCTTCAAGATGCACCGTGCTCCCACTAACCCTTCTTGAAAGAAACTCTTTCTCCAAGAAGACACCGTGTCGGGCGACAAACACTTTGCCTTGTTCCCGATTATAAAAGTAATATCCCTTAGTTTCCTTAGGATATCCCACAAAGAAGCACTTGTCGATTTGGGTGTGAGCTTGTCGATCGTAAACGTTTTACATAAGCTTTGCATCCCCAAATTTTGAGAAAATACAAACTAGGGGTTGCCCTGTCCATATCTCATATGGTGTCTTTTCAACCGACTTAGATGGAACTCTATTTAGTGTGAGCGCAGTGTTTCAAGAGCATATCCCCGAAGGATAACGAAAGATCACTTTGGCTCATCATCGACCGCACCATGTCCAACAAGGTGCGATTTCTCCGTTCGGACACCCCATTCCATTGTGGAGTTCTGGCGGAGTCAAGCGTGGAACAATTCCACAATCTTTCGATGATTACCAAACTCTTGGCTCAAGTATTCTCCTCCACGATCGATCGTAAAAACTTGATTGTTTTCCCTAAATGATTTTGTACTTCATTCGGAATTCTTTGAACTTTTCAAAGGATTCGGACTTATGCCTCATTAAGTAGATATAACCATATCTACTAAAGTCATCGGTAAAGGTAATGAAGTGCGATAACCACCTCGGCCGTTGAGCTCATTGGTCCACATACATCGGTATGTACGAGTGCCAATAAGTCACTTGCTCTCTCACTATGTCCCGTGAAAGGTGCCAACAAGACTCACATGTCTCAAATGATTCAAAATCAAAGGAGTGAAGCAATCCATCCTTATGGAGCTTCTCCATGCGTTTCTTATTTATATGGCCTAAGCGACAATGCCGGATAAATGTGGGGTTTATATCATTAGAGAGTTGTCTTTACGTATTAATGTTATAGATGGGAGACGCTTCAAGATTCAAAACGTATAATCCATTCACCAATGGAGCATGAAAATAGAACATATCTCTAAGATATATTGAACAACCATTGTCCATTGATCTAAAATCATATCCTTTCGCTTGCAAACATGAAGCGGAAATAACGTTTTGACATAGTGTTGGAACACAATAACAATTATTCAATTCCAAAACTAATCCTGAAGGTAGATGAAGTGGTATCGTGCCGACAAGAAGCGTAGCAACGCTTGCTCCATTGCCGACGCGCGGTTCACCTCGCCCCTTCTCAATCCTCTACTTCTTCTCATTCCCGCAACGATTTGCAAATATGAGCTACGATCCGGTATCAAATACCCAAGAGTGTAGGTGAAGTAGCAAGATTAATGTCTATAACATTAATACCGGCGAAGTCGTACTTTGCTTCTTTTTGAGATCCTCCATGTACTTCTTGCGTTCCTTTTCCAGTGGCTCTGTCTCCTTGCAATAGAAGCAAATGGCATCGATGCCGCCGACCCTTCTTGCCCTTCTTTGCATTGGAGGCACTCGCGATCTCATCGGGAGTTAACTTCCTCTTGGTGCAAAGTTTCTTGACAGGTGGTTTGCGCTTAGCCTTCGCATCATCATCACATGATGACCGTTTTTCGGATACTCTCCTCACTGTCTTTAGCATCCCATGCAATTCAGCCTAGGTTCTATCCATATTGTTCATGTGATAATTTAATATGAATGGCTCGAAGCTCGGAGGGAGCGACGGAGAATCACGTCGTAGCCAACTCTTGGCTAAGGGGAAAACCTAGTTTTTCCGGACTCTCAATGTAGCCAATCATTTTTATCACATGCGGATCGACGGGATTCCCTCAACAAGCTGCACGCAAACAAGAACTTCGAGGTGTTGAACCTCTCGGCCCGAGCTTGGTTCTCAAACATGCCACGCAGTCCCGAATAATAGTGTGAGCATCGCTGCTCTCATATTGCTTCGAAGCTCGGCGGACATTGTAGCAAGCATGAGACAACTTATATCTAGGGCATCATTAGTGTGCTTCTCATAAGCCCTCCGTGCGTTGCGGTGGCATTATTTGGCAAATCCTCGGGATAGGGTACTTCAAGAACGTACTCCTTACGCTCTTGCTTGACAACAATTCTCAAGTTGCGATACCAATCCATAAAGTTTGTTCCATTTAATTTTTCCTTTTCAGAATATATTGCAAATTAAAGGTTCGGGTGTAGTATTAGCCGCCATTTATTTTACAACGAAAAAGCAAAGTTTAGCACAATGTTTATGCTATGTCCATTGTTAAACAATTTAACATTAGACTCCCATTACGTATTTTCCACCTTCCCTCTAGGTTACGTATTGGGTCAAGATCCACATGTTAATTAATTTTCTAGTGAGCTTTGGCATCACTGCTAGAAGATTAATAACATCGGTAAGCAACTCCTTGCTAGTCACATCTCTATGTGACTCTTGTTGTTGGTGTGGCATCTCCATGCCCCGGCCCCAACCTATGCCCCAAGGCCCAAAACTGTTTTGATAGCCTTGTTAAGTAAACCAAATGCTCCTGCTGTATATGTCTGACATATACCCCCTCGTGTTATGATAGAGAATGGCACTCTGCTTTGGCGGACCCACCATTGACGAGCATAACGATGATGGAGTGCAACATTTGGAAGGGCATCATTACTACTTAATTTTGCGAGGGATGCTATCCTATCAAACAAACATATCACATATATGAAAGCAGGTAGAATAGCATATAATGAAATAGTATGGCCCCCTTCACATGGTGATCTCCATCTCCATGTCGACGCTGAGGATCTCCATCTTCGGCACCATCTTCCAATGTGCATGATGCTTGATTTCTTCAAACTAAGCTACTACTATAGAAGCTCTAATTGAAGATTACATCGACTCGTAGGTCGTGAAAGAATATTACAAGCATTGCACGTATGAAAGAATATTACAGGGATTGCACATATGAAAGAATATTACATGCATCACATGCATCTCATACATACAATAGGGCCATACCATCTCAAAGCATTCTCTGCAAAAACAAGTTAGGCGTAGAAACGTTTTCTACCTATCGCAGAGATACGGCAACGAGACGACCTATAAGGGGGTACGCACACGGCGGTCCCGCTTATAAGGGTTACGCGGAAGCTACGCTAGCCAAAAACAAAATTTTCTACCGCGTAAACCAGGAACACTTGCAAGTAAGGGCCGATAGATCGTTACCGATTGGAGTATGCAGCGGAAACAGCCAATCAGGGCTATCCGATCTGGAACTGTGTAGCCGATTCCCGCAAGCCGATGGCTGATTCCTGGGGACAGCCGATTCGCCAATCAGCCGATTCGCGGAGTCGTCCGGTCACGTTCTTGCGCCTTGCTCCGATGCACCCGACCGCAGCCGATCCGAAGCCGATCAACAGCGTGCCACATAGCAGTGCCTCTACCGATATCCACACGTCCGGGGACAGAATGCCGAACACCCGTGTGCTAGCACGCGATGCAAGGCTAGGGTTTGGCTTGAAAGTGGGGAGGGTTTCCGTGGAGATTGATCTCGGCGACTTCTGTTGCGGATTTGGTTCAATGCGATGCAATTGACGTGTCGCAGCTCTCCACCCCTCCCTCCTTTATATAGAGTTGGCCGACTAGGACTAGTGGCCGATCAGGACTCTATTTTGAATCGGATCCTATCCGAATCTCACAGAGTTGGCCGCCCATACGTCGTAAGCCCATAGAACTCTATCCGATCGGATCCCTATCCGATTGAGCCGTATCCGAGTCCAACTCGAATGCTGTTCTTATCCCCTTAAGCGTGCGACCACAGTAGGTTCAGGTATACTTGGTTTCGGCTATAGTCTAACTTAGCCGACCGTCGGCTCGAGTCCAACTCGCCGACTGTCACACGGCGGCGCCTAGCGGCACATATTGACACCATAGTATACAAGAATATAATATCGGCTCGAACCTGTAATGTGTACACTAATCCCTTTGCCTCACGATACCGTTAAGCTATAGGCAAGATGTGTGCCATCCCTTCAATAGCTTAACCATTCACTCGAACCGTATTGGATTATCGTCCGTTGATTGACTCCTCAATCAACTTAGCATGGCCATGCATTTCCATAATCCATTACCTCGAGGGCCCAGAGATATCTCTCCAAAGGAGGGGCAAATTCCATCTTGATCACTCACATCCCACTCCATATTTCATAGCAAACCCGAAAACTACCTTTATAACTACCCGGTTATGGAATAGCGTTTGGTAGTCCCAAAGTAGACTACTACACATGTTGGAATCCATGGTGATCTCAGGTCTAAGGACTTTGTACCAACACTACCCGAGACCAACTAATGGCACATTGATTCTGTAGTGTCTCATGGTGGGTCTATCCAACAATGTGTTCTCCAACGCATGTGTCCATGTTTATTGATTTGGTATCTCCATACCCATGATCTATGAGACATGATCATCAATCAATAAACATGCCGATCTTAGAATCATATTAGTTCCAATAATATGATATATGATCGGGATCATTTAGAAATAGATTCATACATAAAGAGTCTCATCAATAAGTCACGTACTTATTGATCAATACAAGATGTCTATTTCATGGAACTGAATAACACTTTATTCATTTATACATAAACATTGATGTGATATCCAACATCTCCATGTTGCCTCTAGGGCATATCACTAACAAGGGTGCCCCAAAGATATGTCCTGAGCGACTCATGCAGGTCCAGGCCATGGGCGGCCACGTGGCCATCCCAAAGGGGACTTGGCTCGGGGGCTGCCCGGAGGCCGCCGCTTCCCCAGATGGCAGGGTTCGGGATCACCCGGACCCCCATCCATCAACCTGCACCTCTCTGAGAGAGGAACGAGATCAACCGCCAACTGCCAACCACCACATTTAATGCCTAGAGAGAGGCCAGACGCCTGTGCCGTCGCATTTATTGCGATGTGAGGCACGTCTATCAGCCGCTCATCATCACCCTTTTTGCTCGTCGCAAGGGAGAGAGGGGAGAAAGTCTTTGACGGTGACCGCGGTATGGCCGCACGGTCAGTCCGCGCACGCCTCCCTCCACGCCCCGTCCAGTCACATTAAATGCGCTGGCCGGTCGCGTGGGAGAGAGGATACGAGCGCTGGGGGTGTCACGTCGACCCCTCTCCAGGCGGAGAGCTACTGATCGGTAGGCCCCACTGGAGTAGGTAAGTTGACCCCTCCTCACATCAGCAGCATGGCAGCAACGACGCCCATTTTTCTCCTCCAACTCCCGCAACATGGCAACAGGAGCAGGAATGGGGGTAGATCCCCGACAAGACAGGACAAGAGCCGCTCCATCACGTGGAGCGGAGTAGAGAAAGCTAGGACTACTGTGGTGTCCCCTTGCAATATAAAAGGAGGCCCAAGTCCATCATAAAAGGGGTTCTGGAGATTGGTCTTTTGTTTAGCCTCTTCAACCTTGGGCTTTAAGCATTTCACCTCAGTCATCAGCTCCAGCTTCCCCAAGGAAGAACAACCACACCAATTCTTGTAATTCCTTCTCCACATAGCACAAAAACAGGAGTAGGGTATTACGTCTCCCCGACGGCCCGAACCTGTATAACTCTTTTGTGTCTTTTGCGATTACGACTTTTCTCCATCTTCCTACTTTCCCTCCACCTCACCTTGAGTTCGAACACTGATTCACCGCTCCCCTGTGCCGAACCAAAAAGGGGGTCCCCCGGGACCCCGTGTGTCGAGCACACGCATCGACAGCTGGCGCGCCAGGTAGGGGGAGCACGCTACATTAGGGTTTAAACTCGCGTATTCCTTCCGTCTCCCGACAGAACCACCCGTCTCCGTCCTTGCCATGGTCCACGACCACGTCCTACGGACCGCGTCTGGCTCACTCGCTACCCACGAGTGTGACTTGGCCAACAAGGTGGTCGAGGAGATCGATACGGGCGAGCACAACCCCAACTTCCGACATCTCCGCTCGGAGGAGGGAGGACCTTTGTCCCCCTCACCCCGTCTGATGGTTGCGGCGGCGGCCGGAGCTGTACCACCTCCCGCCCCCGCCGAGACAACGGCGTGGGTGGAGGAGGCCAAGCGTCCCCAAGGTCGCCAACATACTGCAGGATGCAGGCTACGCCGAGCGGACGTGCGGCGAGCCGCGCCGGAGCGACGTCCATCGCTGACTGGAGTTTGGAACGCCTGAAGGCGCCCTCTAGGCGGCGGAAGAGGGGTCCAACGCCAAGCGTTGGTTTGACGCCGTGGCGAAGCTAGTCAACACAGCCAGCGTCAGCTGGCCGCCGACCTCACTTTCTCAAGTCACCGAACGCGTGGTTCACACACCGCGGTAAGCTCGTCCTCTCGACGACGAGCTCGAAGGGCAGCAGCCGCCGCGAGGGCAGACGAGAGCCCCCCGTCTGCAGCCCAACCAGAGGTGCTTCGGGATCTGCTATACGTGGAGCGGGATGCCCACATTCGTATTGAGCAGCGCCACGACGAGCGTCGCACGGGGCGAGCTCAGGACTGCGCTTCCTCGTCAGGAGGCGCAAACGCTCGGCGAGCGGCCGCAACAGCCCCGCCACAGGGAGAACCCCCAAGGGCACGGCGAGCGGCTGTGGTGGCCCAGCCGTGAACTGGACATTCTGCGGCACCCAAAGGGCCCCCAGCCCTCGTCGCCCCCCTCCAGTCGGCAACAGCTGTCAGGCATTTGTCTCCAGCCTCCGCAATGTGCGCTGGCCTAATAAGTTTAGGCTGGCCCTCATGGTGAAGTATGACGGCACGGTGAATCCCACCGAGTTCCTCCAGATTTATACCACGGCCATCGAGGCCGCTGGAGGTGACGAGCTCGTCAAGGCCAACTTCTTCCCCATGGCGCTCAAGGGCCAGGCCCGTTCCTGGCTAATGAACCTGCCGGCCCAGTCGGTCACCTCGTGGGACGACTTGTGCCGGCAGTTCGCCTCTAACTTCTAGGGCACGTACCCGTGCCCGGGAGTGGAGGCTGACCTCCACATGGTCCGGCGAGAAGAGGATGAGTCCCTGCGCAAATACATCCAGCATTTTTGCCAGGTACGCAACACCATAACATCCATCGCTGACCATGCAGTGATCTTCGCCTTCAGGAGCGGCGTATGCCACGACGTCATGCTAGAGAAGATCGAATCCAAGGCCCCTCAAAACACCACCAAGCTCTTCGAGCTTGCTGACCGAGTGGCCCGCAAGGAAGAGGCTCGGATCTGGAACCCTAGGAATCCCGCTCCAGCCTCCACCAACGTTGCCCCCTCCGCATCCCGAGAGGAACGGCGTGAGCGGCGGCGGAAGCGCAAGCCATCGTGCGGTGGAGAGGAAGGCCACGTCCCTACCGCCGACGATGCCGAGAAGCCCTCGCAAAAGGGCAAGCCTGCAGGCAACCACGGGCACATCCTGGACCCTCGCCCCCAGGGCTAGGACGGGGACAAGTGGTGCATGGTACACCAAACCTCCCGCCATGACCTCTCTGAGTGCCACTTGGTCAAGAACTTGGCCGAGTAGGTACAAAAGTACGAGCAAGAGAGGAGGGAGAGGGAGAAAGAAGCCCGCCGCAAGGGTAAAGCCCCGGCGGAACGCACGGACAACCGACGAGAGGAGGCCAAGAGCGCGGCCCCCGTCGGGGGCGAAGATGACGATCTGGGCTACCAGGACCCCAAGCACGTCGTCACCACCATCGATGGAGGGCATGCGCCCAAGTGTCCCGTCGGAGCCTAAGACCATGAGGCGTGAGCTCCTCGCCGCTATGCCGTCCCATGAGGCAGCCTGAAAATCGCGTTGGGCGGGGGTGCCAATCACCTTCGACCAGGCAGATCACACTGGGAGAATCACACGAAGTGGCCACATGGCCCTCGTGACCTCCCCCACCATTTGCAACGTCAAGGTTGCCCGAGTCTTAATTGACGGGGGTGCGGCCCTCAACATACTGTCCCCAAAGGCCTTCGATGCAATCAAGGCCCCAGGGATGGTGCTCGGGCCATCCTACCCCATCATTGGGGTGACACCCAGGAAGGTGTGGCGCCTCGGGCAGATCGCGCTATCGGTCACATTTGGGAGCCCCGCCAATTTCCGCACCGAGCGGATTGACTTCGATGTGGCAGACCTTAACCTGCCCTACAACGCCGTGCTCGGGAGGCCAGCGTTGGTGAAGTTCATGGCGGCTACCCATTATGCCTACCGCTAACTCAAGATGTCGGGCCCCGGAGGCCCCATCACCATCCATGCCGATGTCAAGACCGCGCTGGATTGCACAGAAGCACGCGTGGATGATATTGCAGCGGCCGACCGCGTTGAACCCGAGGACCCTCAAGGGGAGGCCTCGGGTTCCCAGGCCCCCAAGAAGCGCATCACCTCTGCCGACGAGGTGATGATCAAGTCCATTCAGCTAGGCGATGACCCGTCCAAGACCGCCAGAATTGGCGGCAACTTGGACCCCAAATAGGAAGACGCGCTTGTCTCCTTCCTGCGGGCGAATGCTGATGTGTTTGCTTGGAAGCCGTCGGATATGCCTGAAGTCCCTAGGGAGGTGATTGAGCACTGACTCGCAGTACGGCCGGATGCATGACCGGTCCGGCAAAAGGTGAAGCGACAGGCCCCGGAGCGACAGGCGTTCATCCGCGAAGAGGTGGCACAACTCCAGGAGGCCGGCTTCATCCGGGAGGTGCTGCATCCGGAGCGGTTGGCTAACCCGGTGGTTGTCCCGAAGGCCAACCACAAGCTGCGCATGTGCATCGACTACACCGACCTCAACAAGGCATGTCCTAAAGACCCTTATCCTCCGCCTGAATAGACCGGATAGTCGACTCCCTTTGCGAGGTACGACCTTTTATGTTTCCTAGATGCATATTCAGTTATCATCGGTTTCACATGGTGTAGAGGATGAGGAGAAAACCGCTTTTATCACCCCTATGGGTACCTTTTGCTACATATCTATGCCTTTTGGTTTAAAGAATGCCATGTCCACTTTCCAACGCGGTGTCCGCATCACGTTGAAAGACCAAATAGGGCGCAATGTCAAGGCGTACGTCGATGATCTCGTGGTCAATTCTCGGGACCAAAAGACCTTGCTCCTGGACCTGGCCGAGACATTTGATAACCTTTGGTCCTCCCGCATGAAATTGAACCCAGAAAAATGTGTGTTCGAGGTATCGGCAGGCAAGCTTTTGGGGTTTTTGGTCTCTGCCCGAGGTATCGAGGCCAACCCTACAAAAATAAAAGCGATAGAGGAGATGCGCCCCCCAGGAAGCTCAGGGACGTGCAGAAAATCACTGGTTGTGTAGCTACCCTGAGCCGTTTTATATCAAAGCTGGGAGAGCAGGCGCTCCCTCTATTCAAGTTGCTAAAGCGAACTGGCCCCTTCACTTGGACGGACAAGGCGGAGAAAGCCTTGAGCGAGCTCAAGCGTTATCTCTCCTCGCCACCCACCTTGGTGGCACCTCAAGAAGGAGAACCCCTCCTTTTATATTTGGCGACAACTCCCCAAGTGATCAGTGCAGCGTTGGTTGTGGAGCGCGACGACGAGCCAGTCTCCCGAACGCCCCCAGCCTCATCACACTAGGAGGCAGGAGACCTTGGAACGGTGTTGGCTGAGGAAGCACCTGGAGCCGGAGGCGGCCTTTGGACCCCCGAGCCTCAGGGAGCCACCCGGCCCCCAAGTATGGGGGCTCTCGAGGCCCCTTCCACCCGCAGCGGCCCCGAGGGGCCCTGGGAAGGCGATGGCCCTGGCAGCCCTGGATCCCGAGGTAACCCGCCCCAGTGCACTGCGAGCCTGTTGCCCCCGGTAAAGTAGCTAAGGCCCGCACCAAGGTGCAGCGGCCAATCTACTTTATCAGTGAGGCACTACGGGACGCAAAGACACATTACCCACAAGCCTAAAAAATGCTCTACGCCATGCTCATGGCTTCCAGGAAGCTGCGCCACTACTTCCAGGCACATCGGATAACGGTAGTCACGTCTTATCCTCTCGGGTAGATCTTGCATAACCGAGAGGGCACGGGACGGGTAGTCAAGTGGGCTATCGAATTGTCAGAGTTCGACCTGCATTTCGAAGCTTGCCACGTGATCAAGAGCCAGGCCTTGGCCAATTTCGTGGCAGAATGGACACCAGTGGTCGACAATGATCAACCCCCGAGTGAACCCGAGAGTGCAGAGGATCGCAGCCAATGGACCATGCACTGGGTGATGAACTTTGATGGTTCACTCACCTTACAGGGGGCCGGGGCAGGCGTTGCGTTAACTTCCCCGATAGGCGACGTACTCCGGTACATTATTCGACTTGACTTCCAAGCAACCAATAACATGGCCGAGTATGAAGGGCTCCTAGCGGGGTTGCGAACGGTGGCTGGCATGGGCATCCGCCATCTGCTAGTCCTCGGCGACTCTCAACTAGTCGTGAACCAAGTTTCCAAGGACTACCAATGCACCGACCCCCAGATGGAAGCATATGTCAAGGAAGTACGGCGTATGGAGCGCCATTTCGATGGCCTCGAGTTGCGCCATATTCCCAGAAGAGATAATACCCTGGCGGATGAGTTATCTAGGATCGCGTCCGCGCGAGCCCCAGCCCCGCCAGGTGCATTTGAAGAAAGACTCACAGAACCGTTGGTGTGCCCCGAACCGCCCCAAGGTCGGAGTCGGCCGGCCCGACGCCTCGGACCTAGCGGGCCGGCCACGGCTGGTCCCGTCGGGACCGACATCACGTGCCAGGTGGCCTGGATTTCGGAAATCCAGGCATATCTGCAAGACGCGTCATTGCCCGAGCAACGTGAGGAAAGCGAGCGCATCGCCCGCATCTCCAAAAGGTACGTGTTGGTGGACAGGATACTCTACCGACGCGGTGCCAACGGAGTGCTCATGAAATGCATCACATGGGAACAGGGTCTCGAGCTCCTGGCCGAGATCCACGAGGGAGAATGTGGGGCGCACTCAGCCTCCTGAACCTTGGTAGGAAAGGCATTCCGCCAAGGTTTTTACGGCCCACCGTCTTTGGAGGATGCAGCGGACCTCGTGCGGCGGTGCCGGGCATGCCAATTCCACGCCAAGCGACGCACCCGGCCCGGGCCCTTCAAACTATCCCGCTCTCATGGCCGTTCGCGGTCTGGGGGCTGGGCATCTTGGGCCCGTTCAAGCAGGCGTGTGGCGGCTACAAATTTCTATATGTCGCCATCGACAAATTCACTAAGTGGCCCGAGGCCTATCCAGTCAGCGTCATCGACAAACATTCGGCTGTGCGGTTCATGAGAGGCATCACGGCAAGGTTCGGGGTCCCCAACAGGCTCATCACCGACAACGGCACCCAGTTCACGAGTGAGTTGTTTGGCGAGTATTGCGACGACATGGGCATCAAACTCTGCTTCGCCTCGCCCGCCCACTCCCAAAGCAACGGCCAAGCCGAGCGTGCAAATGCGGAAATATTGAAAGGCCTCAAGACAAAGACCTACAACATCCTCAAGAAGCATGGGGACTCGTGGATTGATGAGCTGCCAGCGGTCCTTTGGGCCAACCGGACAACACCAAGCCGTGCCATCGGGGAAACACCATTCTTCTTGGTGTATGGAGCTAAGGCGGTCTTGCCTTTTGAGCTCACCCTAGGATCGCCCCGAGCCACACTATACACCGAAGCAGATCAAGAACAGCTACGTCGCGACGACCTGGACTACCTAGAAGAAAGACGGCGCCGTGCAGTGCTTCGCACGGCCCGTTATCAGCAGAGCCTCCGTCGCTATCAACAACACAAAGTCAGCCCCTGAGCACTGCAAATCAACGATCTCGTCCTGCGACGTGTGCAAACGCGTGCGGGGCTGAGCAAGTTATCTCTGATGTGGGAGGGGCCATACAAAGTTATCGACACTCCGCGTCCAGGAGCAGTTCGCCTAGCCACAGAGGACGGCACTCCGCTGCCGAACCCGTGGAATATTTCTCACCTGCGCAAGTTCTACCCGTAAGCCGCATGGTGTGCTGAATCCCCAACATATATGAAAGCACGTTCACTGCCTCCAGTTGGCATGAACAATGAGTTCGCCCGTTTACACTCTTTATGCTTTTCCCTTACAAAATATCGCATTGCGGTATGTTTTTCCCTCCATGTTCGGAACATGTATTGCGGATCTTGGTTTCAGTGATCTTCGGCCCTGCCCGCCCTAGGCTGAGAGGCCCTAAGGGTGTCGAGGGTAGAGCGATGCTGCATACAAGTGCCCTGGGGCAGTCAACGCCTGGGGGCTCGGGTGCATCCTGTCACGCCTGTCCCGATCCCCCCATTGCTGCTGCCCCGCCTGGCCCTTTATGCCCTCGCTTCTACCCGGAGCCTCGAGAAAGGCACCACCCGTCGGCCGATGCACGCTGCCCGAACCCGACCAGCTCCCAATTACATGGGATGAATCATGGCAGGAAACCAAAGCTGTCCATATTTCTACAATGGCTAAACTAACTAAAGAACAGACTGCCGTTGCAAGAAAACGAACAGGCAAGAGCTTGGGCCAACTAACCGCCACCGTGTGTGCGCCAAGTTGGCCGGCGGCTCCCAATATATATATACATATATATATTGCAGAGTCGGCCACGATGGACTGCTACAATGCGAATCCAGCATGAGAAAGGCAAGTGCATTGATAACATAAAATAGTATTACAATGTTTTACCAAGTACAGGATAGAAGCAAAAGCAGGGGAGTCCTAGGCGGCTGGCGGGTCGCTGGGGGCATTCTCCGTGCCATCCTCGTCCGGCGGGTCCTCGCGGTAGGCAAGCTGAAATGCCACCGGAGTTCCGTCAAAGCCAATCATGATGGAGTCGACGACATCCTTGACGCGACGCCAAGCAGCCTCCTCTGTGACCTCGGTGAAGTCCTCGGTGGGGATTACGGGTTGAAGCCGGGGTCGCGGGCCTGATAGCTCACCAGGATCAACGTCGCAACCTGGCGGGACAGGTCGTACGACGACTCCTTCGCCACTTCGTCAACCTCCTCCAGCACCCTTTTAATCCCCTCGGCCAGCTCGTCTATCTGGGTGGCCAATCCCCCCAAGGTAGAGCTGGCGGCGTGGGGGCGCACAACCCCCACACGGGCCGCCTCTCGAAGACGCACGACGGACGAGGCCATGGTCCGAGCCTAAGCCCGGGCGTGCTCCGGATCCGCGATCCGGCGGAGTGCCTCCTCCAAATGCGTGCCGCTTGTGCGGAGCAAGGGGCGGGGGGTGGCGAGAACCCGCTCCCGCTGCTCCAACTCTCGCACCCGCGCTTCCATGTCGCCGACCGCCTGCTCTTGGGAGGCGATGTCCCGCTCCCACCACTCCAGCTCCTCCTACCGATGGCACGAGGCAGCTGCGAGCTGCTGCTCGCGCTCCCAAATGGCCTTCAGGCACCGGGAGACCTCCTCCTGGGCCTGTAGTACAGCCACCTCACGCCCCTCCATGGCGGCCTCGCGCTCGGCGATGGCCTTCTCCTGGGCCACCACGTTCTCCTCCCGCGCGACAGAGTCCTCCTCGGCCTTAGCCACAGCGGCCTCCCAGTCCCCGACCGTCTGCCCCGCCGCCTCCAAGGCCTTCTCGCACTCTGCCAGGCCATCCTCGCGGGTCTAGAGCTCGATGTCAGTGCTGGCGGCGACGGCCTCACCATCACGCAGGACGCGCTCGTGCCGGTTGAGTTCCTGGGCACGCTCATTGAGATCGCGGATGAACTCCCCGGCAGTGGTGCGAACCCTCTCCTCTGCAGCAGCGGCTGCCTGCTCGCGGAAGTCAGTGGTGTGCCGCTCAATGACAGTGTCCTCGAACACCTGATTGAGTTCACCCCGACGACGCTCGATGTCCGCCAGCTCCCGCTTCCCGATGAGGCCCTCCACCCTCGCCGTAGTGGCCAACTCGCGGCGGCCTTCGGCAACCTCAGTCTCTCGCCGTGCCACCGCGACCTCCCTGGCGGCCAAGGCCTGAACCTGAGCCTGAAGCCCTTCCAAGGAGACCGCGTTGGCCTCCTCCAGCGCCCGGGACACTATCATCCTCGCCCGCTCCTGCGATCGCACGAGGGGCTCAGTGTCCAAGGCGACCATAAACCCTGACCGAGCGCCCCCGGATTCGGAGTCGGAACTCGAGCCAAGGTCTACCACCTGCGCAGGGCGGGGAGACGAAGGTGCCCCACGGTCGGAGCCGTTCGCTGCCGCTTCACCCGCCGACGTTGCCTCGCCATCCGGTGAGGCTGCTCGCGGCGTCGGCGGATTGCGATGGACCGGCGCCAACGGTGTTGGAGTCGGACAGCGGGGTGACGATGTCGAATGGTGTGGCGCGGGCGATGGCTGCCGCAGTGGCGGCGATTGTTGCCATGCTAGGGACCCCAGAGATTGCTCCCCGCTGCCCGCCGCCGCCTCCACCTCCGCGTCAGGGCCAGCTCGCCCCGAATCTGTTGCCGGCGGAGGGCCCCTGGCTTGTTCCTGGTGGGCGATCGATGCCTCGGCATCAGGGTGGGCCCCCTCCTCAGGCCGCACCGAACCCAAGCCCGAACCCTGTGGGCTCCACCACCCCGGACCTCTCCTGCGTTCCCCCTGCTGAGCTGGAAGCAGAACCGCCCTTAGGTATGACCTTGGGGTGAAAATGCTGATGCTCGCGGCTGGGAACAAAAGTAAACTCAACGAGAGATCAAAACACAAATAGCCTGAAATAAGACACAGGGCTCATAAGAAATATATGCATCTGCAAGGTATTACCTGCGGACGACGTTGAAGCTCCATGAGACCCGAGAGATGGCCCGTTTCTTCTTCGTGGGGCCACCGGAGGGGCTCACTGGGCTGCGGCCCGCGGACTCCGCCGCTGCAGGGGTGCCACGGTCGGCCTACGCCGACGGTGTGCTCGCCGTGGGTGCGCCCCCGACCGCCGCCGGGGCCGTCGTCGTTGTGGCCGTACTGGCCCTCGTCGGGGTGGCCCCTGGGGCAGGGCCCGCCGCCTGCGGGCCTCCGGACCTGCGGTGGGGAGCGGTGCGCTCCGCGCCGCTGCCGCGTGGTGGTGATGGGGGAGGCGCGGGGTCGTGCTCCGGCCTCTTCCTCTTTCCCTTCGGGTCCAGGGCCCCCGGTCCGCTCATGTTTTAGTTATTAGTCCGGTCCACAAAGTCCTCGGATTATATCCTTCATTTCATGTGTCCAATATAATGTAGTCTAGATGAAATTACCCATTTAGTGTGCTAGTAAGTCTAAGTAAGTCTAAGCATAACCTAGGCCTATAAGCTAGTCATGTTGTTATCCCAAGTTTATCAAAGGGGTTAGGGTGGCAAGCCTAAAGCTTAAATCTAACCATACGGTGTAATATTCCCCATGAGATGACATTCGAAAATAAATGCGGTTTAATAGAATAAAACATGTGTTTTAGCAAAAATAGGAGCAATATGATCAATAATAAAGCATGACTTTCCTTGCTCTTCGGATTGGGGAAACTCCGCGACAACTTCAAAGTACACCGGGTCGGAGGAACTACCGGGGTCTACACGACAAACAAAGCACTTCAACAAAACAGGCTAAAAAGCTACTGAAACAAGGAACAAAACCATTTTTAATGTATTCTTGGCATTTTTATGAATTTAATGAAATTTGATTGAGCTAAAACGAAGCTCGGATTGAAAAGATATGATTTTTAGAATTTTTATGTGTTTTTACTAAAACAAGAAAAGTCCTTAATAATTTATTATGCAATAAGTCCGGGAATGACGTCGGCGGCTAGGGCTAACGTCGGTGGCTGAATGCGATGTCATTGGCCGCGGGAGCACCGGTCCACGGTGGAGCAGCTCCACAGTCGAGGAAGGGGCAGCGCACCATGTGGCGCACACGTGGCGCCGTGGTGGCCGCCACGTGGCGTGCCACGCGGGTATGGGAACGAGCGGCGCCGATCTGCCTCGCGGATCGGACGGCCGGGAGGGCGCGGGCGGCACGATCGGCCGACGATGACGCACGGCGGCCGGAGACCGGCCGGCACCATTCGGGCGGCGGCGCGGGGTGGCGGAGTGCCACGGCTCACGCGCGGCGGAGCCGCACGCACCCGCAAGCGGCGACGCGGGCTCGGACCGAGAGGGTGGGAAGGGGTGGCTCACCGCGGGACGCCGGAGATGGGGAAGACGACGGCGCGAACGGTGAGGAAGGTGACAGGAAGCGGCGGGGGAGGCCGCCGAGGTGGCTCGGGCGCCGGGGATGGAGATGGAGACGGAGGTGAGGTCCGGGGTGGCTCGGGACGGCGGGAATCGCGGCCGAAGGCCGCGACGGGCTCGGGAGCTTGGGCGCATGGTGCCGGGGAGAGAGAGAGGAGAGCTCGGTGAGGGGTGTGGGGAGGATGAGGAGCTCGGTGGCCGACTTTTAAAGGGGATAGGGAGGTCGGTTTCGGCGGGAGGTGGTGTAATCCCTCGCTGGAGTTAAGAGAGGAGAGAGATTTGGGGTTTAATGGCCGGCGATTAAATCTAGCCATTAGGAGGCGCGGGAGTGGCGGCCGGGGAGATTAAGGCCGACGGGAGGGGCGGGGAGTAAAGGCGGCGGCGTCCCAGGCGCGGGGAGGTGGGCGTGCGAGATCCGCACGGGCGGGGTGGCGGAAAAGCGCGCGGGCGGCGGAGGTCGGGGACGGATCGCGAGGTGGGCCCCACCTACGGCGTCTCGGAGGAGAAGGAGGAAACAGACTTATTTTCCGGGCGCGGGAGCAACGGGCCACGGCCTTGGCCGGCCCGCGAGTGAGAGACGGGAGCGCGGGCGCGCGGGATGGCTGGGCCGTCGGCTCGGGCCGGCGGCCCACAGGCCGGATGGGCGGGAAAAAGGACGGGAGGAGAGTGAAGATTTTTCCTAGGATTTATTAATTCTGATTTCGATTTTAATTGGTTAAAAATTATTTATAGTGCTCGAAAATTCCGCTAAAAATCTGTTAGTGTATTTTGACATGTAGAATTTAGGAAAAATCCTACCATGCTATTTTAATTTAGATTTTTGCTTTTAAAATTATTTGTTCGCTCCAGGTTAAATTTTAACTATTTTTCTTGTGATTTTTCTTTCGATTTTTAAAAGGGGAAAACACCTCAAGGTGTGACAAACCTACCCCCTTAAACGGAATCTCGACCCCGAGATTCGGAGGTATTGGCAAAAAGATAGGGATGAGCGGCGTTTAGCTCATCTTCCCTTTCCTAGGTGGCCTCTTCTTCTGAGTGATGAGTCCACTGAACTCGACAGAACCTGATAACCTTGTTCCGAGTTCTCCGTTCACTGGTTTCGATGATACGTTCTGGTTTCTCCACATAAGTCAAATCTTCCTAAATCTCTATCTGATCCGGGTGAAGGGTTACGCGGAGGCTACGCTAGCCGAAAATAAAAACTTTTCTACCGCGCAAAACAGGAACACTTGCAAGTAAGGGCCGATAGATCGTTATAGATTGGAGTATGCAGCGCAAATAGCCAATCAGGGCTATCCGATCCGGAATAGTGTAGCCGATTCCAGCAAGCTGACAGCCGACTCCTGGAGACAGCCGATTCGCCGATGTAGCCGATTCGCCGAGTCGTCTGACCGCGTTCTCGCGCCTCGCTCCGACGCGCTCGACCGCAGCCGATTCCTCCACAGCCGATGAACAGCGCGCAACGTAGCAGCGCCTCTACCGGTATCCACACGTCCGGGGACAGAACGCCGAACACCCGTGTGCTAGCACGCGATGCAAGGCTAGGGTTTGGCTCGAAAGTGGGGAGGTTTTCCGTGGAGATTGATCTCGGCGACTTCTGTTGCGGATTCGGTTCAATGCGATACAGCAACTCTCCACCCCTCGCCCCTTTATATAGAGTTGGTCAACTGGGACTAGTGGCCGATCAGGACTCTATTTTAAATCGGATCCTATCCGAATCTCATAGAGTCGGCCGCCCATACGTCGTAAGACCATAGGACTCTATCCAATCGGATCCCTATCCGATTGAGCCGTATCCGAGTCCAACTCGAATGCCTGTTCTTATCCCCTTAAGCGTGCGACCCTGTAGGTTCAGGTATACTCAGTTTCGGATATAGTTTAACTTAGCCGACCGTCGGCTCGAGTCCAACTCAGCCGACCTGTCAACAGCGGCGCCTAGCAGCACATATTGATACCATAGTATACAAGAATATAATATCGGCTCTGAACCTGTAATGTGTACACAAATCCCTTTGCCTCACGATACCAATTAAGCTATAGGCAAGATGTGTGCCATCCCTTCAATAGCTTAACCATTCACTCGAACCGTATTGGATTATCGTCTCGTTGATTAACTCCTCAATCAACTTAGCATGGCCATGCATTTCCATAATCTATTACCTCGAGGGGCCCAGAGATATCTCTCCAAAGGAGGGGCAAATTTCATCTTGATCACTCACATCCCACTCCATGTTTCATAGCAAACCCGAAAACTACCTTTATAACTACCCAGTTACGGAATAGCATTTGGTAGTCCCAAAGTAGGCTACTACACATGTTGGAATCCATGGTGATCTCAGGTCTAAGGACTTTGTACCAACACTACCTGAGACCAACTAATGGCACATTAATTCCTGTAGTGTCTCATGGTGGGTCTATCCAACAATGTGTTCTCTAACACATATGTCCATGTTTATTGATTTGGTATCTCCATACCCATGATCTATGAGACATGATCATCAGTCAATAAACATGTCAATCTTAGAATCATATTTGTTCCAACAATATGACATATGATCAGGGATCGTTTAGAAATTGATTCATACATAAAGAGTGTCATAAATAAGTCACATACTTATTGATCAATACAAGACCTCTATTTCATGGAACTGAATAACACTTTATTCATTAATACATGAACATTGACTGTGATATCCAACATCTCCATGTTGCCTCTAGGACATATAACTAACAATCTCCCACTTGCACTAGAGTCAATCATGTAAATATCTAATACCCATTGCTCTTGTGTGTGCCTCATGCTGCGGCTGAGGGAGAGGTTTTGTCAGTGGATCGGCTATGTTGAGATCCGTGTGCACTTTGCATATCTTGACATCACCTCTGTCCACTATCTCGCGGATGAGATGATATCGCCGAAGTATGTGTTTGGACTTCTGATGTGACCTCGGCTCCTTGGCTTACGCAATGGCTCCGCTATTATCACAATAGAGAGACATTGGACCAGTCGTACTAGTCATCACGCCAAGCTCAGAAATGAATTTCTTGATCCAAACAGCCTCCTTTGCAGCTTCCGAAGCAGCAATGTACTCGGCCTCCGTTGTAGAATCATCAACAGTATCCTGCTTGGAACTCTTCCAACTGACTGCGCCTCTGTTCAAGCAGAACACGAACCCAGATTGCGATCTATAATCATCCTTGTCCGTTTGGAAGCTAGCATCGGTGTAACCACTTACAACAAGCTCTTCTTCACCTCCATAGACTAGGAACATATCCTTAGTTCTTCTCAAGTACTTAAGGATATTCTTTCTGCTACGATCCAGTGACCTTCACGGCCGGCGAGTATCGCTCGTAGCACTCAAAGCGTACGAGACATGCGGATGTGTACAAAGCATGGCATACATGATGGATCCAATTGCCGAAGCATATGGAACCATACCCATCTTATTCCGCTCATCATGTGTCTGAGGACACTGATTCTTGCTAAGATTAATACCATGTGACATGGGCAAGAAACCTTTCTTGGATCATGCATGTTGAACCTTTTCAGCACCTTGTCGATGCATGTACTTTGGCTTAATCCAATTAGCCTCTTGGATCTATCTCTATAGATCCGAATGCCTAATATGTATCTTGCCTCCCTAAGTCTTTCATGGAAAAACTATTTTTCAATGAAGACTTGACGGATTCTAGCATAGGGATATCATTTCCAATCAACAATATGTCATCCACATATAAGATTAGAAATACAATTGTGCTCCCACTGACCTTTTTGTAAACACAGGCCTCCTCTTCTGTGGACCCCCGATTTTGAGTCGGGAATCTTTCGTGTTCATAGTACCATTTCCCTGGATCAAGTAGTTGGTACCCACGAATGCAGTACTGGATAATCAAGTGCGCATGCACGAATAGTCTTACAGTACCATTATTACATAAATAGGCCTGAAGGCATTGTTCATCCCACAGGACCTTATGGTCCGAATACAACATAAAAACGAGTTTAGATAAGGCGGCGGAAAGAGGCGGCGGCTTGTCCATTGCCACAGGCAACGACCGGGACTAAGGTCTAATATGCGCCGTCAGTTCCCTCGCCCTCCGGGTAGTACGCGTAGGGGTCTTCTGGCTCTTCATTTCCATCATTGGAGGTTTGTGCGTATAGCAAGGGTGAGTACCAACCGTACTCGGCAAGTCAACACGAGAATTGATGCATATGATAGGGTTATTCAAAGAACATGGCTAGGGTTATTTTTGCGTAAAGCCGGTTTTCACAATTCTTTTCACAAGCCTATCGTCTAGCCAAAACAAGTTTTAATTTCATAGTTCATTATCCGGCGACGGTTGTCTACCATCCATCGTGATTCCAAGGATGGCTTCCCGCCTCAGGTTCGTCATGATTTTCTGGGAGTCCACCCCTTCTCGCATTCTCGAGAAGTTGATCCACCGCGAATAAAATCATCATGCAAACCCATCCCAGCATTTTTAAGTTCAAAGTCTAGCCAAGCGAAAGTCTTGTCACGATGCTCAATATCCGCGAGCGCGGCTATTCGAATAGATTGATTCACTCACACTTGCGGTGGATGTACACTTTACCCGTACTCCGCGACGCCCAACAAATGAGCCTACGCCTCAACACATGAGACGGTCACGGTAAAGCCTTTCGATAACCTCACTTTGGCGACCCGCTCCATGAACTTATGCCCTCATGCACTCTAGCCGTCCTTTTCTAGCGGTGAGAGGAGTTCGCGCACCGGGGTAAGGGAAGACATTTCCAATCTTTAAGTTTAATTAACGGTAGTTTAATTCCACCATTTATAACAAAGGCCGCAGCCTCATCCTCATCCCATAACCACATCATAGAGAACCATCTATGCAAGGATACGCCTCCGCTCGGCTATCTAGTCAGCTAGGTCTATACCCATTCGAGAATACGGTTGTGCGGCTCGTTTCCGCTATCTCATGGCTCGGTCCTTAATTGACCAGGGTCGGCACTTGCCTTTTCCGGAATCCACCCAAATCATCCGGCCGCCCCAGTCTAAAACATTTGTATAGTACTTTCAATTTTCATCAAACTTAATTCATCATGGTCATGTGGCGCTCATGTCTCCACATGCCGAATCCCAACTACCTTCCCTAAGGTAGTTGCCCAAGCACAAAGCTTTTTCATAAAGTCATGAGTATGCATAAATCTAAGTATAGCATGGCTAAGTAGTTTACCGAAGTTATGCTTCGGTTATTTGTATCACATCGCGAGTTACAAGGAGTAATTCTAAAGGTAAACAATAGCAAGGTATGGCATAACAAGTGTAGGTAACTCGGTAAAGCATGCATGTTTAACGTTTAAAATAACATCATTTCGCAATTGGGATCAATATGTTCAAAGGGTGTGAAGACTTGCCTTGTTCGCACGCTTCTTGAGTGGGGTCTCTGCGGGGTCGGTGTTTGCCTCCTCGGTCGCTAATCATACGAGCGGAAGGAAAAGAAAAATGGATTCCGGTTAACATCCGATAAGAACGAACGAAAAAGCATGAAAAATCATAAAGAACTCTCCAAAATATTTTCCCCTACGACCCTACTCGGGTTACGGAGGATTTTTATAGCAAAATCGGCCGTAGCGACGAGTTTCGACGTTTTAGGGTTTTTGTAAAAGGATCGATAAAACGACGAAGCGGAAGTCTTGCGAATGTTGTTCAAGAGGTTCGTTGATATATCTTTGCCGAGTCCAATGGTTAAGTATAGTTTAAAGAAAAGAAAAGTAATATTAAATCTTCAAGAAGTTTCACGTAAACGGAAGTTTCCGAAGAAAATCGTATATAGAAAATCATTTTACTCGAGAAAAATACCGAGAAAACTATATATTTTTGCACAAATATTCCCCAAAATTCCCTAGAAGTATTCCCCAAATTTTTCTAAAATTTTTCCCTATTTTTTTCTAATTTTTCTCCCTTTTTTTCTTTTCTTTTCTTTTTTTCTTTTCTCAGCTCAAGCCTTTCCTTCTCTCTCCTCTACCCCCCCCGTCTACCCCCCTCCTCTGCTGCCCGCACGTCGGCCGACGGCGATGGCGCGCGGTAGAGCGGCGGCGGCGGCGATGGCGCGGCACAAGAGGGAAAATGGAATGGCGCGGGGCTCACCTAGCGGCGGCGGGCGACGGCAACGGCGGCGCGCGCGGTGGATGGCGGCACGGCAGCGGCGCACGGTTCGGCAACCGGCGACGGCGAGGAGAAAAGAGGGGAAGGAGGCGACGGCGATGGCTTGGGATGAAATGGGGCTTTGCCCTTATTTATAGGCGCACACGGGAGAGAGGTCACAGAGGGGAGCGCGGGGTCCGGCGGGCGACGGCTGCGTGCGCCACGTGACGGCGGTCTCGGCGGGGCGCAGTGACGCGGCGCGAGGCCGGGCGGCGTAGGCATGCACGGGCGACACGCGGTGCGGACGTGCGCGCGGGCGGGCCGAGCGCAACGCTGGTACGTGCGGGCGACACACGGCGCGCGGGAGCGGGGCGCGGCGGCGGGCCGCGTGGCGTAGGTGCGCGGCGCGCGGCGGGGGCGGCGCGCGGCGGCGGCGCGGGCGGTGCGGGGTCCGGTGACGGCAGCGGGCGCGTGGCGTAGGTGCGCGGCGCACGGCGGGCCGGGCGCGCGCGCGCGGCGCGGCGTGCGTGCGCGCGCGCGCGGGACGGTACGGCGCCGAACACTTGGCGGCTAATGCACGGTGCAATTTCACTTTTTCCCGAATTTTGAAATCCTATTTTCTATTTCCAATTCGTTTCACTCTAAAAATTCAAAATAAATTTCAATATTTCCAACATAATTTTGGAATTATATTTTCAAACTTTTCCCTCACTTTTTATTTTTTTTAAAATATATTTTCCATATCTTTATTTCTTCTTTTAAAATCAATATGTTGGGGTCTTTAATTAATTTCTAGATTCATATTTCCTTTTCAAAATATTTTATCATCCAAATCCAAATATTTATTATTTTTCTTCCACCGGTTAGGGTTTAAACCAAAATATATTCTTTTCAAGAATCTTTTGTAAATCTCCAAAATTAATATGTTTACCCATCTTCAAATTTATATATATATTTTGAATTATTTCCCCAACAGTGGTCTCAAAGCTTAGGGATTTAATTCAACTTCACTTCAAAGCAATTCCGAAGAAATTCTTACGCAAGCGAATTGGCAAATAAAATTGAAAAACACGATAAGAAGCAATGATTCCAAAAGTTTTTGCGAGTTCCGATTTTCACGTTCCGAATTCTACTCCTTCGATTTTCAGGATGTTACATCTTCATTTTTGATGAAACCAAACCCTTTGATTACTTCATCAAAACGAATATTCCAACTCCGAGATGCTTGCTTCAATCCATAAATGGATTTACGTAGCTTTCATATCTTTCCGGGCGATTACGGATTGACAAAACCCGAGGTTGTATCATGTATACATCCTCGCTTAGGTTTCTATTTAGGAAAGCCGTTTTGACATCCATCGGCCATATCTCATAATCGAAATATGCAGCAATCGCTAGGATAATCGAATAGATTTAAGCATTGCGACAGGCGAGAAGGTTTCATCATAATCAACTCCTTGAATTTGTTTAAAACCTTTCGCCACCAATCGCGCCTTATAGATGTGAACATTTCCATCCATATCAGCCTTTTTCTTAAAAACCCATTTACACTCAATGGTTTTGACACCATCAGTGGATCAACCAAGTTCCAAACTTGATTGTCGTACATGGATTCTATTTCGGATTTCATGGCTCCAAGCCACTTGTTGGAATCGGGTCCCACCATCGCTTCTTCATAGGTCTTAGGCTCATTGTTGTCCAACAACAATATATCACGTTGTTCCGCTTTGTGTACATCGGGCGCACGACGTGATCTTTCGACCTCCGTGGGGCTGGTGTATCTACAAGCGGTGGCGCAACACTTTGCTCCTCTGTTGTGGTTACGTAGTTCTTTGAAACATTTTCCGGTGTTTCTTGAACTTCTTCAAGATGCACCCTGCTTCCACTAACCCTTCTTGAAAGAAACTCTTTCTCCAAGAAGACACCGTGTCGGGCGACAAACACTTTGCCTTGTTCCCGATTATAAAAGTAATATCCCTTAGTTTCCTTAGGATATCCCACAAAGAAGCACTTGTCGATTTGGGTGTGAGTTTGTAAACGTTTTACATAAGCCGCATCCCCAAATTTTGAGAAAAGACAAACCAGGGGTTGCCTGTCCATATCTCATATGGTGTCTTTTCAAGCGACTTAGATGGAACTCTATTTAGTGTGGCGCATTGTTTCAAGAGCATATCCCCAAAAGGATAACGGAAGATCACTTTGGCTCATCATCGACCGCACCATGTCCAACAAGGTGCGATTTCTCCGTTCGGACACTCCGTTCCATTGTGGAGTTCTGGCGGAGTCAAGCGTGGAACAATTCCACAATCTTTCGAGATGATTACCAAACTCTTGGCTCAAGTATTCCCCTCCACGATCGATCGTAGAAACTTTATTATTTTCCCTAAATGATTACGTACTTCATTCGGAATTCTTTGAACTTTTCAAAGGATTCGAACTTATGCCTCATTAAGTAGATATAACCATATCTACTAAAGTCATCGGTAAAGGTAATGAAGTACCGATAACCACCTCGGCCGTTGTGCTCATTGGTCCACATACATCGGTATGTACGAGTGCCAACAAGTCACTTGCTCTTTCACCGTGTCCCGTGAAAGGTGCCTTTGTCATCTTACCAAGTAAACAAGACTCACATGTCTCAAATGATTCAAAATCAAAAGAGTGTAGCAGTCCATCCTTATGGAGCTTCTCCATGCGTTTCTTATTTATATGGCCTAAGCGACAATGCCGGATAAATGTGGGGTTTGTATCATTACGAGTTGCCTTTCTGTATTAATGTTATAGATGGGAGACGCTTCAAGATTCAAAACTTATAATCCATTCACCAATGGAGCATGAAAATAGAACATATCTCTAAGATATATTGAACAACCATTGTCCATTGATCTAAAATCATATCCTTCCGCTTGCAAACATGAAGCGGAAATAACGTTTTGACATAGTGTTGGAACACAATAACAATTATTTAATTCCAAAACTAATCCGAAGGTAGATGAAGTGGTACTTGTGCCGAAAGCAAGCGTAGCAACGCTTGCTCCATTGCCGACGCGCAAGTTCACCTCGTCCCTTCTTAGACCTCTACTTCTTCTCATTCCCGCAACGATTTGCAAATATGAGCTACGATCCGGTATCAAATACCCAAGAGTCGTAGGTGAAGTAGCAAGATTAATGTCTATAACATTAATACCGAAGCGAAGTCATACTTTGCTTCTTTTTAGATCCTCCATGTACTTCTTGCAGTTCCTTTTCCAGTGACTGTCTCCTTGCAATAGAAGCAAAGCGCATCGATGTCGCCGACCCCTTTTTGCCCTTCTTTGCATTAGAGGCACCCGCGATCTCATCGGGAGTTAACTTCCTCTTGGTGCAAAGTTTCTTGACAGTGGTTTGCGCTTAGCCTTTTGCATCATCATCATATGATGACCATTTTTCTGGATACTCTCCTCAGCTGTCTTTAGCATCCTATGCAATTTGGCCAAGGTCTTATCCATACGGTTCATGTGATAGTTTAATATGAATGGCTCGAAGCTCAGAGGGAGCGACTGGAGAATCACGTCTGTAGCCAACTCTTGGCTAAGAGGGAAACCTAGTTTCTCAAGACTCTCGATATAGCCAATCATCTTTATCACATGCGGACTGACGGGATTCCCCTCAACAAGCCTGCACGCAAACAAGGACTTTGAGGTGTTGAACCTCTCGGCCCGAGCTTGGTTCTCAAACATGCCACGCAGTCCCTGAATAATAGTGTGAGCATCGTTGCTCTCATATTGCTTCGAAGCTCGGGGGACATTGTAGCAAGCATGAGACAGCTTATGTCTAGGGCATCATTAGTGTGCTTCTCGTAAGCCCTCCGTGCGATTGCGGTGACATTATTTGGCAAATCCTCGGGATAGGGTACTTCAAGAACGTACTCCTTACGCTCTTGCTTGAGAACAATTCTCAAGTTGCGATACCAATCCATAAAGTTTGTTCCATTTAATTTTTCCTTTTCGAGAATAGATCGCAAATTAAAGGTACTGGGTGTAGTATTAGCCGCCATTTATTCTACAACAGAAAAAGCAAAGTTTAGCACAATGTTTATGCTATGTCTTTTGTTAAACAATTTAACATAAGACTCCCATTACGTATTTTCCACCTTCCCTCTAGGTTACGTATTGGGTCAAGATCCACATGTTAATTAATTTTCCGTGAGCTTTGGCATCACTGCTAGAATATTAATAACATCGGTAAGCAACTCCTTGCTAATCACATCTCTATGTGACTCTTGTTGTTGGTGTAGCATCTCGTATGCCCCGGCCCCAACCTATGCCCCAAGGCCCAAAACTTTTTGATAGCCTTGTTAAGTAAACCAAATGCTCCCTGCATGTATATGTCGACATATACCCCTCGTGTTATGATAGAGAATGGCACTCTGCTTTGGGACCCACCATTGACGAGCATAACGGTGGCAGGTGCAACATTTGGAAGGGCATCATTACTACTTAATATTGTGAGGGATGCTATCCTATCAAACAAACATATCACATATATGAAAGCCGGTAGAATAGCATGAAATAGTATGGCCCCCTTCACATGGTGATCTCCATCTCCATGCCGGTGTAGAGGATCTCCATCTTCATCACCGTTCTTTCGAGTGCTGAATGCTTGATTTCTTCAAACTAAGCTACTACTATAGAAGCTCTAATTGAAGATTACATCGACTCGTAGGTCGTGAAAGAATATTACAAGCATTGCACATATGAAAGAATATTACAGGGATTGCACATATGAAAGAATATTACATGCATCACATGCATCTCATACATACAATAGGGCCATACCATCTCAAAGCATTCTCTGCAAAAACAAGTTAGGCGTAGAAACGTTTTCTACCTATCGCAAAGATTCGGCACCGAGACGACCTATAAGGGGGAACACCACACGAAATTCATAGATCCAATCTATGAAATCGCTTACGGAAACCATATCGGCATAATCACATTATGCCATCCCGATACATTATCAAGGGAGATTGTTTGCGTAGGCGCGAGGCAGCAAACAAGATCGGATTACGAGATAGCTTCGGCATAATCACATTATACCGTTCCGATACACTATCAAGGAACGCTATCTCGAACCCTACTCAAACCGAGTTCTATGGATATTGCTTCGACGTAATCACATTACGCCGTTCTGATACACTATCAAGGAACGCAATTACCATTAACTCTCCTCAACAGATCCCGTAAAACCGATTGATCTAATCAACCCGTGTACAAAACTTGTTCCAGATCCAATCTAAAACCCGAACTAAGCAAGATTAGCTCTGATACCACTGAAGGGTTACGCGGAGGCTACGCTAGCCGAAAACAAAAACTTTTCTACCGCGCAAACGAGGAACACTTGCAAGTAAGGGCCGATAGATCGTTACCGATTGGAGTATGCAGCGGAAATAGCCAATCAGGGCTATCCGATCCGGAATAGTGTAGCCGATTCCAGCAAGCCGACAGCCGACTCCTGGAGACAGCCGATTCATCGATGTAGTCGATTCGCCGACTCGTCTGACCGCGTTCTCGCGCCTCGCTCCGACGCGCTCGACCGCAGCCGATTCCTCCACAGCCGATGAACCGCGCGCAACGTAGCAGCGCCTCTACCGGTATCCACACGTCCCGGGACAGAACGCCGAACACCCGTGTGCTAGCACGCGATGCAAGGCTAGGGTTTGGCTCGAAAGTGGGGAGGTTTTCTGTGGAGATTGATCTCGGCGACTTCTGTTGCGGATTCGGTTCAATGCGATACATCAACTCTCCACCCCTCGCCCCTTTATATAGAGTTGGCCGACTGGGACTAGTGGCCGATCAGGACTCTACTTTAAATCGGATCCTATCCGAATCTCATAGAGTCGGCCGCCCATACGTCGTAAGACCATAGGACTCTATCCGATCGGATCCCTATCCGATCGAGCCGTATCCGAGTCCAACTCGAATGCCTGTTCTTATCCCCTTAAGCGTGCGACCCTGTAGGTTCAGGTATACTCGGTTTCGGCTATAGTCTAACTTAGCCGACCGTCGGCTCGAGTCCAACTCGGCCGACTGTCAACGGCGGCGCCTAGCAGCACATATTGACACCATAGTATACAAGAATATAATATCGGCTCGAACACGTAATGTGTACACAAATCCCTTTGCCTCACGATACCGGTTAAGCTATAGGCAAGATGTGTGCCATCCCTTCAATAGCTTAACCATTCACTCGAACCGTATTGGATTATCATGCGTTGATTGACTCCTCAATCAACTTAGCATGGCCATGCATTTCCATAATCCATTACCTCGAGGGCCCAGAGATATCTCTCCAAAGGAGGGGCAAATTCCATCTTGATCACTCACATCCCACTCCATGTTTCATAGCAAACCCGAAAACTACCTTTATAACTACCCGATTACGGAATAGCGTTTGGTAGTCCCAAAGTAGACTACTACACATGTTGGAATCCATGGTGATCTCGGGTCTAAGGACTTTGTACCAACACTACGAGACCAACTAATGGCACATTAATTCTGTAGTGTCTCATGGTGGGTCTATCCAACAATGTGTTCTCTAACACATATGTCCATTTTATTGATTTGGTATCTCCATACCCATGATCTATGAGACATGATCATCAATCAATAAACATACCGATCTTAGAATCATATTTGTTCCAACAATATGACATATGATCAAGGATCGTTTAGAAATAGATTCATACATAAAGAGTCTCATAAATAAGTCACATACTTATTGATCAATACAAGACCTCTATTTTATGGAATTGAATAACACTTTATTCATTAATACATAAACATTGACTGTGATATCCAACATCTCCATGTTGCCTCTAGGGCATATCACTAACACTGGGCTCGTCTGTTCTTCTGGTACTCTTAGACACTTTTTAAGTTGTGAGACGTGGAATACATCATGGATGCCGGCCATGGAGGGTGGGAGCTCGAGCCGGTAAGCTACTTCTCCTCGACGTTCCTGTATCTGGTACGGTCCCACAAAACGTGGTGCCAACTTACCTTTCATTTGGAAACAGTGCACTCCCCAAAGCAGGGTGACTCGAAGATACACATAATCACCTGCCTCGAACGTTAGGTCCCTTCGACGGTTGTCTGCGTAACTCTTTTGCCAAGACTGTGTGATTCTAAGCCTCTCCCTTACTGTCCTGACCTTTTCCTCTGCTTCGCTTAACACTTCGGTCCCAAACAACTGGCGCTCTCCAGTTTGGTCCCAAAAGAGTGGGGTACGACACTTTCGTCTGTACAGCGCTTCGAAAGGTGCCATATGTAGACTGGCCTGATAGCTGTTGTTGTAAGAGAACTCTACGTAGGGCAGACTCTTGTCCCATGTTTCCCGAAGTCGAGAGCATAGGCCCGCAACATGTCTTCCAAAATCTGATTCACACGCTCAGTCTGACCATCGGTTTGCGGGTGGTAGGCCGTACTGAAATTCAACCGGGTGCCAAGTTCCTCTTGTAGCTTCTGCCAAAACTTGGAGGTGAACTGACTACCATGATATGATACTATCTTCTTGGGTACCCCATGAAGACACATGATCCTTGCGAGATACAGTTATGCCAGTCTCTTTCCTGTGTAGGTGGTGTGCACTGGGATGAAGTGGGCTACTTTAGTGAGTTCGTCAACGATAACCCAGATGGAATCGTACCCTGACGATGTCCGGGGTAATCCTGTGATGAAGTCCATTTCGATTTCTTTCCATTTCCACTCTGGGATTTGGAGTGGCTGTAGTAACCCTGCAGGTCTTTGGTGTTCTGCCTTCACTCATTGGCATACATCACATAGTGCCACAAACTCTGATATTTCTCTTTTCATACTGACCCACCAAAACTTGTCCTTCAGGTCTTGGTACATCTTGGTACTTCCCGGATGGATAGAGTACTGACTCTGATGAGCTTCGGTCAGGACTAACTTTTTAGTTCTTTATCCTCTGCTACGCACATCCTTGTGCCCATCCAGATCGTTCCATGCTCGTCCTCCGTGAAATCACGAGCTTTTCCAACCCTCATGTTCTTCTTAAGCTCAGTTATGTCAGGATCTGAGGCTTGAGCTATGCGAATTTGGTCTAAGAGTGTGGGTTGGGCTTTAAGAGCGGCCACAAATCTGGGTTCTACAATTCCCAGGTTCAGACGCTCTAGGTCCTGTTGTAACTGTTCACATCTCCCTTTTATGTGGATAGAATTGCAGTAACTCTTTCGGCTCAAAGCATCAGCTACCACGTTAGCTTTGCCAAGGTGATAGTGTATACTTAGGTCATAATCCTTGATCAACTCCAACCACCTTCGCTGACAGAGGTTCAAATCCGGTTGGGTGAAAATGTATTTCAGGCTCTTATGATCCGTATACATTTCACATCGATTACTGACGAGGTAATGTCGCCATATTTTCAAAGTGTGGACGACTGCCGCTAGTTCCAAATCATGGGTTGGATAGTTAGACTCATGAGTTCTCAACTGCCGGGAAGCATAAACGACCACTTTCCCTTCTTGCATCAACACACAACCTAACCCTTGACGAGATGCGTCACAATAGACTTGGAAATCCTTGGTTTGATCTGGCAAGATCAATACTGGTGCGGACACCAGTTTTCTCTTAAGTTCTTCAAAACTGTTGTCGCACTCCGCGGTCCACTTAAACTTTTCATCCTTTTTCAACAACTGGGTCATTGGCTTTGCAATTTAGAGAAATTCTCAATGAACCGACGGTAATATCCCGCAAGTCCAAGAAAACTCCTGATTTGGGTGACGGTTTTGGGTGGAGTCCACTTGGTTACTGCTTCCACGTTGGAAGGATCCACCGCGACTCCTTGGGCGTCCACGATATGTCCAAGGAATTGTACTTCCTTTACCCAAAAAGCACACTTGCTAAACTTAGCATAGAGCTGGTGGTTTCTTAACTTTTCGAGTACCAACCGAAGACGATGCTCGTGCTCTTCTTCCGTCTTGGAGTAGATTAGAATGTCATCGATGAACACTACGACGAACTTGTCCAGAAATTCCATAAACACCTTGTTCATCAAGTTCATGAAAAATGCTGGGGCATTGGTAAGCCCGAAGGACATGACCGTGCACTCGTACAAACCGTATCGAGTGATGAAAGCGGTCTTGGGAATGTCCTCCTCTCGAATCCTTAGCTGATGATAGCCTGACCGCAGGTCTATCTTAGAGAACATCTTTGCTCCCTTTAATTGATCAAACAGGTCATCAATCCGAGGAAGGGGATACTTGTTCTTAATAGTGACCTCGTTGAGTGTGCGATAGTCGACGCACATCCTCTTGGTCTTATCCTTCTTCTCCACAAATATTATTGGAGCACCCTAGGGCAATGTGCTCGGGTGGATATATCCTTTCTATAACTATTCATCCACTTGCTTCTTGACTTCTGCCAACTCATTGGCTCCCATTCTATAAGGCCTCTTGTGGATTGGAGCAGTGCCAGGGATCAGGTCAATCCGAAACTCTATTTCTCTTTCAGGCAGCATCGTTGTTAGGTTTTTCGGGAAGACTTCCGGGTACTCTCAAACCACGGGAATATCTTCTAACTTCTTTAGGTCTTTTCCTTCCCCTTTAGGTTTCTCCTTGACTGAGATCCGATTCAGGCTTGCTACTCCCCTCAACGGTTTAGGGGAGCAGAAAATCACTTCCCTCCCTTCACCACTGGTCAAGGTGATCGTGCGACTCGCGCAATCGATCACGCCTTTATAACGGGTTAGCCAGTCCATCCCAAGGATGATATCCAGGCCTTGTGATTCCAGAAGGATAAGGTTGGCTAGAAAGGGGGATCCTTGGATTTGTATTGTCACTTAGGACAGAAGTGGGCGGTATTCAAATGTTTCCCGGGGGTTTGAACCCACATGGGTATCTTAAGTTTCAGTACTGACAACCCATGTGTCCCCACAAATGCTTTTGATATGAATGAATGGGTTGCACCCAAATCAAACAAGACTGATGCGGTAAAGGAGTTCACAGGGAACATACTCAGTATTACTTCCGGTGCATCTTGGGTTTCCTCTGCTGACGCATGATTCACCCTGGCTTGGACAAATCGGGGTGCACACTTGGGTTTTGAACACTTATCTGTGAAATGTCCAGGTTCTCCACAGTTGAAACAGTTGCTTGTTTTAAATCCCGAGTCCTTCTTCGGCGGTGCTGGCTTGGGTTGCGGTGGTGGCTGCGCCATTGGTGGACGCGGGGCGGGATTCCGTTGCGGCTGCCCAAAGCGGCTTCCACTGTTTTGGAAGTTTCCAGGGTGGTAAGGTCGATGCTGGCAGACGATCATGGTAGTAGGTCTGCCCTGACCTCCGGGAGTGAAACGTGGCCATTGGGGGTTCCCTTGTTGAGGCTGTGGTCTGAACTGAACTACCTTCCGTTTCTTTAGCATCTTGTTACGCTGATCTTCTTGGCGAATAGCTTTGTCAACCAGTTTTTCAAAATCGGTGTATTCACCGGAGATGAGCTTGTCCGTTAACTCATCATCAAGTTCCGCCAAGAACTTTTCTTGACGCTCGCCGTCAGTGTGCACATCTTCCGGTGCATAACGTGCTAAGCGATTAAACTCATGCAGGTATTCCGTGATTGTTCGGTTGCCTTGCTCAAGGGATATGAACTCCCTTTTCTTCTGTGCCACAATCCCTCCAGGAATGTGTGCTTTCCGGAATTGCTGGCAGAATTCTGCCCAAGTGACTGCAGGTGCGTCTGCCCGACGAGTGACTAGAAGATTGTCCCACCATGCCGAGGCGGGTCCTTGGAGTTGGTGGGTTGTAAAAGACACCCTTTCTTGGTCTGAGCACTGAAGTAGGTCCATTTTCTTTTCTATGGCATTGAGCCAATCGTTGGCTTCCATGGGTTTGTGGTGCTAGAGAAGGTTGGGGGTCGGACAGGGAGAAACTCCAACAATTTGTTTTGTGGGGGAGGTGGCGGTGCAAACTGGTCATTATGGTTCTAGTTCTGCTGTTGAAACTGTTGCATCATTTGCAACTGCATTTGTTGATGCTGCTATTGCATTTGCTGCATCATTGCAGCCATCATTTGGGTTTGGTTGGCTAAGACTTGAGCCAAGGTGATGTTCACGGGTGGAGGAGGTGGGGTGTTGCCATTAGCCCTGGTGTTGTTCTCTGCTGACTCAGTGTTGGTGTTAGTGCTACCGTTCCTGGTGCTCACCATCTGAAGGAGCAGGACGGATAAGGCGAGAGAAGGAGTAAAACAGATTGGACTGAGAAGCTGAACTTTATTACTTGTTTTGATCTGTTCTTTATTAAAACACTTAAAACACACTCAACATCCTTAACTAGACAACCCATACCCACACTTGATATAGGTTGACCGCTACCCCACACACAAAACTCCTAACACACAACAACTAAACAAGCGGGAAACTAGGGAAAACGGTAAACTAAGGGTGGCGACACTCTAGGGGTCGGAGCGGCTTCCGTGGTCGGTGGAGTCGAAACCACTCCCTTGGGAGTTCCCGTCTTCCTTTCTCTTCGAGCGGTTTCGAGAGCTTGCTAACTCCTCTTTTACGCCTGGGATCTTGGAGCTGCCACTGCTACTGCCTCTACTGCTGCTGGACACGAAGATCCATCCTCCTCTGCTTAGGGTCGGAACGGGGACCAGAGCAGGAGTAGGAACCGACAATGGTGCAGGAGCTGGGGAAGGTGGTGGAGCAGGAAGGGGAATCCTGGGCGCCAGCTGCATCCGCACCGGGGACTTGGTGTTCTTCCGAGGCATGATCCTGATCCGAAGGATGTTGGGGGGGTGGAAGCCCTTTCAGGATGGCGATTTCTTTCTTGAGGCGATCCACCTCATCCTTCAGGCTCTTGATCCTCAGAATCTTCTGGTCATTCAGGGCTTTGGCTGTCATATGAAGGTCTGAATGCATCTTGTCCAATCCTTCAATCACAGTCCTCATGTGAGAGAAGGTGGTGTCATTCTCTCCTTCGGCGGATTGGAAGGAGCTGACCACTAACGAACTTCCGTGTCGGGGATGGAAACGGTAGGCAGAGTGGCGGAGATGGTAGTCATGCATCTCCCTCATCCGGGCTAGCATCAGGTAAGCAGCCTCTTGACAGGCATGCTCATCCGTTCCTCCCGAAGCAGTGACCACCATGTTCGGGATGTTGGTGCCAACAAAACCGTGCATCTCCAAACGGACCTGATGGGGCAACTCGCTGCCGAAAGGTGAGACGACGGTGTACTCGGGAGCACCAGGATAGCCTACTGCCAAAGCCATCCTTGCTAGTTCCATGACGAAACCCTTCAGACCCTGACCATTGTGGGTGACGGGATGGCCTGCCATCTAGAGAGGACAAGGTAGGGGATCAATGCATGCTCAAACCCAAGTTAGATAAACGGTAAAGGACTCAAGTGAAGTAAACGAGAAAAGAAGGGTTTTTTGAGGAACATTTTCACGAGGCTAAATAAAGCTTCTAACGACATCCCCTAGATGATGTGCTAATGCTTAAAATAGATGCTTAGTTATAATAGGTATAAAATCAGCGGCCATTCCCCCCTATCTGGACTTAGGACTTTGCGTCCCTTAGAAAAATCCCGACTGACGGTCAAATAAGATTGCAATTTTTTTTTCAAATTTAGCTTCAAAATCATGTCACTTAGATTGACCTGGTTTTCAAAATTTCCTGTTTTGAAAAACTCTCAAGATTCTCCCCAACCCCGAGGAAACAGGGATCCATTTTCCCGAAACGACTCCAAATGCCAGGACTTATGCATATGAAAAAGTTCAGAGGGCACCTAGGGTTTTTCCATTTGGCTTTTCCTACGGTCTGGAATTGGCTCTGATACCAACTTGTCACACCCAGAAATTCAGGCCAGAATTTCTGAAGCTATATGTGGATTAAAAATCCCTGTCCAGGACCAGCCAAGGTACACATATGACAATTATTGATATTACAGTTCCATGTCTTAGAAACATTACAAAAAGATTATAAAAGAGCAATGGGAAAAAGAAAAAGGGCCTAAGCCTGAGCTTGACGCAGGCCACGTGGCTCCAACCATTCCACAGGCATCTTCCAGAGTGCAGGACAAAACCTACTCAATTTCATCATCTTCTTCGGCTTCTTGCTCAGGTTCTGGTCAAGAGGCAAGGATGAGAACTTCCACGTACTCAGCAAGTCATACCAGAAAAGAGAGGGTATGAATGCAAGAGGGAAGACAAGGATTTGGCTCGGGTTTGTCTTTAGCACAAACAGCTACAGTTTTTGCAAAACAAAGGAGTTTTGAACACGACAAAACAGTAGTAGTTCAAGTATTTAATTCATATTGAAAACCAACGCTGTCCAACGTTATCCCCACGTTGCGACAGGCCCAAACCATCCAACCATACTAGTTATGTTCCAATAATCAGGTTTTAACAGTGTGGGACTAATCACGGTGAAGTCGGTTAATCGCCCATAACTGTGGGCACGACTATTTGAATAGCTTTACTCTGATCAGAGTTGTACAACTGTACCCACAAGACACAGCCCCATAACACGGCTTCCCGTGCGCCAGAATACCGCGACGGAACCCTGAAAAGGGACTGTCATAGGACCTTTCGTATAAACCCCCGCTAACCAAGCGAACCACACCAAGGTTTCGCCCCCACTCCCATCCCTGGGACGTGGGCAGCTCCCCCGAGTGCCTCGGTGAATCCAGCAGCCCAGCAACCCTTATACTAGGGCCGACTAGCACTCCATCCCGCTCACCCTTGCCTGGGTTCGTCGGCTAGGAAGAGCTACACTACAGGACCCACCATTGCCCATTCTGGCTTGTGGTTTGTATGGTCATTCTTCCGAGGGTTTCCCGTGAACCGGTCCTTAAATGCCATGGGCACCACTATCAAAACCACAGCACCCACAGCCCACCATTTGTCATGTTTTAGTTATTAGTCCGGTCCACAAAGTCCTCGGATTATATCCTTCATTTCATGTGTCCAACATAATGTAGTCTAGATGAAATTACCCATTTAGTGTGCTAGTAAGTCTAAGCAGGTCTAAGCATAACCTAGGCCTATAAGCTAGTCACATTGTTATCCCAAGTTTATCAAAGGGGTTAGGGTGGCAAGCCTGAGGCTTAAATCTAACCATACGGTGTAATATTCCCCATGATATGACATTCAAAAATAAATGCAGTTTAATAGAATAAAACATGTGTTTTAGCAAAAATAGAAGCAATATGATCAATAATAAAGCATGACTTGCCTTGCTCTTCGGACTGGGGAAACTCCGCGACAACTTCAAAGTACACCGGGTCGGAGGAACTACCGGGGTCTACACGACAAACAAAGTACTTCAACAAAACAGGCTAAAAAGCTACTGAAACAAGGAACAAACCCATTTTTAATGTATTCTTGGCATTTTTATGAATTTAGTGAAATTTGAATGAGCTAAACCGGAGCTCGGATTGAAAAGATATGATTTTTAGAAGTTTTACGTGTTTTTACTAAAACAAGAAAAGTCCTTAATAATTTATTATGCAATAAGTCCTGGGAATGACGTCAACGGTTAGGGCTAACGTCAGCGGCCGAATGCTGATGTCATCGGCCGCGGGAGCACCAGTCCATGGTGGACCGGGTCCATGGTCGAGGTGAGGGCGGCACACCACGTGGCGCCGAGGTGGCCGCCACGTGGCGTGCCACACGGGCATGGGGAACGGACGGCACCGATCTGCCGAGGAAGATCGGACGGCCGGGAGTCGGGCGCGGGTGGCACGATCGGCCGACGATGGCGCACGGCGGCCGGAGACCGGCCGGCGCCATTCAGGCGACGGCGTGGGGTGGTGGAGTGCCGCGGCTCACGCGCGGGCGGAGCCGCGCGCACCCGCAAGCGGCGACGCGGGCTCGAACCAACAGGGCAGGGAGGGGTGGCTCACCGGGACACCGGAGATGGGGAAGACGACAACGTGGACAGTGAGGAAGGCGACGGGAAGCGGCAAGGAGGGGCGGCCGACGTGGCTCGGGCGCCGGGGATGGAGATGGAGATGGCAGCGAGGTCGGGACGGCTTGGGACGGCGGGGAATTGCGGCCGAAGGCGGCGACGGGCTCGGGAGCTTGGGCGCACGGTTCCAGTGAGAGAGAGAGTAGAGCTCGGGTGAGGGCGTGGGGAGGACGGGGAGCTCGGTTGCCGGCTTTTAAAGGGGACGGGGAGGTCGGTTTCGGCCGGGAGGCGGTGTAATCCCTCGCCGGAGTTAAGAGAGGGAGAGATTTGGGGGCTTAATTGCCGGCGATTAAATCCGGCCATTAGGAGGCGCGGGAGCGACGGCCGGGAGATTAAGGCCGGCAGGAGGGGCGGGGGAGTAAAGGCGGCGGCATCACGAGGCGCGGGGGAGGTGAGCGCGTGAGATCCGCACGGGACGGGGCGGCAGAAATGGCGCCGGGGCGGCCGGACGTCGGGGATGGATCTGACAGGTGGGCCCCACCTATCAGTGTCCCGGAGGAGAAGGAAACATACTTATTTTTCGGGCGCGGGAGCAAACGGGCCACGGCCTTCGGCCGGCCCACGAGGGAGAGAGGGGAGGCACAGGAGCGCGGGATGGCCGGGCCGGCGGCCCACAGGCCGGATGGGCGGGAAAAAGGACGGGAGGAGAGAGAAAAGATTTTTCCCGGGATTTATTAATTCTGATTTCGATTTTAATTGGTTAAAAATTATTTCTAGTGCTCTAAAAATTCCACTAAAAATCCTGTTAGTGTATTTTTGACATGTAGAATTTAGGAAAAATCCTACCATGCCATTTTCATTTAGATTTTTGCTTTTAAAATTATTTGTTCGCTCCACGTTAAATTCCAACTATTTTTCTTGTGATTTTTCTTTCAATTTTTAAAAGGGGAAAACACCTCAGGGTGTGACAAAAACCTCACAAGATGGCTGAGGAGAGGAACTTGGAACCTCTAGAACTCATACATTCTGATCTCTGCAAGATGAATGGTGTGTTGACAAAAGGTGAAAAGAAATATTTTATGATGTTGATTGATGATGCTACTCATTTTTGCTATGCTTACTTACTACAAACTAAGGATAAGGCATTAGACCATTTTAAAATCTATAAAATTGAGGTTGAGAACCAACTAGAAAGAAAGATTAAATATTTTATGTCATATCGTGATGGTGACTTTTTCTATAATATGTTTGATGAATTCTGTGAGGAACATGACATTATTCATGAGAGCACGCCACCCTAGTCACCCGAGTCAAACGGGATTGGGGAGAGGAAAAACCGCACGATGACTGACTTGGTTAACGCCATATTAGACACTGCTAGTTGATGTACACTAGGGTGTCCCGATCTTTCGGTGGAGATGATAACCTCGATTTGATGGAGCTATGTACATGGCCCAACTGCAAAACTACACGGAGAAATTGTGCCTTAGCAACCGATACACCGACTCCATTGGTTGACGCAATCTTGCGGGAGCCGATCAACTGAACCACTAGGGTTATTCCTGCAAGCAATCGAAGAACTCGCAAAAATAAGATGACAGCAACTCAAGTTGTAAATATGGATTTCAGATCTGAATCACATGAGAAAGGTGGGATTTCAAATCAAATAGAATGGATGGTCTAGCCGGCACACATGTCTATCAGGAAGTAGCGATAGCTAAACTTACATAATCAAAACCCAAATTATTCTAGGCAGCTATAGGGGTATTTATATAGGTGGGAGGACGAGTTGGGGTCGTTCTCCAACCCTAGGACGCGTCTGTAATGGACTCAACTTGATACAAGGCCCATCGGCCCAATTTTGGCGGTGAAGCACCTCAAGCAGAACGAGGTATCTGTACTAAATTGATGATTGAGGCCGCCTCGTAATAGATATGGAAATGAGGCCGGATCCATTGAAAAGTAGACTTCATAGCTTTCCGTGAAGTACTTAAACACCCAAATCGGAGTTCGTATGAAGCTGTGGCAACCATCACAAGTTGACGCTGTCCTGCAGCCTAAATCTAGCACTAAAACATGTTGATTAGATCTCTTTCTTTCCTTGGGCCAAAAGTGACGTGGTGACCTGGTGAAGGACGTTAGGAATACGTGGATTTGGAGGTTGGGGAGTGTTCAACTTGGGCCTTAGTTGGGCCGGGGTCCCAGATGAAGTTACAAGCCCATATGTGCCCATTATAGGTAATGCAACACCTTGTTTTCCATGATTGTGGCTGATTGGAATGGAATTTGGAGACGAGGTTCGATCCGTTGGAAAGATGACTCCAATATCTTTCCATCAAGTACTCATGGATCCAAATCGGAGCACATATGCATATTTAGTGGCCTTTTGAATTCAGCGTTGTTAGAGATGGACGAATTGGATTCCAGAATTTTTGAAGCTTGAACTTGATGACTTCCTGTGGACATATGATGTGAGCAACAGTTGTATCCATAGTAGCCATGGTCACATCAATGGTTTATCTAAGGCATGGTGGGGGAGGCCTTGTTGACTGCATGTCATGTCCTGAATAGAGTTCCAAATAGAAATAAGGATCAAACACCATATGAAATGTGAATTTGAGAAAACCATCACTGTCTTACTTGCGCACATGAGGATGTTTGGCTAAGGTAAATGTGCCAATTACCAAGAAGCATAAGCTGGGACCTAAAATAGTTGATTGTGTCTTTCTAGGATATGCTCAGAGGAGTATAGCTTATAGATTTTTAGTAGTTAAATCCGATGTACTTGATATGCATGTTGATACTAGTATGGAATCTCGTGATGCTACATTTTTGAAAATATATTTCAAAAGATATGCTTAGAACTTCTAGATTTTCATCTGAGATTTCTCCTGAACCTCTACCTCCTGTTGAGTCTTCTGAACCGTCTGATGAGCTTGACATAGTTCATGAGAAGGATGACAGTGAAGCAGCTCCTAGATGGAGTAAGAGGCCTAGGATTGCAAAATTCTTTGGTGGCGACTTCACTGTGTACCTTGTAGATGATACTTCTATGACTATCACTGAGGCATACGCATCCCCAAATGCGGATGATTGGAAAAAAGTTATCCAAAGTGAAATGGACTCGATTCTATCCAATGGAACATGGAAGCTCACAGAACGACCCTATGGGTGTAAACTAGTGGGTTGTAAATGGGTGTTCAAGAAGAAGCTTAGGCTTGCTGGTACAATTGAGAAGTACAAGGCTCGGCTTGTGGCTAAAGGGTATACACAAAAGGAAGGAGAAGACTTCTTTGATACATACTCACCTGTTGCTAGAATGACCACAATTCGAACATTGCTTTCCTTGGCAGCCTCATATGGTCTGATCGTCCATCAGATGCACGATAAGATAGTTTTCCTTAATGGAGAGTTGGATGAGAATATCTATATGGATCAGCCTGATGGGTTTGTAGTGAAGGGTCAAGAAAGAAATGTGTGCAGATTATTAAAATCCATGTATGGCCTGAAACAAGCTCCTAAGCAATGGCATGAAAAGTTCGACAGAACTTTAACTTCTGCCAAATTTGTCATTAATGAGGCTGATAGATGTGTGTACTATCGCTATGATGGGGGTGAAGGAGTTATTTTGTGCCTATATGTGGATGATATTCTTATCTTTGGCACAAACGTTGATGTGATCAATGATGTCAAGTCTTTCTTATCAAAGAATTTTGATATGAAGGATCTGGGAGAAGCTAATGTAATTCTGAACATTAAACTCGTTAAGGATGAGAATGAGATTACTCTTTCACAATCTCATTATGTGGAGAAGGTCTTGAGCCGCTTTGGTTATATGGAAAGCAAATCTTCTCCAACTCCTTATGATCCTAGTGTGATACTTCGAAAGAACAAGAAAATTTCTAAAGATCAACTGAAATATTCACAAATTATTGGTTCACTCATGTACCTAGCTAGTGCAACAAGACCCGACATCTCTTTTGCTATGAGCAAATTGAGTAGGTTCATGTCCAACCCGGATAGTGATCACTGGCATGCTCTTGAAAGGGTGTTGCGCTACTTGAAAGGTACAATGAGTTATGAAATTCACTATTCTGGACACCCTACTGTGCTTGAGGGATATAGTGATTCAACCTGGATATCAGATGTTGATGAGCTTTATGCCACGAGTGGGTATGTATTTACTCTGGGAGGTGGTGCCATATCATGGAGGTCTTTCAAACAGACTATATTGACGAGGTTAACCATGGAAGCAGAATTGATTGCTTTAGACACAACCACTGTTGAGGCTGAATGACTACGTAAGCTCTTGATGGACTTGCCTGTGGTTGAAAACTAGTGCCGGCTATCCTAATGAACTGTGACAATCAAACTATAATAATCAAAGTGAACAGTGCTAAGGATAATGAGAAGTCATCAAGATATGTTAAGAGACGTTTGAAATCTATCAAGATATGTGAGAAATTCTGAAGTGATAAGTGTGACTTATATTCAAATAGACAAAAACATGACAGATCCCTTTACTAAAGGGCTATCACAAAATGTGATAGATAGTGCATCGAGGAAGATGGGATTGAGACCCATAGAAGTTGACATTGTGGTAACCCAACCTATGTGATCGGAGATCCCATGAATTTGGACCTGGAAAGAACTAGTTATTGGTTAACTGAGGAGAGTTATGTTTCCTATCCCTCTCTATGATGTAAAGCTCTCGAAGACCTGTAAGACAGGTTGGCGACGTGTCTTAATATGTTCTATTGGCTTGAAAAAGCAAAGATGTTGTCCTATAGAACATTTTTGAAAGAACACACATATATGAGTCCGACTGTCTAACATCGTAGTCTATGAGAAGTGAGTATTCTCTAGTAAACTCGTGGAAAGACCTAGGAGTATGACGCATATGCTCCACCCATGGAGTAGACTAGTGGTGGTCTAGTACTGGTTATGACTTTAAATAAAGATGGTTCGCACAAAACTTGTAATTCAATGCTTAGTCTAATGTTCAAGTTGTGGATGAGTGCAGCTTAAAGCTCTAGGCAAGAGTTCAACTTAACAGTCCTTGCTAAAACACTAGTATATCAAACAGTAGTGAGAAACATGCAAATCTCTACATGGACATTTGAGATTTGGTGGGGGATTGTTAGTATTATTGAGTCTAGCCCATTTGATATTCAATTAATTCCTGAAATAAATCTCAAAAGCCCAATGAGGCTTATGTTTGGCATGACAAGGTGGCAAATTTTGGTAGCACCTTGCTAGTCTAGAGTGAGGTTGTTTAACTTAAATAGTGAAACTTCCCTCCTCCTTCCAAAGCCATGGATGAGGGAGGGGAAGGGAAAACCACACGCGCGCGCTCGCTCGTCGCTCAGGCCGGGCCGGGCCAGGGACGGGGCTGTGATTCGCGTGCCTTAATTTTTGTTCTCAGGCGAATTTTTGAAGAGTCCTAATCAGATATGAGTTGGTTTCAGTGGAGAATCCTAACCGGATACGCAATAGAATCCCAACCAAATCCGCTACAGGTGCTGCCTTGACGCGCAAGTCATCTGAACCTATATATTCGCTTGTGCGCAGTCATCTGGAATCTAATCTAGTCTGAGTTTTGTCACGTTCCTCGCTGCTGCGTCGCCGCTATAGTTTGCCCTATCCCGCTACTGGCGTGCACCTACGACCGGGAGAGCAGGTCTCTGAAACCGTCGTCCTTGCAATCCTGCACCAGGAGAGGACGAATAAGATTTTTGGGAAGCGCTCTGCGCGACTGTTCAATGCGATCTGGCGCGTCTTCTTTATGCGTTAGCTCAACGTAAACGTCTTCATCGCCTACGTCCGCGGCGAATTCCTATAATTCCTAAGTCTGCATACGCGTTGTACGCATCTCTGGTTGTTCTGATCATAACTATTACTTTCATATATGTGTTAGATCTGTTCATGCTAGTTTCTATGATAGTTTTGATCTATTTAATTCGGAATTTAATTAAACAATTGCATAGTTATTTAACATCTTGATCCCAAGTACTTCCGGCGGCAGCAACTCACCAAAAAATCGGACGTCTACTCCTTTGGAGTCTTATTGTTTGAGGCCTTGTGCGCGCGCCCTGTGATAAACACTACACTTCCAGAGGAACAAGTGAGCTTGCGCGACTGGGCATTATCTTGCCAGAGGGAAGGCACACTTGATAAGTTCACTGACCCCCATCTCCAAGGGAAAATCACTCCCGAGTCCTTGAGGAAATTCGCAGACACTGCGTCAGAGCAATGTGTTGCTGATTACAGCATTGGTAGGCCATCTATGGGCGATGTGCTGTGGAACCTACAGATTGCACTACAACTGCAGGTGAGTGCAAGGGACAATACCATCTCCTACGATGAGACATCACACCATCGACTTCAATGACCAGGATGCAGTCCAGTGAACCGTCATCCCACTTAACAGTGAGTGTCACAGGAGAGAGATCTCTGTTCTCAGAGGTCATGAATCCTGATGGCCGGTAAGACCAAACTACAAGTCAGGATTTTTTGTAGCACCAGTACGTTATGATTATCATATAAAACCTAGAACTAAGATAATCTTTCTTACAACATCAAAAAATTCACTAAATGTTATAATCCTCTTAAGAAAGATTATATTTGAAGATATCCTCAACTTCTCGAGTGATACTTTCTTTCTACCTGAACTGCTGAACTGATAATTCACTTTCTGTACTGCCAAGAGATAACCCTTTCTGAATTTCGTTCCTTAAACTACATGTTTTTCTTCACTAATGAAATAACTTTATTATGAGAAAAACATATGCATGCAACAGTCAACGTATTATATACCAGAAGATGAGGCTCAGAGGCTGTTTAGATGGCTCTATATGACATCATTTGTTGGATATTTTTCAAGTCAGACAATCTCACTGACAACTAGCAATTGGCCGACGGCTATCTGATGAAGTCTCGAAAGCATAGTTGAGATCTGTGGGGCAAGGATTTTATGATTATGACAACTATTTTGCAGCAGCTTCATGGCAAAATGTTACCTACTGGAACACAAAGCAGAGTGTTCTATCCTATCTGAAACTCTAAAATCTGAATTACTAAATCTGAGTAACCTTTGGTAGATGGTAGCTTGTCTTAGTGAAGATCATGCCAGATTACTAGATCAGAGGTCGTAGTTCGCCTAAAGAGGAGGGATTGATACTATTTTTTTCCTTATTGATGAACTGAATATTTGCAACGAATGCTACCATGTTTAATCTTTCTTGTGCTCCTAGCTGCATAGACCAAAAAAAGGTAACTTATTGCTGGTTAAATTTGTGCTCGATTTGGCAAAAGGAAAGATTGGTTGTATATATACTACCGAAATTTAGTCTGTTAGTTCTAATACTATCAAAATTTTTGTTGTTAGGTTATGACGGATGAAAGGTGCAGTGATGGGATTTCTAAATTCTGATGAAGTCAGTCATAAATTCAGCTGCTAACACTTGGCAATAGGATCACCGAATTGTGTAAGTTGCACGTTAGGAATAAACCAAATTATGAACACAGAGCTAAGCACCAGTTTGAAGATTGATGTTTTTCCCCCTCAAACCACACTGGTGCCCAAACGAAAATGGCAAAATCTGCTACAGGATACTCAAACTTTGAGTGTCATGTAGCAAAGTATGCCAACAAAAATCACATGGCTGGCTGCAAGGATCTAAACCCCTGATTTAATTTGAGTTTTGGTGATTAAGATAATTGTCATAATCAAGACTAACATGTTTATAAGTGTATTTTTGCAGAGGCCAGAAGTGGCTCAGTTCGGTTGTATCACCTTGATGTAATTAACTGAGTCTTTTATTATCTAAAATAAGTGCACATAATCCCAAGATCGTTATGGGCAAAGTTTTAGCCTATAGTCATATGATGGCAAAAAGGATCGGCGCGGCTTAGTTTGGTTTTTAGCTTTAAATGTTCTATATAAATGGACTTTCTTGAAGTAATAAGATCTATTTTCCCTTGAGAATACTACAAAGAGGGGCTAAAGATAGTCATGGCTACATGAGGTGTTTCTAGCCGCTATTTAGGAAAAGGCTCAAGACATTGGCGGAGCAGACCCATAATTTTTTTATCACGTTCGACTAGTCCAAGATATTCTTCGCCTCAATGAATGATGATCTGGTCTTGCAGCACATAATCAAATGGGATTCGTTTGTGTTCTGGAAGGTTAGTTCCATTGGAACCTATCATATACACACAAATCTTTACATGCATACATGGTAATACCAACTAATAAATATTACTAAAAATTCTATTAAAAATTTTGTATATGCTTTTAGTAATATTACATCTATAACAAAAAGACAAAATTATACATATGTATACTCTTAAAAATGTTAAAACTGTTAGAGTTTTTATCTTTTTGTTATTGCTAAAATGTAATCAATTTGAGGGTAAGACTTTACGTATAAGTATAAGTGTGTAATATTATTGAAAGTATATATATATTTTTTATAGAAATTTTTGTAATATTTGTTAGTTGTTCTTTTAAAGTAATTTCCAAGTTCATACAAATAGGCACACATCCACCCATTCGTATGGTCCATTTGAAGAGCGGATGAGCTATTGACGTAACAACATCGTGAATCGAAGCCAAAATAATTTTGGTACAGGTTGGAGTGGAAGTCCTTGACTACTAATGAACAGGGTCGGCCCGTGTGTGTAAGGTGCCGGTGCCACCGCAGCGGGCCTCGAATTCTTGAGGGCCTCAAAAGTTCGGACTTATATATGGCCCACCACCTGGATCCTCGCTCCTGCTTCCCGACGCGTCAGCAAGGCCTGCCCGCTGCCCGCGACTCCGCGACGATGTTTCCAATTCCACACGATGTGATCGGATCGTGATTCATGAGGGCATTGCAACTCCGTCTCCCGGTCTCCGTCTCTCCCATCGCCACGGGCATCGCTTGTCGCGAGGGCCTGCAAATCGCTGCCACCTTCGGCCTTCCACGGTTCCACCGTTCCCTTCCGATGATTACTGAATCGCTGTTGTCAATCTGTCATCATCATCAGGGAACCAGGGCTCCAGCCTCCAGACCAGGAATTGTTCAAGGCTTCAAGCAGGAGCGGACCAACGGTATGATACTGATAGTTACTAATATTAATTTAATCCTTATTTAATTAGCCTCCTCTTATATCATCTGATTGTTGTGTATTTATCTTTTTTCAGTGCTTATAGATGAAGTAACAAGTAAGTATTTATGGTTTTATGTACTCTTTTATTATATTTAGGATATTATATGACCTTTATGTTAAATATTACATTTTAGTTGATATATATATATATTAATAGGGCCTCGGTCGGACCTCGGTATAGGTTTACGTTACGAGCCACCAAAAACTACGAACCGGCCCTGCTAATGAAGACACCATCACAAGGAGTATCCGCTAGGCAACGGCATCAGGTGCCCCTGATTCGGCAAAGCCATAGGTCGGGAAACCCCATCACCGACTCGATCGTTGTCAAATCTAGTTGTGCCCCCTTTAAGTTCAATGCCATTAATTTGGTTTAGGTGACAAATAAAAAATCTAATTTTGTGAGACTCACATTGTATTGTATTTAGTACATTTTTGTTTACTCTCATTTGTATATGAAGATAGAAATATTAAGACAAGTTGTCAAAATTCCCACATAACGAGTTGAGATAGCTAGGAATTCATCGACGATGGATTCTCATCATGATGAGGATAAAGAGCACCGGAGATCAAGCAATATGTATCATTGTTTGTTTTCATCTACTTTTGATGAATTTATATTTATGATTTTCTTTTTATTAATATATACATGTAAGACTAATATTTATTGGAGCCTTATCTTATTTAGTCCATTTACTTTGAGAACATGGAAATCATAAAGGTATGTGTTTATATTTATCTACATCATTGTTACATGCATGATATATATATATATATAGGATAAACCCCGTTGGTTCACTTAATTATGCATGCTCTTGATTCTCTTATATTTTCCTTTGTATGAATATATTTAGGGGGAGCAAATCCTATACATATAATTTGCATGTTCCAAATCCATGTTGTTCGCTTATTTTTTATATTGAATCTTTGCACTTGAACTCACATGTGAGTATATGACACTTGTGTTGATAAGTACTAAACATTTTTATCCATATCTTTTATATGCAAATGGTTGGTCATCAAGTCGATGACAACCGATTTTTTATGTAATATTTTTCTTTGAGTTGTGCGAAGGAATATGTCCTACCGTGATGTGGCTAATGGATGACACCATGGGTTCATGGTCATCAAGCCAAAGACATCATTATGTTGACAAGAATAAAGTAAAGCTTGTGATGAGAAGGAAATCTTGATAAAGGTTGATCAAGACTCCGACATAAAGATGGTTAAACCAGATGATTACAAGTGTTGATCACAGCTTAAGAATTGACATGAGTTGGTTGGGTGTAGGGCAAAGATATAATAAAGCTAAGAATATTTTTCTTATCCTACTGGCTAGAGCTATGCCGCCTCACAAACATCTAGTGGCTAGAGGCAATGTCGGAGGAGGAGGAGGTTATGTGTCTACTTGAGGAGGACATCAACACCATGGTATGACCATGGCTACCTCATATATTCATCAACTAATTAGGTGAATGCTTTTTATGTAAGATTTACATATTATATATTTGAACAAACGTCACTGCACCATGAGTTTTATGTGTTTTAGTTTGTAGAAGTACTTACATGAATGAAGGAAAAGAGACCGAGCGCAAGGAATGTATGGATGATCAAAGAAGTTGATTGAGGACCAAACCAAGACCTTTCCCAAGTCTACTCCTACATCACCACATCACTTTTGGTCCATGGAAGGCAAGAGATGAAATTCTGCATGTTTTGGATTTGGATTCGGGCGTCCTGACAGCATCAACTTCAAAGAGACCTAGCCACTGATTCAAAAAGACTCTCAGGGCCCTGAGTACTTCTTAGAAAGCTTATGTAGTCTACTATCAAAGGGTTCTAGTCCCATATCAAAATTCCTCCTAAGCTACAAGGAATCTTCAAAATAAGCCACGTAACTCATCTAGTCCGAGTCTGATTTGGGCATTGGACCTTGTAATTGTGCCGTGGGCTAAGGCCAAGGGATGGACGCCCTAGGGATAACCCTAGGACATACCTAATCATATTTATTCAGTAGCCGTCATAGTTTAGAGTTGGGGTTTTCCTTAGATTATTATGTCGTCATGCAGTTTCCGCTAAATCGAGAGTGATCTTTACCTAATGGAAGACTAGGACCTAGATCCTCATCACTACTTGTGTCGTACATGTGGCCAACAATGGGCCGGCTTCACTAGCGATGACGACATCTGTTAGAATTAAATGGGCTAGGCATAATTTAATCCTAGTAAATTCTAAGGGCCCACAATTAATGTTAAAGGATTAATACCACCTTGAAAACCAACGAGGAGGAACCTCAACTTAAATAGGCTACTAATTAAGAACACCTGTTGAGCGGTTGAGGTGGTGTTGGGACTGCCACGCGTGCACGGGTGCTGAGCCGAGCCGAGCCGGCCGGCCGGGCCATGGCGTGGCGTGGTGAGACAGTTACTCCGGTAATGGGGGAGACAATGTAGGACCATCAAGTACCGTTAAGTCAGAATGCTTCCCTCTCTCCCACATTAGCTCGAGGCAGATCTCTTTCCCACATAGCCCGAGGCAGATAAGCTTTTCTTCTTCGATTCACCTTCCTCTTGAACTGGTTCTCCTCCTCGGATAGACTATGTTTTCCATTCCTGTTCAGCCAAGGCTTTCCCCGGTTCTGGGTACCTGCGTGCATGAATACTTGTTGACGGTCATTAAGTAACGATTCCGACCATCACAGACCTCGGAAATAAAAGGGAATTAGTGTCCTTTACCAGCATTTAGGATTAGAATTAATAAATTTCCACATGTCCTTGGACTTTAGTTGATTGCAGGAACATTTATCACAAAAATTAAGCAAAGACGAGCACGCGTGGGGAAGAAACACAACTCCAACCTATCGGCGATCGCCACGTCGGATTCCCGCAGATCGGAGGGCCCACAAGTCGATGAAACCGACTTAGAATGGAACCAAACCACAGGGAACCACTTTAAGGGCCCATATGTCAGAGGTGGAAGAAAGGCGGTGGCGAATGGCGGTGCTAGGGGTTTGGCCGAACCCTGGTTCGGCAGAACCACCCTTGAGCCCATTGCCACCGACCTTTGACATGTCACCTCATGATAACAACCGCCATTGGAGGGCTACAAGAAGGTGAAGCTCACTTCACTTCAACACACACCACAAGAAGAAGTTCCTACAAGTTCTAACTTAGTATCTAGGCTAGTGGAGTTTAGGAAGTAGTTTAGAGGTCTTTTCGGTTCTCGAGTCGCCTTCGGAATTTGGGCATGTCTTTAGTACTCTTCTTCCTTTGTACGACTTTGAGCTTAATAAAGATTATATCTTCGAGTTCATATGAGTGTGGTTCTTCTTATGCTTTAGTAGATAAGAGTTCCATTATTAGTTTAATTCATAGTCTTATTGTGTTTAGACGAGTAACTCTATTGCCACGGACACAGTCCAATGAGCAATTAGGATATAGGTTTGCCTTTATCTTGCTCATGAAAGGTAGAGGTATCTATGGTAATGTAGGCATGGTGCTTAGATTATTTCATAGACAGGTTATGGCCATTTCCCACGGGTGAGAGGTAGGCGGCAGGTGGTGACCAGGGTTTCCGATTCCACGGATTTCGCCACAAAATCCGCGGTTTTCGCCGGTTCCGCCAGGTAGCTAAACGGTAGATGCGCGAAAAAATTTGATAGACTTCGGGAGAATTCAAAATTTTTTGTGACTTTTATTGAAAAAAATACATCAAGTAGATCTCGATTTTACAAGAATTATGGTATTTTTTGTACATGAAAATACACAAGTTTTTGGCCCTTAAAAAATCGTTTTCTGTTTCGGAAAAAGGAAAAGGGAAATTACACTGTTTTCATGTACTGTTCATAGAGGCCCATTGAAGCCCATCCAGGATTTCCAATTCCGTGGATTTTGCCACAAAATCCGTGGCAAGGTAGGAGAGGGCTTCCCGCATGAAATCTTGTGAAAACCGTTGGCTTATGAAGTGCATGCCGTCGCGGGAAGTTAGGTTTTCGCCGTATTCGGTGCTTTCCATATGTATTGACCACTGTTTAGTATGATGTTTATAAATTGTACAAGAAGTATTCACTAATTATATTAGCTCAAAATACTCATATGGCCCCATATTATTTGTACAAATTTATGTTTGCATACTATAATATGTATTCCTAGGTTCATTTTCTTCATCGAAAGCACTGCGCGCAAGCAACCAAACAAATTACGAGAGAAGGAAGAGAGAAGAAACCTCTAGTTCTCTCACTCTTGAATAAATTACAAGGCCATTTTTACCAATAAATTATATTAATTTAAATAATATACATAGTTATCACTATTCTATGTTTTTACTACATGTTAAACATCACATTAATTATTTTCCCCCCGTAATTCATACAACCATACTTACATCAATATTATACATATTAATATAAATTTTTTCATAAAAATATATTAGTGTAAATATCATAATTATGTATTCACTAATTTTAGTATTTTTTTCCTAATTTTTTGGACATCATTTACATATTTTTCGTGATGGTTTGGCTATTTTCTGCACTAATCTTCACTGTTTTCACGCGGAATCCGCGAAATCCGTGGTAAGCACGAAATTTGTCACATTCAAATTTGGTCACTATTCATCGCTGGTGGCTTTCGCACGAAATTCGCCGTGCCGGCGAGGGGCGGCACGGCATATGTCGACAGAATTGGAAACCCTGGTGGTGACAACCCTGTCCGTCCATTGTATTCCTCCATGTTCGGATTTGGTGTAGGGCGAACGATAAGAGATCGCTTCGTGGTGGCAGGTCGGGCCACTGGGCGGCGGTACCCCCGGAGTCCTGGGAGTATAGAACTAGGTTTAGACATGACTAGAATAATTAATTAAACTATGTACTCTGACTAGAAGAACTATAGGAACCTCACTCTAATTACTACTCTCCACTTAGCACTAGTGTATTAATTATTTAGGACTCTTCTGTGTGTGTCACACTACCTTTATCATACAATTATCTTACCCCTGTCTGCACTTAGGTATATCAGCTATAGCTTATGAATATCCATGGCAACTTAGTATTTTTTCCAGACCATAGTCTTCCTTTGGGATAAAAAAAATAACGATACACTTGGAATACTCTCTGAGTAAAATGCTACAACCGTATATCCGTGCATTTGTGGATTTATCTGTAAATGTAAGAAATACCAACAAGCATTTCTGGCGCCGTTGTCGGGGAAGACAATGGTCTAGGAAGAAATAATAAGTGCATGGATATCCATATAGTTATATTTGCCTTACCTTTTGTCTAGGAGGCTTATCTTGGTATGTTTTCTCTTTTATGTGAAGACAGGGGTAGTGCATGACCGGTTTCAACTTGCCGGATAATTACAATCCAAATCCAGAGGCCCTTGTGAGAAGAGTTCGACCTCGTGTCGTTCCTCCTTAGATTTTCCTCTTGGCAGTTAAACCAAAGGTCATGGCATCATCGGGATCAAAGATTGTCCGCGATTTCTTGGCACCCTCAGCTGCCAATGTCCGTACTAGACCGGCAATCAACACTAGGGAGGCCAACTTTGAGATCAAGACGGGTCTTATAACCATGGTGTAGGCTAATCCCTTCTCTGGGATGGCCAATGAGGACGCCAGTGCACATCTCCAAACTTTCCTGGAGATCTACAACACTTTCACCATCAAGGGAGTCACACAAGATGCCATCCGACTCCGGTTGTTTTCGTTCTCCCTTATCCGGAGAGTGAAGCAGTGGTTCTACGCGAACCGAAGTGCTGTGGATACCTGGGACAAGTGTTCCAATGTGTTCCTCGTGAAGTTTTTCCCGATGGGCCAGACCAACAGCCTTTGTGGAAAGATTTTGAGTTTCCAGCAAGCATCAGATGAGTCGATCCCAGAAGCATGGGAGAGGTTCTAGGAGTACATCCTGGCATGCCCTCACCATGGTATGGATGATTGGCTGCTTATCCAAAATGTTTATAACAGGCTGACTTCGGCGGCCCGTGATCATATTGATGCTGCACGGAAGGTGCTTTCTTCTCGTTAACAGTCAGGAGTGCGACTGATTTAAGTGAGAAGATGGTATCCAACCAAGGGTGGAGCGATGATCATCTCCAGTCCCGGAATCACGGTATGCATACCGTCAAGGAGACGGATATGCTAGCTGCTAAGTTGGACCTCTTGCTGAAGAAGTTCGAGGACAAGGCTGAAGGAGTCCAGGCGGTGGACGCTCGCATGACGTGCGAGACGTGTGGCAACACTGACCACTCGGGGAATAACTACCCCAAGACCAGTGCGGACATCTGCTACATGAACAATAATGGCTACCGTCCGCAAGGAGGTCAAGGGTGGAACCAACAACGCCCGTACTATCAAGGAGGGAAGGCAAAAGAGAAGGAGGATGAACCGTCCAACATTCAGAGCCAAGAGCATGAGGGAATTCCAGCACCAAAGGAATATCTGGATACCACATTGTTGTCGTTCCCTCATCGCAACAGGAAGCCAACCGTGGACGAGAAGTTCGCTCGATTTGTTGAGGTTATCCGAAAGATTCATATCAACGTTCCTTTGATGGAAGCGATGCAAGTACCCACGTACGCTCGCTACCTCAAAGACATCCTCAACAATAAAAGGCCGATGCCTACCACGGAAGTTATCAAACTGACAGAAGAGTGTAGCATTGCTACACTCAACCAGCTTCTTGAGAAGAAGAAGGATCCAAGGTGTCCCACGATCACTTGTTCGATCGGGACACAACAATTCGACCATGCCTTGTGTGACCTTGGAGCTAGCGTCAGCATCATGCCCAAGGAGGTCTTTGATCGGTTGAACTACACCACGCTGGCATCAACGCCAATGCAGCTATAGCTGGCCGACTCGTTGGTCTGCTATCTGGCGGGAATCGTAGAAGACATTTTGGTGAAGATCTGGGGATGCTTTATTCCTGTGGATTTCGTGGTGCTCGACATGGACGTCGCAAGAGGATGCCGCTCATTCTTGGGCAACCATTCCTCAGCACCGCGGATGCCCGCATTAATGTAGGAGGCAAAGAAATCTGACTCCACATTAATGGCAAGGAGGGGAAATTCAACTTTCAGCCAAGGGTGGAGCAATGTTCGATGGTCAAGATCAAGTACAAACCCAATACCAAGAATATTAAGGAGGTCGAAGTCAAGCCCCCGGAGATGGACAGCCTTATCAAGTTCATGAAGGACTTCTTGGAGAAGGAATAACCATCTCCAAGGAGAATCAAGAAAGAAAGGTGGGCGGTGTCATCCCAGCCACCATCGAAGTCCAGGAATCCTTCTACCACACCGGACGAACAAAAGAAAATCAAGAAGGTGTGGCAAGTGAAATCGTCCGCGTCCGCTTCTCCGAGAGCGGGCGATGCACAAGCTTAATTGAGCGGAGAAAGTCCGGCTCGTTGGACTTTAAACGAGGAGCCCTGGCTGACAGGTAAAATTGGTATGCATCCCATATTTAATTTCCAAAAGCATATTTACTTCCCTTAATTTTTATTCTTGCATAATCAAGCATGGCATGTTTACTTTTTCCTCTCATGCATAGAAAAATTAAAAATTTGAAATTAGGATTTTTATATTGAAGAATTCTTGTGCTTATCATGGCAAAACTTTAGCCTTAGATTCCACTCATCAAACATGCACTAGGTTTATTAGAATCATGTGAGCAAGCATTGGATCCTTGGGTGGGGGCCAAACCCCACCACTTTGGTTCAACCGAACCAGCATGGGGTCCAATAATGCTCAAACTTTTAGGTGTAGTGGGTGATGATGTGGAGATAAGGAATCCAAAGTTTGGAGGAGAGTGGAGCACTCCTTGGTTCGGCCAAACCAAGGGTGTCATCCCTGTATAAAGGGAAGGTGGGGAGGTTGCTCTCCTTGCACCAACTTGAGCTACCATAGTATGCCCTCAAGTTCCCCTCTCCTCTCTAGAGTTCATTCAATGTGTTCATCCTAAGTTCACATAAAAATATTTCCCGAATTTTGCTTGCATTTGGAGTTACCTCCGTGTGTTGTCACGCAAGAACGATTTTTGGTGGCAACCAAGCTCCACAAGAACAACTGACTCTCGGACGTCTAATGTAACTTTGTGCTAACACTTAATCCGTCTAGAGTGTTCTTGTGTGTTTGTTATTTTTCAGCTGCAGATGAAAAAAATGTCAAGCGGTTGTTTGGCACTATGCGCAAGGGATCGAGCTTGAGCCATTCAAGCTCAGCTCCGTCTCCCGGTCATGTGCATAGCCCGACAATGTAGGACGATCCGCAAACCGCTCCCTCAAGAGGAGAAGAAAGTAATCATGTTTCCTCTCTCATTTGCGACACTAAGCTCGATTTGAAAGACGAGCGAGAGAGACAGGCGTACGTCCTTCTCAAGGACTGGATATTCGCTCTTACGGGAGCGTATGATCTGGAAATGCTCAGCAAGACAGGTATGGACTCTGAATTTCATCTTGTTTGGCAATCAATAGGATGGAAAAATTTTGCTCATGTGTAGGAAGAAGGTTCACGCCTTCTGACCATCCAATTTCTTTACACTATAAAAGAAATTAGACGTAGTATTTCTTTTCAATTATTCCAGAGGGAATATTACTACACATGGAAAGAATTTAGTCTCTTGCTTGGCTTCTCTCAACAGTGTTCTGTCGAGTGGGAGTCAAAATTGTCAAGTTTTGATAAACATAGTTTCTGGCAAAGTATATCAGGAGAATCCTTTTGTACTAAGCCAAGAACTAATGATATTCATAATCCTACCTTAAGACTGATGCATAAATGGTTAGCATTTACTGTTTTTCCTAGAGAGGATGTTAGACCTATTAGGATAAATGAGTTGATGATCTTACATGCCATGGTGAAAAAGATTAAAATCTCTCTTGTTAAGGCAATGATTAAACAATGGTTGGAACAATTTAGGATGAAGGGGCCTATAGAGTGCACTTCAGTAATTACTCGCATTGCTCGTCATGCTGGAGCTATGGGGAATCTACAAGTCTTGTACATCACCGAGCCCCGTGAATTTATAGATGCGGAGTATTTAGTAAAGGGCCATACTTTGAAGCATGGCCCCTATGGATCCCTTATTTTCCTTTTCCCCGGATATACAAATGAAATTATGCTTCCTAACCCAGAGTATCATTTGTATAAGTTTCAGGCGCTAACCATTGCTCTCTGTCCAAGAGAGATTGCCCGCAGGAGTAGTATATCAGGCAGGATCACAAGGAGCAGGTCCAGAAAAGCTGCTATAGAGGAAGAACCGCAACCGCCTCCGCAACATGTGCCGGAGCCGGGGTGCGTTCCAACTGGGTTCGCATCTGGTTGGGACCAACCTTAGTAATATTATGAGGCGGGAGGATCTTCATGGCAGTCAGCCAACAGTGCGTAATGGGCAGATGGACCTGGCTGGCACCATGAACAAGCCATGGAGTCATCAAGCTCCAGTGGTTTGCCTCCATCGTATGGTGTTCCACGCTCGTTCTAGGCATGAGGTTTTCGTTGCCAAGAATATGCAGAGATCACCGAACAACTGGGAACATTGGACATGAGGACTACAGAGATGCAAGATGAACTTCATCAACTTCATCAGCATGTCTAAGGGACTCAGCAGTGGCAGGACCAGGCCTATCAGTGGCAGCAACAGACCGCTGATCAGCTTCGGGAAATCAACTCCAATCTACAGCAGAACCAGTCTGACATGATGGTATACTTTCGGTCGCAAGGGTTTAATCCCTATCACGGTCCGTAAGTAAAAGGACAAGCTTGAGGGAGGACCCCCACATGAGGTACCCTGTATCCCCTTTGTTTTATTTCTTTCTTTCCATTGCATCTAAAAAGGAAAATCTAAAAAAATCTAAAAATTAAAAATGCAAAAATATAATAATGTAGATATGCTTGGTAGGAATGCTTAATTCCTCATCTTTGGACATGATGAATAGTTGCTTTGTTTTAAATCTCTTCTATGCCTAGTTTACAACTTAGCATTCTCTAAGTTTTGAGTTTGTTGGTTTAGGTATGACACCATGAACTTTAAAACTTGTGGGTAGCAAGTACATGATCTAAGTCTAGGTTGTTGTGAAATATGAGATGGTAAGAATAGAGTAACTATGATCGTGTTCCAAGTGAAACCAAAGTCTGGAGAACTTTATTTTCAAAAATCCAAAATGTTGAGTTCCTCAAATGATGATACATTCCTACCAGAGTCATATGCTGATCATAAATGAATTATCTCCTACATATGCTGCTTGTTATCAGTTTGAGTTTGGTTAAGTAGTTAGACCCATGTTAGAATCTTTTCATGCTTTCATGGTCTAAGTCTTATGCATATCCACCATAAAAAATGCTCTCCCTCTACATTAGAGGTTTAGCCATAAAATATTTCATCCCATTCCATATGCCGACTTCTACTCTGAAAGTTTGCATCCACCAAAATAAAGACTCCAAAATTATTATGGTTCTCTATTCTCATATCCCTGCCAAAAGAGACATGAGCCAAAAAGAGTGCACGCAAAAATATTCTTTCATGATGCTTACAAAAGGAGAAACAATTCTTCTTGAGCATGATGACAAAAAAAAGAGAGAAAGAGTGTGCTCATGGCCATGATCTCCAAATAAAAAAGAGAGGGAGGAGGACCATACAAAAAAAGAGAGAGTCATCCATTTTTTTCTACCATTCATGTTTCCACTAAATAAATATGTACAAGCTTGGTCTTGATTGTATAATTAGTGTTCTACTAGGATCTGCTTTTTGACTTTATATGCCTCATGGTTTTCCCCTACCTTAGCTCCACATAAGCTTAGTAGAAGTAGGAGAAAAGAAGGCACAATGCCTTGGTAAGGAATCTAAACACAATTCAGTGATGCGAGAGTATCATTCGAGGAACTCTCCCTTTTCTTTTTCAAAAACTTTGAAAAACCTTCGGACTGAAGTGGAACAAGGAGTAAGAGAAGTAGCACTCTCATCTACCGTTCTGTTTCTCAACCGCCCAAGATAAAGTGAAGCCAAAGCTCCCATGAGGACTAAGGTAATACGGGTGAGACTACCATTACCAACTTATTCAATTCAAGGTAGAATATTTGGTTGTAGGCGAGAACTAGAACATGGTACCAACTCCTGATCCATCGAGCCTAAGTCTTTTGACTTTGCTCAGGGACGAGCAAAGGATAAGCTTGGGGGAGTTTGTTGACGGTCGTTAAGTAACAACTCCGACCATCACAGACCTCGGAAATAAAAGGGAATCAGCGTCCTTTACCAGCATTTAGGTTTAGAATTAATAAAGTTCCACATGTCCTTGGACTTTAGTTGATTGCAAGAACATTTATCACATTAATGAAGCAAAGACGAGCACGCGTGGCGAAGAAACACAACTCCAACCTATCGGCGATCGCCACGTTGGATTCCCGCGGATCGGAGGGCCCACAAGTTGGGTGAAACCGACTTAGAATGGAACAAAACCACCAGGAACCGCCTTTAGGGCCCACATGTCAGAGGTGGAAGAAAGGCGGTGGTGAATGGCAGTGCTGGGGGTTCGGGCAAACCCTCGTTCGGCCGAACCACCCTTGAGCCCATTGCCACCGACCTTTGACGTGTCACCTCGTGATTGGATGCAAAAGTCGGTTAAGTGGGTATGGCGATTAACAACCGCTATAACAACCGCCATTGGAGGGCTATAAGAAGGTGGAGCTCACTTCACTTCAACACACACCACAAGAAGACGTTCCTACAAGTTCTAACTTAGTATCTAGGCTAGTGGAGTTTAGGAAGTAGTTTAGAGTTCTTTTCGGTTCCTGAGTTGCCTTCGGAATTTGGGTATGTCTTTAGTACTCTTCTTCCTTTGTACGACTTTGAGCTTAATAAAGATTATATCTTTGAGTTCATATGAGTGTGGTTCTTCTTATGCTTTAGTAAATAAGAGTTCCATTATTAGTTTAATTTATAGTCTTGTTGTGTTTAGACGAGTAACTCTATTGCCACGGACACAGTCCAATGAGCAATTAGGATGTAGGTTTGCCTTATCTTGCTCATGAAAGGTAGAGGTATCTATGGTAATATAGACATGGTGCGTAGATTATTTCATAGACATTGGTTATGGCCACTCCACACGGGTGAGAGGTAGGCGGCAGGTGGTGACAGCACTGTCTGTCCATTATATTCCTCCACGTTCGGATTTGGTGTAGGCGAACGATAAGAGATCGCTTCGTGGTGGCAGGTCGAGCCACTGGGCAGCGGTACCCCCAGAGTCCCGGGAGCATAGAACTGGGTTTAGGCATGACTAGAATAATTAATTAAACTATGTACTCTAACTAGAAAAACTATAGGAATCTGACTCTAATTACTACTCTTCACTTAGCACTAGTGTATAATTATTTAGGACTCTTCTATGTATGTCACACTACCTTTATTATATAATTATCTTACCCCTGTCTAGACTTAGGTATCTCATCTATAGCTTATGAATATCCATGGCACCTTAGTATCTCTTCCAGACCACAGTCTTTCTTTGGGATAAAATAAATAACGATACCCTTGGAATACTCCCTAGGTGAAATGCTACAACGGTATATCCGTGCGCTTGCGGATTTATCTGTGAACGTAAGAAATACAAACAGTACTCAATACGAGCAAGCCTCTGAAACTTTGTCAGCTTACGTACCTGCACGGGTAGGCGGGCGATCAAGTTTTTTGGGAGTGCTTCTCTGGCGCAACCGCTCTGCTACCTCTACGTCATGGTTTTCTGCTTCCTCTACATCACCATGTATGGGGAGAACCTCAACACCAAGAACATCAACACCAACATCGTGTCGACGCAAAATATGTTCCGTCAAGTGTGCCAAAAGATGTATTGACGTAGATCCTGCGTGTGGCACATGAAGGCCTGAGAGATCTGCTTAACTCCAATGCAGATCATAAATTTTGATGAGATGCTGACGTGCCAGTTAGTTTGATCCTGCAACTGACAAAATAAAAATATGTTGATGACCAAAGAACCGATCGGCCAATAGGCCGATGTAGCAATACCATCCAAGGTCAACATGGTTTTGATCAATCAGCTATATGTCCGATATAGATTCTGACACATTAATAAATAATAATATAAAGGCAATTGACTGAAGATAATATAATGAAATAATGAACCAATCGACCGATATTGATGTAACGAAGTAAATATCCAATGAACCAATCAGTCGATGTTGATATAGAATATTAGATGTAGGTTTGATGATTAAAACATACATCAGCTGGAAGTCCAATGTAAAGATAACTTATTGGCTACCACTCTGATAAAACATAGCACAAATCTATAAACTTAGCAAGACTTAGATTATCAGCAGTAATATAGAAGATCGAACCCAACTGAGACAATTCTAGGTTACGTCTGATCAAATAAGCTAGATAAGCTGATAGATCTATGCTAACATGATGGATATAAAAAAGCTATCTAAAACAACATTGCGATTGTAGAGATATACTGACTAAGCTAGAAGATCGGACCTAACAAGACAATCCCAACTAAACCGATGCGTCTCTAAACACAATGCAATTAAAGATATAATTGAAATATCGGTAGGCAACGCTTGTACCGACTGGAATAGAATATCGTATGTAATCCGAGAAAATTCTAGCCACGCTGATACAAGCAAAGTTGACGGAACTTACTTCCTCATTGGAGATAGAAACTGATACAGCCCAACTCAAAACTAAGAACTCGTCGAGAGTAAAAGGTGGCGATGCACCGAAAGTAATTGTATTGATCTGTGAAGATAAGTTACAAGACCATGGGTGTACATATTTATACCCACGGGCTGATATGAGTCCTGATCGAACACGACACAAACTTTCCTAAAGATAAAAGGAAAAAAAAACATAAATCCTATCGGATACTAAACAAAACTTCCTAAAGATAAATCATGTTTAATTAATAGATAAATTAAACTGTCATGTCATAGTCTTCATGATTTCTTCTTGAACTCGGTCTCTTCTGGATAAATTTTTCATCGGCTAATTGTGTTCTTTTCTTAACCAAATCCACTAAATAATCTTACCAAATTTTGGCATTAACACATGCCTCCCAATTTTGAAGTACGAGAATTCATGCTTCAAAATTGTCTTCTTTTTGGTCTTGATAACTCCAAAATTGATCTCCTCTATATCTCGCTATCGACTTTCATGAGCTGATACTGTCTGTATCAGATGAGCTAGGCTATCGAACTCTTGAGAGAAAAATCTTTCTTTGATAGGCTTCATAGCTCTTCGAATGCAAGATCTGCTAATTGCTCATCACTTAAGCTCAAACTATAACATCGACTGGGATATTACGAAATCTTTGAATATATTCTAGGGCCAATTCACCTTCTTGCTACTCAACCGATATTAAGTCTGAAAGCTTCATCTCATTGTTTCTAGCAGAGAAATATTTGTGAATCGCTTCTCAAGATTGACCCATTCTCTGACAGTTAAAGACAATGGAAACAATCTAACTTTCAGAGTTTCTTCAGCCGATGCCTCCCCGCATTGCGCTAAGAATCGGTTCATGTGTTCAATTGTGGATACATTATATTGTGCTGAAAATTTGGGAAAGTCTGGAACCTTATATCGGTGTGCTAATGTAACCCTATCAAACCATTCAAGATATGGTTGCCGATACACAAAAGTTTGTTCCTTGGGCTTAAGTCCAAATTGCTCATCTACTAACTTTGCAATTATATCGGCCCAACCATTGTTCCTCTGATGGTATTGTTCTTTTTCATACTGATGCCTTTGAGGCTCTCCTGGCCGATATTGCTTATATGGCTCTTCATGTCAATATTGATATGCTTGCCTCCCGAGCCGATATTGTTGCTGATGATAATGATGTTATTCACCGAGTTGCCTCCTCCCTCCCTCCTGTTGAATCATCGGCATTGGCTTTTCCTAAATTGGCCCTTGCTGCATAATGACGAAATATTGAAGGCAATGTTTTTGAAAATCAACCACGGATTGCTGCACCTTTTGTCACTGTTCCTCCGTCAAATCCTCCATTGTGACCAAGATCTTGGCATCGACTTCCTCTTCATACATGTTGATACAAAATTGAGAGCATCTGTTGAGCGGTTGAGGTGGTGGTAGGACTGCCACATGCACGCGCGTGCCGAGCAAAGCTGAGCTGGCCGACCCATGGCCGTGGCCGTGGCGAGGCGAGGCGAGGCGTGGCGTGCGTGACGAGAGGTCGGGCTGGCTTGCTCCCTCCTTCCTACCGTTTTGTTTTGATGAGCGAAAGAGTAACTGACGGTCACTAATGGAGTCATTACTCCGATAATGGACAAGACAATGAAGGGCCATCAAATGCGGTTAGCTCGAGGCAGAGAAGCTTTTCTTCTTCGGTTCACCTTCCTCTCGCACTGGTTCTCCTCCTCGGGTAGACTCTGTTTTCTGTTCATGCGCAAGCAAGGCTTTCCTCGGTTCTGGGTACCTGCGTGCATGGGTACTCAGTATGAGCAGGCCTCCAGAACTTCATTAGCTTGAGTACCTGCATGGGTAGGCGGCGATCAAGTTTTTGGGGAGCGCTTCTCTGGCTTGACCGCTTTGCTACCTCTGTGTCAAGGTTTTCTGCTTCCTGTGCATCACCATGTCTAGGGAAAACGCCAACACCAACACTGTCTCTGCATCCAAAACATTCTCCGGGTATGTTGTTCTATTCACTTTAGTGTTAAACATGTTACTAGATGATGCTATTTCTGATATTAGCATGTTCATGTTTAGCACTATCACTAGATCATCATTTTATTCACATGTCATGTTTAGTATCTTATTTTTCTAGATTAAAATATATTGAATTATGACTAGATTTCCAATAACATCATCATTCTATCCGCGATACCCATGAGAAAACTAGTCACATTGTGCTCTCCCATTTCGGTGTCATCATCCCCAGCTCTTGGCTCCCACATGGGTGTCTTCTCACGGCCGGTGGTTTGGCGATAGCTGATTAGGGGCGTAGGATCAAGAAGGCCAACTAGAAGGGGTGAATAGACAATTAAAACTTCTTTTGGATAAAACCAGATTTTATATGTAGAACAACACATAAATCAATAAAGTAAACTAAGTGCACAAAAGAAGCTAGCCTATGTTGAGGTTTGCATGTCTAGGGTGATATTAGCACAAACAAACTCTAGTGTGTACACTAGCTCAAAGTAAATATAATAAAGTAAATGAGACAAGAAATTTTTGATTTTTGACTGGAGGTTTAGAAACTTGTCGGTTTCTATTCCCCTTGAGGAGAGCCTCCTTGACCGCTCCTCAAACCAAGCCTCCAAATCTCTTCAACAAGAGATGGGCAAGGTGTGAGCACCCCTTCTTAAACCAATCCTCTGAATCTCTTCTGCAAGTGATGGGCAAGGAGAGAGCTAGTACCGCAAGTGAGCTCTCCCAGGCTCGATCAATAGTGGTTGCTCTTCTTCCACTCTGAAGATTACGAACACCAAGCCACTCACAACCTTAAAATCTCAAGTACTATCATACTAAAATATTTTTAGTACTAAAATCCATATCTTTCATACTAAAATCTCCATCAACTGAATCTGGCCAAGGAGAGCCCTACCGCAACCTTAAAATTTCATTCCATGGTTAATATGTAGGACTAGATCCGTTTTACCCTCTAAATTATTGTGTTAGTCCAATTTATCTCTAGTACTGTCATACTAAAATATTTTGTTTGTTTTTTAAAGTTGGGTTGATTGGATCATGCCATCATAAATTCTTTAGTTTTGAAATATGTCAGTATAATTCATGAAATTTAAGTCATACCATTACAACTTGACAAGTAATCAAGATATGGCCCTGCATACCCTTTGTTGCATTTATCAATTTTTTGACCAAATATCCATGTCTTCTTCTGTCATCCCATTCCCCCTCCCACCTTTCTCCTCTCTTCCATGACATAGAAGTGGATGGCCCTGACGAGCTCTCCCCACTGCCCATGATGTTGGACGGGATGTCTCAGGACGAGTTGTAATGGTTGCTCACGTCCATCGACACCACACTACAGGGTACAGTCAAGAGGCCGGAGGCACTGGGGTTGTTGGCCAACACCGACGACACGGACGGTGGACAACACGATCTGGACCAACTCCATTAGTGTACATGGCTACCAGCACTAGGTGCATGCACCGAGCAATAGTGGCCAGCTCGGACTAGGAGTTGCGGGCTCCAGATCCAATGGGCCCGAATCCGCCATCGTTGATGGAGCTAGAGGGAAACGGAGGTCGCAGCATCCGGATCGGACGGCACGACTCCTCCGCTGTCGGGACCTGTCGCTTGTGCGACCCCGCCACCATCGGAGCTTTGCTGCCCGTCGTAGATGAGCTCCACTGCCATGCCTCGCACTCGAGCTCCACTGCCGTTGACACAACTCCACTGCCATCATGGTTGATCTACAATGCTGGGTTATCAAGTCACTTTGATTCCATCCATATGAAAATGAGAGGGATTAGTGGAGAAGATGAATAGGAGAGAGATGAGAGGGTAAAGATGAGCAGGAGAGAGATGAGGGATAAGTAGTGATATCAAATACTTATGAGATTATAATGGCATAGTTCTAAAGATGTGAATTATAATGATATATTTCAAAACTGAAAAATTTATAATAGCATGAATCCAATTAACCGAGGGTATAGAATATTTTAGGAAAAAGTTTAAATAACCCCCTATAAGTCACTAGTATTTCCAATCTACCCCACACACACACATCCCCACTCGCTCATGCAAAATACTCCTCATAAGCCTATTTTATCTTCCAACTTCCCATCTCTGTGTAGCTTCCATTGATTTCTCATTGCGCTCAATGAGATGGCTGCACGCATGAGAAGCATAAGGGGGTGAAAAGTTATCAACATTTAATTTGCATGCAGCTATGAAAATTGGGGTATATGAGGTGCATGCAGTTAGGTTAATTACTCATGACCAAATGTAATGACCAAATGTAGATGCGTCGGCACTCGGCAGTGAGATTATATACGCTTATCCAAAACGAATGGAGGGAGTAATCAAATATAACAAGTACAAGTCTTTTTATAAGTTGTCTCTAAATTTATGATAAAAATAAAGACAATAAATTAAAAGAAAGAGGATAAGTCACCTCTTATTCAAGGAGTCCTCCACACCATCTCCGAGAATATTATGTTCGAGTAAGCTAATAAAAAATATTAAGACTTATGCATTAAAGATGATACGTGTATTTGTCACCTCGTAATTAAATTAGAAAGCATCATCTTCCCTATAAAACTTGCTCATACTGGTATGCCACGGAACACCGTAGGCTGCCCTACTAACGGGATAAGATCCAAAGCGAACGCTGAATCGTACGTACCCGTCCTGACGGCCCAGATCCAGCTGACGTCATCCTCCATCAACACCGCAAATCCCACCAGCAACGGAACACTAAGAGCTCGTCCGCCGCCGCCGCGGCTGCCTCGGCGACAGGCGCCGCCGTCGTCCGCCGCCATCAAGCGCTCTCTGCGGGACACTTCTAGGACGGCTCCGCGCGCGCGCCGCCCGCCGGAGCTCTTGACCTCCTCGCCGCCGGGCGACCCAGACCTGGCGCGGCTCTTCGTCGGGCTCGCACGCTTTATTCGATCCGTGCGACCGGGCGATCGGAAGTCTCGCTGAGCCTCAGGCAAGTTTCCTTTGGCTTGATTTGTGGAGTCCATGGTGTTGTATGCTACCTGTTCGATCAAATCCCTGACAGGGCCTGGTCCTGGTTGCTGCTGTGCAGGTATTCTCCAGTCATGGAAGACAAGGATGACAGGGCGTCAGCTGAGATTACCACTGACCAAGAGAATCATCTCAAGGACGCCTTAATCCAATTGTTTGCTGCTACTTCTGAACACCAAGAAGGTGAAGGTGCAGAGGGTGTGCAGGATGAAGAGATTGGTGAAGGTGTGGAGGGTGTGCGGGATGAAGAGATTGGAGGTACCAATTCGAAGCCTGACAAACCATATGTTGGCATGGAGTTTCGCGACAAGGACGAGGCAAAGAACTATTATGATGATTACGCGAGAAAATGGGGTTTCATAACAAAGATTTCGAGCTGTAGAAGAAGCCAGATCACAAAACAATACAATAGGTATGAGTTCGCTTGCCACTCTGAGCGAAGCTCAAGGGAATCTGGTGCTAGTGCTGGCAGCAGGTCGAGGAGGTCCAGTAGAGTTCTGAAGACAGGCTGTAAGGCAAGAATGGTGGTTGTGAAGAGGGATGAAAAGTGGGTGGTCACCATAGTAGATCTGGATCACAACCATCCACCTTTGAACCCTTCTGCACTTATGTCCTTAAAGCCCCATCGCCTCATAACAGATGAAGATAATGATCTCTTAGAGTTTCTGCGCACAAACAACATACCCACACAGAGGATCATGTCTGTTCTCTGTGATTTATATGGAAGCATGCAAAACATCCCTCTCACAAGGAAAGATGTGAGCAACCTGAGGGCGACCATGAGGCCAGAGGCCGAGGGTGACTGCACTGATATGGCGGCTACAATCAAATACTTCCAAGAACTGCAAGTAGGTGACCCTTCATTCTTTTACAGTATGGGGTTGGATAGCGAAAACAAAGTTACCAGCCTCTTTTGGGTGGATGGAGTATCAAGGGAAGCATATAGAAAATTTGGTGATTGCGTGGTTTTTAACACAAAATACATCACAACCAAATACGGTCTTCCATTTGCGCCAATTATTGGTGTGAACAACCATGGGCAGACTCTGCTTTTCGGGTGTGTGTTGCTAAAGGCTGAAACTGAGGAGACCTTTGAATGGGTGTTTCAGACTTTTTTGAAGGCCATGGATGGGAAAGCGCCAAAGAGTATCATGACCGATCAAGACGAAGCAATGGAGAATGCTATCGCAAATGTTTTGCCAAACACATCTCATAGGCGTTGCTCATGGTACATCCATAGAAACACTAAGTTCAAGCTTGGTGTGCTGCCGTCTCGGTTGGAAGGGTTTGAAGATGACCTAAGACGTTGCATTGATGAGTCGTTTACTGTTGAAGAGTTTGAAAGAAGATGGGCCACTGTGCTTGACCGGTACAATCTGGCAAGCAACAAGTATATGCAGGACCTCTACGAAATCAGAGAAACATGGGTCCCATGCTATTTCACGGACTGCTTCTTCCCATTCATGAGCATTACCCAACAGAGTGATGTGATGGAAGCATTGTTCAAGGATTTTGTCCACCCTGGGGACTCCATCCAGAACTTCATCATACAATACGAGAAGCTCGCTCAATCTTGTTTCGACAGGGATGATACACAGCTCTATCTTACTGTCAAAACAGATGCAAATTTGTGGTCCAAATTTCCAATGGAGGAGCAGGCATCAAAATTCTACACTCGTGCAATATTTGAGAGGTTTCAGGAGCACCTCAAGAACACAACTATGTACAATGTAGTATGCGAGGCAACCCCTGATTCCTATTTAGTCCAAAATGTGTTTGGTGACCAAAGCCAGAACAGAAGATACCTTGTTTATTCCAAATTGGAGGATGAGACCTTCACCTGTGTTTGCAAGCAGTATGAGAGGGAAGGATTACTCTGTGAGCATATTCTAAAGGTGATGACACATCGGAATGTCAATTTGATACCAGATAAATACTTGTTTCGTAGGTGGACTCTGAAGGGGTCAGACAGTGCTGCTACACGAAGTCATGTACCTTTGAACATGGCCGAAGTGTCCACTAGGAAAATGAGGTATTCGACAATTTGCAAGAAATCAGTGTTTATAGCAAGTGAGGCATGTAGAACGCAGGAAGGGTACGATCTTGCTCTCCGTTCAATCGAAGAACTGGCTAACAAGCTTGCCACTATTAACTTAACCCGACAAGATCCACACCTTCCTCAGCCCAACATTTGCAATAAGAATGGGAAAGGGATCACCATGGGTGAGAGTAACACAATAACTGAGAAAGTGGTTTCAGAAAGCTGTCTAAAAGATCCAACAAAAATCAGGTCTGGGGAGTTTGATAATGATAGCGAGTCAGCAAGAAAGAGAAACAAAGTGATCAAAGCGGTGCAAGATCTCAGAATTCCTTTTCAGGTAGCAAAACTGACAAAATGAAGTCTAGGGTGTCTGTCTATCCTTGATGTCTGATTATGTAAATGTGAAAGTATCCTTGTGCCCCTTTCTCTTAACTCGCGGTCTTCAAGGAAAGATAGATTTGCTGCACATGGGAGAACGCTTCTAGGCTTGTTGACTTTTTTTTTCTTTCTTTTTTTTTTGCTTTTATTTAGCAAATGCCCTGCTGGAGTTAATGTGCTATGCCGTCATTTTGGCACCTTTGTAAATGGTAGTGATCGCGCTCTGTGCCTCCGTATTTGAAATTTTTTTCTTACAGTAGCATAGCATGTCTGCAGTATTGAGGTCTAAGAACTGCATATGGGTGGAGTATGGTCAAAGATTGACTGACACATTTTTTGGAGACTCGAAAGTACCCTTAGTGAAATCTGAATCCATGTTAGCTACCTGTTGGAGAATGGAGATACTTTGGCCTGAGACTCGGCTGAAACTTCTTTGGAACCCACTCCCTAGTATAAGATGTGAAGCATTCTATTATTATGAATTATGAATCTGAACAGAAGACTAAGATGTGTCGAATCTCATATTAGGTTGGTTTATTTAGAGATAAAGAGAGTACGTGACTTCGATAGAAGTCTGACTCAGCAGTTCATTCGTATTTGTACTCGACTTTTTTAATTCTGTGCTACAACTATTATATATAATTTGGATGAAAAATTGTTACAACTTGAATGGAAGTATCTCAACGAACTCAGATGGAAGTTGATCAACAACACTGCAATGGTTTTTCCTTTATTTTACGTGAAGTTGAGATTTTTGAGACTTGGATTTTTTGAGACTTAGACTGCTATTCTTTGGAGGTTGGAATTGTACAATACGGTATCCCGTTTAGAGCCAATTATATTTGTGCATAGAATGCGGGTCTTACCTAGGGGACTCTGGTGTTTCTGCAAGCACTACTACTGGAGATCTATTCTGAAGGAGCAAAGTAGGTTAGAGTTAGAAGATTTCATATCAGCAAGAGAATTCCAGCCAGCTTAGGCAGTTACTAGAGTAGGGAAGAGTGCATTAGGCAGAGCTCGTCACCCGGATGTACGTGATTCGGTTTGACATTTGTTAGTTGGTGTGTGTTATATACTCGAACGGTTTGACATTTGTTAGTTGATGTGACAGTTATATACACGAAGCTTATGCACACGCTATGTTCCCTTAGGAAACAGCTTGGTTTAATCACAGTATGAAACAACCATCACAAGCTAAGAAACTGAACATGCAACTATTATTAACCAGAAGAACAGAAGCAGATTAACCGGTCTTGAGAAACTTATTATCCTAGCTCAAGTACGAACAAGGCATGGAGAAATCCCATAATTACAGTGCTCCACGTCCCAGTCGTTTTCCGGCCCTACAGTTCGGAGTATTACTACACACGCTGAATTTAGTAAGCAGGTCATCCCGTCAAGAGGCCTTGCAGATGAAAAATAGCAAAGATAATAGATTATTTCATCCATAATGGTGCCCCAGCAGACACCATAGCTGATTCAGTGATAGAGCTTGTCCAGATCATCTTTAAATTTGGTCTTTATTTGCTCTCTCTTTAGTTTAAGTGCAGCCGTCACCAGCCCAGACTCTGGAGTCCATGGTTCAGGCAGCAACAAGATCTTTGCTGGTATCTCAAATTTCTCAAGCCTCGCTGCTTTTGCGGCCTGCACAGTTAGAACACATTGCTTTAGACACCATGGGAAATGAGGGTATGTAATTAGCACGAGCATAAAAAGCATATCTAGTACGTCCTACGTCCTCCAGGTTGATAAGACTTGTCATTTTGAACAATGACACGGTCTTAAAAAAAAACCTTTGATCATTATTTTCTGTTATAATATATATAAAATATTAACAAATATATGATTTTATCAAAGTACTTTTTAATACTAATCTATACATATGGTCTCCATATTCCTTAGACAAATATTTTAGATATTGTTTATAGTCAAAGATTTTAAAGTTTAACATCAGCCTTGTCCAAAACGACAAGTATTATCAAGAGTTTGCATTCATGTGGTTAAATTGCAGGCTAAGATCGCCTTAGATTACAAGATATTAATCAGGAAACTGAATGACATCAAAGACGATGGATTGCCTATAGGAATCGTCTAACATCTCCATCGTGATGCTTTTTTAAGTTCTTTGTCATGCAAACATAAACTGCATAGCATTCATGTGCTAGCAGAGTCATGAAATCCTCGGGAGGTCGGTCTCCTTATATTAGTCGCAAGTCATCTAACGCCAGGTTAGTAAAGACATACCCATTTTGTGTCATAAATTCGTGTTAAGCTTTGGCTATAATCAGGATAACACAGGAGAAAGATCAATGTGCTACCAGTTGTTTTCGGTTATGAAGATACTAGAGGCTCCAAATAGACTTTGAAGCATACAATTATGTTCTTCAGCATAATTATATCCTAGCAGTTCTATAAACAAGTCTACTGCAGTGCCATCCATCTTATTTGTTGTAATCACTGACGAGCTTGAAAAATCCATCAGCTTTTGCACTTCACGTATGTCCTTTCATAATTTATATCTTTCAAATGCGATACAGCTATGCAATACCAGCCATACAGAAAATGACATTGCCTAATCCACGAAATAAACCTATTTCAAATTAAGGATGACAAAAGATGGCATACTTGCCAATTGTCGGTCAGTAGGCATGAGCCAAATTTCATTTTTCATAAAATCTAGGCACTTTGCTGGTAGGTGTTCTTTTTGGGGGGTAAGAGAACTGGAGGGAATTTTTAAGGGCTCCCTTGGAAATTGGGAGATTTTCCTGGTTCTTCTAGTAAATGAACTACTCCTATGAAATTCCTCCGTTTTAAAGGAGCCTTGAAATTTTAAAATACTTTTAACAGTACAAACGAAAACAATGGGGATTTATGAATTTCCAAGACAGATAAAAATGGACGATAGATTAGAGTTCAAGTGCAGGAGTTACTGATAATTTGAATTTTGCTCTCAATTTGCTTTCTGAAATAAAGATGGACAATCAGTATACTCAATAGATGCTCAGATAGGGAAAACAGTAGACCGTCAGATTCTAGCAATAGACAAGTGATAGATCAAGCAGGCAACTCTCCAGGAGAAATGCAAGATCATACTGATGTAATGGTATTTAGAAGTGATAAACTCAAGTCTAACCTTTGATAGAGATTGCTGGACCTCCTTAATGGCTTGATCATTGTGGCACAGCTCATCAAAGTTTTCGTAGTTAATCCCAGAATTTTGAGCCCACTTCTCTAAGGCCTGGTGTGCCGGCACTACCAACGCCACACAATAATTATGAAACGGATCAGCATAAACCATTATGTTGTCCACATGATTGCTAGTTGTTAGAGCTGATTCAACCTGCAAAGGCCAGAGAGAACGAGACTGGCTTTAATTATAATACAAAAGAATACCCATAATGGTTATGAACTATTGTAACCAAACCTTGCCAAGAGACACGTATTCTCCATGCTGAAGTTTTACTATATCCTTCTTTCTATCAATGATCTCTAGGCACCCATCAGGATGGAACTGGCCAATATCTCCAGTGTAAAACCAGCGCAATCCCCTCTCATCCACCTGGAGTAATCAGAAACAAAAATGAAGTGAAAATTATTGTACTTTTTTTCTCGAATACGCAAGGAGAGTATCATTGCATTAATAGAAGAAGAAACTAGGTGTCAAAACACACCAAAAGAACAGCAATTAGTACACGAACTCTCGCCACCACACAACAACCCACCGCAAGGGTGGAAACATGACCAAAAGAACTAAAATAAAAAGGCCCTAGCCAGGGTCCATAATTAGGGAAAGCCCCTTAGCCCCTGCCAAACTCCAAAGGTGGGCTCCCTCACTTGCTAACATCAAGGCGGTTGATAATGTTGGAGCTACTCCATTGAAGACACAATCATTCCGAGGTTTCCAAATAGAGCAAGCTCCAAGGATGATCAAGCAGTTCAGACCCTTCCTGATACTTATTTGACCACTAAGGATGTTTGGTAAAGATCCTTTACCTTGTAGACCTCATTTGTTTTTGCCTCATTGTTGAAATAACCTTTTGTTATGCTGTATCCACCAACTACAACCTCTCCTCGGGGCATTGGAGAATCAGAAATTTTATAGCCACCTTCTTCCCATGAAACAAGCTGCATTCATTTGATCAGAAAAAACAGAATTAGAGATATATATACAACATGATAAGAGAACAAACAGAAATATCTCACAATAGAATGAAATGCTTGCTAATAAACCTGTTAGTGAACCAAAACTATTGTGATATGTTAAAATAATTAAACAGACTTTTTGCATGCCACTGGAAATTTAAAATGGGGATGTTGCTCATTCTTAAGGTAACAAATTTATTCTTGTCTATAAGCCATTTTTTTGGGAACATCAAGATGAACATACAACAACTCACACAATCTTTTATTTGGGTTGAAACAAAATAATTAGTATAACTTAAATAAAAGTGCGAGAAGGGGAAGGGGGGAGACTTATGTATTGTTTGATAAAAAATAGATTCTAATCATCCAAAATAGTGTGGCTTCTGAACAATAGGATCAAATAGTAAGGAAAGTATCCCCTCAAAAAAAAATAGTAAGGGAAGTAAACCACACTTGATAAGATAATGACTACAATGAAGTCCTTATCATGGCATGCCAGCTCATGCAGATAGCAATAGGTGTATAATATATGTAGTATGTCGACACTGATAAAGAACTATAATATATATGTACAAATGGTATCTCAGAAGAGAGAATCCATAGGTGTATGGAACTATTTCCCCATTGTTATTTGCAGTTATTTTTTACTGGTGCTAATTAGGTTATTGTCTGTTGTTATATACCCATGGGAATCCCCAGGGTGATCAAGTCTTGTGGGAGACATGGGCTGTTAGCCTTGGTCAGAGAGGGGTGGGGCCGTGAGACAGTAATTTCTCCCTAGACAAGCGTAAACAGATTTTTACCACTATATAAATCCTAAAGCTGCTATGTTCATTTAAACCTCTATATATTCTGTTAAGTATATGCAAATGCATCAGATAAGCTTACTATCCCTAGTAAGTATAAGCAAATAGATCAGAAAAGCTGACTCTCCCTAGTAAGACACAGACCTTGACATAGCAACAAGGAAGGGGTGGACCAACACGGCCCACACTTGTGTCATCCCATTCAGAAAAGGCTGCTCCAGCACAAGTCTCTGTCAATCCATATCCTTGACCTACTGGGACACTGCAGCACAGGTAATTCAAAACTGCATAAGAACCAAAAACAAATGCAGAGACATACAAGCATGTACTCTAGAAAGGTTGTTTGTTTAATATTTCAACTTTCAGCATTTGATTCGCTAAACATGCAGAATAAAAATTTCACTATAAAGTGAATTTTGACAAACTGTTTGAAGTAAAATAAATATAAGTAGCAAGATACCCAAACTTTTTGAGCTTATCCAACAAATGTTTTGTCTTCAGTAAATAAATAAATCCAAAGGTTTAATGAGCATACTACCTGCAAATGTATGCCCCAACAATGCCTAGGACTTGAGTATGGGATTGAACTTGAATTTGCCACGAGGTAAGTTCATTAAATTAAGTAATTTTAGTAACCTCTTAAACATACTTAAGATGTACAATAAGACACAAAAAAGTTGACCCCTTGTATGTTTTTGGAACTCATGTAATTTGAGCCTCATTTTTCGATGAAAGAAACGTAATTCAAGTATCTGAGAAATGACACATCCTCTATGACTGCCAAATAAATTTCTTCAACAAATCACCTAGATAGAAATTTTTCGAAGACTATTTCTTCAATTGACATCTCACTGATTGAAAATGGTTAAATTTAAGATAATCCAGATAGGACAAAAGAAATTACCCGAGACATATATTCATGAATCTTTGTGTGTCACTTGATAGAGGTGCACCACCACAAAGAACAAATCTAATGCGTCCACCAAGCATGGAACGTATTGGTTTAAAAATGAGGGTATCCCATATCATCCTCTCTGGTGCCCAGGATCCAAACCAACTCCCTTCAATAGCTCCAAGATTTCGTTTATAGGCAATGTCGAACAGCTTTTTTGTCAGACCACCCTTCTCACCAACCTGGAAACAGATTTAAATATTAAGTTTTGAGATGAAAAGTACGTTCAAGCCATATTTTGGTGCATGCTCATAGCATTTGACAGTTTAATCCGGCCTGTATGATACATGCCATTCTATGCAATGCACCTATAATATGAAGTCTACAGAAACTCATTATTTCAAACTTATGTTTGCAGCCTGCTTTCATCATCTGTTTATTGGCTTATCACCCAGAACCAAAATTTGAATTTTGAAACTTAATTTTAGAGTTGATTTTGGGGTTTTCTCATTGTAATCTACTTCCCAGCCTTGGCTTTAAACCACTAATGACACATATAAAAATTTTACCCATAAATTATTTTCGGTTGCTTCATTTTTCTACAGCCTATCAGCCATAGCTCAGATTTGTATGCTAGACAAGACATAAAGCATACTGCGGTAAGGTAGGCACTACAACGGCTAGGGTTGGGAAACAAGAGGTGCAGCCCGAGCAGTGCACCAAAAACTGAAGATTGTACGATGCCAAAAAACATTCACGCAATACTACCGCTAGAAATGGCTGGGGCCTGAACTTGACTGCCCATTGATCTATCCAGAACAACAAAATTTTGTTTAAGATATGCCTGGTGCAAGGAACTGAAAAATCTAGGAGTTGCCACCAAATAGTGCATCTATATCTTTAATCTTAATTCTTCAAAAAGACTGCGTTGGGGGTGATGGTGTGTTCTACACCTATCCCCCACCAAGTTTGTGGCCAGGTATAAGTAGTGACAATAAACTTTTTGCAGTATCTCTTGTAAAAGATTCATTCTTTGCATATATGTGTATTTAGGTTTTAGCTGATCCCATATGGCATGTACATCTGTTGAAATATGTGGGCACATTGCTAGTACTCCTTTAAATAAGGTTGTGGTAGTTGGGTATCTGCCACTCACCAACTCTGCACTGCAATTTTTATGAATTGCTCCCTTGATTTCCTTACATTACAATATCCCATATGTTGTTTGTTCTTATTTGACCTTCTAAAAATTAGAATTTGACATGAAAATGTCCAAGATGGGGCAATATATATGTGGCATGTGTGAATACATCAAACATTACTGTAACAAAAAGGAAATTAAGTACATGCCCATATAGATAGCGTTTGATATAAAACAATACTAGGGACCCGTACGATTCAAACCCTTTGTCTTTAGCTTATTCACAGGCTAGTAAATATTTAAACATATATAGTTAATGCATCAAAGGCACTCTAAAGACATGTTAGATGAAGAATTTTAGTTGAATACACGCTGCAGCTGAATGCAAATGGCATATAAAAGATTGCAGAACTATCCAAAGATGGAAAGATAATGGTGCAAACTACTGAGATGGTATATGAGAGAAGAGAATCTTGAACCTTTTTAAACACTGCATCTCTGATGCGGTCTAAAATTGCTGGGACTGAAATCATAAGAGTAGGCTTCAGTGCAGAAACATCTCCTTTTGTCCCCTTCTTTATTTTATTTGATGTATCTGTCATAGTCAGAGCTGAGCCATATCCAATGGCAGCACCAGAAGCTAACATGACAGTCTGGCCAAACAAAACAACAATATGTCATAGAAATATTCACAGTTCTTATTAATGGCATATCTCTGAATTGCAGAAGATGTCACCTCAGCTGCTAGTTCAAAGACATGAGCCAACGGAAGGTATGCCAAATAAACATCCCCTGTGCCAAGTTTTGGTATGATTGTCATGACCGCCGCAGTTGTGGCCACCATGTTTCCATGTGTAATCATTACACCCTATGTCAAAGAAAACCATTAAGCTGGATTAAAAGAGGACACAAGAACTGCAAACTCAAAAGTGGTTGACATTGTGATAAGTGAAAGTAGATAGCGGTGGATCCATAATGGATCGTAATTCAAGTTTGCATGAACAAATATGTGTTGTTCTGGTCATTTTGTCAAAAGAAGATGACTGTTGTCACAAGCATGAAACAGTTAATTCATATATTTTAGCTATAATCTGTTTTTCCTAATCCAAAGAATTTTGAGTTGTTCATGCCAAATTATGTTCTCGTTATGAATTTAAAATTTGACCCTTTTCACATAGCAAAATGCAAATGGTTTCTGAATTTAGAATATATTTCTTTTGCTGAATACTAGGGTCAACCTAGAGATCCAGTGGTTAATTGGTTATAGAGGGTCTTAATTTTACATTGGAACAGTCCATGGATCTCTACATGATGATGCGGGGTGGATGAAGCACTGATGGATTGGTTTGGTTCATCATGTTCCCATCCCTGCTATCCTTCCACAATAAGTGGGTAATTGCACTTGCAAAAATACTAAAAGGAAAAGCCAACTGGGGGATGAGGAAAAGAGAGTATATAGCAGGAATGTGAATTCAATTTGTAGAAAGGATTTATTCTCACCTGTAAAGTGAATGGGCATAACTGCATATTATCATAACTCTCAATGTTGCATTAAATTGTGGAACGCATCAGTTCAAAGGAATTTATGTGAGTACGTTGAGAAAGAGGCCCAAAAGATAATCATAATATTCTGTCAAGTTAATGGGCAAAATCTGTCCACTAGTAAAATATGGTAATAGATTATTGCATTTTTTTCAATGGAACATCTCACCCTTACTACCGGGATCGTAATTCTCTACAACACACATCACTTGCTCTTTTGTTCTTATTTATTTTCATAAAAAGTTAGCTAATTCCATTAAAAAATCAGAATATCTTTGAACACAAGTGTACCTTGGGAAGACCCGTACTTCCACTTGTATACATAATAACTGCAGTATCAGTGCTTGAAGGTAATCTTGCATCTGTATGTGATGCTTTACCCAATTCTTCAACTTTACCAAACGATAATGTTGTCCAGTGCTTCATTTGATTGAGTACCTCAGCCTCAACAGGTTCATCATCCTCAATATAGATAACATGCTTAACACTCTGCAACTTGGAACTGATTGCAGGTAGCTTCTTAAGTTGCTTTGAATCACATATCAGAGTTGAAACCTGTGTCTGAAATTTAACACACACAAAAATGAATTTCCCATGTACAAGTAATGGTTACTGTCATTTAACTCTTATAAAGTGTAATTATCTTCTTATAGAGTATTCTATCACCCTTAGGAAACAACTTGCATGATTATTGCTAGAATATTCATACTGGTAAAGGTTTCTCTCAAGAACAACTAATGAAGATAGTTTAGGCGAGATAGGTAATAAACCGAGAAAACAACGAAAATAGTATCATATCGACAACCTGAACTAGCATATGAGCATCGGCATTACATTTCATCCACCAAACAGTTCGCAAAATCTTAAAAGTTGCTGAGCAAGGATGGATAACATATAGGATGACTCATATACTTCATTAACAGGTGTGTAAAATTGCCCATTATAAACAAAAGAAAAGAAACAGTAAGGAATGTACTAGTTTCCCAAGTGGATAAATTATAAGAATACTACATAAATACTACTGCACAAAAAAGCCACAAATGGGTTGTACCTCATTCAGTGAATGCACCAGTGCATCCTCACCAAGAGATGCATAGATGGTTACAACTGTTAGATTTTGTCGAAAGCATCCCTGCCAAAATACAATCAATTATTGTCATACAGGTTCATAAGTTCTCACAAATGTATACAGAAAGTCACTATTTATTATAATCACCTGGGCAGCAATGATCCACTCAGTTCTTGTATCAGCAAATATTGCAGCACGACTATCTCGTTGGTGACCCAACTTGATGAGACCAGAAGCAAAATTACATGCACGATTAAATGCTTCTGCGTAGGAATCCCATTCATATTCACCTAAATGCAGTTTCTCAAACTTCCTGCCATCAGGTGACTCCACAAATTCTCTATTGATTAGTTTCCTTGTGCCAAGACACCTGTGTCGAGGGTACTTTTTGCTAGCCATCTCAAACAAAGCTGCCATTGTGGTGGCACCCTCCCATGGAACTTCAACTAAAGTGGAAAATCTACTGTTTCGCATGGCAAGTCCTGCCTCACCACCCACATCAGCTTGTACCGCTCTTTTCTTTCCCTTTTTGTTGAATATTGAAGAAAGCATGATAGGAATAACTATAGCAAGTAGAATAGCACCAATAATTCCAGGCAGACCATACTCTTTCACCAGTGGCACGTCACTTGTGGCAATTCTTTGAAGAATTGACATGTTTGAATTATCACCAGTAATTTTTCCCATGATTTTAAGATTTCATCGACTGAAAGATTTCACAAATTTCACTACAAGAAAGTTTAAAGCGTTACTAGCCATCATGTTAGTATGTTGCAAATAGGTAATAATTAATATCTTCTCAATTTTATAAATAATTGCCTTGAATAGAAGAAATTATCATAACTAGATTAGTGTGGCATGGAGAATGCTTCCATACTACAGTAGCATTCTAGTTAACACTAGGCATCATGGCAAAATGAAAAATGGTAGCAACGAACAATATTTAGAAGCATCGATATTGTTCTTCCAACTAACAAAATAAAAAATTATTGTATGGTATAAATAGGCTCAGCTGCATGAGTACAGCATATATTAGGAAGCCTTATTATGCATAGCAAAAAAAATGTACAAGTGCAGTAAAACAGTAAGTACTTGGTAGTTTTAAACTCTTTGAGCAAATAATATATCCAAATTTCCAACAGTTGCTAAATGGTATTGCTCAGCCTCAGAGCACCACACAAATTATATTATGATGACAACAAAATTCCCAAAAAGTCAACTTAAGTTGCTAAGAAGGTACAATAATTGCTCGTGGATCCTGCAGTTGCCTACTTCTACAGCGTGAACGACTCTACATTACAAGCTGACTTGTGGAAGCAACAGCACTATCACAACAGATTAGCAGTCAAGATGATGTGTAAGATTCAGCACGAAGAAACGAAGTTGACTGAAATATTTTGTAAGTGGAGTAAGTAGATTAGCAGGAATCGTATGACAAGTTGTAGAGAAGATAATTCAATAAATATAGCATCCGTCTCTGGTTCGCTCAAAGGGCCAACATCTTATGACAAGGTCCTTCGAAGTTGCAAGCAATTGGAAAGAGACAGGGATTTACATTTGAATAAAAAGGATAACATGGTCTCACCTAAGAAACAAGGAGAAAGTAAACAACCACTTTCTGCATATTAGCAGCAGCGGGAGAGGAATAATTGAGGCTTGAGGGAGAACCATTAGATGGGGACAATGAAGGCTTAAAGTTATAATTATTCCTTACTCTGTATGGCAGCATAGTCTGTGGGATTAAAGGGAATTCTTACACCTACAAGCACAATTCCTTGTCTGTGCGGAAAACGACTTCAAAAATGGCAGCGGCGGATCCGACTTGGGACATGGGGGATTGGGGCCAAACTTTTGGGGGAACAAACAAACTGTTACTTGTATTAAGGTTAAGGCTCTGAAATTAAGAGAAGAGCTTCTTCCAGATCTAGAAGAGAAGCTAGGGTTAACGCAAGCAAATTCGAGGTGGGAGAGAGAGATGAATCAGAAAGAGGATGTGGATGCTCACCAGGCTGCAGCAGGACGACGGCTCTGCTCGCCGGATGGAGATCGGCGCCTCTCCCCTGCTCTGCCGCGAGATGGCGCAAGGAGCGGAGGAGACGAGACGGGAGATTTTCTTTTACACCAAGGGAGGGGGGAATAGTCGACTACGCCACCTTTATGTCAAATGTTCCCTTAAAAAACTCCCAGCGTCATAAAATATAACGAATTTTGATTATATATGATATTTATGATATTAAAATATATCATATTCAATAAATTTATATATTTTGAGACGAAAAAAGTAGCTATATTACACATGAATGATGGTCCATATGTCAGCAGCACTGAAAATAAAAGAAACTCGACTAGGGATAGCAAACTTCTCAAATAACCGACCACCCACTAATTATCACTCCACGCACCGCCATCACTGCTATTTTTTATGAGTCACCATCATTCTTCTTCGTCTTCGCATGCGCAAACGTACCTTCTAGCCATCGACATGTGTCTTCTCCTCCTTCATCGTCGTGCATGCTATTCTCATGATCGTCGTCGAGGCTAGGGGTGTCAGGCTTGCAGGGACTCGGGAAGATAGGCGTCGATCCAGCGAAGAGCAGAAACGTTAGATCCAGGCTCCTCCTTGTTGGATCTAGCGGTTTTTCCCAACTATAAGAGAAAAAAGAAAAGAAAGAGAGCTAGTGCGTGGAGCGATGGCAGAGTCTCTGGACTTAGAGGTGGAGTGACCGGAGTCATCGGACTTAGAAATGGATAGAATAGGGTGATCCAAGTTAGAAAAATATAAAGTTAGTTGTTGTTAAATGAAAAAATGGTTAAAGGATGTCGTTAAATGAAAAGAATGGTTAAAAGATGGTATAATATGAAAACTTATAAGAATACATAGTACGTACAAACGGTAGTTTACTCTTTTTTTCTCTGGTAGTTTACTCTTTTTTTCTCTCTAGCACAATTAAAGAGTTGTCCATTAGCTGATCGTGCTATGCTAAGCCAACAACAGTTTTATCGTCTCAGCATAATATGGTTGGATCGGTCTGCTTAGCTAACTTCGTCCCAAATAAGTGCAGTTGTAATTAATTTAGGACAAAGGTAGCACTAATAATCTCATGAGATATTGACGCATAATAATACGGACTTCTGCTAACACAAACTGATTAAGATCCAGCTAAAAATAAAAAAATAATAACATTAATTTTGCTTAATAATAAAGCATTCGAATGTGGTCACCTTTTCTCACTTCATAATATATTATTACTATCTCTTATCATTATGTATATAACTATATTGGTATTTTCCTTATGAAATTAATTATTTCATATTGTTTTTTTATTTTTTACATATATGTTAATTTGGACTAATATTTTTTTCTCATGATTAAATAGATAACCAATCGTTTCTCCATATTTCTCATATACAATAAATATACAGCATTTTATAATTTGAAAATTATATTATAAATGTATGTAACTTAATGCGTAAGATATGGATTTGACTTTTTCTAAAAATGTCGAAACATAGTAGATAGGTAGTTAAGTGAAAAACCATAAAAAACAATATATTCAAATTGTTTCTTTATTTCATTCCAAACAGGACATTATCTAATCATGCCAACAGAAGGTAAGAAAAAAGGGATGTTGGTCACTAGCCCACACACATCAGGAAAAAGTTGCTCACATCTACGGTATGATATATACTCCTATTAATCAATAATATATTAATATTATTAAATTTGTTTTTCATAATTCGGTGTGAACCTAAAACTTTAACTGTGGGAGGTGTCATCCCGGGGTGCCTCAAAAATCCGGATTGAACCCCAACATAAGTCAAACCGAGTGTCCTCGAGATGTGACCGAGAGCCCGACCCCCCTAGGGGTCGGGCATTTTGGCCTTCCCCCAGTCCGACCTCGGCCCCTTCTCTCGACCCCGACTCGTCGCCCGACCTCAAGCATCCTCGGGAAGAAACTTGGCAGGCACGGAGGAAGAGGGAGGAGACAGCCCGGCAGCATCTGACACCACCTGGCGGCACAGAAGCAGGATCCCAAGGCTGACAAGAGTACAAGATACCCACGATGTATAGGACCTAGCAGACCAACATGTAATTTGTTACGTTGTCAGATATCCTTTGTACCCCACCTTTTGTCTCTCTTAGTCTTAGCTTTTTTGTCCCCCAAGCTCATCTGTTCCTGCCTCCCTTGAGATATAAAAGGGAGGGCAGGGCGAAGGAGCCGGGAGGAGGGAAGAGAAAAAGGAAAGGAGAAGAGGATTCCAGATCCAACTTACATAGTCTCTCACACTTGTAACTCTGTTCATCATACACCCTGTGGAGATTATGGAAATTGGATACCCTCATGGCAAGCTTGTCCGACTAGTAATAGGGATAGGTTACGCCTAATGATTATGTAAACAGGTTATGACTTGGATGTTACGTTGCCGATCAAATAAGGCAACGGCTCATAGTCATAACTTGGTAAGATTGAGGAAACCGACTTAGAATATGATAGGGTTTTCGACTTGTAAGCCCACCCTCCAAGACTATATAAGGAGGGTAAGGGGCGTCCCTCGAGGGATATGAGATATATGAGCAATAGATGTGATATGCGACACACGAAATCAAGAGATCAATACAACACTCGGCGGATCAAATCCCCAAAACAGGAGTAGGGTATTACCTCACGAGAGGGTCTGAACCTGTCTAATCCTTGTTTTTCATCTAACCCATTATGTTTGGCGATCTTGACTGCACCCCCAATTTCTATTGCCGAAACCAAGTTTCGACAGTTGGCGCACCAGGTAGGGGCCCGCGCGTCAAGACTTTCTTCTTCATCTCGCCGGCAAGCGCGATGGGATCTTCATCAGGCATCGACGACTTCACCGTCGATAGATTCGGCAAGCTCTCCCTCCTCGACTCAGATTCGGACCAGTCGGGAGGGGGAATCCGTCCGGCGCCGTTCGGGTTACCAAACGACGCCAAGATCTACTGCAACCTTCTGACTTCCGAGTTGGAATCAATCCACTTGGGCCGAGAAACCCTCTCGGCGCCGTTCGGGTTACCAAACGCCGCTGAGATCACAACAACCTTCTGACCTCCGAGTCGGAATCCATCCACTTGGGAGGACAAACCCTCTTGGCCCCTTTTGGTTACCAAACGCCGCCGAGATTTATTGCAATCTTCTGTCTTCCGAGTTGGAATCGACCCACTCGGGAGAACCATCATCATCAAGCCGCGACCCGGACTGGAACGATCCAGACTCAGGCGATTCGGACTCAAGGAAAGTCGCCGTCATCCTCCAACCGCTCGGATCATGCTCATCCACGGAGCTCGATGAGTACCTCAGCTCTTCAGATTTCGACGATCTCTACGGCATCTCTATGGACGAGGCCAACGACTCCGACTTCGATAAGGATTACGAGCCAAAGTGCTTCGACATTCTCATGGCTGAGGTGGCTGAGACCGACTCAGCCATGGCCCGCAGAATCGCAGAAGAAGAACAAGCTAGGCTTGAGCAGGAGCGCAAGCTGGCGGAGGAGGAGAATAGGCGCAAGGAAGAAGCCGACAGGAGGAAGCGAGACCTGAGGGTGACTGGGCGATCCGCTCTAGAGGCCATACTTCAGACACGAGTCGACAGCACAAACATCTTCCAGACGCCTCAACAAAACGCCGTTGCTGCCCTCACCCTCCTCGACATTGTTATCGAAACGGCACCCGCTACGGTAACACCAATCCTGGACAAGATCAAGACCATCGTCGCGGCTACAGCCAATTGCTCTCCCTCCACCTCAGCACGAAGGCCGACTGAGTCCGTCGCTGAAACACCTGACGGAAGCTGACTTCCGCCGCTACGGTCGAAGGACTACAGGAGGCCCGAGCAAGCCAAGACGGCCACTAGGTCAAGAGACCCCCGCCACGAGACAACACGAAGGCATGAAGAACAATCGGTCGACTCTCGCGAAAAACGACATGGATGACCACCCGTCCACGATCGGATCCGTCGCAACTACAACTCCGACTACCGTAGCAGCCTACAAAGAACCCCGTCGAGTGATCTGCGGGAAGTCCTTGACCGGCGCCATCGAGAGCGTGAGCAGCGCTCCTACGAAGACCGAAGGAGATTGCCCTACTACAACGACAACGGAGTGCCTGCGCTCACTCAGGACCTGCGTCAAGTGAATTGGCCGAGTGGCTTCAAGCCCACTGGAATCGAGAAGTATGACGGAAAGACCGACCCCGAGTCGTGGCTGACCGTGTACACCCTCGCCATCCGCGCAGCCGGAGGAGACAACAAGGCCATGGCCAATTACCTGCCCGTCGCCCTCGTCGACTCAGTCAGGAACTGGCTCACGAGCTTCCCAAGAGGCTCGATTAGCTCATGGAGTGAGCTTCGGGACCACTTCATCGCCAATTTTCAGGGTACTTTTGAAAGACATGGGACCCACTTCGATCTCTACAACGTCATCCAGAAACCAGACGAGCCGCGAAGGACTACATCCGACGCTTCTCGGAAAAGCGCAACAAGATCCCCAACATCACTGACAACATCATAATTGCCGCCTTCCAGAAGGGAGTCCGCGATGAGTTGCTGATCGGAAAGTTTGGGCGTAAGCCACCAAAGACGGTAAAACAAATGTTCGAGACAGCGAACTCCTACGCAAAATCCAATGACGCGATCAAGGCCGCACGACAGGATCGGCACGACAAAAGGGACGACAAGCAATCGGGAGGCAGCCGACATTCTAAGAAGGATAACGGCAACAACAATCATGGCCAAAAAGATCGCAAGCGCTGGCCCGAGGATCTGGTTGCTACAACGTCCAACTCCCAACGTCGTCCCCGGGTTGCAGCCTACGACACGATCATGAACGCCCAGTGCACGCATCATCCACATCACAAGCATGCGGCCAAGGATTGCTTCATCTACAAGCAGTTCGCCGAACAATACGTGGCACAACTAAACAAGAAGCCGATTGATGAAACCGGTCCATCGGGAACCAAGAAGAGCAACCGGACTGGCAACTCAGAGTCTTTTCAAGACCCCGTGGGTGAGCTGAATCATATTTTCGAGGGGGGGGGCAGGCTTATGAGTCCAAGAGGAAGCAAAAGCTGACTGATCGTGAGGTCAACGCGGCACAACCTGAAGTCCCGCAATATCTATGATGGTCGAAGGTGGCTATCACGTTCAACCGCTCAGATCACCCTAATCGAGTGGTTCACCCGGGGCGGTATCCCCTGGTACTAGACCCGGTGGTCCGAAACATAAAGCTCAAGCGCGTCCTCATTGAGGGGGGCAGCGCCCTCAACATTCTGTTCGCCAAGACCCTGGACGAGATGTAGATCCCAAGATCCGAGTTGAAGTCGAGTTCAGCCCCCTTCCACGGAGTTATCCCGGGGTTGTCATCTACGCCATTCGGGCACATCGCCCTTCCAGTCACCTTCGGAGTTCGGGAGAACTTCCGAACGAAGAACATCACCTTTGAGGTGGCCGACTTCGAAACGGCCTACCACGCAATCATCGGGAGACCTGCGCTCGCCAAGTTCATGGCGATACCACACTACACCTACCTCTCGCATGAAGATGCCCGCCCCAACGACGTCATCACCCTGCGCAGCGACGTCAAACAAGCCTTCACCTGCGACAAAGAAAGGCGTGATATGGCCCAATCTCGTGAGAGATCACGTGGCCAGGAAGAAATCCGACTGGCTGCATCAACATCTGAAGAGGGTGAAATCCCCACGAAGAAGATAGCCAAGTCAGGACAAGGCAACACCAAAACGAAGAAAATCTCCCTTGATCCATCGGATCCTTCCAAAATCGCTGTAATCGGCACCGAGCTAGATCCTAAATAGGAAAGCACGCTCGTCACCTTCCTCCAAAATAATAAATATGTTTTTATAAATATGTTTTTGCTTGGAAACCGTCTGATATGCCGGGTATTCCTAGGGAGGCGATCGAGCACTCTTTACACATCAAAGATGACGCAAAACCCATTAAGCAACGATTACGCCGTTTTGTTCAGGATCGAAAAGATGCTATCAAAGAAAAACTTACAAAACTCTTAGCCGTCGGGTTCATCAAAGAGGTTTACCATCCCGACTGGCTGGCTAACCCGGTCTTGGTCAGGAAGAAGACAGGGCAATGACGCATGTGCGTCGACTACACCGATCTCAACAAAGCATGCCCTAAAGATCCATTCGGATTGCCTCGCATCGACCAAGTTGTAGATTCAACAGCCGGCTGCCAGCTCCTGAGTTTTCTAGACTATTACTCGGGCTACCACCAGATCAGCTTGAAGGAATCCGACTGCCTGAAAACATCATTCATCACGCCGTTTGGAGCTTACTGCTACATCACGATGCCCTTCGGTCTGAAGAATGCCGGAGCCACGTACCAGCGCATGATCCAGAGATGCTTTCAGACGCAGATCAGGAAAAACGTGGAAGCTTATGTCGACGATGTCGTCATCAAGACCAAGCAGAAGGAAGACCTGATTGCCGACTTAGAAGAAACCTTCGCAAACATTCGGGCCTTCAGAATGAAGTTGAACCTGGAGAAATGCACATTCGGCGTGCCATCAGGCAAACTGCTCGGCTTCATGGTGTCCCATCGCTACGTCGAAGCTAACCCAGAGAAAAATCAACTCTATTTTGAATATGAAGCCCCCAAGTAACCAGAAAGATGTCCAGAAGCTCACTGGCTGCATGGCGGCGCTAAGCCGATTCATCTCCCGACTCGACGAACGAGGCATGCCTTTTTTCAGGTTACTGAAGAAAACCAATCACTTCCAATGGACCACGGAAGCCCACAAAGTCTTTGAAGAATTCAAAGAGTTTCTCACGACACCGCCCGTCCTAGTCTCACCTCAGCCTCAGGAACCCCTGTTGTTGTACGTCTCAGCGACTCACCAGGTGGTCAGCACAGTTCTTGTCGTTGAGCGTGAGTAAGAAGGACGAGTCCAGAAGATTCAAAGGCCAATCTACTTTGTTAGCGAAGTGCCGGCAGGAGCCAAAATTCGCTACCCCCAGGTACAAAAATTATTGTATGGTGTTCTGATAACCGCAAGGAAATTGGCGCACTATTTTCAGGGTCACTCGGTCACCGTCGTCACTTCCTTTTCACTTGGCGATGTCATCCATAACCGGGAGGCGACTGGACGCATCGCAAAGTGGGCTCTGGAACTGATGCCGCTGGACTTAACTTTCAAGGCGAGGACGTCTATAAAGTCACAAGCTCTGGCGGATTTCCTGGCCGAGTGGACCGAACAACAAGAAGATGTACCTAGGGAAGACCTACAATACTGGACCATGCACTTTGACGGGTCCAAGAGGATCACTGGCTTGGGAGCGAGAGTCGTGCTGATCTCCCCGACTGGAGAAAGGCTGCGATATGTTCTTCATATTCATTTCCCCGCCTCACACAACGTCGCCGAGTACGAAGCCCTGCTACATGGCCTACGACTTGTTGTTTCACTCGGGATAGGACGGTTGGTTTTGAGAGGAGATTCCCAGCTGGTTGTCAACCAAGTGATGAAAGACTAGTCCTGTTTAAATGACATCATGGAAGCCTATCGACAAGAAGTTCGCAAACTTGAGGACAAGTTCGACGGACTGGAACTATCCCACGTCCTGAGACAGAACAATGAGGCAGCAGACGAGCTGGCGCAGTTTGGGTCCAAGCGAGAAGCAGCCCCGACTGACGTCTTCGTAGAACACCTTTACAAGCCGATTGTCGTTGCCAAATCAACTCCTAATGATGAAGCTACAAACCAGGTTGCCATGGTTGACGCCGACTGGAGAACTCCACTCATCAAGTTTTAACTCAGCAAGAGCTGCCGGAAGACCGGGATGAAGCCGAACGCATCCGGCGTCGCTGTCAGGGTGACGTCATGGTTGATCTGCACTATACAAGAGAAGCCCCTCTGGAGTCCTAATGAGATGCGTCACGCTCAAAGAAGGACGACGGCTATTACAAGACATCCACTCGGGTGTATGCGGCAGTCACGCCGCAGCACGCACCTTAGTGGGCAAAGCTTATAGACAAGACTTCTTCTAGCTCACGGCGGTCTCCGACGCCGACAAGGTGGTTCGCACGTGCAAAGGTTGCCAGTTCTTTGCTTGGCAAAGCCATGTTCCATCCCAAGAGCTACAACGATTCCATTATCATGGCCGTTCTCGGTTTGGGGCCTAGATATGGTCGGTCCTTTCAAAAATGCTCCAGGAGGATTCACACATCTGTTCGTCGCGATCGACAAGTTTTCCAAGTGGATCGAGGCTAAGCCGGTTGCTAGATCACCGCTGATAAGGCACGAGACTTCATCCTCAACATCATGCACCGGTTTGGTGTCCCAAACAGAATTATAACCGACAATGGGACTCAATTCACTCGAGGCGTTTTCAAGGAATTCTGTGAAGATTTCGGCATCAAAATCTGCTACGCATCAGTTGTGCACCCCAAAAGCAATGGACAGGTTGAGCGTGCCAATGGCATGGTTCTTCAAGGCATCAAGGCCCGAGTGTTTGACAGGCTCAAACCTTACGCCGGCAGATGGGTTCAAGAATTACCTTTGGTCCTATGGTCACTGCGGACTACGCCTAGTCGGGCTACCGGCCAAACTCCTTTCTTCATGGTTTATAGGGCAGAAGCCATGTTGCCGAATGAAATGGAGTATGAATCTCTTCGAGTCCGCAGTTTCAACGACGAGCGCTATGATCAAGACCGAGTGGATGACCTGACCCGACTGGAAGAGGCCCGCGAGGCAGCCTTGATCCAGTCGGCAAAATATCTTCAAGGACTTAGACGATACCATAGTCGCAATGTTCGGGCGCGAGCCTTCATTGTCGGCGATTTGGTTCTACGCAAGATTCAAACCACCAAAGACCGTCACAAATTATCTCCACTATGGGAAGGACCATACATAATCGCTGAGGTGACTCGGCCAGGAGCATATCAATTAAAGCGTGAAGATGGATCCATGGTGGAGAACTCCTGAAATATCGAACATCTTCAACGATACTATGCTTAAATTGCTTTAAGTTTTATGTTATTTTTGACTGCCAACCTCAAGCAAAATGACTTCTTGGGTTGACAGTCGGGGGCTATACATGTGTCAATAAAGCATGGTTTTCTTCGACAACTTGTGTATATTTGGTTTATCATTGTTTAGTGTTTTGATTCGAGTTCAATAAATAAGGACTAAGAATTTTTTGATGACCTAATCAAGCTTAGACTTGGTGACAGTCGGACGAAAATTACTTAAGAGATTTTCTATGAAGGCTCGGGTCAAGGCATTAACATAAATAAGCTAGATATCTACAAGTTCATATCAGAGGTTACAAGCAACATTCACAAAGTTATTAAGATCGAAAGTTATCAACTACATTAGCAGCTACTTTTTTGGCCGACTCCTGTGCTTCACTGATCAACTCTAAGGCTTGCTCATCTGAAGTGTTGTCGGCGAAGCCTTCCCCGACTGAGTTAACGTCTATCCGAGGATAGAGTGACTTAGCCTGCGCAAGAGCGAGGCCTGCTCCCATGGTGGCCGCTTCTGAGATATTAGCTATGTACTTTTCCGGGGCCCTCCTGAGCTTGTCAAAAACTTCGACGGCATCCAGTGAGCTTGTCCCGAACCCATGCTGAAACAGCGACAAGAGGATCGGTGTGGCCGCATTAGCAATATCGTCCCTTACGCCTTCGGCTCTTCGGACCTTTTCGACGAAGACATCGAATTGCGCTCGGGTCTTGACTTTATAAGCTGCAAGAGACATATGATTACACAGACACTCGAAGATGAAGCAAAATGAAGAATGCTATCTTAAAAGAATTTACCTTCGAACTCAAATTCCAACTCAGCTTTATTAGCATTAGCTTCTTCCAGCTGGGTCTGGAGTATGTGGACTTCTGACGAGTTCTTTGCAACAAGAAAATTTGCTGACGTCAGGATCGAGACAGATTACAAATAGAGGCATAAAGAGACCGAGATGATTAAACTTACTCCCGACTGAACCCCGGAGGTCAAGGTTCTCTTCTCGGAGCGCGGCAATCTCTCTCCGCAAGGCAGCTTCTCTTGATGCAGCCTCTTCTTGAGTGGCCTTGAGCTCCTGCTGGATGTTCTCCAGGGAATATTTAGGTGGGGGACCAGCTTCTCGAGGGCATCAGACTTGGCTATTGATTGGCAATATACTCTCTGCACGCGAGTTCAGAGTTAGTCGACTTAAAGAAATCGCGAGGTTACGACAGAGAAGAGCGATGCTTACATTTAGCAGCCGGGTAGCTTCATTAAGGCTGTCCACAAGCATATCTCTTTCTTCATTCTCTTTCTGCTTATTCAAGATGATGCCCTGCTTCAAGCCCTCGGAGTCGTGCCACTCTATTTTAATCGGAGGGATCAAGGTCTCCGAAGATCGCAGCCTGGGGATCTCCTCTTCTTTGGCTGATCGATTTGAAGAAGACAAGTGAAGACAAAGGAAAGACAGATTGAAGACTAAAAGTCAAAAGACTGCTTTGGAGCTTACCAGCATCGGTGGCCGAGTCCTCGACTGGTACCTCCCGGCTGCCTTTTTCTTCTTGGTTCACACCCGGCGAGCGGCGGTCGGGATCTCTTCTTCGCCGACTAGTTTCCAGCGGGGTTTCTGGCGTCGGGGGACTCCTCCATCAAGGTATCTTCACTGGGAGGTGGGAGCTTCTCACTCGGAGCGCTCTCACTCGGGAGAGGGCCCTGAGATTCTTGTTCTGCGAGTTTTGTCTCTTCAGCCGCTGTAGATGGCTTTGAGGCCTCACTCTGCCCGGTGGGATCTATGTTCTGAGGCTTCCTGCAAGAAAAAAGATGGGAACAATCGGAACAAAGGCAGAAAGATTTTCAACAAGGATATGATTTAAATTATGAGACATACCTGGCTGATCGGCGAATTTTAGGTGCGGATTTGGTGGACGGCCTCGGAGGGGTTACTTCAGTTTGAGGAGCTGAAACATCATCGTCTGAGTCATCAATCACCAGCCTCCTTTTGCTCGCTTGCTTGCTGATATTCTCATCAGCAGCAGCCCTTTTGTCGACAGGATCACTCCTGATCTTGACGCCGCCGGCTGGCTTCTTGACAGACTGAGCTGGCGCATCGTCATAATGCACCTTGTACGGCTTAGAGATGATGAAGGCATTCGCCTGCAAGGAGGATTTTTTATACACTAAGAGATGCAATATTAAGATTGAAAGAGATTAAAGAAGTTGAGTCAGCTTACCGGGGGAGGTGGACGGTACAAGTTGTATGGGAGAACCGACAGCATGTGGCTGTGCTCAACCGCGATCCCAGAAGAAAAGATTTTGTACATGCGAGTCTTCAGGGTCTCGTAGCTCAAGGAATCACGGTCCTCTCGATTGGGGTCCCTTTCACCCTCATACTCGAATGCAGGCTTGGATCTGTCTTTAATAGGCGCCAGTCGGTTCTTGATGAAGTGCCGAGTGATTTGTTCTCCCTGAAGGCCCTTTTTCTTCATTTTAAGGATATTGGCCAAGAGCTTGTTGGCCTCATCCCAATCTTGAGCTACCGGCACAGTGCTCCAGTTAGGCCTTGGAACTGGTGGAAGGCCAACAAAGTTGGGTAAACTGGGTTCAAGATTGGAGATGTAGAACCAGTTCGCATGCCAGCCTTTGTTGGAAGATTTCAAGGGGAGAGAGAAATAATTTCTGCGGAGAGTTTCTCGGAGTTGAAAGCCGGCCCCACCTACGACGCAGGGCTCATCCTTGTTTGGATGTGGCTTAAGATAAAACATGCGGCGGAAAAGGTTGAAGTGGCGAAGGATGCCGAGGAAGGCTTCACAGACGTGAATAAAGATTGCGATATGAAGAATGGAGTTGGGATTCAAGTGATAGATTTGAAGACCGTAATACTCAAGGAGGCCTAGAAAGAACTCAGAGGTGGGAAGGCCGAAGCTACAGTAGAAGAAAGAGGTGAAAATGACGATCTCACCGGTGTTTGGAGTGGGGAACTCTTCACCGGCCGCTGGACGCCAACCAATGATCTCTTTGGCCGGAAGAACTCCGTTCTTCACCATCTCCCGGAGAGTCGATTCTTTAACGTCAGAGGTCGCCCATTGTTTGAAGGGGATTTCTTTCTCTCCCGCCATGGATGCGATTTGGGGGAAAACAGATTTGGCACAGGAGATGGGGATTCGTCAAGGGAATCTTGGAGGCTGGATGCAGAAGATAGCTTGTGATGGAACAAGAGTTCCTAGATGGATGGATTTGGGCGCGCGAGTTTAGGGTTCTCCGCGGAGAGCTTGTGAACAGTGATGCGAAAGAGAAAATTTTGGGAAGACGAAGTGGCGGGGATGACCTCGAGGCTTCGTAAAAAGACTTTGAGGGTTTTTGCTAAGTCATCTCGCGATTGGGCCGAGCCCATGAGAGACTTGCGGCCCAGCTAAAGTGTGGCCTGATGCGTGTCCTTAGGGACTTAAGTGGATGAACTTAAGCAGATTTGCCCTGGCAATATGCACGTGTCACATAGCCCAATACCTTTAAAATCCTTTCATGCCGCGTTTTGCGCAACTTCATGAGAGGTTGGCACGATGCAATTTGAAAGGTGACAAATAGTTAAGCTTTTTATGGCTGTCCTGATGACAGGGATTGTTTGGTTTTTAAGCATTTGATTTAATGATTATATCAATGCTATTTTTCCACCTTGGTGAAGATCTTTTTAGATTAAGACTGGTACTATGGCAGAAGCTATTTAATATTTTGGTCGTATTTTTCAGATGACTGAAATATTTGTTTACCCATGAGGGGCGATTAAATTATTTGTTCCGAGATGACTCGGGCAAATTAACTCGGATAAGCATGAGCTTGCCAAGTGTTTTTTTTACCCACGAGGGTCGATTGAGCTATTTATTCCGAGATGACTCGGGTAGATCAGCTCGGGTAAGCATGAGCTTGTCGAGTGAATTGACTTTTTACCCATGAGGGCTAATTAAATTATTTGTTCCGAGACGACTCGGGCAAATTTACTCGGATAAGCATGAGCTTGCCGAGTGATGTGTTATATGATTTTTTATGTTTGCTTTAGCTTGAGCTAAGCATTTATATGAGTATGATTTTTTTATAGTTCTTGACTATATGCTTAGTCTGTTTTTGACTAACCACATAGTCGGGGGCTACACCTAATTAGGTGCATCTAGATATTTATTTTTGAGAATTTTTTGAGATATTTTCTAGCCCTTCACAGTCTTTTTATCAGATGATAAAGCACTCGGGAAATTCAGGCAGAAATGATGGAACCACTTGGCAGCAGAAGCACTCAGCCAAAGAGTCACTCGGCTGTGTGTTGTTCTGGTTCGAGGCAAAGTTATCTCATCGACTGCGAAGGTCTCGGGGGCTACTGTGGAGATTATGGCAATCGGATACCCTCATGGCAAGCTTGTCCGACTAGTAATAGGGATAGGTTACGCCTAATGATTATATAAACAGGTTATGACTTGGGTGTTACGTTGCCGATCAGATAAGGCAACAACTCGTAGTCATAACTTGGTAAGATTGAGGAAATCGACTTAGAATATGATAGGGTTTTCGACTTGTAAGCACACCCTCCAAGACTATATAAGGAGTGTAAGGGGCGTCCCTCGAGGGATATGAGATATATGAGCAACAGATGTGATATGCGACACACGAAATCAAGAGATCAATACAACACTCGGCGGATCGAATCCCCGAAATAGGAGTAGGGTATTACCTCATGAGAGGGCCTGAACCTGTCTAATCCTTGTTTTCCATCTAACCCATTGTGTTTGGCGATCTTGACTGCACCCCCAATTTCTATTGCCGAAACCAAGTTTCGACACACCCCAACAAAGAACACTGGACTAGGCCTATTATCCTTTGGGAGGGTTGAACCAGTATAATTCCTGGTGTCTTGTTCTTGGCTCGTCTTAGGACTCGAGTCGACCATTAGATCCGTCGAAGGGAAGCTTCACTACCACCCTCTCTTTCACCTCCTTGGGGATCCTCCTTGGAGGACTGCTAACCCATATCCATCGACAGTTGGCGCGCCAGGTAGGGGAGCACTGTTCTTCGTCTGGAGCGATCCGATGGAGATCTATCTTTTTCATCGAAGTCTTTGAACATATACGTTTTCTTTCTCTTCTCTTTCAATTTCCGAAAAGCATATTCCTTGCATGTTCCTGCATTCTCTATCTTAATTCTGCTCACTCGCCGAGCCGGCAACACGCCCTTGACAACTCCCGTGCATTGCTTATGGCCAACCCTGAGCTACGCGGCCCCGACCTACCCTGGTCGGGGTTCTTCGGTAGGTTGCTTGTCGAGCTTGCCTTTGCCGCTCGGGGGCTCAGTGATGTTTCTCGATTGACAAGTAACGACCAAACAATTCAATAACTTCTGCGCAAGTGCTCATGACCAGCTCTGAGTTTCGCAGCCACGACCCATGCGCTCCAGGCTCTCAGGACAGAATGTTATCGATTGAGTCAGTGACTACTTGCCAATACGTCTTCTTTCCTGAGTAACAGAGAAATACGGCTTTGCTTCAATCCCATCCCCCTCCGGTCAGAGTCGGTTTTTCCCTCCCGGAGTCAAACTTGGGTTGAAGTTGAAATGCGAGAATGGCCCATCGTATGATCAAACTACTCGGGAAATTTGGTCTTCCGAGGCCCTTCACTTCGCTAGCTCGTAAAATGAACGACAGTTACGCTAAAGGGTGATTCGAAACCTGTTGAAGTCCGATTAGAGAATCCTCCCGGCTATTCCAGGCCAAGATCGTTTTCTAAGGCCTAAATGTCGAGAATAATACGAGAATGCGAAGTTGAACCTATGCATGCCCAAGTACAACACCCTTCGGCACAGCAATGCGAAAGGATAGGGCATGAGACCCTGACATTAACATAAAAAATATTATGTCTTTCCTACTCAGGGCTATTACAGCAAAGAGAAATCAAAATTCTATGAGGTCAACGACCCGGTCGACAGTCTCGTCAAATTCGGCGACGATGGCCTCATGCCCCCCGGATTTGAGGCCTTCCGGCCACCCCAGGCCGATGTCGGCGACCAACACCTCTAGGAACCGATGGCTGAGGATGCCGAGGGCCACTCCCACCGCGGCCTTCGCAGCGTCCTTTACAAAGACATCGAGGCAAGAAGGACCATCCCGTAGGTGGTTGAGGAACTCATCGCGGGTTTCCTTGGCGGGCAAAAGGTCGTTGTCGGCCCAGTTCAGAATGGCAAGAGCGCCATTTGAACCTTAGCCAACCGAGCTTCAGCCACCTCCAGGAGTCCCTTGATGTGACCAATCTGCTAGCGGGAAATCTCCACACGCTCTATGCGGAGACAAGGCCGAGAGGTGAAAATCGAGGTGAGGAAGGAAACCATGAGTTGGGGATGAATGCAGGAATTAACGCTTACTTTTTTGCGGAAGCCTTGGCATCCTTCAGCTCTTTGGCCAGCTTGGCCATTGCGCTCTCCGTGGCGGAAAGCTCCTCCCCTACCTTGGCCAACGACGCCTCCACCTCAGCCTTGGCAGCCTCTACCTCAGCTTTGGCCTGCTCGGCCACGGCTCGAGCAGATTCGGCCTCGGCCTTGGCCACCTCGGCCTCGGCCTTAGCAGACTCAGCCTCGGCCTTGGCTAGAGCCAACCCCTCCATCTCGGCCTTGGCTAGAGCCAACCCCTGCATCTCGGCCCAAGCCTTCCCGAGGTGCGCCTCCAAGGTGCCTTGGGAGTCCTTGGCCGCCTGCCGGGCGTCCTCGGAAAGCTTGAGGGCCTCCCGAGCTTTGTTCCGCTCAGCTCGGAGGATCTCGGCCTGCTCGAGGGCGTCCTGAGCCCCTGCAAACATTTACATAACCATTTGAGGATGGGAGGAGGAAGAAGAGGGGCAAAGGTAAGCGAACTTACGACGACAAGCCTCCGCAAGCCTCTCCTCCAACGCCCGCTCGTCCTCCGATGGCCCGGACGGACGAGCACGCCTCTGGAATGATAGAAAGTCAGACAAGAGTCATGCGAAGAAGGCAAAAGATCCAAGCCTTACCATGAGCAAGCCCCGGATGCTGGAGAAATGGTGGTCAAGCTTCGAGAGGTCATTGGCTTGGGACTCGGAGCCTTCCCCGACTTCCAGCTCGCCCCCGGTGGCCCCGGCGTCGATGACCTCGATGGTACTTGTCCTCTCGAACCGGCGTCATGGAGCTCCTCGATGTCGGTCGTGGGCAGAGCGACAGGGCCCTCGACGGGCAGCTCGATGACGATCTCGTCATCGACGATGTTGCCGAACCGGCCCCAACTGATGCCGGAGGAGTTCTCACCACCCCCAGCTAACCGGCTATAGCCTCAACGGCCGACTTGGCGGCAAGCGCGGTTACTCCGACAACAGCCTCCTCCACCCAACCATCAACCTCGGCCTCCGTGGCCGCTGTCGCCGCTCGCCCGGCCTCGACAGAAGCCTTGGCCACCTGCTCAGCATCGGCGGATGCCTTGGCCGCCTGTTCAGCCTCGACGGGCGCCCCAGTCGCCCGCGTGGCCTCAGCGGCAGTCTTGGCTGTCAGCGCGGCCACATTCTCGGTCACCTCCTCTTCAGACCAGCCGGCGGTCTCTACCGACGGGTGCTCCTCCTTCTCCAGGTCGGTCACAACCGCCGCCACCCCCGAGCCCACGGTCGGTGGGGAAGGGTTGGTTGCCTTTGCGGCGACTGGCTCAACGACCCCGGTCGCCCCCAAAGTCGCCTCGGTGCGGGGCCCGGCATTCCCGTCGGGCCTGATCGAGAAGGAAACTTTCAACACAAAAGGAAGGTGAGCAACTTCACTCAGGTTCAAGGATTACACTTATGCCTTGATCCTAAAGCTGATCTGTTTCGCCGTCTTCTTTGGCGGCGGCGTGGGCTTCGCCCTCGACACGTTCGAGTCAGATGAGTCATTGTACATCTCCTCGGAGGAGGACTCAAGCACCAACTTCCGCTTGGTGCCTCTCGGCGCTGCAGCGCCAGACTCCTCATGTCGTTCTTGGAGACTCAGATCCTTTCCCCTCCCCTCTCCTCAGGCCTTACTAAAGGCCTCCGGACCCTCGGCATGTCGACCGAGCGGGCTCCGGGAATCGGGGCCAGGGGCACTATGCCTCCCGACCCTGTCAGTTTCGACCCCTGGCAGGTGAGACATCGAGCAAAACAAAAACTTTCAAAAACAAAGAAAGGGGTCGATCTTACCGCCGGAGGAGGGTTGTCCGTCGAGAAAGGCTCCAGGCCCCCTTCACCAGAACCTGTCGTGCCTTGGAAGAAGACCGACAGGCGGTGCCTTGGAAGAAGACCGATAGAACCGTCGCCGGATTAATGAACTATGACACTAAAACCTGACTTGGCTAGTTGTTAGGCTTGTGAAAAGATTTGTGAAAATTGGCTTTATGCAAAAGAGCACCAGTCATTCCTTGAATAAACCTATCATATGCATCATTTTCGTGTTGGCTTGCTGAGTACGGTTGGTACTCACCCTTGCTATACGCACAAACCTTCAGATATTGGGAATGAAGAATCGGAGGATCCATATGCCTACTACCAGAAAGGCGAAGAAGCTGATGGCGCTTACTAGGTCTTAGTCTCCGGTCGTTGCCTGTGGCAACCGACATGCCGCTGCCTTTATTCCGCTGCCTTATCTAATTTCTACTTTTGGGTTGTATCCGGACCATGAGGTCCTATGTGATAGACATTGCCTCCGGGCTTACTATTGTAATAATTTCGTTGTAAGACTATTCGTGCATGTGCACCTGGTTATACAGTACTGTATTTCGTGGGTACCAAACTACTCGATCCAGGGAAATGGTACTAAGAACACGAAAGATTCCCGTTCCAAAAACGGGGGTCCACAGAGCTAGTATCAGAGCCATGCGACCGTAGATAAGACCAACTGGCGCCCTACCCCTGATTAGTTGGCTAAAGGGAAGTATCCCTACGTAGGATCAACTCGCAAACTATTATTTTTGAAAAGACAAACATACTTTTTCCTATACCTTTATCTCTCTTTCTTACCCAAATGGTTTTGATGTTATCTCTCTCTCCCTCTAACCCTAAGTTGCTTTCAAAAACAGATGTCGGACCATGTCGGAGTTTGGAAAATCACCATCCCACGGGATGAGGGATTCGTGGCACAACTTCAGTCATTACTGTGGTGTCTAAGGTACCCAGAGCCACCCACTTACCAGATCAGGAGGCATGGCTCCGAGGGATATCCGGTATGGGAAGCAGCAGTTTCAGTGGAGGCCCGCATGGGGTGTGAGACACCTTTTTGCTTCCACACCCGTTACCATCGAGATCTAGTGGAAGCAACTATTCAAGACGCAGCCCGTGAAGCATTCCTTTGCCTCAACGCTATTCACCGTGCTGAGCTCACAGTGACTGAGTTTGTGCACCACCCCTATCGCGAGGAAGGCAACCCGGTCTGCACCGTGGAAGCCACCCCCTGCTGCTACAACCCTATGGTCACCCGTCTATCCCGCTGGGCAGAGACAGCAGATGACTGCTATGAGAAAGCTTTGCTCGAGATCAATGACTAGCAGCAACGCTTCAATGATCTGGTCGAGGAACACCAGAGCTGCGGGGATCAGATCAACGTGCTGCAGACTCAGCTACAGGCCAACGGTGCCCAGTATGAGCAGCTCTCGGACCATTACATGGCCCGTGGGGAAGCCCTGGTGGAGCTGGAGGAGCAGCTCAGGAAGAGCAAACAACAGGTCAACCAGCTGGAGGAACAGCTTCGCTCCCGCCCTGCCCATGCTGCAGGTACTTCCACCAAAGTTGTACCAACACCTCCTGCCCCTGTGCCCGACCACTACTACCTCATGACTCCAGCATGCTTGAACACTTTTCAAGCCATGATGGAGCAAGCTTTTATGTTGAGCACAGAGTCGGCACCGTACCTGATAGACCCCACTGCTGCCACCTTCATGGGACCCACCTCGAACTCCATGGCTGTACCATCTGAGCCTGGTTCGGGAGAGGAGAACCCCATCCAAATCTGCACCGACTCCGAGTCTGAGACGGAGCCGATGGAGATCAAGTGGGAGTCCGGCGATGCGATCTAGCGAGAGGAGGCGGCTCCCACTCGTCGCCCGACTCACACCGGAGGTCCCTCACCCGCAAGACCGCTCGGAAGAGTACCCGACCACCAAGCGGGAAGATCCAGCATGACTCGAGGCCACACACCTCGAGCCATGGGGACTTCGATTTGCTTGATGAGAGGATCACCCCTTTCGCACCGGCTCCTGCGGATGGTTGGATGATTAGGTGAGAGGACCGCCTCGACTTGATCTTGCTTTGGACGGTTTGGCAGCAAGGATCACACCCTTTCCCCCCCAATAGCTAAAGGCAGTAGTACGATGTAGCTTTCACATCATGGCATGTGGGACTGTGCATGTACAGTCCATTGTATCCCCTTTGATGTAATTTTATGGACCTATGTATCGTTTTATGGCATGCTATTAATAAGCTTATTCTACCATGCTTGCTTTGTTCGGAGATCATTTAAAAACAACTTGAAGAGAGATCACCTAGAAACCATGACCTTAATGGGTCCAATCTCTTAATTCATCTACCTCCTTCAGATGGCGCATCGTCGCAGAGCTGCAACATCCAACGAGAACCCACCGGAGCCTAATCCCTCCACTCTGGCGGAGGTTATGGCTTTGCAAACCCATTTACTTCAAGCAATCGCCAACAACCAAGGGAATCGCGGGGGATCAAGCTTAGGAGAGTTTATGCGAGCTAAGCCGCCTACATTCTCTGCGACCGAAGAACCAATGGATGCCGAAGACTGCTCCGGGAAGAAGGAATGTGAATTGCTTCAACTGTGGAGAATTCGGGCACTACTCGAACAGCTGCCCCAAGCCACGCAACACTCCTGTGCGTACCGGCGCCAATGCAACGGCTATCCGAGGAACCACCACTCCTGCTGCGGGACACGATCTGTTTAGGACCCCGCAACCCAATGAGACTGCCACCGGATTTCAGCGTGGACAGGTGAATCATGTGCGTGCTGAAGAAGTGCAGGAGGATCATAACATGCTGATGGGTATGTTCTCTATCAACTCTACCCCAGTTAAAGTCTTATTTGATTCCGGAGCATCGCATTCATTCATATCTTCACAAGTAAGCAAACAACACCACCTACACCGGGTAGAACTTAAAAGACCCATGTTGGTACACTCGCACGGGAAACATACACTCTTGAGAAAACCACACTAGTCTCGGTTCGTAACCTTCGGTAGTCCCGGTTGTCAAACCGGGACTACGAATCCGGACTAGAGATGGTCTATCTCTAGTCCCGGTTAAATAACCGGGACTAGAGATGCACATTTAGTCCCGGTTGAAGCCACCAACCGGACTAAAGGTGGCGAGCCACGTGGCCGGCTCCGCAATCTTTAGTCCCGGTTGGTGGCTTCAACCAGGACTAAAGATTAATTTTTTTAATTTGCCATTTCTACACAGATCGCTATATATATATATTACACATAAATTATAATACACATAAATATATAATTTACACACATTTAAACGAACTTAAGAAAGGAAATATACATATATTACCAAAATATGTACAATATTCATACATGTTTCCTAGCTATCTTATAAAAAATTGTCTCTAATCTACTTTGCTGTGGTTTAGCTACTAAAACTAATGAAGAACTCCCCGCGGGATCAACGACCGCTCGTTAATAAATCCCATCAAATCTTTCCGAGCGGCTTGTATGAAAGTCTCGTGGGGGAGGTCGTCTCTTACTCGCATAAGCTGTCATTAATTACAATAAATGAGAAATAAATATATGAAGTGAATAAGAAATCGAGACGTAATGTATGAATTGGTGTTATACGTACATCTAGATCATCGACAGTTTAACTTTGGTCACAAAGCGGTGAATGTAGTCGCGAGACATAATATCCACATAGGTTGGTGCCCTGCGTTTTTGCACACTAAAAGAGAAACGACGACATATTTAATATGCATATCATATTTTTGAACATAATAATGATTCAACTCAAATTAGGAGGAGGCATGTTACTCACTGGAAACTTCATCCGCACGAAAGCTTATCTTTCCAATTTCCACGAACATTACCCGAATCGTTCCCATGCCCTACGTGCAATTGAAAGTTAGCACGTAATTATCGAGAACCGCATATATGCAATAGAAAGTAAGATGGCATTACCTGTTAAACAGTTCAAATATATGCGAGTACGTGGACTCTGGTTTATCCATTGAGTCAAAGACATGGATCTTTGACTGACCCTTGTCAAGTACTAATAGAATCCAGTGGAATCTGTAAATTGGTTTAGATGACACATATGAAACTTTATGTATGCACGGGATTGAAATTGGTTCGGAAAGAAAGAAAAAACTTACGCAGTATTATAGGGCAGAAGGATGAAGGACCGGAAGGGTTGCTTCACAAGCGTGTTGTATATGTTGTCCACTGTGTCATTAGGAAATTGATCAACCAATGGGCCATTGATTTTCCGTGGATCCATGAATCCATGCTTGGTGCATTCGTGCTTGTTGCAGTATTGGACCGCCATTCTACAATGGTTAAAAAGAATTTTAGTCGGCTAAATTCAAGGAGGTAAGAAACGAAATAACCGGCGATACTTACAAAACCCGCGGTTAGAAGTGAGACGTCAAGGGCATCATGTTGGTACAGGTCGAATATATCTTCGAATCGGATATAAAGGTAGTCATCTCCATCGAAGAAGTAGTCAGTTGAATATTTCCATGTTATCATGTCTTCACTCTTGCTGGATTGTTGCATGTACCACTGATGGAAGCGGTACATCTGAGTTGGAACCCTTTTCACGAGATCCGGCTTGACGAGAGGCTTTCCAAGGTTGAACTTGTATTTAAGCGGAGCCTTCGCCAGGGGTGCACGCCCATGTAATTGATCCATATTAATTCCAGCTTCTTGAATGAATTGTCTTAAATCAGGTCTAATATTTGGGACCGTGCTGAACTCCATAGGCTTCTGTGGCTGCATGCCAAGCTGGGGTACATCTTTGCCCGCTTTCTTCCCCCTGCTTGAGGCCGACCGCTTTGGTGCGGGTGGCGGTGTCTTCTCAATTCTCTGAGTCTTTCTTGGACGACCGCTTGATATTGAAGGCGTGCTCTTGGATGATGACCGTTTAGGAGTCGGTGCTCGTTGTGACGACGGAGGAGGGTTGGAAGGCGGTGGAGATGAAGACGGCCGTTTAGGAGTCGGTGCTCGTGGAGGCGACGCAGGAGGCGGAGGAGGCGGAGGCGGCGAAGGAGGCGGAGGAGACGGCCCACGTGGAGGCGAGGGCGGTGGAACGATAGGAGACGCTGTTCGTCCGGGAATTTTATGTAGATCTTCCTCCGGAGAAATATTCCATGAATTGTTTCTCCTAGCGTCGTCTCCCGTCTCCTCCGGGATATCCAGCTCCAGATCTTCATAGCCGCGTTCCACCTGTTCAATTTCAACCTTCGAGTACGAAGGTGGAACGGGCCGGGAGTGGTAGGTGTCGTCTCGGGCTACTGGAATAGCCATGCCCGACGCGACCTGTTGAGAAGATTGCTTATTAGTTAATAATGATCGTTGATTGACAAGTTATTAAAGAAAATATACGTACAACATAAAAGTACGAACATACCTTTATTGTTATGTTTTTCACGGGATGTGCGAGATCACACGGGTCCGCTGTGTGATGTCATCCACGGGGCATGGCGGACCCGGTTGAGCTTGTGGGGCCAGCTCGCCTTCATTTCCGAGAACGCGCATTGCTTGTGCTGTTGTTGGAGTTGTGCGGTTGTTCTTTGGATCCATGTTGGCTAACCCACCGGCTTCGCTCCTCGGCCAACCTTACGGTCACCCTTTCATCGACAATTTGATCGATCTGCGAGAGCTTCATTTCCATCTCTGCGAATCTAGCATCATTCTCTCGCTTTGACCGCATTCGGCTCCTGTATGTGGCGATGTCGGCTTGGAACCCGTATTTCCATGGGACGACGCCTTTTCCTCGCGTACGCCCGGTGCTCTGGGTTTTGGAGGCCGAGCGTTAGCTCGTCCTTCTCTCTATCGGCCTGAAGGAGCCCGAGGAACCTGCACCGCCTCCTCTAACCTCCGTCCGGCTTCTAGAACTTCATCACCAAAGATCACCGTGCCATCGACGGGATTTAGTGAGCGCGTGAGCATAGAACCAGTTCTTTGATCGTTCCGCCGTTCTTTGTGCTCGGAATGATATCCCGTGCTTCTAGGTCGGCTTCCATTTTTCCCATTTCTCCATTGCTTTTTTATAGCCGCGACCCAAGCCTGTGATGGTATTTCTTTTTGCTGCGTTGGCCTTGTTCTTTTCTATGATTGATTGCGCTTCTTCTGGTCTTGTGCTCAACAAAAGCATCCCAATGATCTCGAGCTTTGGGAACTTGTCGAAATCAGTGTCCGGCCCTTCGGGATATATTTCTTGTGTAATCTGTTTCTTGTAGTTCTGAAGAGCTCTGTCATTTTCTTCAACGTCCATTCCTTGACCCTTGCCTGATCTGAGTCTAGGATGGTGAACGTCTGCAGCATTGTCGTCCACAACATCTCTTTCTCTGAGTCTGGGAGATAGCTTTGCTCCTCTCCTCCTTTGGTAGAACGCCTCCAGTTGGCAACGCTTATGGGCACATCATCCCTCACCACCCATCCGCTGTGCGCCACAAACTTCCTTGTGGCGTCCTCTGGAGCAATTGGTCGACCGTCAGGTGCCACCTCCGTTATGACATGTCGACCCTCTATTTTCTTGCTGAGGTCGCGTGGCCTCTTCTGTCCAGCGGAGGCGGAGGCGGAGCCCTCATTCCTCTCCTCGTTCCTTTGCTCGTCTCCCCCTCGTTCCCCTCCTCGTTGAGGTACTGATCTGGATCTTCGTGTCCCTCCTCGTTGTAAAACTCTGTTCCTCGTGCGATCTCATCAAGGAGAAACTGTTCCTCATCATGATCCGCCATTTGATTGATGTGGGTTGAGGACTTAATCAAAGAATTCTGAAAAAAAATTATTGTCGGTTAATACATGTACCAATTATTTATGAATATCATGTATGTGTACGTAAAAAAACATAGTCAGAAAAGAAGAAGATGGAAAAAATAGATGAAATCCAATAGACACCAGATCCAATTGTGCACATCCACAATGGTGATATTTTTTTTAGAAGTCACTTCCTGGATTACATCTACACCGAATGACCGAACGAACGACCAAACGACCGACCGACTCGTTCACGTCCATTCGTTCACGTCTGTGAGTACGATCATCTGGAGGAGAGGAGAGAAAGAGATGATCATGTATGTGAGGAGATAAGGTCGAGAGGAGAGGAAGTGGAGAGGAGAGGACAGAGAGGACGTTGCATGCCTATGTACGTTACGTTGTAACGACCGAACGACCGACCGACCGAACGAACGCACGACCAACCGACCGACCGACGAGTGTTCGTTAGTGCGTCCGTCCGTTCGTCCATGTCCGTATGGCTGTCCGTCCGTTCGTCCGTCCACATCCGTTTGTTAATTTTATCGTTCTCGTTCGTTGAAAAATACAAACTTCACAAGTCACATACACATTCAAATTTAAATCTATTCATGCATTTAAATTGAAATACACATTCAAAATTCTAAATTCACAATATTCATGTATTAAAATTTAAATAAACAGTCCATACAAATTTACACATACACATGCATCGAAATCGATTCACAAATTTACACATACACATCGAAATCATATTCAAAACCTCCTCATTCATTCACATTCACAAAATTCAGAAAATTCACAAAATTCATTCACATTATTGAACATATAGCACGGCTGCGGCGGCGGCGGCGGCGGCGTTGGCGGCAGCAGCGGCGGCGGCGGCTGCGGCGAAGGCGGAGACGACAATGGTGGCGATGGGATGGCATCGACGGCGGCGGCTAACCCTAGCGCGCATCACGGAGAAAAAAGGGGGCGGTGGCGGCTAACCTCCGGCAGCGGCGGCGACAGCGACGAAGTCCTTGGCGCGGCGGTCCCTCGGCGACGATGACGGCGACGAAGACGGCGGAGACGGCATGCTGCGGCGGCGTTCTTGTGCTCGGCGACGGCGAAGAAGACGATGGATTTGTGTGAAAACGGCTAAGTGTTTGGATCCCAGTGAAGCCCTTGCTATATATAGGTACTGCTCTATTGTCCGGTTGAAGCCACCAACCGGACTAGAGATGATATAGTCCCGTTTGGTGGCTTCAACCGGGACAATAGAGCATAACTTTTGTCTCGGTTGAAGCCACGGACCGGGACTAGAGATGGCGGGCAGCCACGTGTCCCAGTAGGTGGGCACCTCTAGTCCCGGTTTAAGCCACCAACGGGACTAGAGATGTTTTCCGCCCTGAAATTCACCTCTAGTCCCGGTTGGTTTCAAAACGGGACTAATTATTACCGTGCCCAATTATATTGTGTTATATTCATATATAATTATAATTAACATATGTTCATATATTCATATATAATTAAGATATGTGATATAATTAACATAAAATATTATAAATTAAAATAATAACATATAATTAACATTTGTCGTATTTAAAACTATTTTAAACCATAAACCCTAAACCCTAAACCCTAAACCTTAAACCTAAACCCTTTTACCATTAACCCTCAACCTAAACCCTAAACCCTATTTTAAACCCTAAACCCTAAACCATAAACCCTCGTGCGGCCTTCGTGATTGGCATGTAGAAGGACTGCGACACGAGCTGGAACGTCAATGCCTTCTCCTCTGATCTAACATCGTCTCTCATGCTCTTGGAGGCTTCTCCATTCTCATCAGTGTAATAGAGCAATGGCAATCTCTTCTCACTTTGTTCTACCTAGATCTCCGATTGCTTCATCTCATCCCAATACTTGACACATCATCTTCAAAGATGACACCAAGCTCGTCGCATGGCAAGAAACAAGTGTCTAAGCAACACAAATCCAGAAAGCATTATTCCTTTTCGATTAGAAAAAGAGAGCATCATTCTTGCGTTGATCGAGTAGAAAGAAAAGAATCATACCTTGTAAAACGTTGCTTTGCATGACGCGAGCGAGAATGGTGGGGATGGAAGCTCGGAAAGGAGATCTTGGAAAAGAGAGCTTCCTCCTCAAGTAGGAGTCCAAAGGCTAGTGCAATAAGGCCACCAGCTAGTTCATGAAAAAAGGTTAGATCAATAACACATAAACAGATAAACAAAGACAGTCTTCCAGCCAAAAGAAGCTACTGCTATAAAATTTTCTCAGCGATGAGCATGGTTAACCATATGCATGATGCAAGGAAAAACTGCATTTACCTATGTTTTTGGCTGGGCTCCATTATTTCGAGAGACATGAATGAAATCTGACACTCCAATGTTTCAGCATCAATGAAATAGCTTATCTTAGTCGTCTCGTCCACATCCGTATCCAGTTCCTCCTGTTGATCCGTGAAGAGGCCCCGACGTTTTTTTCCTGTCTTCTTTAGCGATCTTGGTCTCTTCAACATGTCATGATCCATCGTAGTAGCCTTCTTCACCGATCTTGGTCTCTTCAATATTTAATGATCCGGATCACGGTCTTTTTCTTGCTTTTCTCCCTTTGCTTCATAATCTTTCTGTCTTGCTCTTTCTTGAGTACGATGTAGCGGTACTCGTGTATCTCAATCAAGCGTGAATAGCGAGAGATATGGCAATGATTGGATAGTGCGGCTGTATATGGCAATGATGGCTTGCCTCCCCCGTTCCCGTCTCAATGCCTCGACGGCGCCATGGAAGTCGTCGGTGACGTACACGACGACGGACTACCTCTATCCACTGTAGTGATTGAGCCGTACTACGCCGCCACGCCCCAGTCTTAGGCTGCGGCCGCCACCGCTACCGTCGGTCTTCTGATTTAGAGGTGTGCTTTCTGTGTTAGGCGGCAATATTAAAGTTCTCGTTGCTAATGTCTTACCTTGCCTTATTCTCGTGAATTGCCACATAAGCATTAGCCGTTAGAGCATTATTGTCGACCACAAGTTAGGATCTTACGTGAGTATGGAGCATGTCGATGACCGTCCTCCTCCTCCGCTTGTAATTCTCCTGAGGACTTTTTCGTCGACCTCGGTCTCACCCTTTTACCCTTTTTATTCATAGCTCCTGCAATTGTAATATGATCTAGGGGAATTGACTATGAATTCGGTGGATGGTGTTGGTGCCTCCTCCAGCGTGGTTCCCTTGTTCCTTTGTCAGAGGGGCTGTTCGGTGCCTCCTCCTCCAACGGTTGTATTCCGAATTACAAGCCACCAACCGGTTTAAGCCACCAACCGTTGTATTCCGAATTACAACCGTTGGAGGAGGAGGCACAATGCCTCTGACGTGAACAAGGGGAACCACGTTGGAGGAGGCACCAACACCATCCACCGAATTCATAGTCAATTCCCTAGATCATATTACAATTGCAGGAGCTATGAATAAAAACGTAAAAGGGTGAGACCGAGGTCGACGAAGAAGTCCTTAGGGAGAATTACAAGAGGAGGAGGAGGACGTCGTCGACATGCTCCATACTCACGTAAGATCCTAACTTGTGGTCGGACAATAATGCTCTAACGGCTAATGCTTATGTGGCAATTCACGAGAATAAGGCGTAAGACATTAGCAACGAGAACTTTAATAGTGCCGCTGAAACATAGAGAAAGCACACCTCTAAATCGAGAGACCGACGCTAGCGGGTGGGCTGCAGCCAAGACGGGCGTGGCGGCGATAGTACCCATTGATCACGCAGGCGGATAGAGGTAGTCCATCGTCGTGTGCGTCACTAGCGGCTTCCATGGCGCCGCCGAGGCATTGAGACGGGAACAGGGAGGCAAGCCATCATTGCCATATACAGCCGCACTATCCAATCATTGTCATATCTCTCGCTATTCAAAGTTTGATGGAGATACACGAGTACCGCTACATCGTACTCAAGAAATAGCAAGACAGAAAGATTATGAAGCAAAGGGAGAAAAGCAAGAAAAAGACCGTGATCCGGATCATTAAATATTGAACAGACAAGACGGTGAAGAAGGCTACTACGATGGATCATGACATGTTGAAAGAGACCAAGATCGGTGAAGAAGACAGAAAACGTCGGGGCCTCTTCACGGATCAATGAAGGAACTGGATACTGATGTGGACGAGACGACTAAGATAAGCTATTTCATTGATCCCGAGTCATTGGAGTGTGAGATTTGATTCATGTCTCTCGAAATAATGGAGCCCAAAGAAAAACATAGGTAAATGCGTTTGCCTTGCATCATTCATATGGTTAACCATGCTCATCGCGAGAAAATTTTATAGCAGTAGCTTCTTTTGCCCGCAAGACTGTCTTTGTTTATCTGTTTATGTGTTATTGATCTAACCTTTTTCATGAACTAGCCGGTGGCCTTATTGCACTAGCCTTTGACCGATAGTTACCTGTTTGAGGAGGAAGCTCTCTTTTCCAAGATCTCCTTCCCGAGCTTCCATCCCCACCATTCTCGCTTCGCGTCATGCAAAGCAACGTTTTACAAGGTATGATTCTTTCTTTCTACTCGATCAACGCAACAATGATGCTCTCTTTTTTAATCAAAAAGGAATGATGCTTTCGGATTTGTGTTGCTTAGACACTTGTTTCTTGCATGCGACGAGCTTGGTGTCATCTTTGAAGATGATGTGTCAAGTATTGGGATGAGATGAAGCAATCTGAGAACTAGGTAGAACAAAGTGAGAAGAGATTGCCACGCTCTATTACACCGATGAGAATGGAGCACCTCCAAGAGCATGAGAGACGATGTTAGATCGAGGAGAAGGCATTGACGTTCCAGCTCGTGTCGTCCTTCTACATGCCAATCACGTAGGCCGCACGAGGGTTTAGGGTTTAGGGTTTAAAATAGGGTTTAGGGTTTAGGTTGAGGGTTAATGGTAAAAGGGTTTAGGTTTAAGGTTTAGGGTTTAGGTGTAGGGTTTATGGTTTAAAATAGTTTTAAATACGACAAATGTTAATTATATGTTTTATCTTAATTTAATTTTTTTTCAAATAGGTCATATGTTAAATATATATTATTATTTAAATTTTAAATTGATTTGAATATGACATATGTTAATTATATGTTATTATTTTAATTTATAATTTTTTATGTTAATTATATCACATATCTTAATTATATATGAATATATGAACATATGTTAATTATAATTATATATGAATATAACACAATATAATTGGGCACGGTAATAATTAGTCCCAGCTTTTGAAACCACCCGAGACTAGAGGTGAATTTCAGCGGGCGGGAAAACATCTTCTCATGTTTGCAAACAAATCTAGAGATGAAAATGTATATAAAATAACCGCAAAATACGAAGTGCTAAGAATGTAAGAAGTTATACAAGTAGATAGCAAAATGTATAAAAAACATCCACAAATAAGAGTAAGAAGTTGCTAACCTTATAGAGCAAATATATTATCACCAAAGAAGGTGCTAACCTCGGCAGCACCGGACCTCTAGCTGAGAAAAATTTTGAAGATGTACAAGTGTGGCTGGCTCGGGATGGAAGGCTCGGGATGGAGGAGGAAGGAGTATATAAAGAAAATCTCTAGTCCCGGTTGGTAACACCAACCGGGACTAGAGATGCCATCTCTAGTCCCGAGACAACGGTATAAAAAATTTCAACGGCTCTCTAGGACCTTTAGTTCCGGTTCATTTCAAGAACCAGGACTAGAGATGACGGTTCAAATGTTGTCGGCGCGTGTTAGAGCGCCGGGGACCTTTAGTCCTGGTTGGTAACACGAACCGGGACTAGAGGTAGCATATCTAGTCCCGGTTGGTGTTACGAACCGGGACTAAAGGTCCCGGTGCTCGACACACGCCGACAACATTTGAACCGGACTAGAGGTGATCTTTAGTCCCGGTTCATGACACGAACCAGGACTACTGTTCCTAGAGGGCCGTTGAATTTTTCAACCGGGACTAGAGATCATCTCTAGTCCCGGGTGCAACTCAAACCGGGACTACTGTGCTTTTTGCCACTTCAACCAATGATGGTTTCTCCAGTAGTGATAACCGTACCCCATGCTTGCATCAATGTGCCCATACGGATTAGAGACATGGTATTCCTTTCAAACCTTATGGTACTATAGCCCCAAACCATTGATATCATACTCGGAATGGATTGGTTGACCAAGAACAATGGAGTCATAGACTGTAGTCGAAGGGAAGTCACAGTATCCACCCCATGGGGATCACCAATGAACATAACTATGGACCAAAACCCGATGCTATGTGAGCAAGTTGCGGGAGTATTCACCATGCTACCTCTGAGCGGGATGCCAGTAGTGCAAGAATACCCGGACGTATTCCCCGAGGAATTGCCCGGAATGCCCCCTGATCGTGACATAGAATTTATCATCGACCTAATGCCTGGTACCGCCCCCATATCCAAGAGACCTTACCGAATGCCGGCTAACGAACTAGAAGAACTCAAGAAGCAAATCAGAGAACTACAAGAAAAGGGATTTGTACGCCCTAGTTCTTCTCCCTGGGGAGCCCCAGTACTCTTCGTCAAAAAGAAGGATGGGAGTATGAGGATGTGCGTGGACTACCGATCGTTGAATGAAGTAACTATCAAAAACAAGTACCCACTACCTCGAATCGATGACCTATTCGATCAACTTAAGGGTGCGCAAGTGTTCTCAAAGATTGATCTTCGGTCGGGATATCATCAGCTGAAGATTAGAGCCGGAGATATTCCCAAAACAGCATTCTCTACGCGTTATGGTTTATATGAGTTCACAGTAATGTCCTTTGGATTGACCAATGCCCCGGCATATTTCATGAATCTGATGAACAAGGTATTCATGGAATATCTGGATAAATTCGTAGTAGTATTTATCAACGATATACTTATCTACTCCAAGGACGATGAGGAGCATGCGGAGCACCTACGACTGGTGTTGGAAAAGCTGCGAGAGCACCAGCTGTATGCGAAATTTAGCAAGTGCGAGTTTTGGCTCAAGGAAGTCGCTTTTCTTGGCCATGTAGTCTCAGCCGGAGGAGTAGCGGTAGACCCTGCCAAGGTCGAGGCTGTTACGGAATGGAAGGCACCCAAGTCAGTAACGGAGGTTCAGAGTTTCTTAGGATTGGCCGGATATTACCGAAGGTTCATCGAAGGGTTTTCCACAATAGCCCGACCCCTGACTCAACTTCTGAAGAAGGAGAAGAAATTTATATGGAACGAGAAGTGTCAAGAAGCCTTTGACCAACTGAAAGAAAAGTTAACCACTGCCCCAATCTTAACCCTACCCAACAACCGTAAGGATTTTGTGATGTACTGTGATGCGTCTCGGCAAGGACTGGGAGGCGTATTAATGCAGGATGGAAAGGTCGTAGCATATGCCTCGAGACAGTTATGACCCCACGAGGAAAACTATCCCACACACGACTTGGAATTAGCGGCAGTTGTTCATGCATTAAAGATCTAGAGACACTATCTGATCGGGAACCACTGTGATGTATATACTGATCACAAGAGCCTGAAATACTTCTTTACTCAGTCCGATCTCAATCTACGTCAGAGACGGTGGTTGGAAATTATTAAGGATTACGATCTAGGAATCCATTACCACCCCGGCAAGGCAAATGTAGTGGCCGATGCGTTAAGCCGCAAAGCCCAATGCAACCATATGAGATTGAAAGGTATGGCCAGCGAGCTCCAAGAAGAGATGGCTCGACTTAACCTGCACCTGATTCCTCACGGAGAAGTGAACTCACTAGAAATCCAACCCCTTCTGAGGACTCAAATAGAGGAAGCTCAAAAGGGATGTGAAGAAACACAGGAAATCAAAGAGCGCATGGCCGCTGGATGCGCTAAGGAATTTTCGGTAGACGACAAGGGAACCCTATGGTATAAGAAAAGAATCTGCGTGCCTGAACAAGGTGGTTTGAGGGGGTTGATCTTAAAAGAAGCACACGAATCAGCATATTCGTTACATCCAGGAAGCACGAAAATGTACCAGGATTTGAAGGGAGAATACTGGTGGCCCAATATGAAGAGAGACGTAGCCGAATACGTAGCTGTATGCGATGTATGCCAAAGGGTGAAAGCTGAGCATCAACGACCGGCAGGCTTGCTGCAGCCGCTCAAGATCCCCGAATGGAAATGGGATGAGATAGGCATGGATTTCATCGTTGGACTATCCAAACCGCAACCGGATATGATTCCATTTGGGTAATAGTAGATCGGCTCACCAAGACCGCGATTTATTCCCGTAAAGACCAACTACAATAGCGCCAAGCTAGCAGAGCTATACATGAGTAGGATTGTGTGTCTTCATGGTGTACCAAAAAGAATTATATCAGATCGCGGTACCCAATTCACGTCCCATCTCGGAGCAAAGTTCATGAGGCACTCGGAAGTCACCTTGCCTTCGCATCGCTTACCACCCACGACCGACGGCGGACCGAAAGGACAAATCAAGTGCTTGAGGATATGTTGAGAGCTTGTGCGTTGGATTTCACCAAGGATTAGGAGAAATGTTTACCGTACGCCGAGTTCTCCTACAACAACGGCTACGGAGCCGGTCGAAGATGTCACCAAACGAAGCCCTATTTGGTCGCCGATGCCGAACCCCATTGATGTGGTCGAAACCGGTGAACGAGCCGTATTCGGGCCGACATAATCAAAGAGGCGAGGAAAAGGTTCGTCGATCCGGACCGATTACAAGCTGCCCAATCTCGACAAAAGAGCTACGCGGATACTCGTCGAAGGGATTTAGAATTCAATGAAGGCGACTATGTGTATCTAAAGGTCTCACCACTACGAGGAACTCAAAGGTTCAAGGTCAAAGGGAAACTTGCGCCAAGATATGTGGGCCTATTCTTGATAAGCGCTACAAGAGGTAAAGTGGCCTACCAGCTAGAGTTGCCCGAGAACATCTCCGATGTTCACCCGAGTGTTCCATGTGTCACGTTGAAGAAATGCTGCGGATGCCGAAGAGCAAGCTCCTTTGGAAACCATCCATATCAACAGTGATCTCACATAACCGGAACATCCAATAAAAATACTGGACGAGGCAGAAAAAAAGACACGGACCAAGTCATGGCGCATGTACAAAGTACAATGGAGCAACCACACTGAAGAAGAGGCCACCTGGGAAAGCGAGGATTTTTCGAAGACGAATACCCACACCTACTCAACCGGTAAGAAATCTCGAGGACGAGATTTATTGTTAGGGGGTAGGTTTGTAACATCTGAAAAAATCAAAGAAACTGAAATCGGAACGTAAAAATCGGAACTTGCAAAAACTTTTGCTTGTTGCTTTTTCCTTGGGTTTGTTGCTTCTTATTTGCCAACTCAGTTGCATAAATTTAGTTGTGAGCAATTCCTCTCGGTGTTTGTGAATGAGTTGGAGTTTGTTGGGAAGAAAATTTTGAAATGCAGGATTAGGAATTTTAAAAGAAAATTGGAGAAGAGATGCGGATTTATGAAAATACGAATTTGAAAAAAATAAATTATTTTATTGTGGATGGTGGAAGATTAATTAGGGTATAAAATAGACAATAATATTTTGGGAATATTGGAATTTATGTTGAATTTTTGGGGTAGAAGAAAATGGAAATGGGGAAATTAGAAATTAAAAATCGGGAAAATATGAAATGCTACTGTTCATTGCGCGATAGATGCTCGACGCCGTACTCGGCCCGTGCGCGCCGCCGCGCGCCGCCGGCCGTACGCGCCGCGCCGCGCGCCGTACCCGCCACGCCCCGCGCCCCGCGCCGCGCCGCCCGTGCTCGGCCCCACGCCCGCGCGCGCCCATCGCGCCACGCGCCCGCCGCCACGCCGGACCCCGTCCGCGCTCCGCCGCCGCGTCGCCGCGCGCGCCCCGCCTGGACCCCGCGCCGCGCGTGGCAGCCGCCGCACCGGACCCCTTTCTCTCCCGCCCCTCTCTCGGCCACCGCTATATAAAGGGGGCAAAGCCACCCCATTTTCCCCACCGCCGCCGTTCCCCACCTCCCCTTTCTCCTCGCTCCCGAAGCGCCGCCGCCCTAACCGACGAAGCCGCCGTCGCCGTTGTTGCCGCGCGCCGCCGACGCCCGAGCCCCCGCCGCCCTAGCCGCCGTGAGCCACCGTCGCCGGTAAGCCCACGCCGCCGCCCTTCTTTTCCCACGCGCTAGCACCGCGCCGCCTCTGTTCTTCATGGGCACCTGGTCGAACGGTTGGTGGGCGATGAACAGTGCGCAAAGAAAAAGAAAAAGAAAAAAAGAGAAAAAGAAAAATAGGGAAAAATTAGGAAAAATTTTGGAAAATTTGGAAAAATATTTTGTGAAGACTTGAGTAAAATTTTGCGCAAAAATAAATTATTTTCTTGCATGATTTCTCGGTGAAAAATTTGAAAATCAAAATGCGACTTTTCCGAAATATCGTTTCGCGTCGTTTTCAAGTCCGGGTTTCGTTTAATCCTTTCTCGCCGTTTAAATGTGCTGCTCTTTTGTGCTCGAATCTTCAAAACCTCGAGCACCAATCCCTCCGCGGATATTTCCAAACCTATTTTCCCAAACAAATTGCGATCGTCGTTTTGCGAAAACCCTAGGGCATCGACTCGAGTTCAAACTCGGATTTTTCCCTGGCAATCCTCGTTCAAACTCGAGTAGAATTTAGGCTAAGCGCTTGGAATCGTTTTCGTGACTTTTATGGTTCTTTTCGATCTTTCGGTGTTATATTGGATTCTAATCGAATTCGATTGATCTTTCGCACGAACGGATAGCACCTGAAGAGACCGGCATCGACTCCGTTGAAGACACCACTCCACAAGCGTGCGAGCAAGGCAAGTCATCACACTCTTTGAACATATTGATCCCAATTGCGAAATGATGTTATTTTAAACTCTAAACATGCATGCTATACAGCGTTATACTTGTTATGCCATACCTTGTCATTGATTACCTTTAGAATTATCCCTTGTAACCCTCGATGTGATACAAATAACCGGAGAATAGCTTCGGCAAACTTCTTAGCCCTGCTAAACTTAGATTCATGCATACTCGTGATTTTATGAAAAGCTTTGTGCTTGGGCAACTACCTTAGGGAAGGTAGTTGAGATACGGCATGTGGAGACATGAGCGCCACATGGCCATGAGAATGATGAAATGAGTTTTGATGAAAATTAAAAGTACTAAACAAATGTTTTAGACGGGCGGCACTGGATGATTTGGGTGGATTCGGAAAAGGCGAGTACCGACCCCTGGTCAATTAAGGACCGAGCCATGAGATAGCCGGAAACGAGCCGTACAACCGTACTTCTCGAATGGGTATAGACCTAGCGGAGTAGATAGCCGAGCGGAGGCGGTAGCCTTGCATAGTGGTTCTTGTGGATGAGATGAGATGTGAAAGAGATGATGATAATCTGAAATTTATTTTAACTTGGTGAATGAAATCTCCCCTTACCCCGGGTGCGCCAGAACTCCTCTCACTGCTAGAAAAGGACGGCTAGAGTGCATAAGGGCTTAAGTTCATGGAGCGGGTACTGCCAAAGTGAGGTTATCGAAAGGCTTTGCCGTGACCGTCTCATGTGTTGGGACATAGGCTCATTTGTTGGGTTGTCACGGAGTACGGGTAAAGTGTACATCCACTGCAGTGTGAATGAATCAATCTATTGGAATAACTGTGCTCGTGGATATTGAGCATCGTGACAAGACTTTCGCTTGGCTAGACTTTAAACTTTAAAATGCTGGGATGGGTTTGCATGATGATTTTGTTCGCTGGCGGATCAACTTCTCGAGATGCGAGAAGGGGTGGATTCCCAGAAAACCATGACAAACCGGAGGCGGGAAGCCATCGTTGGTATCACGATGGATGGTAGACAGAACCGTCGCCGGATTAATGAACTATGACACTAAAACCTGACTTGGCTAGTTGTTAGGCTTGTGAAAAGATTTGTGAAAATTTGCTTTATGCAAAAGAGCACCAGCCATTCCTTGAATAAACCTATCATATGCATCATTTCCGTGTTGGCTTGCTGAGTACGGTTGGTACTCACCCTTGCTATACGCACAAACCTTCAGATGTTGGGAATGAAGAATCGGAGGATCCATATGCCTACTACCAGGAAGGCAAAGAAGCTGATGGCGCTTACTAGGTCTTAGTCTCCGGTCGTTGCCTGTGGCAACCGACATGCCGCTGCCTTTATTCCGCTACCTTATCTAATTTCTACTTTTGGGTTGTATCCGGACCATGAGGTCCTATGTGACAGACATTGCCTCCGGGCCTACTATTGTAATAATTTCGTTGTAAGAATATTCGTGCATGTGCACCTGGTTATACAGTACTATATTTCGTGGGTACCAAACTACTCGATCCAAGGACATGGTACTAAGAACACGAAAGATCCCCGTTCCAAAAACGGGGGTCCACACTGTCCCCCTTGAGATATAAAAGAGAGGGCAGGGCAAAGGGCCGGGAGGAGGGAAGAGAAAAAGGAAAGAAGGAGAGGATTCCAGATCCAACTTCCATACTCTCTGACACTTGTAACTCTGTTCATCATACACCCCAACAAAGAACACTGGACGTAAGCCTATTATCCTTGAGGAGGGTTGAACCAGTATAATTCCTGGTGTCTCGTTCTTGGCTCGTCTTAGGACTCGAGTCGACCATCAGATCCGTCGGACGAAAGCTGCACTACCACCCTCTCTTTCGCCTCCTTGGGGATCCCCTTGGAGGACTGTCGACCCATCCGTTGACATTAACTATCTTCGATGGTTCCATCTTCTTCTTTGTTTTCTCGTTCTTCTTTATTTTTGATAATAATATTGCTAGAGCCAATACTATTACTTGCACATGAATACTAGCAACTAGCTTATATGTGTGTGTTCCGCAATATATATTATATATGTTTTTATATGAATAAATAATAATAATTATATTGTGAATGATATTGTATTTATATAAGGTCATTGACTGGTTTTTAAGAACTAATAATATTCGACATAATCAAAATGCTATAAAGATTAATAAGATTCAACGATATATATATTCATATATACATATATATAGTCATGAATTAAAGATCGACACTTGTTATGAATCCGATGATCATAGCACACTATATATATTGTTCAAGTGAGTCATTACTTTCGCATGTTCATGCATTACAAAGGGATCTAGAGATAAACATATGATGTAGTTTATTTCTATACTGATTTTTTTAACATGTGTTGGGTTTTTACTTTTCCTTAGAGATGTTTTTTAGGGTATAGTTTTTCTAAGAAGGAGGATTTAGTTTTTAGGAAGAAGGAGAATGAATGTGTGGTTGGATTCTTTTTAATTTTTTAGGTCTTTTAAGGAAAAGAGGCAATTTTTTTGAAAGGTGAAGGGACTTTGTTTTTAAAATAATTAAGATAAATACATATATCTTATGTTATCTTATAGAGCTTAGATTTAACAATAATAGTGTGAATAGTTATATTTAATTTAATTTATAAATAATAAATAATTAATTACATATAAAGTTTAGTATATACACATATATAATATAAATAACAATATGTACTTAAGTTTTTACATATGTATATAATACAATAACTAAAAATATATTCAATAAACATATTATAGTTTTTATAATATTGTATAATAATGAGATAATTTATTGTTTTATAAATAGATTAGTTTATCGAAATGTAATAGCCTCAAAATCCATACTTTTAAAAACAGTAAATTGACGTAGGAAATTTTTTAACAAAGTTTATTATGTATTCTAGTATAAAGTATTCAAAATTCCCAAAAATTTATTAGCATTCTTTATTTATTCTTCCCATTTTAATTTTAAAACCCCAAATTTTTCTTCGTTTTTGAAAAATTTTAATTCAAAGAAATTTTCAAAAATTAAATTTAAATTGGTTTCAAACTCTAAATTAAATTATTTCTAAACTTTCTCTAATTTTTAATTTAAAAATCAAATATTAATTAAACTCTTAATTTCTATTCTTGAAAAAAACCCATTTGACTTGTAAATTGAGAAAAAAATTCTCAAAAATTGAAATTAATTGATTTTAAACCTTAGAGTAAAAATATTTTCAAATTTTTATAATTTTTTCGTTTTCCTTTTTATTTTCCTTTTCTTTGCTTTTTCGCCTTTTTTTTTTTTTCCTTTTTCTTTTTCCTCTCCTTCTTCCATATCTTCGTTCCTCTTCCTTCTCTGTTCAGCCAACCCACGGCGCCGCTAGCTTCAAGCTACCATGCTGTGGGCATTACCCCACCCATTGGAGAGAGCTTAGCCGTGTCAGCTATCTCCATCTCTTCACCTAAGTGGCAACCGACGATTGGAGCGCCAATGTCATCGGATAAACTCCCACCAAACCGACTTCACCACCCCGCCATGATCACAAACCTCAAACCGACCTTGTAAAGCTATAAATAGAGCATTACAGATCAAATTTTGCATGCATTAAATCTTTCTCACTTTCTCCTCTAGCATTCCCCCAAGGTTTCCCCAATTATCGTGCATCAAGTTGCTCTAATTTTGAAGGAATCTGAGGATAAACTCTGAAGAACCCTAAGTTGGCCGCTGGAAGTGATCTTCGAAATTTGTTGTTCACGATCAGTTTCTTCCCAAATTGAAAGCATCTTTGTGTTCCTCATATTAAAATCCTTGATTTCCCTAACTTGGAAGAAGAATTTAACAGTCGGAATCGTACCATCAGCGACGCCGCTCTATGTCCCCTGTTCGGCCATCACCGTGCGCGTGATGCTGGACTATCACAGAGCTTTACTGACCAAATTAACCCCATAGCAAGCTTCCTTATAACACGTAGATTCTCCCAAGTCCTTTGAACTGGTCGAACCATCGCCGGAACAGTACACCGACGAGTGCCGCCGCCGCCGCCCATAGGCTGTCGTCGCCATGCACGTCGCCGGCCCATCTCGGAGCTTTCCCAATTAAATAAACACTATAGTTAGTCTCCCCTAGTCACATTGATGCTCTTAAACCTATTAATTTGGCTGTATTGTTGCTGGATTAATCTCTGCCGCCATGGTGAGGCCGCTGTCGCCGGCCTTCCCCAGTGCCTCTCCGGCTTGGCTAACTCCAAACATGGGATCCCCAAGGATCAGAGATGATGAAAGACCGCTTAGACTCTCAGGTTTAGCCGACCCTTGCCATGCGCATCGTCTTCCCCTTCATGGGTTGTCAGTACTGAGAGAGAGAAGAAGAAGAACAGTAAAAGAGAAGGGAGGGAAACACCAGCCAAACTCTGATGGAGGGAGACTTAGGAAGAGAGGGGAAGTCCTCGGTTCGAAGCCAAACTCAAGCATTTTTTTCATTTTTTTCAATTTTAATATTTTATTCAAAGGTAAAAAAAGAAGAAAGAATGAGAAAAAATAGAAGTGGCAAAGTGGTTAGGTGAGATGGGTGAGAAGAAGAGATCCTGGGTTCAAAACCAGCTCCATGCAATTTTTTCCCTTTTTTAAGAAGCTTAGAGATAAAAGAAAAGAGAAAGAAAAATAAGAAAAATATAAGAAAAACCTAGAAAAAACCCTAGGAAAATAGTTTGATCTCTTTTGATCCCTTTTCAAATTTTATTTCAAATACTTTCTATATTTCCCAAAATTAATTGTATTCCTTTTTAAAATATTTCTTTAAAACTCTTTTTATTTATATTATTCAAGTCCAAATTTTAAAACTTCAAGATTTGGCAAAATAACCTAGAAAAATAGTTTAATCCTTTTGACCTCTTTCAAATTCTATTTTAAATCTCTTCTACTTTTCTCAAATTTAATAACTCTCAATTTTAAATATTTTTCCTTCACTCTTTCTATTTTATTCAAATTTAAATTCAAACTTTAAAACTTAGAAAATAATATTTTTATTTAAAACTCTAAAAACTACCCTTTTTTCCTTATCAAAATATTTCAAATACTTTTTATTTTACTCTATTTCATACATACTTAAATCTTAAAGTTTTAGGACCTAACAACAATTTCTATATTTATCTAGTGTTTATTTAAGGTTGTTTGATTTATTTTATTGACTACCGATAGATCACGATGTTGAGTTCGCAGTGGAAGTTGAGCCTAACCATATCATCGATAGAAACATCTTTATCACTATTCAAGGAGAATAAGAATTTGAGACCATTGGTCCTGAAGGCAAGTCAAACTACCCTTGCTCATCTTTAATATTTGAAAACAATAAATTTCTATGGTATAAATAGTATATTTACCTAGAAATATTTTGTGAGATGGGTTAGTTAAACTAGATAGTTATAAACTATCATTTCATGTACTCTTTAGGTCACATGTTTCATGTAAGTATAAGGAATTCTTTAGTCTATATAAATCATTATGTTTTTGCATTAGAAATATCTCACCATTTTATGTATAGAAGAAAAAAAGCTCATTATTTTATAAACTAGATATATTCTCCTTCTTCTTAGAAAACACTTTGATAACTTGGACTAGGTATAAAACTATCAACATGATAGGATAAGCATTATCACATGTGCTAGTATTTCATTCATGCTCATAAGAAGTTATTTCATGTGGTAGAATAGAGAAATGATCTATTATTTTATATGATTGGTAAATACAAATCCTATCATTCCATGTGATATAAGAATGATTTTGGCTGTGTGCCAGAAAACTACAAAAACTCTTGTGCTAGAATAAGGACATAGTTTCGCCCATTCGATGGACCGGTTATACCGGCATGACATTTATATATTTCTCTCCGATCTCCCTGGGACTTTGGGGATTTATTTATGCGCATTACAGCATTGGAGGTTTTGGAGAAAGTCTCATTGGTGGACAGCTATGTAAACAACGGATAAAAACGCTGATACTAACCAGATCGGTACCGTCTGTTAAGATAGCAACGCAGGTTTCACCAAGACGGGACAAGTGTGTGATGAACAGCTATTAAATAGGGGTTGAGACACCAATTACTGATTAGAATTGGTGCCCCTATTAAGATAGCCCGCCGGTCTCGTTCACACATCAGAACAGGTTAGAACTATATAAATGCTATGTTACCCCTAGTCTGGCTAACTACGGTTAATCCTCGGGTAAAGTGAAGGGTTACGCGGAAGCTACGCTAGCCGAAAACAAAAACTTTTACCGCGCAAACCAGGAACACTTGCAAGTAAGGGCCGATAGATCGTTACCGATTGGAGTAGAGTGCAGCGGAATAACCAATCGGGCAATCCGATCCGAACAGTGTAGCCGATTCCCGAGACGCCGATTCGCTAATCGGCCGATTCGAGTCGTCCGGCCGCGTTCTCACGCCTCGCTCCGATACGCCCGACCGCAGCTCGATTCCACCACAGCCGATCGCTCCGTGCGGCCGATCCGAAGCCGATCAACGGCGCGCAACGTAGCGGCGCTCTACCGGTATCCACACGTCCCGGACGAACACCGTACACCCGTGTGCTAGCACGCGATGCAAGGCTAGGGTTTGGCTCGAAAGTGGGGAGGGTTTTCGTGGAGATTGATCTCGGCGACTTCTGTTGCACGCGATGCAATTGATGTCTCTTCAGCTCTCCACCCCTCTCTCCTTTATATAGAGTTGGCCGACGGGACTAGTGGCCGATTAGGACTCTATTTTGAATCGGATCTCATCCGTATCTCATAGAGTTGGCCGCCCATACGTCGTAAGCCCATAGGACTCTATCCGATCGAGCCGTATCCGAGTCCAACTCGAATATCTATTCTATCCCCTTAAGCGTGCGACCCGTAGGTTCGGGTATACTCGGTTTCGGCTATAGTCTAACTTAGCCGATCGTCGGCTCGAGTCCAACTCGGCGACTCTCATAGCGGCGCCTAGCAAGCACATATTGACACCATAGTATACAAGAATATAATATCGGATCGAACTGTAATGTGTACACAAATTCCTTTGCCTCACGATACCGGTTAAGCTATAGGCAAGATGTGTGCCATCCCTTCAATAGCTTAACCATTCACTCGAACCGTATTGGATTATCCGTCCGTTGATTGACTCCTCAATCAACTTAGCATGGCCATGCATTTCCATAATCCATTACCTCGAGGGCCCAGAGATATCTCTCCAAAGGAGGGGCAAATTCCATCTTGATCACTCACATCCCACTCCATGTTTCATAGCAAACCCGAAAACTAGCTTTATAACTATCCAGATTACGAATAGCGTTTGGTAGTCCCAAAGTAGGCTACTACACATGTTGGAATCCATGGTGATCTCGGGTCTAAGGACTTTGTACCAACACTACCCGAGACCAACTAATGGCACATTAATTCTGTAGTGTCTCATGGTGGGTCTATCCAACAATGTGTTCTCTAACACATATGTCCATGTTTATTGATTTGGTATCTCCATACCCATGATCTATGAGACATGATCATCAATCAATAAACATGCCGATCTTAGAATCATATTTGTTCCAACAATATGACATATGATCGGGATCGTTTAGAAATAGATTCATACATATAGAGTCTCATAAATAAGTCACGTACTTATTGATCAATACAAGATGTCTATTTCATGGAACCGAATAACACTTTATTCATAAATACATAAACATTGACGTGATATCCAACATCTCCATGTTGCCTCTAGGGCATAATCACTAACAATCTCCCACTTGCACTAGAGTCAATCATGTAAGTATCTAATACCCATTGCTCTTGTGTGCGCCTCATGCTTCGGCTGAGGGAGAGGTTTTGTCAGCGGATCGGTTATGTTGAGATCCGTGTGCACTTTGCATATCTTGACATCACCTCTGTCCACAATCATCGACCGCACCATGTCCAACAAGGTGCGATTTCTCCGTTCGGACACTCCGTTCCATTGTGGAGTTCTGGCGGAGTTAACGTGGAACAATTCCACAATCTTTCGATGATTACCAAACTCTTGGCTCAAGTATTCCCCGCCACGATCGATCGTAGAAACTTGATTGTTTTCCCTAAATGATTCTGTACTTCATTCGGAATTCTTTGAACTTTTCAAAGGATTCGGACTTATGCCTCATTAAGTAGATATAACCATATCTACTAAAGTCATCGGTAAAGGTAATGAAGTACGATAACCACCTCGGCCGTTGAGCTCATTGGTCCACATACATCGGTATGTACGAGTGCCAACAAGTCACTTGCTCTTTCTGTGTCCCGTGAAAGGTGCCTTTGTCATCTTACCAAGTAAACAAGACTCACATGTCTCAAATGATTCAAAATCAAAAGAGTGAAGCAATCCATCCTTATGGAGCTTCTCCATGCATTTCTTATTTATATGGCCTAAGCGACAATGCCGGATAAACGTGGGGTTTATATCATTAGAGAGTTGCCTTTCGTATTAATGTTATAGATGGGAGACGCTTCAAGATTCAAAACGTATAATCCATTCACCAATGGAGCATGAAAATAGAACATATCTCTCGAGATATATTGAACAACCATTGTTCATTGATCTAAAATCATATCCTTCCGCTTGCAAACATGAAGCGAAAATAACGTTTTGACATAGTGTTGGAACACAATAACAATTATTTAATTCCAAAACTAATCCGAAGGTAGATGAAGTGGTGTCGTGCGACAAGCGTAGCAACGCTTGCTCCATTGCCGACGCGCAGTTCACCTCGCCCTTCTCAATCCTCTACTTCTTCTCATTCCCCGCAACGATTTGCAAATATGAGCTACGATCCGGTATCAAATACCCAAGAGTCGAGGGTGAAGTAGCAAGATTAATGTCTATAACATTAATACCGAAGCGAAGTCGTACTTTGCTTCTTCTTGAGATCCTCCATGTACTTCTTGCGTTCCTTTTCCAGTGGCTCGTCTCCTTGCGGTAGAAGCAAACGGCATCGATGCCGCCGACCCCTTCTTGCCCTTCTTTGCATTAGAGGCACTCGCGATCTCATCGGGAGTTAACTTCCTCTTGGTGCAAAGTTTCTTGACAGTGGTTTGCGCTTAGCCTTCGCATCATCATCACATGATGACCGTTTTTGGATACTCTCCTCATGTCTTTAGCATCCCATGCAATTCAGCCAAGGTCCTATCCATATTGTTCATGTGATAATTTAATATGAATGGCTCGAAGCTCGGAGGGAGCGGCGGAGAATCACATCGTAGCCAACTCTTGGCTAAGGGGAAAACCCAGTTTTCCGGACTCTCAATGTAGCCAATCATCTTTATCACATGCGGATCGACGGGATTCCCTCAACAAGCTCGCACGCAAACAAGGACTTTGAGGTGTTGAACCTCTCGGCCCGAGCTTGGTTCTCAAACATGCCACGCAATCCCCGAATAATAACGTGAGCATCGCCGCTCTCATATTGCTTCGAGGCTCGGGGTACATTGTAGCAAGCATGAGACGCTTATATCTAGGGCATCATTAGTGTGCTTCTCATAAGCCCTCCGTGCGGTTGCGGTGGCATTAGTTGGCAAATCCTCAGGATAGGGTACTTCAAGAACGTACTCCTTACGCTCTTGCTTGAGAACAATTCTCAAGTTGCGATACCAATCCATAAAGTTTGTTCCATTTAATTTTTCCTTTTCGAGAATAGATCGCAAATTAAAGGTACTGGGTGTAGTATTAGCCGCCATTTATTCTACAACAGAAAAAGCAAAGTTTAGCACAATGTTTATGCTATGTCTTTTGTTAAACAATTTAACATAAGACTCCCATTACGTATTTTCCACCTTCCCTCTAGGTTACGTATTGGGTCAAGATCCACATGTTAATTAATTTTCTAGTGAGCTTTGGCATCACGCTAGAAGATTAATAACATCGGTAAGCAACACCTTGCTAATCACATCTCTATGTGACTCTTGTTGTTGGTGTGGCATCTCATGCCCGGCGCCAACCTATGCCCCAAGGCCCAAAACTGTTTTGATAGCCTTGTTAAGTAAACCAAATGCTCCCGCATGTATATGTCGACATATACCCCTCGTGTTATGATAGAGAATGACACTCTGCTTTGGCAGACCCACCATTGACGAGCATAACGGTGACGGGTGCAACATTTGGAAGGGCATCATTACTACTTAATTTTGAGAGGGATGCTATCCTATCAAACAAACATATCACATATGAAAGCAAGAAGAATAGCATATAATGAAATAGTATGGCCCCCTTCACATGGTGATCTCCATCTCCATGTCGACGCCGAGGATCTCCATCTTCGGCACCATCTTCCAAGTGTCGAATGCTTGATATCTTCAAACTAAGCTACTACTATAGAAGCTCTAATTGAAGATTACATCGACTCGCAGTCGTGAAAGAATATTACAAGCATTGCACGTATGAAAGAATATTACGGGATTGCACATATGAAAGAATATTACATGCATCACATGCATCTCATACATACAATAGGGCCATACCATCTCAAAGCATTCTCTGCAAAAACAAGTTAGGCGTAGAAACGTTTTCTACCTATCGCGAGCTACGGCATCGAGACGACCTATAAGGGGGTACGCACACGGCGGGCTTCGGGCAGCGCCGGAACACCACACAAATTCATAGATCCAATCTATGAATTCGCTTACGGAAACCATATCGGCATAATCACATTATGCCGTCCCGATACACTATCAAGGGAGATGGTTTGCGCAAGCGCGACACGACAAACAAGATCGGACTACGAGATAGCTTCGGCATAATCACATTATACCGTTCCGATACACTATCAAGGAACGCTATATCGAAGCCGACTCAAACCGAGTTATATGGAAATTGCTTCGACGTAATCACATTACGCCGTTCCGATACACTATCAAGGAACGCAATTACCATTAACTCTCCTCAACGATCCCGTTAAACCGATTGATCTAATCAACCCGTGCGCAAAACTTGTTCCAGATCCAATCTAAAACCCGAACTAAGCAAGATTAGCTCGATACCACTCAAGGGTTACGCGGAAGCTACGCTAACCGAAAACAAAAACTTTTACCGCGCAAACCAGGAACACTTGCAAGTAAGGGCCGATAGATCGTTACCGATTGGAGTAGAGTGCGGCGGAATAACCAATCGGGCAATCCGATCCGGAACGGTGTAGCCGATTCCGGAGACAGCCGATTCGCCAATCGGCCGATTCGAGTCGTCGGCCGCGTTCTCACGCCTCGCTCCGATGCGCCCGACCGCGTGATTCCACCACGGCCCGATCGCTCCGATTGCGGCCGATCCGAAGCCGATCAACGGCGCGCAACGTAGCAACGCCTCTACCGGTATCCACACGTCCGGGGACGAACACCGTACACCCGTGTGCTAGCACGCGATGCAAGGCTAGGGTTTGGCTCGAAAGTGGGAGGGTTTCGTGGAGATTGATCTCGGCGACTTACTTGCACGCGATGCAATTGATGTCTCTTGCTCTCCACCCCTCCCTCCTTTATATAGAGTTGGCCGGCGGGACTAGTGGCCGATTAGGACTCTATTTTGAATCGGATCTCATCCGTATCTCATAGAGTTGGCCGCCCATACGTCGTAAGCCCATAGGACTCTATCCGATCGGATCCCTATCCGATCGAGCCGTATCCGAGTCCAACTCGAATATCTATTCTATCCCCTTAAGCGTGTGACCCGTAGGTTCGGGTATACTCGGTTTCGGCTATAGTCTAACTTAGCCGATCGTCGGCTCGAGTCCAACTCACCGACGTCAATAGCGGCGCCTAGCAGCACATATCGACACCATAGTATACAAGAATATAATATCGGCTCGAACCTGTAATGTGTACACAAATCCCTTTGCCTCACGATACCGGTTAAGCTATAGGCAAGATGTGTGCCATCCCTTCAATAGCTTAACCATTCACTCGAACCGTATTGGATTATCCGTCGTTGATTGACTCCTCAATCAACTTAGCATGGCCATACATTTCCATAATCCATTACCTCAAGGGGCCAGAGATATCTCTCCAAAGGAGGGCAAATTCCATCTTGATCACTCACATCCCACTCCATGTTTCATAGCAAACCCGAAAACTACCTTTATAACTATCCGATTACGGAATAGCGTTTGGTAGTCCCAAAGTAGGCTACTACACATGTTGGAATCCATGGTGATCTCAGGTCTAAGGACTTTGTACCAACACTACACGAGACCAACTAATGGCACATTAATTCTGTAGTGTCTCATGGTGGGTCTATCCAACAATGTGTTCTCTAACACATATGTCCATGTTTATTGATTTGGTATCTCCATACCCATGATCTATGAGACATGATCATCAATCAATAAACATGCCGATCTTAGAATCATATTTGTTCCAACAATATGACATATGATCGAGGATCGTTTAGAAATAGATTCATACATATAGAGTCTCATAAATAAGTCACGTACTTATTGATCAATACAAGATGTCTATTTCATGGAACTGAATAACACTTTATTCATAAATACATAAATATTGACGTGATATCCAACATCTCCATGTTGCCTCTAGGGCATATCACTAACATAAAGCTGGGCAGATGCTGCAGAGTTGATTTGTATTCGAATACGCCGTACTCCCGGTCAATGGAGTTGTGTCTATGGATGAATCCAGTTTAATGGCATAATCAACTTTTCTAAAATGCCATTTTAAAATCTAATCATGCATATGTAAGTATAGTAAAAGAGTAGAACCTAGGATCATATTAAGGCTAGGTTCATATTTTTCTCTTTAAAGAAATCATACCTACCCATATAGTATAAAATCATGTTAAAGTTAGGCTTAGTTTCCCTTTAGGACATCATGTATATCTACTTATTTATAATATGGAATCACATTAAGATTAGGTTTAAATCATATTATTCATATTTATATGACATAAGATCATGCTAAGGCTAAGATTACGTTATTCTTTTTAAGATATCTTGCATATTTATAAGAAAGGGTAGAGTATAGGATTAGGCTAAACTTAAGTTTATAATTCATATCCTTAAATGTTCACATAGAATATTTTAGGAAGAATAATAGGATACATCTTCATGCTAGAAACATATTTATAATTTATTTCTCTTATTGATATAGCATGCATATTTAAATAGAATTATATTCAGTTTGGCTTGCTGAGTACCATTGGTACTCACTCTTGCACATAATAACTTCAGGAAATCTCGAAGCCAAGGAAGAACACGAACTCTAGGTCGACTCTACACTCGGGCTATCCCTGTGGAAGTGTCGCGACTTTCTTGTACTGTCTAGTTTGTATTTGTACATTAATAAATTTGTAATAATATGCGAAGTTTCTGTATCTGTATTATCTCACGCATAACCAGACTCCTGGGAGGTTATGTGGCATTGTGGAGTTGACCTCTCCGGAGGAGACCCCACATGAACCCTCATTTCTAAAATCTTACGTCCACCACTTAAAGAGGGATATTTGATGCAAGTATGTCTTTTTTATTTTTCTATCGTGAGCTCCACATAAGCCTTATTAGAAAAGTAGGATAAGAATAGGCAACATCAAAGCCTTTGTGAGGAGTCAAATACATTGAGCGATATGAGAGAATCAATTAATGAGTAAAAATAAAGTTAAAACCCTAAGGTAATTTATCAGAAGAAGTAAAGGTGATTCGAATCAAGGTCGTTTCATTCTTCCATCTCCCAAGATGGCACGGTAGACACTTCAAAAGTTTACGGGTACAGGTATGGCTTGGAGTACATTGTATGTTTGCATTATACAGGAAGTCCATACTCTATTTGATATCTATGAGCTTTACTCAGGGATGAGTAAAGGATAAGTGTGGGGGTGTTGTTGACGGTCCTTAAATACTAAAATCTGACCGTCAATCCTTGCATAAAATGAATAAGATGAACATCAACATAGCGGTAGGGTTATTTACTAATTTGTTCCACAAGTGTTGGTGAATATTTGTATGCAGGTGATTAATACACTGAAACGGAGCAAAAGCACACCTATGTGATGAAGAAACACAACTCTAACCAATCTATGCTCGCCACATTAGCATCCCACGGATTGGGGGCCCATAAGTCAGCTTAAACCGACTTAAAATGTGACCAAACACCCAGGAACCGACTAAGGGGCCCACCTGGAAGCCTCTGGTGAAAGGTAGTGGAGAGAGGCGGGGGCCAGGGTTCGGCCAAAACCTAGTTCCGCCAACCAGCCCTGGCCCCCTTCATCTCCACCTTTCACGTGGATGCTCCTGATGACTCCCTAATGGAGGTTATGCACGTTTAGCGGGAAGAAACCGACCTTACAACCGCCATATGAAGGCTATAAAAGGAGGAGCTCACATCACTCTCAACACATAACACAAGAAGATCAAATCTTCATTCCAAAGGCGTAGCCCTAGTTCTCTAGTGCTTAGAAAGTAGGGAAGAGAGTGAGGGGTAGTCCGGAGGAGTGCCGGGTATCTCGGCACCGACCTCCGATCTTGTACCTCAACGGATGCTTATTCAATGAAGTAAGTGTTCATGATTTCCTATGGTTGCATTCCTTTCCATTGAGTAATTACTTTACTTTATTTACTTACGGGATCATCGTCCATTCATGGGTGCTCTAGTCTAAGACCCCTCATGAAGATGGGAGTTCTTGGCCAAGATTAGAGTAGTAATCAATAGCGTATACGTGGTGTCTAGGCTAGGGTTTACCTTTGTTTGTCGCGTACTCCACGGGTTGTACAGGTAGACGGTAGATGGTGACAGCTCTATCCTTTGTAATCCTCCATGTTTGGGTACGTCGTAGAGCTTTAGGCCAGAGTCACTCGGCAGACCGAGTGTAAGCCGACGCCCGAAGTAAGTAAGTAGAGTAAAACGATTATCATATATCTAGAGCCTCAACCATAGAAATCCTCTCTATACCCTTGCTTATAAATTTTTGGTGTCCTTGGATGAACCTAGCCCTTAGATAATCCACACAAGTTCCCTGTGAATTCAATACCTTGGAATACTCCCGAGTAAAGTGCTACAACAGTATTCCATGCGCTTACGGATTTATCTGTGACCGTAAGAAATACCAACATCTACGCAACAAATTTCAGCGCAGGCCATTTTTAGACTTGTGCGTAAATTGATTTTCGGAGTAAAATTTGATGTTGCTCTGTTCTTTCTCATATTTGTCCGATGTGGCGCATCAGGGAAAATGGTTCTGTTGTTTTTTGGACTTGTCCAAAAAGTATTTCAAAATTTCCAAAAAAGAAAATCTTTGCCTCTAATGGATAAATGTGATGTTGTGGCTATAAATAGCCCCCTCCCTCTCCAAGTCAGTGTTTCTAGTCTTATTTAGGGATGAAAGCAGGGACGGGAAAATCCCGTACCGACTGTCACTGAATACCGAAAACCCCGACCGAATACCGTATCCGCGAGAAAAACGGGAACGGGAAAAAAGGGAACGGGAAAACGGGAAACGGGAATGGGAATGGTTGGGGTGTTTTTCCGACCGTATTCATGGATCCCGTATTTATCCAGGAAAATTCCCATGGGAAATCCCCATTTTTGAGCTCATGTGCATAATAAAACATTCACTCTAGTCTATTAAACCTTCACTGATATAATTTTTGGAACATTGTAAGCTCATGTGCATAATAAAACCTTCACTCATACCGTGAGATTATGTATGGTTGCAATTGTTGCATCTAGTTAACTCTTTGAAGTGGTTATATGTGTGTCGACATTTCCGTTTTCTTTTACCGATTCCCGATCGTAATTGACATGCTCCCGACCATTCCCCACCGTTCCTGATGTCCTGTATTACCGAATTCATTTTGTCGTCCGTCTTTCCCATTTTCGTTTCTGTTCCCGCTAAGAAAAATATGGGAACGGGAATGGTTAAGGTCTTTTTCCGACCGTTCCCGACCGTTTTCATCCCTAGTCTTATTGAACATTTGGTGCCCTTGGCCTGCTACTCTTGAGATCCACTTCTGAGGCTTGCTTGCTTGATCCTCTCTCCATTGAGCTGCGGGTTTGGATTTCGTGTGTGTGAGAGTTGTGATTTCAAGTTTGTGTGAGTGCTTTGTGTTGTCTTCGTGAAGATTTGTGAGCACTTGATTCATCCTCAAGAGATTCGTGCATCATCTTTTACTCTTAGAGGTTAAGGACTCCTAGACAGCTAGGTATCACTTTTGAGCCATCGATTTACTTGTGGTTGGCCAGTAGAAGTTTGTGAAGGTCGGATCTCACTTTCGAAAGGAAAGGGTTACCACTAGTGGAAGGAGGAGTACTTTGTGCAACCTCTAGAGGAAAGAGTTACTGAGACTAGAGTGTTGGTACCCTCTCTTTGTGAGCTCCTCAACGGAGACTAGAACCCCCTCAATGATTCAAACTTCGAGAACACGTCTTTTTGCAAGAACCTCGGTGATATCCCTCTCTTTCTCCTCTAACTTTGCTTACTTTGCCGCTTTCAGTCTAGTTGTTGTTTGTGCTTCTCTTCATATTGTGTTGATCTAGTTTTTGTCAGCTTTTCGCTTGCTCCGTGCTTTAAAATTTTCAAAAAGTCATTTTTAGAATTTTCGAAAATCTCTGCTTCCATATTTTCTTAATTTTAAATTAGCCTATTCACCCCCTACCTATAGGCCTAAGTGATCTTTTCAATACCAGACGGATGTGTTTCAAAAGAAGAAAAAATGGAAACAAGAGAAAATGAGAGAAAGATTCATTTGGTTGCATTTGTGAAACAAGAAAAACTAAGGAGATATGGCCCACGGGTGAATGAATCAACCAATCCGAATCATAAAACTTTTGGGAACAAGGATCAAAACAACACCCAAAATTATCTATTAAAAATTTAAAACAGTGTCGACCCCTGCCCACCTGCTCATATCACTGAATCAACACGAAATCTCACGCTTGGGCTAGGCTATCTGACCTATGTAGTGGTTGGTTGAGGATGGAAGAGGAGGGTTACCTACGATGGAACGAGAGGAGAGCGCCGGTGATTGACTCCCGTTGTGGCTAGATCTCCACTCGTTCGCTCACAACGCAGTGGGGTTTTCTTGTAGGGGAGCGATTACCTTGGTTGGTTACACGTGCCATTGTTGGTGGTTTCGCCGTGGAGTGGAGGAGGAGAAAGGAAAAACCAAAAAACGAGGCAAGCATGTGGGCCCCATGGCTGGCCGGCTCGAGCGTCAAGATGAACCCATGGGCTGGTTTGGGTGACACGTGGTGTGATCGCACTTGGTCAGCGGAGTGGAGTAGGAAATGTTTCTCGAGAACAGGAGAAGTGTTAAAGGGACACACACGTCACTTCGATGGTAAGATGGCCATACTACTTTTAGGTTTTGCTCCACCTCTCGAGATCTAAAAAGAGCCAAGTGGATTATATTAAGGCATATTTGGGACTGTTTCATGAACTCTATTCCACAAACTTTACTATAGAGCAACTTCACAAAAAACTAGAGTTTGTGAAGTACCTCTTTAGGTACTCTCACAACTTTACCTTTTTTCCTAGAGCTGCGTGTCTAGAGTTGAACCCGTTTGGCTATAGGTGGCCAAATGGGCCGGGCCGTAGTAGGCCGGCACGGGCACACATATACTGTTTATGACACAGGCACGGCATGGAACGAATGCAAACGGGCCGGGCCGGCACAGAACAATTGGGCGTGCCGTGCTTGGGCCGTCGACCGAGCCCGTGGGCCGGCATGGCACGGCACGGCTCCTGTGTGTGTCGGCACGGGCACGGCACGGCCCACGGGCCGACACGGCCCGCATCGCATCCCGATCCCGCTGTCCCCGTGTCCCGCATGCGCGCGTGCTAGGGTTAGGGTTTAGAGAGGCTCGGCGTCGGGCGGCGTCGGCGTGGCCGCGCGGAGACGGCGAGGCGCGGCGCGACGTCGAAGGAGGCTGCGAGGCATCGGCGTGGAGGCGGCGCAAGCGGATTTGCGGCGCGGCGCGGCGCGGAGGCGCGCGCCGCCGCGGCTCGGAGAGGCGGAGAGCGCGCGCGCGCTTGGCGCGCGAAGACGGAGGCGGCGTCGGTGCGAAAGACGGAGCGCGGCGTCGGCGCGGAGGTGAAGGCACGGAGCGGCGAGGTCATTGGCGGCGCGGCGCGGCGAGGTTGGCGGCGGCGCGGAGGTCCTCGACGGCGTCGGCGCGGGCGCGGTGGTCCTCGATGGCACCGGCGGTGGTTTCGCTGGAGGAGGAAGAGGAGGCGGCGGTGGATCCGAGTGTAGGGTAACTAGGGTTAAGGTTTTGTGATTTTTTTTATTTTATAGTCTCCTTTGTCGCCGTCGCCGGGTGGTTTTGGCCCATGGGTCGGTTTCTGGCACGTGGGCCTTAAGCGTGCCTAGGCCGGCACGGCACGGCCCGGCCACCCGTGGGCCGTGCTTGGGCCGAGGACATGGCACGTGGGCCGGCACGGCACGACCCGTTATAGTACCCGTGCCTAACGGACCGTGCCTAAACGGGTCGTGCCGCACCCATGCGCGTGTCATGCCGGGCCGGGCCGCCCGTTTGGCCAGCACTATGTTTGGCTAAAAAATATGAAGCGGAGCTTAAAAAACATAGAGCGAAACAATCCAAACACTCCCTAAATAGGCACTTACTCCAAATACTTCTTTTAGAAGTAATAATAATGATATATTATAGGTTGGGTAATTCTGATGTTGCAACTTTGATTACGAAAAATAATGTTTTCAAGCACGAAAATTTTCATTTTTACGTGAGTTTTTCGCCTTGTCACAACAGCTCTAAAGCATCACCAACGTCACTCCTGATCTACCATCATTAAGTTCTAACTCATGTGAGCATTATCTCCGCTCCAACTCGACCTTCGACCACTGCCGCGACTCAAGCTCAACACATAAGCGTGAGGGGACATGTTCACCACCATAGCAGTAAGTGAAAGGGAGGGGGCTAAGAAGAGGCGAGCTCATCCTCTGTTAGCGTCGGGACTATTTTTAGAGCCCGTTCGACCCTCCATGTTGAAGAACCATATTAGCAACCTAAAAAATAACTCATTAACACACAATTAATTAAGTATTAACTATTATAATTATAAATTTAAAGAATATATTTATTCAATTTTTTAAAAACTTTTTATACAAAATTGTTTTACACATATTGTTTATCAGTTTAAGAAACGAGCGAACATAAAACCAAAAAGTTGTTATTTCAACTTGTAATTTATAACTCAGCCTTAGGCACAACACACCAGTGTATAGAGGAAAGTAAGGTCAAGACCCCTTTAAACCGGTAGTAGATGAAGAAACTATCGACGTATTATTAATTCAATTTTAATTATTTTAAATTTGATAAATAAATTTATCTGATATTTTAAAACAATTTACATTGACAAAGTTTTTAAATTTACTTATCATCCAGCAAATAAAAAAATATGGTCAAAAATGTTTTAATTATAAAAGAACGGAGCCTAAGATGATAGTTGTGCCAGTAACCACGACCTTATCCCAAGCAGCCATGAGCTTGTGTCAATTTGAGGTGGCTAGCCTTTGACGTCGAGGTCAAGCGGCCACTATTGGAGGTCAAGTGATGAATAGATTGTCAGGATCACCCTTCCATCATCCCTGCCCTCAACGTACACTCATCCTTGCCCTCAAGCTCTAGCTCGCCATTGTCGTTCCATCATCCCCGCCCTCAACGTACACTCATCCCTGCCCTCAAGCTCTAGCTCGCCATTGTTGGAGATAGGTGTAGGATCGAACAAGACCAAACAAACATACTAAATCTTTTACGGAATTAAAAGATTTACCTCTTACTGATGAAACCAATCTAAAAGCGACAATGAACAGGAACTGTTGAAGCCATCGCCGGTCACACCGTCTTACCTGCCTCGGTCAGACCGCCCCTCCTGGCCGGTCAGACCGCCGCCTAGCCTCCGGTTGGACCGCCGCCGCAACCCGCCGGTCAGACCGCGCGCACACCTGCGGTCAGACCGTCGAGATCCAGAAAACACAGAAAGATGAACTCTCGAAGAAGTAGATCAAACTATTTCAACTTTATTGCATCTAAAAGAGTTTACAAAATGCAACAACAATACTCCTCACCAAAATCTCGACCTAATTCAAAACCCTAGCTATTCTCTCAAATTTTGCTCTTGAAAATCGATATCTAGGAGGCACACTCTCCCCCTCAATTTATACCATAAAATCTCCTACTCAAAGTAGGTGTAGAACTCCTATTAAGAATATGACTCCATAACTCTCTTTCTAAATCAAATTACAATTTACCTAAATTGTAATCTCTCATAGTATCAGACTCCTTCTTGCGTCAATCCTCCATCGGCACGTGTCTGTCCAGTTCCTCATCGCTTGCTTTTGTGTGCCGTCTCCGAGTCGGCCTAGCACGCCTACCCGCTAGCCAATTACCGAGCACACATGCACACACACACATGCATGCATGCCTTGTCCTAGCCGACTCGGAGTGCAGCCAAGCAACAGCCACAGCCCACATGCATGCATGCTGCATGCTGCATGCTACAGTACCGCTTGCATATATGCATGCTACATTACTGCTACATGCCACAGTGTCGATTATACATGCAAACTATGTCCATGCAAGCTAGCAGCAACCGAACATCAACCATGCTGTTCTCCTCTTTCCTTTTCCTGATTTTTCTCAACCAATTTCCGTCACAAACACCGATGCTTGCACATATACCATGTAAAGCCCGTTGCGAAGATCTCTCCCACATGATGTCCATCCATCGTGTGCCATCTCGTATCCAACTTTGTCACTCGGTATCCTTGATCGTCTGGACCTCAACTCCTCACTGAATCTAGTCCCGATCCCCACCATTGACCGAAGTTGGCCTCCAAGAATCCTGCACACCATCAGACAAAACAACCGTTTCTGGGCACAGATATCACAACCTGACCCATATTATTCACACACACTCATACCAAAATCCACATATATCCTCAAACCAATTCATTAAATAAATTATTTACACAGACAATTGTTCATCACAAATATTAATCATGACAATGATTTCACAATCTCCCCCTTGATGAACATATTGACAAACCCAATAAAATCAATTGGTTTGTGATGTTTTGTGAAGCAACCCAAAAAGCATTTCGAATGCAAGAAAATGCTTTGAAAATACTTCTTTGAAAATTCATCTTTGAATATGAAAACTTCAATATGAAAAAGATGTAATTTCCTTGTTCTCCCCCTTTTGACAATGAGTTCATCAATTATCAGAAGCATGGAAGAGCTTTGTATTATATCAAAAGTATCTCAAGTACATTTTTTGCAGTAACAAAGTAGAAAAAGTGACTAGCTAATTAACAAGCATACACTAGAGTAAAGACATGAACCTAAAATATTACAATTAAGATCAAGTCAACATTAATGATTTTATGATTTCAATGATTTAAAATGCAACATATTCACAAGTGCAAAGACTGAAAGAAAAACTCAAGTATATATACTTATGACATTGATACTCTTTCTCAAATTAATGCCTTCTCCAAAAATAACCGAGAGAACTTTTAGCTCATTCTATTTGAACATCTTCCTTTTTTATACTTTTCTCTCAATTATTGCGGGTACGTCCTTGTCGTCAAGACTGTTTCCAAGGATTCGGTATCCCTTTTTGTTATCTCACCGCGAATACGTCCTTGTCGTCAAGACTGTTTTCAAGGATTTGGTATTCATTTTTTCTCTCATATAAATAAGCATTTATGTACTCTTGCGGTGATTAGAACAAAAGGATTAATATGAGGAATAACAACTCATAAAGCATATGCAAAAACATTAATCATTCAACCTAAGCACTTGCTTCAATATTACATATTTTATTAATTCAAGTAAAAGAATTATATGTCATGTATCATATCTCTTAAAAGCAATATAAAAAATTCAAGTAATTACTAAAATGCACACAAGCTAATATAGTAATCAATTTATCTAACAAGGATTGCTAGCAAGTACTAGAATATACTAAAGATATAAGACATATCTCATCCACCTTTTATTTTCTTTTCCTTTTTCTCCTTTTTTTATCACACCATGCATGAATTAAAAAATGAATGAAAAAGAAGAAGGAAAATATGCATACAACAAAGAGCCAACAACTCTCCCCCTCAATTGATGCCAAAACGATGAATAACACCTAATTCTCCCCTAAGAAAAGCAAAACGAGAAGAATCCAAAGATTTGGTGAAAATATCTGCAAGTTGTAACTTTGTATCCACAAATTTCAATTCAATGTCCCCCTTTTCAACATGATCTCTCAAAAAGTGAAAGCGAATGTCAATGTGCTTAGTGGGTGAGTGTTGTACAGGATTTTTAGCAATATTGATAGCACTTGTATTGTCACAAAAGAGAGGAACTTTATCAAAAACAAGGCTATAATCTTTCAAAGTAAAAATAAACCAAAGAATCTGAGTACAACAACTAGCAGCAGCAACATATTCAGACTCAGCAGTTGATTGAGCAACATTTGATTGTTTTTGAGAAGACCAAGAAATCAAAGAAGTATCAAGAAAAAGGCATGTACCACTTGTACTCTTTCTATCAATTCTACAACATTCAAAATCCGCATCAGAATAACCGCTCAAGCAAATAGAAAAAGAGGTAGAATACCAAATTCCAAATTCAAGAGTATGTTTCAAATACCTCATGATGCGTTTCACAGCTTGACGATGCGAAGCCCTTGGAGAAGCTTGAAATCGAGCACACAAACACACAACAAACTGTATGTCTGGCCTCGAAGCAGTGAGATAGAGCAACGAACCAATCATGCTCCTGTATTCCTTTTGGTTCACAGCTTCACCATCTTCATCAGGATCCAAAATAGTGGTAGTTCCTATCGGTGTAGTCAACGGCTTGCAATCGTCCATTTTGAAGCGTCGTAGAAGATCCTTGGTGTACTTTGTCTGATGAACAAATGTACCTTGAGGTGTTTGCTTAATTTGCAATCCTAAAAAGTAAGTCAATTTGCCCATCATGCTCATCTCAAATTTCCTGCGCATTGTTTCACCAAACTCCACAACCAAAGTGTGAGATGAACAACAAAAAATGATATCATCCACATAAATCTGAACAAACAGTAGATCATCACCATGCTTAAGAACAAAGAGAGTTTTATCAATTTTTCCCATTGAAAAGCCCTTTGCAAGTAAAAAGTTTTTAAGTCTATCATACCAAGCTCTAGGTGCTTGTTTCAAACCATATAAAGCTTTTGATAAACGAAAAACATGGTTGGGAAAATCAGGATTTTCAAAACCTGGTGGTTGTTTTACATAAACTTCCTCCTGTATGTAACCATTAAGAAAAGCACTTTTAACATCCATTTGAAACAACTTAAAACCTTTTGAAGCAGCAAAAGCCAACAAAAGTCTAATTGCTTCAATCCTAGCAACAGGAGCAAAAGTTTCATCATAATCCAACCCTTCCATTTGAGTAAAACCCTGTGCAACAAGTCTAGCTTTGTTTCTAACAACTAAACCATCCTCATTTTGTTTATTTTTGAAAACCCATTTAGTTCCAATGACATTATGACCAACAGGAGGTTCAACTAAAAACCAGACTTTGTTTCTTTCAAAATTCTCAAGTTCTTCATGCATGGCATTAATCCATGATTTGTCAGTTAGTGCATGAGTAACATCTTTGGGTTCAAAATTAGAAATAAAAGCAGAATTTGCATGAAAATCATGATTTGTTACCTTAGACCTTGTAGTACGTTCACCCAAATTACCTATTATCTGGTTCGGAGGATGTCGTCGTTGAATATGAAGTGGAGCACTTACATCTGAAGTTTGTTCATCTTCTGTAGCTTGTTCCGACGAAGTTGAAGCTTCTGGAGGTCTATTGGCATCATTACCCGAGGCTCCCGAAGAACCACTCGGCGGTCGACCGCTCCTTTGCTGCGGTCGACCGTCGATGTGCCTCCCGATCGGCCGGCGCCATGCAGTATGACCGGCCGACGCATCCTCGTCGCCTTCGTCATCGCTTTCCACAAAAAATATCCTCCCCCTGAACCTGTGATAGGGTACCTAAAATTTCGGGTCTAGTCCCTAGACTAGCCTCATCAAAAGTGACTTCGGAAGTCTCAACAATTTTATTAGTTTCTAAAACAAGTATGCGGTAACCTCGTGAATGAGGAGAGTATCCCAACATAAGTCCATCAATAGAGCGAGATTCGAATTTATCCAAATTTCCAGATTTGAGCACAAAACATTTACATCCAAAAACACGCAAGTGAGAAATCTTTGGTGAATGTCCAAAGCGAAGCTCATAAGAAGTTTTTCGAAGTTTAGTTCTCAAGAAAACACGATTGGAAATATAACAAGCAGTGTTAATAGCTTCAGCCCAAAATTTTCTAGGAGTAGAATATTCATCAAGCATAGTCGTAGCCATTTCAACCAAAGAACGATTTTTTCTTTCAACAACACCGTTTTGTTGAGGAACCCGAGGAGATGAAAATTGATGTTCAAGACCCTTTTCAGCACTAAACTTTTCAAAAGAAGCGTTTTTGAACTCACCACCATTATCACTTCGAATAGTTCTCAAAATTTGTGGAAATTCAAGAGCCAAACGAAGATATAAAGTTTTGAAGTGTTCGAAAGCTTCATCCTTAGTTGCCATAAAATAAACCCAAGAATATCGAGAAAATCATCAACAATAACCAAAACATATCACTTTCCTCCAACGGATTGCACTCTAGCTGGACCAACAGTGTCCATGTGTAATAGCTATCCCGGTGCATCCGTCATCACAGAAAATATCGGGGTATGAGAAGAAGCAACCATCTTAGCATGACGACATGGCGAACAAACCAAATCAAGATCTTTCTTAAGTTTAGGCAAACCTCGAATAAGATCCGAACCACTAATCTTAGTGAGATGATCAAAGCCAATATGTCCAAGTCTACGATGCCAAAACGTCACATCTTTTGAAAATTTTGTAACAAGACATGTAACTTCAAAAGAAATTCTATTTTCAAAATCTGCTTTAAAAACTCTTCCGTATCGAGAAACATTAAGCACCACATCACCAGAAGAATCAAAAACTTTACTTCCACTTTTCTTAAAAAGCACATCAAAGTCTTAATCCACAATTTGAGAAACGGAAAGCAAGTTGTACTTCAAATTTTTAACCAAAGCGACATTATTCAATGTAAACTTGTCACTTACCTTGACAGATCCAGTTGCAGTGATTGTGCTAGTAGAAGCATCGCCGAAGATGATTGAGTCCTTCCTTGATGCCTTAACGAGGGAGGAGAACCAACTTTTATCACCAGTCATGTGTCGCAAACAGCCGGAATCAATGATCCACACGTTCTCCTTCCTCGCCAAAAGAGCCTATACACAAGCAGATGTCGAAGTCTCAGTACTGGGGTTAGATAATAAAAATTTAGGAATCCAGTACTGAAACACATGACCTGAACCAACAGGAATATAACCAGTAGAAAATTCAACCTGTTTCCCGTTAGAAAAGTTAACCCAAGGCCGGTCGATCGCGCTGTACTGTGATCGCCGGAGGCTTCCTGCAGTCGACCGGAGGTATAGTGCCGGCGGGTATAGCTCCGGTCGAACGTGTGTGGCTCCGGTCGACCGACGGTCCATCTGCGGTCGACCTGCCTCGAGGAAAACACGGTTTTGCCATTTTAGTTTTGCAAAAGCTACCTCCCATTCCTTTTTACGTTTTCTAGCAAATCTAAAACGAAACCAACAAGATGTCCATGTTTACCACAGAAAGTACAAACATATTTTTCACGATGAGTTGAAGAACAAGTTGAGACAACGGGTTTAGTATTAACGAGTGTTTTTAGTACTAACAACGATTTAGCAACAAACACGGGTTTAGTACTAACAACGGGCTTGGTAGAACATGAAGCATTCAAAGAGGTCATAATGCCAGCAGATTTGAAAACAATGGGTTTTGGATCTGGTTTAGTCAAAATTTCACCTCTCTCAGTTATACCCAAAATAGCAGGAGGATGCTTAGAAAAGTGAGTATAGGGATCAAAACCTAAACCACGGTTGTCTGTGCTAACCTTTGATTGATCCAAAATCATGTTGAGATTCTTTTTACCCTCGCAAAGAACTTTTCAAGTAAGAAATCTCTTGAGTCAAGGTAGCACAATTTTTGCAAGCATCCAAAAGACAATTTTGTTTTCTACAAGTTTGACAAGAAAGCACTTCATATTGCTTAACAGTTTCTTCCATATGCCTAACACGACCTAAGACATCTTTTAACCTCAAATTATAAGCAAGACAAGATGAGCAGGGTTTTGCACTAGATTGTTTTAACTTTTTAGGACTAATTGCATTAAACATAGAGCTAGCAAACACGACAATTTGACATTTCTTTAAAGCTTCTTTTGTTAAAAACAACTCATCAGTCAATCTAGTGTTCATGGCAAAGCTAAGAGCAAGACAAGATTCAAGCTTTCTAGATTTCTTAGATTCAGCACCAAGCTTTTTACAAGTAGTTAAATTGATTTCTCTAACATAATTAATCTCATCAAATAAAACTTCACATGATTTGCAATCATCATTAGAAGCAAGAGATTTTAGTCTATTATTTTCAATTTTAAGAGAATCAATAGCTGCTTCATGTTTATTAATCTTCTTTTTAAATTTAGAAATCTTGTAACCAAGTCTAGCAATCACATCTTGAAGATATTCAACACTAGGAGCATTTATTACCTCATTTTCTTCATCAGAATCTTTAGTACTCTTTGCCATGAGACAAACACCATCGATGATCTTCCCTTTGTCTTCCTCATCATCATCTGGGTACTCAACATCGCTGGATCCCTGTACGGCTGCAAAAGCTTCATCAAGGCCTTCTGGTAGTACTTCCTCATCTTCATGTTTTTGGCCTGCTTCTTGCTCTGCTTGGCTTCCTTAGATCCATCTTGAGCTTTTTCTTCCAGTGTACCTTTTCCAGCCTTGGGACATTGGGAGCAGATATGTCTTGGTTGACCACAGCCAAAACACCGAATTGGTCCTCCTCTTCTCCTGGACCTGATATTATTCACAGCTCGAGAAATTCGATTAGCAAGTGATACCAAGTCCTCCTCACTGATTTCTTCTAGTTGATCATCGGACATGGCAGAGAAAGAAGCAAACATTGACTGTGAAGAAGAATCAGAAGATGCAGAAGTAGACACTAAGGCAAAAGATTTCGAATCAGTCCTTTTAGAAAGAATGTTCATCTCATAGGTTTTTAATTTAGTATAAAGAACATACAAAGTCAAGGTATTCATATCGACCGATTCTTGAATTGAGGTAACCTTAACTTCCCAAACATTCATATCAAGACCATTCAAAAAATGATGAGCAACCTCAAATTGAGAATAATTAGCATTGTAAGAAGAATCAACAGATCTAAGATTGCTCAAAATTTTGTTAAAACAGCCCAAATAGTCATCCAAAGACTCCCCATGTGTCATCTCAAATTTTATGTACTCCTTTTTGAAAACATCTTTTCGTAATTCTTTAACATTTGAAGATCCAGTATGAAAGTCATTCAAAGCTTTCCAAATTTCATTAGCGGTTGAAAGATGCGAAACACGATCAAAATCGGAGCGAGAAATTGCATTAAGATTGATGTTCCGAGCTTTGCAATTATTTTCATAATCTAATTTGAGAGCAGGAGTATCAATGCGTTCAGGGATGTCATAAGATTGGGAAACTTTTAGCCAAATATCATAACTTTGAGATGTGATATAAGATTCCATTTTTTTCTTCCAATAGTCAAAGTCGGTTCCATTGAAAACATGAGGTTTGTTTGAAAACTTTTCAGCCATTGTAAAAGGATCAGAAAAGCGAATCAAAAACGAGGCTCTGATACCACTTGTAGGATCGAACAAGACCAAACAAACCTACCAGAGGGGGTGAATGGTAGGGAAACCAAAAAAACCAAATCTTTTGTGGAATCAAAAGATTTACCTCTTACCGATGAAATCAATCTAAAAGCGACAATGAACAGGAACTGTTGAAGCCGCCGCAGGTCCCACCGCCTTACCTGCCCCGGTCAGACCGCCCCTCTTGGCCGGTCAGACCGCCGCCTAGCCTCCGGTTGGACCGCCGCCGCAACCCGCCGGTCAGACCGCGCGCACACCTACGGTCAGATCGTCGAGATCCAGAAAACACCGAAAGATGAACTCTCGAAGAAGTAGATCAAACTATTTCAACTTTATTGCATCTAAAAGTGTTTACAAAATGCAACAACAGCACTCCTCACCAAAATCTCGACCTAATTCAAAACCCTAGCTATTCTCTCAAGTTTTCGCTCTTGAAAATCGATATCTAGGAGGCACACCCTCCCTCTCAATTTATACCACAAAATCTCCTACTCAAAGTAGGTGTAGAACTCCTATTAAGAATAGGACTCCATAACTCTCTTTCTAAATCAAATTACAATTTACCTAAATTGTAATCTCTCATAGTCTAGGACTTCTTCTTGTGTCAATCCTCCATCGGCACGTGTCCTGTCCAGTTTCCTCATCGCTTGCTTGCTGCGTGCCGTCTCCGAGTCGGCCTAGCCTGCCTACTCAGCCAGCCAATCACCGAGCACACATGCACAACACACATGCATGCATGCACTGTCCTAGCCAGACTCGGAGTGCAACCAAGCAACAGCCACAGCCCACATGCATGCATGCTGCATGCTACAGTGCCGCTTGCATATATGCATGCTACAGTACTGCTGCATGCCACAGTGTCGATTATACATGCAAACTATGTCCATGCAAGCTAGCAGCAACCGAACAACAACCATATTGTTCTCCTCTTTCCTTTTCCTGATTTTTCTCAACCAATTTCCGTCACAAACACCGATGCTTGCACATATACCACATAAAGCCCGTTGCGAAGATCTCTCCCACGATGTCCATCCATCGTGTGCCATCTCGTATTCAACTTCGTCACCCGGCATCCTTGATCGTCTGGAACTCAACTCCTCCCTGAATCTAGTCCCGATCCCCACCGTTGACCGAAGTTGGCCTCCAAGAATCCTGCACACCATCAGACAAAACAACCGTTTCTAGGCACAGATATCACAACCTGACCCATATTAGTCATACACACTCATACCAAAATCCACATATATTCTCAAACCAATTCATTAAATAAATTATTTACACAGCCAATTGTTTATTACAAATATTAATCATGACAATGATTTCATAATAGGCATGCTCATGATCAACCTAGCGAGTGTGAAGGTTGGGGTAAGGAACCGGGAGATCGAGCTTAAGGACAGGGAGGATCAGAATGGAACTTGAGCTCAGGAGGAGAGAAAAGATCGAGCTTAGAGTATATATAATGTAGGTTTTACAAGAGATATAATAGAATTTTTTTCTTTTAACCGGTACTATTAATTAAGTAGTATGAGATCTAAGAAAGAAAAAAGTTAGAAGAGCCGCCGCTTCCCTTGAAACCCGATGCTTCAAATTAGATAATACTGCTTTTGACTATTTGCATTGTGGAGAGAAGCTATGTGAGTGGTCAGAAGAGAGCTGGTTGCTATTTTTCTTTTAGTTAGTACACTCATTGATCCCACGTAGTGACACAAGAAAAGAACTCTGCACTGCAGAAATCGTTAGGGACTTTAACGTGACATAACTAGTACCTATGGTGAAACTATACACTAGTGGTGCTCTTAGGCCTTCTCCAATGATACGAGTTAGTACCTGACGAAACAACTATTTTAATAGTCTTGCTCTTAACAGTTCATAACATGAATGACCCCATACATAATCCTCACATAACCTCGAAGTACGCGTACAAGACTATCTCTTGATCAAGAGATAACTCTTCTATCTCTTCTATTAAAATATAAGAAAGTATTCTATGGGCTGACTAAAAGCTAATCATTGAAGAAGACGGCTAGCGATGGTGGGAAAGGACCAATCTAGTCTAATGCTCTTAAATTGGATCGTTGGTCTCTTTTTAAAGATTATGTATACTTAAAACATACCATATTAGCAAATACTTCCTCTAGACGAACTCGTCGTCTCAGATCGTGCAAATAATTTACACATATTTTTTTCCGAAAGCTACATATAATTCCGACAGGAGTATTAGCAATTTGTATTGTGCTATATAAATACGATCGTACAGTTTTTATTAATAATGAATTAATCATTTAGAAGTTATTAAAATTAAAACACTCGGTCAGAAGTGATAAAGTGGAGTACTATGTGTACCTGGTCAGAAGAAACTTGTCAGAAGTGGAATACTTCACGTATACAAACATTTTTCTTTCTTACACGCATTAATTAATTACGTAAGCCATCAAATGCGACGCGACAATCAGATGCTGCCGCCTGGATTGTCCAGGATCTGTCCAGTTTTTGGGCCCAACGTATTATGCTTACCTAGGCTGTGTAGGATAGCCCATTTGCTAATTAAGCTGCTCTAGTTGGGCACCCACCCTTGCTAGTGTCGAATTCTTTGTATTTTTAATTTTATTTTTTAAAAGATTTGCAAAAACTAATTTTTTTGTTTTAAATAATTGCAAAAATAATTTTCGACCATTCTCTGGAGGGCGAATTTTGTATATGCCGTGAGCCGTCGACGTTTGAGACGTTTTTTGAATTTACAAAAAAGCCGAGGGTCTAAATGCAAAAATCGCGCAGAGGTAGCCGAGCAACAACACATGACGGAATTTTTACGCTTAGACCCTCCAATTTTGTGTAAATTCAAAAAACATTCAAAATATCGACGGAGGTCAACAGCGTTACAAAAATCGTCCTCCGAGAGAGCGACGGGAGACCTTTTTCAATTGTTTGAAACGAAGAATTAGTTTTATAAATCTTTTAAAAATAAAATAAAAAATGTAAAAAAATTCTGCTAATGTCGGTGACAACTCAAGATCACTAAGGCCTGCATGACAGCACAATTAAGAATGAAGCTAGTTACCCCTCCCACTGATTATTAGTATTATATGTTGGTAGTTGATAACCTGCGCGTTACCACAAAATTTTATGATGGGTAAAAAAGGTTGGTTTTATTTTAACGTGCCATAAATTAACATATATTCATGGAAAAAACTGGAGATAGAAAATTGTTTTTTGTGGTTTAACTTTATAACATCAGTAGAAGTGATGCAAGAAATAATAACCACATGGGGATAGCGAAACTAATATAGGACAACATTTATAACACGAAATAAAGAAATAATAGCCACATGGGGATAGCGAAACTAATATAGGACAACATTTATAACACGAAATAAATAAAGCCGACAGATATTAAAGCATGCAATGCAATAGGAAAACTTAATAAATAAGTACTATTGAAAAATAAACACAAATCTAAATCAAACTGAACGAAGAGAAACTGAATGAAGAGAAAGAAATACAGAATTGGATGAATATATGTTGAAATATCTACCATTCCTGTATAAGTGTCACCATTAGCTGGGTTTATGTGAAGCCACATTATCGGAAATACCACAGCCGTTGGATCGTTATGCATCTTAAATATCAATCGTCGATACAGTAAAAGGCTTCAATTTGAACTTTGTGCTTGTACTTTTGTAGAATTGCAGCGCATATGTTTTCAGAAAGTATGAAGTGGCTAGAATTTAAAAACCATATTGTAAATTTATAGGTCTGAACATGAAGAGAAAGAATGTGCCTAGTGCTGAATGTGCCCACTAATGATTACTTTATTTGAAGGTTTTTTTTAAAAAAGGATAAGAGAACTCAAGAACCATCTAAATGAAAATTTATTAACCGTTGTCACAATAAAACTGATATTAACCTACTTTTTTCTTGATGTTGATTACACATTAATACAGATCCTCTCATAGATTTATGATGATCTTACACAAGACTAGGTTTTACGGTCATCACAACAAAGTCATCTCAAACATATCTAAAAAGAGGTCGACAAAAAAAATAATTACACAGACATGTTAGATATGAAAAAAAACTTGAGCCCGTTACGGATGATACCTATCGGTGACGGACTCAAATCCACTACGAAGAAACCATCATTGGTTGAAGTGGCAAAAACCACAGTAGTCCGGTTTGAGTTGCACCGGGACTAGATCATCTCTAGTCCCGGTTTAAAAAGTCTACGGATTTCTAGGAACATTAGTCCCGGTTCGTGTCACGAACCAGGACTAAAGATCACCTCTAGTCCCGGTTCAAATGTTGTCGAGCCAGTCGGAGGCTGGGCACCTTTAGTCCGGTTGGTAACACCAACCGGGACTAGAGATGTTACTCTAGTCCGGTTGGTGCTACCAACGGGCTAAATATGCCTGGCACTCGACGGGTTCGAGAGCCTCGACACCATCTTTAGTCCGGTTGGTAACACCAACCGGGACTAAAGATGCTATTTTTGTCCGGTTGAGGTTACCAACCGGCGCTAAAAGATAATTTTGATCTTTAGTTAGGTTGGTAACACCAACCGGACTAAAGATGGCTTGCTTTTTATACTCCTTCTTCCTCCTCCGCCCGAGCCTCGCTACACTTGTCTTCAAAGTTTTTCTCTAGCTAGAGGAGGTGCTGCCAAAATTTTTGTGATTTTGTTTTGGTGATAATACACAAATCTTTGCTATCTACAAGGTTAGCAACTTCTTTCTCTTATGATCTATGCTTAGCACTTTGTACTTTACGGTTGTTTTTTATACATTAATCATCTCTAGATTTTTTTGTAAACATGAGGAGAGAGAAAATTTGTTTGGACTAATTATTTTGCTAAGCACATTATATTGTGTTGAGAAAAAAGTTGGGGAAAATAAAGAGGAAGAAAAGTAAGCTTAGCACGTCACAGTTATAGAAATTTAGTCCGTACAATTTTATCTCAAAAAATATTTATGGAAAATGATGAGAGAGAATCTTTTGGACAAAAAAGTTATAAAATAGATGACAAAGGACTTTTAAAATAGATGCAAAATAATTAATTAATTTTATGCTTATCACTTTAAAAGACCTTTTAAAAATAATTCTATTTTTTTAGAACAACACATTACATATATTGGATTAGTATATAATAATTGTCTGATTATATACATATACGTATTGATGTTATATTGAAATGATTTGAATTTCGTGGAATTTTCTTACGATTTTGTGCATTTCATGTAGATGGATTGGCAATGGATATACAACGCGGATCGACAGTCGAGAGAGTTTATTCAAGGCGTCCATTATTTTTTGAGTGTGGCCGATGCCAACAAGCATAAGGGTTTCATACGTTATTCATGTAAAAAGTACAAAAACGAGAAGGAGTATTCTACATCAAGAATTATTCATGCCCACTTGTTTCAGTCGGGATTCATGGCTCACTACAATTGCTGGACATCGCACGGTGAGGTGGGGGTTGCAATGGAAGAAGATGAAGAAGACGACGACGACATTCCGAACTGTGGTCAATACGGTGGGTTTGAAGAGAATACAGTGGGCGAGGCGGGCGGGGATGCTGAAGAAAACGACGATGCCGATGACCTTGGTCAGATGTTGCGCGATGTACAGGGGGACTGCGAAGGCGTAAAGGAAGTGCAGAAATTGGAGCGTATGTTGGCGGACCACAAAAGGTCCTTGTATCCAGGCTGTGAACAGGGGCACAAAAAGTTAGGTACCACGCTGGAATTATTACAATGGAAGGCCAAAAATGGTATCAGTGACAAGGCATTTGGCGAGTTACTAAAACTCGTGAAGAACATTCTTCCAGAGGGAAACGAATTGTTGGAATCAACGTACGAGGCTAAGAAGTTAGTCTGCCCTCAAGGACTGGAGGTACAAAAGATACACGCATGTCCTAACGATTGTATCCTCTACCGTGGTGAGGAGTACGAGAACCTAGAAGCATGTCTGGTTTGTAAAGCACTTCGATACAAGATCAGACGAGATGATCCAGGCGAAGTTGACGGACGGCCCTCGAAGAAAAGGATTCCTGCTAAGGTGATGTGGTATTTTCCTATAATACCACGGCTGAAGCGTCTATTCAGGAACAAGGAGCATGCAAGAATGATGCGTTGGCACACGGAAGAACGCCTACAAGACGGCATGCTGAGACATCCCGCCGATGGGTCACGGTGGCGAAACATCGATGAACATTTGAAGACTTTGGTGAGGATGCACGAAACCTAAGGTTCGGCTTAAGCACGGACGGCATGAATCCTTTTGGAGAAATGAGCAGCGGGCATAGCACTTGGCCTGTGATGATGTGTATCTACAACCTCCCGCCTTGGCTATGCATGAAGCGAAAGTACATTCAGATGCCGGTTATTATTCAAGGCCCGAAGCAACCTGGTAACGACATCGATGTGTACCTGACACCGCTGATCGAAGATCTAAAACTGCCGTGGAATAAAGAAGGTGTTCCGTGTGGGATGAAGATAAACAGAGCAGTTTAAACTATGAGGGTTGCTGTTTGTTACCATCAATGATTGGCCTCGCACTTGGCAACCTATCCGAACAGTCAAACAAGGGGTACAACGCTTGCACCTTGTATGGATGAGCGAGTGTACGTACCGAAACATTGTAAGAAGGTAGTGTACATGGGCCATCGTCGTTTTCTTGCTTGCAAGCCACCCCGTCCGGAAAAAGGGAAACATTTTGATCAAAAGGCGGACCATCGTTCTAAACCAAAGCATCGAAACGGAAAGGACGTGTTTGCCATGGTGAAAGACCTCAAAGTAGTATTTGGAAAGGGACCCGGCAACCAATCTATAGCAAGTGAAGGTGGTCACGCGGCGATGTGGAAGAAGAAGTCAATTTTTTGGGAGTTGCCCTACGGGAAGTCTTGGACGTCCGCCACGCAATCGACGTGATGCACCTCACCAAGAACCTTTGCGTAAACTTGCTTGGGTTCCTAGGTGTATACGGAAAATCAAAAGATACACTTGAGGCACGTAACGATCTGAAACATATGGCACAACGCGACGGCCTTCACCCGCAACCAAAGGATAAAGGAGCCCAATACCTAAGTCCCCCGACTACACTCGAGTAGAGCAGAGAAGGAAATAATGTTTGAATGCTGGAGAGCATCAAGGTACCGTATGGATACTCCTCGAATATAAAGGGAATAATAAGCACGAAGGATAAGAAGTTCACAAATCTAAAGTCCCATGACGCCACGTGCGATGACACGTGCTTCCCGTTATAATTCGAGGTATCCTTCCCGATAATGTCCGGGCAACAATAACAAAGCTATGTGCTTTTCGAACGCAATTTCACGAAGATCATCGATCCGCATGACTAGAAGACTTTCAAAATGATGTGGTCCAATGTCTTGTCGGCTTTGAGATGATCTTTCCGCCTTCCTTCTTCAATATCATGACACATCTCCTATGCCACCTTGTCAAAGAGATCCGTATCCTCGGTCCGGTATTCCTACACAACATGTTCCCCTTTGAGAGGTATATGGGCGTTCTAAAGAAGTACGTTCGTAACCGTTCGCGTCCGGAGGCCGCATCGCCAATGGATATGGAACAGAGGAGGTGATTGAGTTTTGCGTCGACTTTATTGAAGACCTCCGTCCCATCGGGTGTGCCGAATCAAGCCATGAAGGTAGACTACGGGGGAAGCGAACTCTTGGAAGGAAGGCAATAATGAACATAGACAATGACTTGTACAGGAAAGCACATTGGACCGTGCTGCAACAATATCGAGGAGCACTTGGCGATTGTTCGCTCGGAAAACATCAGTAAGACGGATGCCTGGATTACACGCCATCACATCGATGCATTCCCTACTTGGCTGCGACATCGTCTCATGGGCAACGCGAGCATTGAGCAACAACTAGCCTTCTTGGCGAGGGGTCCATCTTGCTCGATCACCACATTCCGGGCATATGAAATCAATGGGTACACATTTTACACACGGGCCCAAGACTTAAAGAGCACGAATCGAACAGCCATTGCCGCATCGATGCCGTGGGATACGACGGTACGGCTAGCACATATTACGCAGCATCGATGACATATGGGAGCTAGGCGTGGACCTCGAAGGTCCCTCTGTTTCGGTGCCGTGGGTTAGGCTTGGTGGTGGAGGCGTAACCATTGATGCAAGTGGGATGACAACGGTCGACCCGAGCAAGGTTGGATACTCGACGAACCTTTCGTCCTTGCCAATGATGTACGACAAGTTTTCTATGTCAAGGACATGGCTAGCAAATCAAAGAAGGGGAAAGGGTCCGACGTGCCAAAGTGCCACGTGGTTCTCCCAGGCAAAAGGAAAATCGTGGGAGTCGAGGATAGAACTGACGAAGATTACGATCAGTTTGACGGGCAACCTCCGTTCACGGTGGCGGTTGACCCGAGTATCCTCCTATCAAATGATGACACCCCTTACTCACGCAACGATCATAACGAAGGAATAATTGTGCGGAGAAAGTACGTGAGGACAAATGTTATATAGCTAAATTTATGTATGGACGATGTAAATTAAATTGAATCGTTGAATATTATCCCTGCCTTCCACTTGACCTTATTCAAGATCTATAATTACATCAAGAACCTTGGTACATACTATCCATAGAATAGGGCATTATATATAAACACTTGATCTTTTATGAAACACCATGTTAATTATATATAAACATATGTTAATTATATATGAATATAAAATATATTAACATATGAACATTATAATTATACATGAATATAAAATACAATAGAATAGGGCATTATAATAATTAGTCCCGGTTTGTTACAAAAACCGGGACTAGAGGTGAATTTCATTGGGCAGGAAAACATCTTTAGTCCCGGTTTGAGCCATCAACCGGGACTATTGATGTCCACCGACCTGCGCCACGTGGCTCCCCGCAATCTTTTCCCGGTTGGTGGATTCAACCGGGACAAAAGATATGATCTTTACTCCCGGTTGAAGCCACCAACCGGGCGACATCTTTACTCCCGGTTGGTGGCTTCAACCGGACTAATGTTCGTATCGTTGTCCCGGTTGGAGCCACCAACCGGGAGTAAAGGATCTTCTGTACCGTTGTTGGATTCAACCGGGACAAATGACGCCGTGACTATATATAGCAAGGGCCTTAGTGGGGATCCAACACTTAGCCGTTTCGCACTTCGAACGCATCGTCTTCGTCTTCGTCGCCGTCGCCGAGCCGTGTCGACGCCGCAGCACGCCGTCTCCGCCGTCTTCGTCGCCAGAGGACCTCCGCTCCGCCGTCTTCGTCGCCGTCGCAGGTTAGCGCCGCCGCCCCCGAGATTTCCCGACATTATGCGCTAGGGTTTGGCCGCCGTCGCCGCCATCGCCATCGCGGCCATCGTCGCGGTCGCGGTCGCCGCCGCCCCTCCCCACACCACCTAGTCCCCTTGCGCCCCCTCCCCACGGCCCCCTGAGCCGGCTGGCCCCTAAACCCTAAATGGCCGCGCTCCGTCCTCCACTCCACGCCGTCGCCGCCGCCACCCACCGCATCCTCGCCGCGCCGCCGCACTCGTGAATGTTAATATATGAATTTTGAGTATATGTGTAGTTTGAATATATGAATTTTGTATTTATGGGTATTTTGAATATATGATTTTTGTATTTATGGGTATTTTGAATATTTTGAATATATGATTTTTGTATGTAAATGGATTGTTATATGTAAATGGATTGTTATTAGAGTGTTGAGAATTTTGAATTTTGAATATGTATTTACATATGAAATTTGAATGTTTATGGGAATTGTGAATTTTGTATTTTTTGAACGAACGAGAACGCTAAAATCAACAAATGGTCGTGAACGAACGAACGGACGAACGAACAAACGAACGAGTGTTCGTTCGTTCGTTCGGTCGTGGACGGACGGACGTTCGCGAACGGACGAACGAACGTGGACGAACGGACGTCTCCTTTCCTCAATTTTTCATTTCCTCTCCACTTCATCTCCCATCATCCTTATCTCCCTCGCATCATTCTCCTCTCTTTCTCTCCTCTCCTCTAGATGAACATACTTACGGACGTGAATGATATAACCGAATAATTTTTTTCAGAATTCTTTGATTAAGTCCTCAACCCACAACAATCAAATGGCGGATTGTAACGAGGAACAGACTTCTCCATGATGAGATCGCACGAGGAAGAGAGGTTTACAACGAGGAGGGGAATGAAGATACAAATCAATACCTCAACGAGGAGGGGGACGTGCAGGGGAACGATGAGGAGAATGAGGGCTCCACCTCCGCCTCCGCTGGACAGAAGAGGGCACGCGGGCAACGCGGTCTCAACAAGCGCATAGAGGGTCGACATGTCATAACGGAGGTAGAATCTGACGGTCGCCCTATTGCCCCAGAGGACGCCGCAAGGAAGTTTGTGGCGCACAGCGGATGGGTGGTGAGGGATCACGTGCCCGTAAGCGTTGCCAACTGGAGGCGATCAAGGACAGGAGGAGATGAGCAGAGCTATCTCCCAGACTCAGAGAAAGAAGTGTTGTGGACTACAATGCTGCAAATGTTCACCATCCTAGACTCACAACAAGCAAGGGTCAAGGAATGGACGTTAAAGAAAATGGCAGAGCTCTTCAGGAACTACAAGAAAGAGTTACACAAGAAATATATCCTGAAGGGCCAGACCCCTGACTTTGACAAGTTCCCAAAGCTCAGAGATCATTAGGATGCTTTTGTTGAACATAAGACTGGGGAAGAAGCACAAGCTATCATAGAAAAGAACAAGGCCAATGCAGCTAAAAAGAAATACCATCACAAGCTTGGGTCAGGCGGCTATAAGAAAGCAATGGAGAAATGAGAGAAAATGGAAGTCGACCTTGAAGCGCGAGGTATCGTTCCAGGCACAACCACCTGGCCGGAACGAGCAAAGCACTGGTTTTATGCTCACGGAGGCTCACTTAATCCCGTCGATGGCACAGTTATCTTTGGTGATGAAATTCAAGAAGCCGAACGGAGGTTAGAGGAAGCGCTGCAGGCCACTTCCTCGGGCGCGTTCAGGCCCGACAGAGAGAAGGACAAGCTAACGCTCACCCTCCAAAACCCAGAGCACCCGGGGCGAACGCGAGGAAAAGGCGTCGTCCCTTGGAAATACGGGTTCCAAACTGACGTTGACACATATAAGAGCCGAATGAGATCAAAGCGAGATAACGATGCGAGGTTCACTGAGATGGAAATGAGGCTCTCGCAGATTGATCAGATTGTGGACGAAAGGCTGACCATAATGTTGGCAGAGGAGCGGAGCCATTGGGTTAGCCAACAGTTGGCTCCAGCAACAGCCGCTCAACTACAGCAGCAGCGCAGCAGCTGCGCTTCAACTGGAAATGAAGGCGATTTAGCCCCACAAGCTGAACCGGGTCCGCCATGCCCCGTTGATGACATCACACAACGAACACCATGTGAGCTGCACATTCCGCTAAAGAACATAACAATAAAGGTATGTCCATACTTTTATGTTGTACGTATATTTCATTGAATAACTTGTCAATCAATGTTCATTACTAACTAATAAACAATCTTCTCGAACAGGTCGCGTCGGGCATGGCCATTCCAGTAGAACGAGACGACACCTACCACTCCCGACCCGTTCCACCTGCGTACTCGAAAGTTGAAATTGAACAGGTGGAACGCGGCTATGAAGATCTCGAGCTGGATATTGCCGGAGGAGACAGGGAGCTGACGCTAGGAGAAACAGCTCACGGAATATTTCTCTGGATGAAGATCTTCATAATATTCCCCGGACGTGGGTTGTCTCCTCCGTCTCCACGTGGGCCGTCTCCTCCGCCTCCACGTGGGCCGTCTCCTCCGCCTCCTTCACCGCCTCCGCCTCCTCCACCTCTTGCGTCGCCTCCACGAGCACCGACTCCTAAACGGTCGTCTCCAACTCCACCGCCTTCTCAGACTCCTCCGTCGCCACAACGAGCACCGACTCCTAAACGGACAACATCTCGAGCCACGTGGTCAAGGTCAACTAGCAGTGGGCCAAGAAGCAAGAGGCCTAAACTTGACCCACTCCCACCAGCCCCAAAGAAAACGGCGTACGACATGACTCCAGAGGAGCTGCACGAGGCCGTCCAAGCTGAAGTCAAGGCCCACTTCAGAAAGAAGTCTCCTGAGAAGCCTCCTGAAATCCCCCAGGAGACCAAGGACTTCTTCAGGAAGACGTACCTAACGCCACAGCCTAATCCGCAACCTCAACCGCTGTCCGACTACGACAGGACTATTCGGAAGGCTGTTGTCAAGGAAAAGAGAACGGGCAAAGATGTACCCCGTTCGGTGTTCCAAATGTCGATCGACTTAAGACAAATTATGGAATCTGCTGGAATTTCAATGGATCAATTACACGGCCGTTCTCCCTGGCGAAGGCTCCGCATGAAATACAAGTTCAAACTTGGAAAGCCTCTTGTAAAGCCGGATCAAGTGAAAAAGCTACCAACACGTATGTACCGCTTCCACAAGTGGTACATGCAAGAATCCAACAAGGGTGGAGAGATGGTAACGGGAAAATATTCACAGTACTATTTCGTCGATGGAGGTGACGACTTCTATATCCGATTCGAAGACATATTCGACCTGTACCAGCTTGATGCCCTCGACGTCTCACTTCTAGCCACGCGGGCTCTATAAGTTTCATTCTGTTATTTTGTTTCTTACCTTCTTGTATTTAGCTGACTAAAATTCCTTTTAACCATTGTAGAATGGCGATGCAATACTGCAACATGCACGACTGTAGCAAACATGGATTCATGGATCCACGCAAAATCAACGGCGCATTGGTTGATCATTTTCCTGATCCAACACTGGACAACATTTACAAGTCGCTGGTGATAAACCACTATCGGTCATTTATCCTTCTGCCCTACAACACTGCGTAAGTATTTTCTTCCTTTCGTACCGATTTCAATCCCGTGTGCATACATAAATTTTTCATATGTGTCATCTAAACCAATTTGCAGATTCCACTGGGTTCTGTTAGTAATTGACATGGATAACTCGCGGATCCATGTCTTTGACTCAATGAATAAACCAGAGTCCACATACGCAAAGATATTTGAACTGCTAAATAGGTAATGCCATCTTACTTGCTAGCTATTGCATATATGCGGTTCTCTGATAATTACTAGCTAACTTTTAACTGCACGTAGGGCATGGGAACGGCTCCGGACTAATGTTCGCGGAAATTGGAAAGATAAGCTCTCCGTAAGGATGAACTTTCCAGTGAGGAACATGCTCCAAAGTTGTTTTGAATTATTACTTTGTTCTAAAATATGAAATGTATATTAAATCTGTCGTCGTTTGTTCTTTAGTGTGCAAAACAGTCGCAGGGCACCAACTTATGCGGATACTACGTCTGTGACTACATTCACCGCTTTGTGATCGATGTCACAACTATCGACGATATAGATGTACGTATAACAGCTATTCATACATTACGTATCGATTTCTTATTAGCTTCATATATTTATTTCTCGTTTGATCGAATTTATGACAGCTTATGAAAGTAAGAGACAACCTCCCCCACGAGACTTTCATACAAGCCGCTCAGGAAGAATTGATGGAATTTATAAACGAGCAGATCATTGATCCCACGGGGGAGTTCTATTTTAATTTAAGTAACTTAACCACCGGATCCACAAAATAGACAATGTTTTATAACATACGAAATATATATGGATATTGTACATATATGTATATGTTTTGGTAATATATTATATGTATATATTTCCTTTCTTAAGTTCATTTATATGTGTGTAACTTATATATTTATAAATATATATTATATAATATATATTTATAAATATATGTGTGTAAAATATGTAAATGTGTGTAATATGTCGTATGTAGCACTGTTGGAGAAAGAATAAAATTAAAAAATATAAAAATTCTTTAGTCCCGGTTGGAGCAACAACCGGGACTAAAGATGGCGGAGCCACGTGGCCGGATGCACCATCTTTAGTCCCGGTTGAAGCCACCAACCGGGACTAACAATGGTGCAGCCGGCCACGTGGCTCCGCCACCTTTAGTCCCGGTTGGTGGCTTAAACCGGGACTAAAGGTGCATATTTAGTCCCGGTTATTTAACCGGGACTAGAGATCGCCCATCTCTAGTCCCGGATTCGTAGTCCCGGTTTGACAACCGGGACTACTGGGGGTTACGAACCGGGACAGTTGTGGCTTTCTCCAGTAGTGATCATGGCCCGACAAAGATAACCTATGATATCTTTGCCGGGCCCAAACAGAATCCCGTCGCCGATGACACTCATCGGTGACGGCACCAACTAAAGGCCAAATTGAGATAACAATTAGGCCCGTCACCGATGAGTGTCATCGGTGACAGGCTCTAACCTGAGACCCGATTGAGATAACAATTAGGCCCGTCACCGATGAGTGTCATCACTTTAAGCCCGAGCGTCGATTCAGATCTACACATGAGCGCGAAAATTTAAGTCCTCACATTGCGAACCCTAGCGCCGCTGCCGTCTCTCGGAACCCTAGCGCCGCCGTCGTCTATTGGAGCCTGTCGTCGCCGTCCCTCACACCCTCTCGAGCCTGGCGCCGTCGTTCTCCCTCACCTCCACCGAGCGCTGCTGTCCCTGAGCCCGAGCACCGCCATCCCTGAGCCCGGCCACCGAGCGCCGCCGTCCCCGAGCCCGGCCACCGAGCGCCACCGTGCTCCAGGTAAGTCCATCTCCCTCATGTGCTACCGTTGCCGTGCTCCCTCATGTGTTTTCCCTTTTGTTTCCATCAAACCCTAGCCGTCATGTCTAGTTTGTGCGCGTGTAACACGTTTTTGCGCATATTGTTCCCATTTTGTCCTCTAATTCGGAGTCGTTTTTAAAACGATCATAACTTTCACATACATACTCCGATTGAGACGTTACATATATGAAAATCGATCAGAAAAAATTGTCCGAAGATTGTCTTTTCGAGCCCGGAAGCTTTTTGTCAATTCTGAGCACGTCTTCTGAATTTTTCACCGGCGACGTCTTTCACTTGTTTAGGCTCAAATTTTCTGTGGTTACCTCTCATGTGCTCCCAAGTCATGAAAAAGTATAAAAAAATAAAAATTCAAATTTTTCCAAAAAACAACAACATCCCAAAAAAGAGAAAAGAGAGGGGCAATAGGAATAATATGGAGAGGAGCACATAAAGGGGTGCAATGTATAGATTTGAGATAATATCACTTAATGGAACTGTTGTATAATTGTATATATGAATGAGAATGCTGAAAATGAGAATATATATCTTTGTTTCTCTATTTTTTCAGCACGCATGGCTAGCAAAGCCTGAGGCTAGCCAAGAAACAAAATATATTTTTTCGTTTAGAAAACCCTCATTAGTGACGAGCTTTAACTTAAGCCCGTCATAGATGACATCATCTATAACAGGTTTAAGTTAGCCTGTCACTGATGTTAATCATCCATGACGGGCATTAATTGGAGCCCGTTTGAAATTATTTCATCGGTGACGGGCCCTTGATTAACTGGGCTTCTGGGTTAAACCTATCGGTGATGGGCTTTAGTTTAGTTTAGGCCCGAATAAGATAAGTGAAGGGTTACGCGGAGGCTACGCTAGCCTAAAACAAAAACTTTTAACCGCGCAAACCAGGAACACTTGCAAGTAAGGGACGATAGATCGTTACAGATTGGAGTATGCCGCGGAAATAGCCAATCAGGGCTATCCGATCTGGAACTGTGCTGGCCGATGACAGCCGATTGCCGCAAGCCGACAGCCGATTCCTGGAGACAGCCGATTCACCAATCAGTCGATTCGTCGAGTCGTCCGATCACATTCTCGCGCCTCGCTCCGATGCGCCCAACCGCAGCCGATTCCACCACAACCGATCCGTAGCCGATTCACAGCACGCAACGTAGCAGCGCCTCTACCGGTATCCACATGTCCGGGGACAGAACGCCGAACACCTGTGTGCTAGCACGCGATGCAAGGCTAGGTTTTGGCTCGAAAGTGGGGAGGGTTTCCGTGGAGATTGATCTCGGCGACTTCTGTTGCGGATTCGGTTCAATGCAGTACCGCAACTCTCCACCATTCGCCCCCTTTATATAGAGTTGGCTGACTGGGACTAGTGGCCGATCAGGACTCTATTTTGAATCGGATCCTATCCGAATCTCACAGAGTTGGCCGCCCATACGTCGTAAGCCCATAGGACTCTATCCGATCGGATCCCTATCCGATCGAGCCGTATCTGAGTCCAACTCAAATATCTGTTCTATCCCCTTAAGCGTGTGACCCTGTAGGTTCAGGTATACTTGGTTTCGGCTATAGTCTAACTTAGCCGATCGTCCGCTCGAGTCCAACTCAGCCGACCTGTCAACAGCGGCGCCTAGCAACACATATTGACACCATAGTATACAAGAATATAATATCGGCTCTGAACCTGTAATGTGTACACAAATCCCTTTGCCTCACGATACCAGTTAAGCTATAGGCAAGATGTGTGCCATCCCTTCAATAGCTTAACCATTCACTCGAACCGTATTGGATTATCTGTCTGTTGATTGACTCCTCAATCAACTTAGCATGGCCATGCATTTCCATAATCCATTACCTTGAGGGGCTGAGAGATATCTCTCCAAAGGTGGGTCAAAGACATATCACTAACAATAAGTGCATCGGTGATGGGCTTTTGCCCGACAAAAATGACTTCTCACATCACTGACCTTTTGCGCTGTGACGGACACCATACCCAACACATATGAGGGTTGTCGCCCGATTGAGATGAGGGTTCTGTTCTTGTTGTAGTGACAATACATGACAAAATTACACTGTAATGCTCAAAAGAAACCATCAAGTAATCACTCGCTCTAAGCCAACTGCTCTCATTTCTCTTCAATAATTCAGCAATTTGAGCACAAAATCTGCCTTCATTCAACTGCTTCTTTTATCTCATATCAACTTTAAAATTGTAGATCTTGAACCTTGTCAATTGTTGAGACATAATACAATTGTCCGTATTTAAAATGGAAATAGTTGAGGCTTAATTTGAGAGCATTTCCAACATCGAGGTAGTCTATCAATGGTATTTTTATTTCTAATATTCTCACAAATTATGTCTAAATAACCTCCTCATGGTTTATCACCACTTTTGCAATACATGCATGTTCGTATTTTTTACGATTTTAGATAAATCTACAAACACACGAATACCGCTATAGTACTTCACCTTAGAGTATTCCAAAGATATTGAATCATAGGGAACATGTGTGTATATCTGGGAATAGGGTTCTATCCAAGGACAACAACAGATGATAGGCTTAGGTTAGAGAAGATTCATATTATTTAATTTCTTAAACTTAAGTTAAAGGTAAAACCCTATCGATTGCTGCGTGCACCGACCCTCCCCTGGTCTATCAAGCTGAGTCTGGCCTGTAGCTCCATGATGTATCCAAACGTGGAGGGATACAAAGGGTGGACATAGTTGTCAACATATGCCGACTATCTCAATTTCCATAGAGCACACAACAAACGAAGGTAACCGCTAACCTAGACAACATATCTAAGCTGTTGATTACTACTCTAGCCTCACGCAAGAACTTTCTTCTTTATCCAGAGTCCTAGTACTAGAGCACTTAATAATAATACTAAGCGACGAACCCGTAACGATGAGAATATGTCTCACTTAAGAAAATAAATTAAATACCATAAAGAAGTCTTGTAGACTTACTTTATTAAACGAAGCATCCGTGGAGGTACAAGTGAGAGAAGAAGGCCGATAGCTCCGACGCTTCTCTAGAACTCCAGTGGAAGAATGTCGACAAATCCGACATTGCTCCAGAACTTCCCAGAGAGAACTCCAATATTTGGGGCACTCCTTCCAGAGCTTCCTCTCACTCTCTACCTAATTCTACATACTAACGTGATGCCTAAAATATAAAAGTGAGTTGTACTTTATTTTGTTGTGCAAATTAGAAGTGAGAGCTTCTCCTCCTTTTATAGAATAGTTATGATGGTTGTGGAGGTCGGTTCATGTGCAACCATCATTGGGAGTGAATCCTGGATCTCCACTTGGCAGCAGATAGTAGGAGGAGGCTATGGCGGTTCGGTCAAACCACCAGTTCGCCCGAACTATGGGCCCAACCTCCCAACTACTCCTTCGGCTGGGAGGCTGACTGGTGGGCCTTATGGCGGTGCACCATGGATAAGCTCATTTTAAGTAGGTTTTGACTGACATGTGGGTCCTTCAATTCTTCTGCTCGCATATGATTGGTTAAAGGTTCATTTCGTTGCATGGCGAGTGCGTTTTCATCCAAAAATCATTTGTATACATATATTTACCAATACTAGTGGAAATGGTTAGTAATAAACTGTTGACCCCCGTTTTTGGAACGGGAATCATTCGTGTTCATAGTACCATTTCCCTAGATCGAGTAGTTTGATACCCATGAATACAGTACTAAATTATCAGGTGCAAAGTGCACGAATAGTCTTACACCAGAGGTATTACAATATTAGGCCCAAAGGCATTATTCAATACATGTCGAACCTACTGGTCCGGATACAATCAAAAGCAGAAATTAGATAAGATAGCAGACGGAAGGCAGCGACATGTCAATTGCCACAGGCAACGACCGGAGACTAAGACCTAGTAAGCGCCTTCTTTTCCTTCTTCGCCCTCCTGGCAGTAAACATAGGGGTCCTCCGGTCCTTCGTTTCCACCATCTGAAGGTTTGTGTGTGTAGCAAGGGTGAGTACCCAACGTACTCAGCAAGCCAACACGGAATGATGCACATGATAGGGTCACTCAAAGGATGGGTATGGTTTATTTGCACAAAGCCAATTTTCATAAATCATTTCACAAGCCTACATCTAGCCAAGTCAAGTTTTAGTTCCAGAGTATATTATGTTGGTGACGGTTATGTCCACCATCCATCGTGATACCAAGGATGGCTTCCCGCCTCCGAGTCGTCATGGTTTTCTGGGGAGTCTACCCCTTCTTGCAGGTCGAGAAGTTGAGTCCACCAGCTCACAAAAATCATTATGCATACCCACCCATCATTTTAAAACTTATGAGTCTAGCCACGGGAGAAACTTGTCACGCTGCTCTTTATCCGTGAGCACGGCTATTCGAATAGATTGATTTACTCACACTGCAGTGGATGTACACTTTACCCGCACTCCGCAACTGCTCATTGAATGAGCCTTCATCCCTCAATATGGGACGGTCGCGGCAAAGCTTTTCAATAACCTTACTTTGGCAGTACCCGCTCCATGAACTTAATTCCTCTTGCACTCTAGCTGTCCTTTCCTAGTAGTGAGAGGAGTTCTGGCGCTCCCGGGGTAAGGGAAACTCTCTCAGTCTTTAAGTTATAATTAATTTTGATTTGATTCATCACTTCCGTATGTGGGCCGCAGCCTCACCTCAACATCACAAACCACTTCTCATCATAAGAACCACTATGCAGGGATACTGCCTCCGCTTGGCTATCTACTCTGCTAGGTCTATACTCATTCGAGAAGTACGGTTGTACTGGCTCGTTCCAGGTTGTAAGTCTCATGGCTCGGTCCTTAATCGACCAGGGACAGTACTTGCCTTTGCCGGCACCCACCCAAATCCATCCATCCGCCCTAGTCTAAAAACATTGGTTTTGTACTTTTATTTTTCCATCAAAACTATTTTCATCATGATCAAGGCGATGTGGTGCTCATGTCTCCACATGCCGTATCTCAACTACCTTCCCCAAGGTAGTTGCCCAAGCTTAAAGCTTCTTTGTAAAAGTCATGAGTATGCATGAATCTAATATAAGCATGGCTAAGCATTTAACCGAAGATATATCCTTCGGTTATATCACATCGAGGGTTACAAAGATTATATCTAAAGGTAGTCAATATCAAGGCATGACATATCAAGCATAGGTACTAGTTTGTGTATATAGCATGCATATTTGAAGTTTTAAAACAACATTACTTTGCAATTGGGATCAATATGTTCGAAGTGATGTGATGACTTGCCTTGCTCACACGCTTATTGGACGGGGTCTTCCGCGTAGTCAACGGCTGTTTCCTCGGATGCTAATCATACGTGCAAAAAGGAAGGATTGAATTTTTTAGAATTCAATAAAATCCAATAAAAGTCGAATAGATTGCAAAAGCGGCTCCTGAGATGAATCTACGGCGTTAAATGAATTTCCGATCGAGCTATACAAGAATTCGAGTTGAAACGAGCGAGTTACGTTATCATGATGTTCTCGTGTTTTACCTTTTTAGGTAATCATATGGTGGCATTATCCCTATCTATTTTGTCTCAAGTTTTAGGAATAGTATGTTCTGAGGACTTAGAAGTTTTATATCGGAAGAAATTGTTAAGTCTAATCATATTTTTAATTTTTATCGGGTAAACAATCTGAGGTCAAACCTTATTTGAATCCTACTCAACTACCCTAAGTGTGATGTTACTCCTAATAATTTGAAATTTAAATTTAAGTTTTTGGAAAGAAGCTCATGTGATGAAATTAATACTTACATAAATAATTTCTAAATTAACTTAGGCAAAAATTCAATCTTCTTAACATTATTTAATATTTAGCCTATAATTATCCCTTAAAATTTTTATTTTAGGAAATAAAATTTCTATTTAAAATTTTCCAAATATTCTTCCTAAATTATATTCATTTTTCCTATTTTCTTTTTTTCTTTTTTTCCTTTTTTTCTCTTTTTCTTTTCTTTTCTTTTCCCCTCTCTCTTCTCTGTTCTTCTCTCTGCTAGCTTCGGCGGCCGACGGGGAAGAAGAGAGCGCCGGCGGCGAGGGAGGGCCGGAGCTCGGGATCGAAGGGGTTTTTGCCCATCTATGAACCACGGGGGTTCCATTCCACGGCTTGGCCGAGCCAGAGGAGTGGCGGGGAGGGCTGGCGACGGCAAGGCGGCCAGGGCGACGGCGACTCTCGGCGGCGGCGTACTCCAGCGATGCTACGGCCAAGGAAAGGAGTCGCCGAGCATCTACGGGACCTGGGGAAGCTAGTGGCGGTGTCCGTTCGGCCGGGGAGGCCTCAGAGCGAGCTAGCACCGTGCGTGCGCCGGCGGCATGCTTGCGGCGACAGTGGCCACGTCGCGGTGACTAATCGGCAACGGAACGGCCAGGGCGAGGGGTTTGGGAGCGTCTACGGGGTATGGGGAAGCTAGCTAGGAGACTCATTTGGCCGGGGAAGCATCAGGGTGAGCTAGCGGCGTGCGCACGGCGGCGGCCGAACAGAGCGGCATGGCGGGGCTCGCTGACGGCGGACTTCGGTGGGTTTTCGGCTCGGGAAAGCTAGGGGAATGGGAGCTCTAGACGTGTAGAAGGTGAACATACCTTCAATTCGGGGAGATTTCCACCGTGCGCAGCGAATTTGGGAGAATTGCTCCGACGGCTTGACGTTAGGGTTCTTCGGCCGCTCTTCGGTTCTCTCCAAAATTCGAGCAATGCGGTGGAGGAAAATTGGGGAAAATTTGGGGGAAAGCTAGAGCGAGTGATGAGGAAGAAATGCTATATGGGCAACTTGGTTCGGGGTGCTCGTTTTATAGGCGGGCGGCGGTATGGGTACGCACTGGTGCGGCGTCAGCGGCGTGGCGACGGCATGGGCGCGCGGGAGCGACTGACGGCGGTGCGGCGAGGCTACAGTGGCGGCGATGGGACAGCTCGACGCAGGCGCGCGTGGCTGATGCGGTGCACAGGTGGGGGGGAGGGGGTGACGGCAGCGCGGACGGCGCGACGCGCAGTGGCGAGGGTGGTCTGGGGTCTCGGGTACGGTGGTACGGTGCGGTGTGGGCGGCGGCGTGGGTGATGCTCGGTGCGGCGTGGCGCGGGCGGGCGGAATGGGCACGGGGTACGGCGCGTTGATGCCGGGGTGGGCCCCGCGCGCGCGTACAGCGCGTGACGTGCGCGCGGTACGTCCCCGACCGGCGTCGAACACCTGGCGGGCAATGAATAGTGCGATTTCCGATTTTCGCGATTAAATTTCTATTTTCTCCCATTTCTTTTTCCTTTCACCTTTAAAATTAAAATATGACCTAACCCATTCAAAAATTAATTTTTAACCTACATTTCCAACCTTTTTACCCATTCATTATATTATATTTTATTATATTTATTTTATTTATTTTCTTTCCCTTTTTCCAAAAATGTAATTTTTTGGTTCAAAATAAATTCTCATCATCTTTCCTATTTATTTTCAAACCTTTATTTTGAAAAGGTTCCCCTTTTGGAATTATTTGGGATTTCTCAATCTTTTAGATAAATTTTTTTATTAATTTCATGCAACAAAGCTAGCAAATAAGAGGCAATAAACACAATGAGATGTAAAAATACCAAAAGTTTTTGTAAGTTTTGTTTTTTTTAATTCTATATTTTAAATTCTCTGATTTTTAGGGTGTTACACAAACCCCTACCACTAAGTTTGATATTATATTTTGTATTCTTTTATGCAAGAGTTGACGGTTAAAGTTTGCACTTAACGACCGTCAACAGCACACATATCTTCTAAATCGATCATCTGGTACTATTAGTTTTTCATCACCTCACATTTCATTCAAAAGTCACTTCTATAAAATACCATAGCAAAACACGGGGTATCATCTAGTTGTGAAAATAATGTAAGGATGATATGCTTTCATATTGAGCTCTTCAATGCAATAAATTGCAGGTTCGTATGTTAAGATGTAATAATTGTTAGTAGATGATAATATGACATGTTTGCATGTTAAGATTATTAGTGAATGATGATATGACATGTTTGCATGTTAAGCTTTAGGATACGGTGGGTTATAACTTTATAGTTGGTATAGATATGGGTATCCTTAAAGTTTAAGTCTATATAGGCTATAAAAATAGAACCCACAGATATATGACTTTTTACTAATATTATACATAATAATACCTATGGTCTCTTTTTACCTTAAGTGGAACCCACTTAGAAAAAATGCTTTCACATTTTACCTTGCAAGATTCAAAGACCTTAGACCAACATATATGCCTCAAAGATACAAAATACATTTTCATTTCTTATGTTCTAGCCTTAAGTTTAGAGTAAGTTTTAAAGAAAGGCAGTTGCCACCTCTAATTTTATCCGTGTAAACTAAGAAGTACTCCCTTTCGTTCCATAATAAGTTTATTTTTAGCTTCTTCTATTTATCTCAAAATAAATTTATTTTTGAGTAATCATTGCAATGGCATCAAAGTTTGTAAAAGTAGGAAACAATTATATTTGGAGTAGATAAAGTAGGGGCATTATAGTCTTTTTAGTTTTGTATTCGTATGTGTAATATGGGTGAAAAATAAATTTATTTTGAAACGGAGGAAGTGTGTATAATATATCACCTCTATACTAACTTTGCACTAAACCTAATATTTTTAAGTGGAGGTTATCCATTCAATGAGGGTCGGCTCCTACTCTCTCTTCTTTCTTCTCTCCTCCTTCATAATATGAGTTTATATGGTATCTTGAGACAAGTGCTTAGGGACTTGTTTTAAGGTTGTGCATAGCAATATTCTCTTTTTTTCTTCTTTCCCATGTATAAAGTGGCAACATAAATATTTTTTTATTCCTTTAAGTTTACCTTTGCATGCAGATTGTGGATGCCCTGAACCAAAATAGAAACATCAGATCTATTTCTTTCCGAGCCACAATAGTAGAGACAAATAAAGACAAGAGAAGATATATAATACATGTACCATTCTCTTTATCGTAGAAACATTATTATGAAAGTAGACAATTGATATAGATATATAGGTAAAACTCTCTTTTTTATTGATGGTTGGCACCCTGTTACTCTATTTATACTAGTGGAGACTTAGAGGTAAGGTAATCCAATATCTCTAAGCAAATTTCGATTGGTCCACAAGAAATAAATATATTTTTTAAAAAAATTATCTCAAGTATCTAAAAGTATGTATATCCCATAACACTCGTTTATATAATAACCCTTCTTAGTATTTTATTTTAACTGCTCATGTTAAGCAGTACAGTGGAACATCATAGTTTCTAGGTGTAACATCCTGCCCCAGGGCTTAATAGGATTAATAGAATACTCATACCAACAAGTTGCAACTTTTTTTCTGGAAGCTCATCTCCAAAGAACTCTGAGGTTAAGCGTGCTTGGCCTGGGGCAATTTGGGGATGGGTGACCGATCGGGAAGTTCTTCCCGGGTGCGCATGAGTGAGCACAAAGTGCGCGAAAAGGCGGGTGTTGGTACGCGTGAGGGCGTCTAAGATCCAGAGAGCTTTCGGATGTAGGCGGGCCTAGCCGGAAGGGTGGGACGTTACAAGTGGTATCAGAGCCGACCCTCACAGTTTCATGGGGCTCGTGGTGGGTCAGTTGCGCGGGCATGGTGCGCATGGCGCGTGGGCCCTGAGAGGACACGACATGGTACATGCGCCGGCACTAGACGCACGGACATGGCCAAGAGGGGAGGTTCCTGGCCTGGGGTTGACCTATCAGAGCCGACCCTCACAGTTTCATGGGGCTCGTGGTGGGTCAGTTGCGCGGGCATGGTGCGCATGGCGCGTGGGCCCTGAGAGGACACGGCATGGTACATGCGCCGGCACTAGACGCACGGACATGGCCAAGAGGGGAGGTTCCTGGCCTGGGGTTGACCGACGAGGACGTCGGGTCTTCTAAGGGGGTGTGTCGGGTCTTCTAAGGGGGTGTGGATGTAACATCCTGGCCCAGGGCTTAATAGGATTAATAGAATACGCATACCAACAAGTTGCAACTTTTTTCTGAAAGCTCATCTCCAAAGAACTCTGAGGTTAAACGTGCTTGGCCTAGGGCAATTTGGAAAAGACTGGTGTTGATCTGTGAGGGCAGTCTAAGATCCTAGAGAGCTTCCAGATGTAGGCGGGCCTAGCCCGGAAAGGGTGGGACGTTACACTAGGATAGCAAAAGAATATATTGTTTTATACTTTTAGAATTCGTAAGGACTATTTATTTATTTTCACAAATCTGGAATTTTGTAAAGTATACTAAAAATCCAATATAAACAAGTACACAAGTGTAAAATAAGTATTAATGAACAAATTTTTAATAACAAACTTAGTTTATCGTTTCTATACACACAAATGCATATTCTAAATAATAATTACGACCACATGTGTCTCAAACGACAATTTTTTTATGGGGTTGACCGACGAGGACGTCGGGTCTTCTAAGGGGGTGTGTCGGGTCTTCTAAGGGGGTGTGGATGTAACATCCTGGCCCAGGGCTTAATAGGATTAATAGAATACGCATACCAACAAGTTGCAACTTTTTTCTGGAAGCTCATCTCCAAAGAACTCTGAGGTTAAACGTGCTTGGCCTGGGGCAATTTGGAAAAGACTGGTGTTGATCTGTGAGGGCAGTCTAAGATCCTAGAGAGCTTCCAGATGTAGGCGGGCCTAGCCCGGAAAGGGTGGGACGTTACACTAGGATAGCAAAAGAATATATTGTTTTATACTTTTAGAATTCGTAAGGACTATTTATTTATTTTCACAAATCTGGAATTTTGTAAAGTATACTAAAAATCCAATATAAACAAGTACACAAGTGTAAAATAAGTATTAATGAACAAATTTTTAATAACAAACTTAGTTTATCGTTTCTATACACACAAATGCATATTCTAAATAATAATTACGACCACATGTGTCTCAAACGACAATTTTTTATGGGGGAAGTGCAAAACAAAGCCAATCGATCGATGGGATAACACTGTTTTTTTTATTTTTTAATCTTTTTTAATTTTAATTTTAAAAATTTATTTTAAAATTTGAACTTTTTTCATGCCAACTTGTCGACATGACAAAAACAATACGACACGTCACCCAGTGGACATGACAGTTTTGTTACGCCATGTCGCAAGAATGACATAGTCAAATAACATTGTCATGTTAACTTAAACTGGCGTGACAATATGGTTTTTTCATACCAATAAGACAACGTGACAAAAAAATTAAATCTTCAAAATAAGATTTGAAAGAGTTTATTTTTAAAATTATTTAAAATTTTAAAAAATCCAAGAATTGGCGGCCACATTAGACTGAAGGACCGTTAAAAGAAATCATATTGTTTGTACATATTAAAACACAGTTGTACATTAATTTTCACCCCTCTCGAACAAACGAGGGTTATTAATTAATTAGCAGCTTGCTAGTTTAATTACTCACCGCCTATACGTGGAACATACTGATATGAAGATGACATGGACTATACAATATACATGATTATTCCATTGCAGATTTGATCATATGTCACTGCAATTGGAGGTTCGGTTGTGTCGAAACTTGGTTTCGGCAATATGTTTTCTGGGGTCGCAGTCGAGATCGCCAAACACAATGGGTTAGGAGAAGAAGAAGGTTTAGACAGGTTCAGGCCCTCTCGTGAGGTAATACCCTACTCCTGTTTCGGTGGATTCGATCCGCCGAGTGTTTTGTATTGATTTTGTGTATCTAAAGCTCTTGCTTGTGAAATCACATATCCCTCAAGGGACGCCCCTCACCCTCCTTATATAGTCTTGGGAGGAGGGCTTACAGATCGGAAACCCTATCTTATTCTAAGTTGGTTTCCTCAATCTTACCAAACCGTGACTATAGGCCGATTGCCTTATCTCTATTGGCAATCGTAATACCCAAGTCAAGTTCGGCTTACAGATATGGCAGGCGCAATCTATCCCTACCTCCAGTCGGATAAGCTTGCCACATATATACCCGATTGCCACAATCTCCACAGTAGCCCCCGAGTCCTTTTCAGTCGACGAGACAACTCAGCTTCAAACCAAAGCAACACTTCAACCAAAAAAAATCTCTTTGACCGAGTGCTTTTGGCTCCAAAGACTGTGAAGGGCTGGAAAAATATATAAAAATTTCTCAAAAATAAATATCTAGGTGCATCTCCTGATGCACCTAATTAGGTGTAGCCCCCGACTATGTGGTTAGTCAAAAATAGGCTAAGCATATAGTCAAGAACTATAAAAGATCATTCTCATGTAAATGCCTAGCTCATGCTAAAGCAATCATAGAAATCTCATTACTCGGCAAGTTCATACTTATCCGAGTGAATTTGCCCGAGTCATCTCAGAACAAACAATTCAATCAACCCATATGGGTGAGAAACACTCAGTAAACTCAAGCTTATCCGAGTGGATTTGCCCGAGTAATCCCGGAACAAATATTTCAATAATCCCTCTTGGGAAAACAAGTTCTTTCAATCATATGAAAAATATGACCAAGTTATTAAATAGCTTATGCCATAATACTGGTCTCAATCTATAAAGATCTTCACCAAGGTGGAAAAACAAACAGCATTGGTAAGGTTACCTGACCAAATGCCAAAAAACCAAACAGCTCTTGTCATCAAGGTAGCTATAAAAACTTAGTTGTCGGTCACCTTCCAAGTTGCACCGTGCCAGCTTCTCATGAAGTCAAGCAAACCGCGGTATGGAAGGATTTTTTAAAGGTATAGGGCACTCGGACACGCGCATATTGCCAGAGCAAATCTGCTTAAGCACATCCGCTTAAGTCCCTAAGGACACGCATCGGACCACACCTTAGCTGGGCCGTAGATTTTCTTATGGGCTCGGCCCAATTACCAGAAAACCTAACGCAACCCTCAAATCATTCTATAAAGATGCGAGGTCGTCCCCGCCTCTTCGTCTTCCAAAAGATTCCCCTTTTCTCTGCATTGTTCACCAGTTCATCGCGGAGAACCCTAGACTCGCGCGCTCCCAAATCCATCCATCAAGGAGCTCACTCTCTGCAACAACTAGCTTCCGCAACCAAATCCCTCACGCTCCCCTGTCAAAATCCCCACTTTATCCACTTCCCATCAACACCACTCTCATGGCGGAGGAAAGAAGGATCCCGTTCGACCAATGGGCCGCATCGGACGTGAAGGAAACCACTCTCAAAGAGATGGTGAAGCACGGCATGCTTCCACCAAAGGAGATCGTGGGATGGCGCCCGGCGGCGGGGGAGGAGTTCCCGACCCCGAACACCGGTGAGCTCGTCGTTTTCACTTCTTTCTTCTATTGCGGGTTCAGTCTTCCCACCTCCGAGTTCTTCCGAGGGCTTCTGGATTACCATGGACTTCATCTCTACCATCTGAACCCCAACTCGATGCTTCACATCGCTCTCTTCATTCATGTATGTGAAGCCTTCCTTGGCATCCTCCCCCACTTCCATCTCTTCTGTCGCATGTTCTATCTCAAACCTCATCCGAACAAGGGCCAGCCTTGCGTTGTTGGCGGGGCAGGTTTCCAACTCCGCGGATCTCTTTGCAAGGAGTATTTTTCTCTTCCTTTGAAGTCCTCCAACAAGGGATGGCACGCGGGCTGGTTCTACATTAGCAACCTAGAACCCAGCCTGCCATCTTTCGTCGGCCTTCCTCCTGTCCCCAGTCCATCATGGAGCACTGTTCCAGTAGCCCAAGATTGGGACGAGGCCAACGAGCTGCTCGCGAAGATCCTGACGATGAAGCAAAGGGGTCTTCGCGGGGAACAAATCACTCGGCACTTCATCAGGTGCCGACTGGCTCCGATCAAGGAACGGTCAAAGCCAGCCTTTGAGTATGAAGGCGGAACGGACCCCAATCGGGAAGACCCAGATCCACTCAAGTACGAGATCCTGAAGATCCAGATGTACAAGCTCTTCTCGACTGGAATTGCAGTTGAGCGGGCCCTCATTCTGCCGGTCCTTCCCTATAGCATCCACCAACCTCCTCCTCCGGTAAGCCGATTGGTTGCTTCATAGTATCTTTCTATCTTAACATCTTGTCTCTTGACATTGTACACTCTTCTTCTGCAGGAAAACGCCTTGGATCTTGATCCCGCCAGCCGGCTTCTTGGCGGGGCGACGCGGCGCGTCATTGTGGGACACCTTGTATGGCCCGAGCGGCGCCGAGTGAAGACTCGAACAAGCGTGCGAGCAAGAGGAGGTTGATTATAGAGGACTCGGATGACGACGTCTCGGCTCCTCCCATCGAGACACCACCTTTGAGACGATCGCCGCGGACAGCGCCGAAGATCCGCCGGTCATCCAGGTATGCTCTGAAACCGAAGTCTAAACTCTTTTGTTAAAACTTCTCTTTATCTTTACCCTTGCTGTATTCACTTTCGCAGGAGGCCCCAGGACATAGATCCTGCCGGGGGGAATGAAAAATCGACCCCAACCGCTGCTCCCGAGGTGCCAAGGCCAGCAGAGCCAAAGCCCCGGAGCCCACAACCAAGTGCGAGCACTCCGGGGAAAAAACCTTCATCTCCAAAGAAGGATGCCCCGAGGAAGGAGCCCCCCAGCCGGGATATCCCGACTGGAAACCAGTCAGCGGCTGGGAAGCCTGAGGCCGCGGCTCAAGCTCCCCCGACTGAGGATCACTCGGCGCGGAGTCGGAAGAAGGAGGCCAGCCGGGCCACTCCGCCCAAGCAAGCGACCGCCGAAACCGGTGAGATTTGTTTCGAAGTTCTCTTTTACTCTTTCAATTTGAATCTTTCAAGTCCTCATTTGTCCTTCCTACTTGCCGACCACAGTGGAAGAGATCCCCAGGTTGCAGTCCTCTGAAACCTGGGTTCCCCCTATTCGGATCGAGTGGCGGGACTCGGAGGGCGAGAGGCAGGGCATCATCTTAGACCGGAAAGCCGAAAAAGATGAAAGGGATGCCCTTGTCGAGAGCCTGAACGAGGCAACCCGACTGCTCAACGTAAGCCTTTGTCTTTCTCTTTAATTATATCATCATTATCTTTCAGTCGATCACTCTTCTGCCATTGCGCACAGAAGGAGTATTGCCGCTCTATGGCTAAATCCGAGGTGCTGGAGAAGTTGGTTCCCCACCTGAACTCCTTAGAGGACGTTCAGCGACAGCTGAAGGCCACTCGGGAGGAGGCCGCATCAAGGGAGGCGACTTTAAGGAGGGAGATCGCAGAGCTTAGGGAGGCGAACCTCGACCTCCGAGGATCAATCGGGAGTAAGCCCGCCTCTCCAAGTTTCTTCATGGTTCTCATGTTGATCTTGGTTGTTGATGATCTTCTTTTGTTGTAGAAAATTCTTCGGAGGTTCATTCGCTTCAAGTCCAGCTAGAAGCGGTCGCCTCGACAAGGCCGAGATGGAGGCCGAGTTTGAAGGTAATCTTTTTTGGAGTAAAACTTCTTGTGCTGCTTTATTTCCGAGTGCTTTGAATGATCCGGGACTTTTGGCAGCTTACAAGGTAAAACCCGAGCCCAATACGACGTCTTGCTTGGGCGGATCAAACGAAGCGACGAGATGCGGGAAGAGGTCGCCAACGCCGCCACGCCGATCTTGCTGTCCTTGTTCGATCAAGGAGTTGGGACCAGCTCGAGCCGATCGAAATATTCGACAAGCTGCGGCGGCTCCCGACCGATACCGGCCAATATCCGAAGCGGCCAGCATGGGGCTGGTCGGCTCTTGCACAAACCAAGTCCCTTTACCCCCGAGTGGATATCCACTCGGTTGGAGAAGGCTTTGCTGATGGAACGACGGACGAGCAGGCCTTGGACATGCTAAGTGAGGCGCAAGAAGCGGCGAAGAAGATATCCCTTGATGTAGTAAACAACTTCAAGATTTGATTTGTCTTTCTGACTTTGTCTTGTAGATGTCACATATCCGTAACATTCTAATGTAGAACTTGTGATATTTTCAGTTTATTTATGTTAATGCCTTGATTCGAGCTTTTGCGTGAAATTTCTTAAGTAGTTTTCGTCGATGTCATCAAGCCTAGGCTCGATTAGGTCATCGGAAAACTCTCAGTCCTTAGACACTGAGCTCAAATCGAAGGACATTAAACAATGATAAACCAAATTATGCACAAAAGTTGATGAGGAAAACTTGAGCTTTATTGACATGTGTACAGCCCCCGACTGCTAACTCAAGAAGTCATCTTGCTTGAGGTTGGCAGTCAAGGAAAACATGAGGCCTTAGCCAAATTAGGCATAAAATCGTCGAAGATGCTCGATGTTCCAGGAGTTCTTCACCATAGACCCGTCTTCGCGCTTTAGCCGATATGCACCGTGCCGAGTCACTTCAGCGATTATGTATGGTCCTTCCCATAAGAGAGATAACTTGTGTCGATCTTTGGTGGTCTGGATCTTGCGTAGGACCAGGTCGCCAACAATGAAAGCTCGTGCTCGCACGTTGCGACTGTGGTATCTTCTAAGCCCTTGAAGGTATTTGGCCGACTGGATGAGGGCTGCCTCACGGGCCTCTTCCAATCGGGTGAGGTCATCCACTCGGTCAGGGTCGTAGCGTTCATCATTGAAGCTGCGGACCCGGAGGGACTCATACTCCATCTCGTTTGGCAACATGGCTTCTGCGTCATAGACCAAAAAGAAAGGAGTTTGGCCGGTAGCCCGACTGGGTGTGGTTCGCAACGACCATAAAACCGAGGGAAGTTCTTGGACCCACTTGCCAGCGTAAGGGTTTAGGCTGTCGAAAACGCGGGCCTTGATGCCTTGGAGGACCATACCGTTGGCTCGCTCGACTTGTCCGTTGCTTTTGGGGTGAGCTACTGATGCGTAGCAGATCTTGATTCCGAAATCTTCGCAGAATTCCTTGAAGATGCCTCCTGTGAATTGAGTCCCATTGTCGGTTATAATTCGTTTGGGACGCCGAAGCGGTGCACGATGTTGAGGAAAAGTCTCGTGCTTTGTCGAGTAATTGTGGCGACCGGTTTGGCCTCAATCCACTTGGAGAACTTGTCAATTGCGACGAAGAGGTGTGTGAATCCTCCCGGAGCTTTTTGAAAGGGCCAACCATGTCCAGCCCCATACCGCGAACGGCCGGAAAGTGGGATTGTTTGAAGCTCTGGGCCGGGACATGGCTTTGTCGGGCGAAAAACTAGCAGCCTTCGCAGCTCGTACGACTTTATCCGCGTCGGAGACCGCGGTAACCCGAAGAAACCTTGTCTGTAAGCTTTGCCAACTAGAGTGCGTGCTGTCGCGTGGCTTTCGCATATGCCCGAGTGGATGTCTTGGAGTAACTGCTTCCCTTCTTCGGGTGTGATGCACCTCATTAGAATTCCGGAGGGGCTTCTCTTGTATAGATCAGAGTCAACCATGACGTATGCTTGGCAACGACGCCGGACGCGTTCTGCTTCATCCCGGTCATCCGACAGCTCTTGCTGGGTTAAGAATTTGATGAGCGGCGTCCTCCAGTCGGTATCGATCATGGCGACTTCGTTCATAGCTTGCTCGGTGAGAGTTGTCTTTGCCGTAATGGTAGGTTTGTAGAGATGTTCGACAAAAACGTCTGTTGGGGCAGCTTCTCGTTTAGATCCGAATTGTGCCAGCTCAACTGCGGCTTCGTTGTTATGTCTCAGGACATGAGAGAGTTCGAGTCCATCGAACTTGTCCTCAAGCTTGCGGACCTCTTGTCGGTAGGCCTCCATAGTGTCGTTTAGGCAAGACCAGTCTTTCATCACTTGATTGACGACCAGCTGGGAGTCGCCTTTCACAATAAGCCGTCGTATCCCGAGTGAGACTGCTAGGCGCAGCCCATGTAGAAGAGCTTCGTACTCGGCAACGTTGTGTGAAGCGGAGAAGTGGAGATGAAGGACATATCTTAGCCTTTCCCCGGTCGGGGAAATCAGCACAACTCCTGCTCCCAAGCCGGTGATCCTCTTGGATCCGTCGAAGTGCATGGTCCAGTGTTGGAGGTCTTCTCGAGGCACGTTCTCTTGCTGTTTAGTCCACTCGGCCAGGAAGTCGCCAAGGCTTGTGACTTTATGGACGTTCTTGCCTTAAAAGTCAAGTCCAGCGGCATTAGCTCTAGGGCCCACTTGGCGATGTGTTCGGTTGCCTCGCGGTTGTGGATGACGTCGCCGAGTGGGAAAGAGGTGACGATGGTGACCGAGTGACCCTGAAAATAGTGTGCCAATTCCCTCGTGGTTATTAGAACACCATAGAGCAGTTTTTGTACCTGAGGGTAGCGAATTTTGGCTCCTGCCAATACTTCGCTAACAAAGTAGATTGGCCTTTGAATCTTCTGAGTTCGTCCTTCCTCTTCGCGTTCGACCACGAGGACCGTGCTGACCACTTGGTGAGAGGCTGAGACATACAGCAGCAGAGGTTCCTGGGGCTGAGGCGAGGCCAGGACGGGTGGCGTCGTAAGGAACTCTTTGAACTCTTCAAAGGCTTTGTTGGCTTTCGCGGTCCACTGGAAGTCGTCTGTCTTCTTTAGCAGTCTGAAGAAGGGCATGCCTCGTTCGCCGAGTCGGGATATGAAATGGCTTAGTGCCGCCATGTGCAGCGTGAGCTTACGGACGTCTTTCGGTTACTCGGGGTTTCATGCTTAAGATGGCGTTGATCTTCTCTCGGATTTGCTTCAATGCCGCGATGTGACACCATGAAGCCGAGCGGTTTGCCCGATGAAACACCGAAAGTGCACTTCTCCGGGTTTAACTTCATTCGAAGGCCCGGATGTTTGCAAAGGTTTCTTCTAAGTCGGCGATCGGGTCTTCTTTCGCTTGGTCTTGATGACAACATCGTCGACGTAAGCTTCAACGTTCTTGCCGATCTGCGTCTGGAAACATCTTTGGATCATGCGTTGGTATGTGGCTCCGGCGTTCTTCGGCCAAAAGGCATGGTGATGTAGCGAAGAGGCCCCGAACGGCGTGATGAACGATGTCTTCAGCAATCGGATTCTTTTAAGCGATCGATGATAGCCCGAGTAATGATCCGGGAAGCTCGGGAGTTGGCAGCCATTTGTTGAGTCGCACGACTTGGTCGATACGAGGTAGCCCGAACGGATCTTTGGGGCAGGCTTTGTTGAGGTCGGTATAGTCAACGCACATGCGCCATTGCCCCGTCTTCTTGCGGACCAGGACTGGGTTGGCTAACCAGTCGGGATGAAGGACTTCTTTAATGAAGCCGGCAGCCAAGAGCTTTGCGAGTTCTTCCTTGATAGCGTCTTTTCGATCCTGCGCGAATCTGCGTAATCGTTGTTTTATCGGTTTGGCGTCATCTTTGACGTTCAAAGAGTGCTCGATCACCTCCCTAGGAATTCCAGGCATATCAGATGGTTTCCAAGCAAAAACATCTTTATTATTTTGGAGGAAGGTGACGAGCGCGCTTTCCTATTTGGGATCTAGGTCGGCGCCGATTACAGAAGTTTTCGAGGGATCAGACGGATCAAGGGAGATCTTCTTGGTCTTGGCATCGCCGGATCCTGATTTGGCTATCTTCTTCGTGGGGACTTCGCCCTCTGCCGAAGTCGATGCAGCCAATCGGACTTCTTGTTGGCCGCGCAATCTCTCGCGAGATTGGGCCATGTCGCAGCTCTCCTTATCGCAGGTGAAGGCTTGCTTCACATCGCTGCGAAGAGTGATAACGCCGTTGGGACCCGGCATCTTCATGCAGAGGTAGGTGTAGTGGGGGATTGCCATGAACTTGGCAAGCGCAGGCCTCCCGATGATAGCATGATATGCTGTTTCGAAGTCGGCCACCTCAAAGGTGACGTTCTCCGTTCGGAAGTTTTCTCGGGCTCCGAAGGTGACTGGGAGTGAGATGTGCCCGAGTGGTGTTGAAGACAGCCCTGGGATAACTCCGTGGAAGGGGGCTGAGCTTGCTTTCAGTTCGGCCCTCGGGATCTGCATCTCATCCATGGTCTTGGCAAATAGGATGTTGAGGGCGCCCCCCCATCGATGAGGACGCGCTTAAGCGATGTTGCGGACCACGGGATCCGGGACGAGTGGATAGCGCCCGGGTGAACCACTCGGTCAGGATGATCCGAGCGATCGAACGTGATGGCCACTTCCGACCATCGCAGATATTGAGGGACTTCGGGTTGAGCCGCATTGACCTCCCGGTCAGTTAGCTTTTGTTTCCTCTTGGACTCATAAGCTAGCGGACCTCCAAAGATGTGGTTGAGCTCCCCCCGGGTCTTGAAAAGGTTCGGCATTTTCAGCCGCGTTGTTCTTTTTGGCGCCGACGGGCCAGCCTCGTCGTCGGCTTCTTGAGCTGCGCCGCGTCTTGTTGCGAACCGCTTGTAGATAAAGCGGTCCTTTCTTTGCGTGCTTATGATTCGGATGATGGGTGCACTGGGCGTTCATGATTGCGTCGTAGGCGGCGACTCGGGGACGGCGTTGAGTGTTGGAGGTTGCGGCCACTAGGTCCTCGGATCGGCGCTTGCGATCCTTCCGGCCCTGGTTGCCGTTGTTGCCGCCATCCTTCTTAGGATTACGGCTTCCTCCCGCTTGCTTATCTTCCCTTCTATCGGGCCGGTCTTGACGGGCGGCCTTAATGGCGTCATTGGATTTGGCGTACGAGTTCGCCGTCTCGAACATTTGCTTCACCGTCTTCGGTGGTTTGCGCCCGAACTTCCCGATGAGAGCGGCTCATCACGGACTACCTTACGGAAGGCGGCGATGAAGATGTCATCGGTGATATTCGGGATCTTGTTGCGATTCTCGGAGAAACGACGAATATAATCCTTCAGGGGCTCGTCCTGCTTCGGATGACGTTGTAAAGGTCAAAGTGTGTGCGGGCCTCTCGAAGGTACCTTGGAAGTTGGCGATGAAGTGATCCCTCGCTCGCTCCACGAGCCGATTGAGCCTCTTGGCGGGCTCGTGAGCCAATTCGGCCGAGTTTGCGAGGGCCACGGGCGGTAATTGGCCATAGCTTTGTTGTCGCCACCGCAGCTCGGATGGCGAGGGTGTATACGGTTAGCCAAGATTCGGGGTCGGTCTTGCCATCGTACCTTTCAATCCTCGTGGGCTTAAAGCCACTGGCCAGTGCACTCGGCGGAGTTCCCGAGTGAAGGCCGGTACTCCGTCGTCGCCGCTATCGGGTGATCCTCCGATCTTCCCGAGTGCGTCGGTCGCGCTCTTGGTAGCGGCGATCGAGGACTTCCCGCAGATCACTCGGCGGGGTCTTCGGTTGACTGGTTGGGTAGCCGGAGCCGTTGCGGTGGGCCGGTGGTGGACGGGTGGACGTCCGTGTCGTTTGTCGCGGAGTCGGCCGTCGCTCTTGGTACTTCATCGTGGACTCGCGAGGTGGGCCTCTTGGCTCTGGTTGTCGACCGAGCCGGCTCGGGCCTCCTATAGTCTCCTGACTTTAGAGGTGGAAGTCGGCTCTTGTCTGGCGTTTCGGCCACAGATTCAGTCGGCCTTCGTGCCGAAGTGGTGGGATGGCCGTTAGCCGTGGCAGCGACGATGGTCTTGATCTTGTCAAGTATAGGAGTCACGTTGGCAGGAGCCGTCTCCATGACGGTGTCCAAGAGCGTGAGTGCAGCAACGGCATTCTGTTGTGGCGTCTGGAAGATGTTGGTGTTGCGAACCCGTGTTTGGAGTATGGCCTCCTGGGCGGACCGTCCGGCTGCACGTAGATCCTGCTTTCTTTTGTCGGCCTCATCTTTGCGTTGTTTCTCCTCCTCGGCTGTCTTGCGCTCGAGCTCCACCCTGGCTCGCTCTTCTTCGGCAAGCCTTCTGGCCATGGCTGAGTCGGACTCGTCCGGCTCGGCCATGAGGACGTCAAAGCACTTCGGCTCATAGTCCATGCGGTAGTCGGAGTTGTCGGCTTCATCAGAAGGGATGCCGTAGAGGTTGTCGAAGCCGGCGGAGCTGAGGTATCCATTGAGCTCCGAAGATGAGCAGGAGCCGAATGATGGGAGGATGACAGCGACCTCCCTTGATCCTGGGTAACCCGGATCTGGATCGTTCCACCCGAGCCGAGTTGGGAGATGAGGGCTCCTCCGAGTGGGTCGCCGCCGACTCGGGAGAGAAGTTTGCTGAAAATCTCGGCGACGTTTGGTAACCCAAACGGCACCGAGAGGTCTTCATCCGAGTAGATCGCTTCCGTCGGGGAGGCGAGAAGATTGGCGTAGATTTCGGCGGTATTCGGTAATCCGAATGGTGCCGAGTGAAGTCCGTCGTCGGAGAAAGTAGATTGCATCTTGGTCTTCAAAATGTCGTCGAAGATCTCGGCACTGTTGGGGAGCCCGAACGGCGCCGAGTAGGTCTTTCCTTCCGACTGGTTTGAGTCCGAGTCGAAGGAGGAGTCGCCGAAGAAGTTGTTGGCGGTGAAGTCGCTGAATCCTGAAGGAGATCCCATCGCGCTTGTCGGCGAAATTGTCGAGGAAGTCTCGACGCGCGGTCCCCTACCTGGCGCGCCAACTGTCGAAACTTGGTTTCGGCAATATGTTTTCTGGGGTCGCAGTCAAGATCGCCAAACACAATGGGTTAGGAGAAGAAGAAGATTTAGACAGGTTCAAGCCCTCTCGTGAGGTAATACCCTACTCCTGTTTCGGTGGATTCGATCCGCCGAGTGTTTTGTATTGATTTTGTGTATCTAAAGCTCTTGCTTGTGAAATCACATATCCCTCAAGGGACGCCCCTCACCCTCCTTATATAGTCTTGGGAGGAGGGCTTACAGATCGAAAACCCTATCTTATTCTAAGTTGGTTTCCTCAATCTTACCAAACCGTGACTATAGGCCGATTGCCTTATCTCTATTGGCAATCGTAATACCCAAGTCAAGTTCGGCTTACAGATATGGCAGGCGCAATCTATCCCTACCTCCAGTCGGATAAGCTTGCCACATATATACCCGATTGCCACAATCTCCACAGGTTGAGCAAGATCTCAGGATTAGGACAGTTTAGCACTTTTGTGCCTTTTGTCGTAGTGTCGTGGTTCCATGTCTCTGGTGGTACTAGTAATTACTCCGTCCATTTCTAACTAATCATCGTATAATTTTTGAAAATATTTTTAAATAATTCTTATATTTGTGTTCATTTATTAAAAATATTTGTTATTTATGTATTAAAATAAATAGACATTAATACATGTATGTATGCACAGTATTGGTTGATGCACATAAGTATTATAACATGTTGCATGCATTTGAGCTTGTTGTCAAAATAAATAAATATAGTATGGAAGAGTTATTAGTTTTTTATTTTAATGTAATACGATGATTAATTAAAAATGAGGAAAGTAACAAGTAAATTCCCATGTAATGCAAGAGACCAGGCAAAGGTTGTGTCGAAATTTGGTTTCGGCAATAGAAATTTGGGGGTGCAGTCAAAATCGTCAAGCTTGATGGGTTAAGTAGAAAACAAGGTTTAGACAGGCTTAGGCCCTCTCGTGAGGTAATATCCTACTCCTGTTTCGGGGATTCAATCCGCCGAGTGTTTATTGATCTCAAGATCTCGTGTATCTAATAGCTCGTATATGCTTCGCATACATCTGATATCCCTCAAGGGACACCCCTTACCCCCCTTATATAGTCTTGGGAGGCGGGCTTACAAGTCGGAAATCCTGTCATACTCTAAGTCGGTTTCCTCAATCTTACCAAGTTGTGACTATGAGCCGTTGCCTTATCTGATTGACAACGTAACACCCAAGTCATAGCTAGTTTACATAATCATTAGGCGTAACCTATCCCTATTACCAGTCGAACAAGTTTGCCATGAGGGTATCCGATTGCCATAATCTTCACAGTAGCCCTCGAGTCCTTCGCAGTCGACGAGATAACTTTGCTTTGGACCAAAATAACACTCAGCCAAACCACTCCTTGGCCGAGTGCTTCTGGTACCGAGTGGTTCCATCATCTCTGCCTGAATCTCCCGAGTGCTTTATCATCTGATAAAAAGACTGTTAAGGGCTAAAAAACATCCCAAAAATTCTCAAAAAATAAATATCTAGGTGCATCTCCTGATGCACCTAATTAGGTGTAGCCCCCGACTATGTGGTTAGTCAAAAACAGACTAAGCATATAGTCAAGAACTATAAAAAATCATTCTTATATAAATGCTTAGCTTAAGCTAAAGCAATTATAAAAAATCTCATCACTCGACAAGCTCATGCTTATCCGAGTTAATTTGCCCGAGTCATCTCAGAACAAACAATTTAATCAACCCTCATGGGTAAGAAATTAATTCACTCGGCAAACTCATGCTTATCCGAGTCAACTTGCCCGAGTCATTTCGGAACAAATAGCTCAATCGACCCTCGTGGGTAAAAAACACTTGGCAAACTCATGCTTATCCAAGTTAACTTGCCCGAGTCATCTCGGAACAAATAATTTAATCAACCCTTATGGGTAAACAAATTTTTCAGTCATCTGAAAAATATGACCAAAATATTAAATAGCTCCTGCCATAATATTAGTCTTAATCTAAAAAGATCTTCACCAAGGTGGAAAAATAGCATTGATATAATCATTTAATCAAATGCTTAGAAACCAAACAATCTCTGTCATCGATGCCATGAAAAGCTTAACGGTTTGTCATCTTTCAAATTGCATCGTGCCAACTTCTCATGAAGTTACGCAAACCGCGGTATGAAAGAATTTTAAAGGTATTGGGCTATGTGACACGTGCATATTGCCAGGACAAATCCGCTTAAGTCCATCCACTTAAGTCTCTAAGGACACATGTCAAGTCACACCTTAGCTGGGCCGCAAGTCTCTCATGGGCTCGGCCCAATCGCGAGATGACTCAGCAAAAACCCTCAAGTCTTTTTACGAAGCCTCGAGGTCATCTCCGTCACTTCGTCTTCCCAAAATTTCCTCTTTCTTCTACTGCGGCTTCGGTCTTCCCACCTCTGATGTGAAATTGTAGATATCTAGCTTATTTATGTTAATGCCTTGACCCGAGTCTTCATAGAATATTTCTTAAGTAATTTTCGTCCGACTGTCACCAAGCCTAAGCTTGATTAGGTCATCAAAAAATTCTCAGTCCTTATCTATTGAACTCGAATCAAAACATTAAACAATGATAAACCAAATGTGAACAAGTTGCCACAGAAAACCATGCTTTATTGATACATGTGCAGCTCCCGACTGTTAACTCAAGAAGTCATCTTGCTTGAGGTTGGCAGTCGAGAATAACATGAAACTTAAGGCAATTTAAGCATAGTATCGTCGAAGATGTTCGATGTTCCAAGAGTTCTCCACCATGGATCCATCTTCACGCTTTAGTCGATATGCTCCTGGCCGAGTCACCTCAGCAATTATATATGGTCCTTCCCATAGTGGAGATAATTTGTGACGGACCTTGGTGGTTTGAATTTTGCGTAGAACCAAATCGCCGACAATGAAGGCTCGCGCTCGAACATTGCGACTATGGTATCGTCTAAGTCCTTGAAGATATCTTGCCGACTGGATCAGGGCTGCCTCACGGGCCTCCTCCAGTCTTGATTGTAGCGCTTGTCGTTGAAGCTGCGGACTCGAAGAGATTCGTACTCCATTTCATTCGGCAACATGGCTTCTGCCCCGTAAACCAGGAAGAAAGGAGTTTGGCCGGTGGCCCAATTGGGCGTAGTCCGTAGGGACCATAGAACTGAGGGCAGCTCTTGAACCCATTTGTCAGCATATGGGTTTAGTCGGTCAAACACTCGAGCCTTGATGCCTTGAAGTACCATGCCATTGGCGCGCTCAACCTGTCCATTACTCTTGGGATGTGCGACCGATGCGTAGTAGATTTTGATGCCGAAATCTTCACAGAATTCCTTGAAAACGTCTCCAGTGAATTGAGTCCCGTTGTCGGTTATTATTCTGTTTGGGACGCCAAACCGGTGCACGATGTTGAGGATGAAGTCTCGTGCCTTGTCAGCAGTGATTGTAGCAATCGGCTTAGCCTCGATCCACTTGGAGAACCAACTGCAACAAACAGATGCATGAATCCTCCTGGAGCCTTCTTGAAAAGACGGACCATATCCAAACCCCATATCGCAAACGGCCAAGATAATGGAATCTTTTGTAGCTCTTGGGCTGGAACATGGCTCTGCCGAGCGAAGAACTGGCAACCTTCACACGTTCGGACCACTTTGTCAGCGTCGGAGACCACCGTAAGCCAGAAAAAACCTTGTCTGTAGGCTTTGCCTACCAAGGTGCGTGCTGCCGCGTGGCTTCCGCATATACCCGAGTGGATATCTTGGAGTAGTTGTCATCCTTCCTCGGGCGTGATACATCTCATTAGGACTCCAAAAAGGCTCCTCTTGTATAAATCGAGTCGACCATGACATAAGCTTGACAACGGCGTCGGACTCGTTCCGCTTCATCCCGGTCTTCCGGCAGCTCTTACTGAGTTAAAAATTTGATGAGCGGTGTCCTCCAGTCGGCGTCGAGCATGGCGACTTGGTTTGCAGCTTGCTCGTTGGGAGTTGGTTTTGTTGCAACGGTCGGCTCATAGAGATGCTCTATGAAAACGTCTGTTGGAGCAGCTTCTCGCTTGGATCCGAACTGTGCCAACTCGTCAGCTGCCTCGTTGTTATGTCTCAAGACATGGGATAGCTCTAATCCGTCAAACCTGTCTTCAAGTTTGCGAACTTCTTGCCGATAGGCTTCTATGGTGTCGTTTAAACAGGGCCAGTCTTTCATCACTTGGTTGACAACCAGCTGGGAATCTCCTTTCACGACCAACCGTCGTATCCCGAGTGAAATAGCAAGTCGCAAACCATGCAGCAGGGCTTCGTACTCGGCGACGTTGTGTAAGGCGGAGAAGTGAAGGTGAAGAACATATCTTAGCCTTCCTCTTGTCGAGGAGATCAGGACGACTCCTGCACCCAAGCCAGTGATCCTGTTGGATCCGTCGAAGTGCATGGTCCAGTATTGTAGGTCTTCCCTAGGTACGTCTTCTTGTTACTCGGTCCACTCGGCCAGGAAGTCCGCCAGGGCTTGTGACTTTATAGACGTCCTCGCCTTGAAAGTTAAGTCCAACGGCATCAGCTTCAGGGCCCACTTTGTGATGCGCCCAGTCGCCTCCCGGTTGTGGATGACATCGCCGAGTGGAAAGGAAGTGACGACAGTGACCGAGTGACTCTGAAAATAGTGCGCCAATTTCCTTGCGGTTATCAGAACACCATATAGCAATTTTTGTACCTGGGGGTAGCGAATTTTGGTTCCTGCCAGCACTTCGCTAACAAAGTAGATTGGCCTTTGAATCTTCTGGACTCGTCCTTCTTCCTCGCGCTCAACGACGAGAACTGTGCTGACCACTTGGTGAGTTGCTGAGACATACAGTAGCAGGGGTTCCTGAGGCTGAGGTGAGGCTAGGACGGGCGGCGTCGTGAGAAATTCTTTAAAATCTTCAAAGGCCTTGTGGGCTTCCGTAGTCCACTGGAAGTCGTCGGTTTTCTTCAGTAACTTGAAGAAAGGCATGCCTCGCTCGTCAAGTCGAGAGATGAATCGGCTTAGCGCCGCCATGCAGCCAGTGAGCTTCTAGACATCTTTCTGGTTACTCGGGGGCTTCATATTTAAAATGGCGTTGATTTTATCTGGGTTAGCTTCAATGCCGCGATGGGACACCATGAAGCCGAGTAGTTTGCCTGATGGTACGCCGAATGTGCACTTCTCCGGGTTCAACTTCATTCTGAAGGCCCGAATGTTTGCGAAGGTTTCTTCTAAGTCGGCAATCAGGTCTTCCTTCTACTTGGTCTTGATGACGACATCGTCGAGGTAAGCTTCCACGTTTTTCCCAATCTGTGTCTGAAAGCATCTTTGGATCATGCACTGGTATGTGGCTCCGGCGTTCTTCAGACCGAAGGGCATCGTGATGTAGCAGTAGGCTCCAAACAGCGTGATGAACGATGATTTCAGGCAGTCGAATTCCTTCAAGCTGATCTGGTGGTATCCCGAGTAATAGTCCAGGAAACTCAAAAGCTGGCAGCCGGCTGTTGAGTCCACGACTTGGTCGATTCGAGGTAATCCGAAAGGATCTTTAGGGCAGGCTTTGTTGAGATCGGTGTAGTCGACGCACATGCGCCATTGCCCTGTCTTCTTCCGGACCAGGACCGGGTTAGCCAACCAGTCGGGATGGAGGACTTCTTTGATGAAACCGGTGGCTAAGAGCTTTGTGAGTTCTTCCTTGATGACATCTTTCCGATCCTGAGCAAAATGGCGTAATCATTGTTTGATGGGTTTCGCGTCATTTTTGACGTGCAAAGAGTGCTCGATCACCTCCCTAGGAATTCCAGGCATATCAGATGGTTTCCAAGCAAAAGCATCTTTATTATTTTGGAGGAAGGTGACGAGCGCGCTTTCCTATTTAGGATCTAGCTCAGCGCCGATTACAGCGGTTTTGGAAGGATCCGATGGATCAAGGAAGATTTTCTTCGTTTTGGCGTCGCCTTGTCCTGACTTGGCTATCTTTTTCGCGGGGATTTCACCCTTTTCAGATGTTGATGCAGCCAGTCAGATTTCTTCCTGGCCACGTGATCTCTCACAAGATTGGGCCATGTCGCAGCTTTCCTTGTCACAGGTATGTTTGGCGTCGCTGCGCAGGGTGATGACGCCGTTGGGGCCGGGCATCTTCATGCAGAGGTAGGTGTAGTGTGGTATCTCCATGAACTTGGCGAGCGCAGGCCTTCCAATGATTGCGTGGTAGGCCGTCTCAAAGTCGGCCACCTCGAAGGTGATGTTCTCCGTCCGGAAGTTCTCCCGAACTCCGAAGGTGACTGGAAGGGCGATGTGCCCGAGTGGTGTAGATGACAGCCCTGGGATAACTCCGTGGAAGAGGGTTGAGCTTGCCTTCAGCTCGGATCTTGGAATCTACATCTCGTCCAGGGTCTTGGCGAACAGAATATTGAGCGCGCTGCCCCCATCAATGAGGACGCGCTTCAGCTTGATGTTCCGAACCACCGGGTCTAGTACCAGGGGATACCGCCCCGGGTGAACCACTCGGTCGGGATGATCCGAGCGGTTAAACGTGATGGCCACCTCTGACCACCATAAGTATTGTGGGACTTCGGGTTGTGCCGCGTTGACCTCGCGGTCGGTCAGCTTTTGCTTCCTCTTGGACTCATAAGCTTGCGGCCCCTCGAAGATGTGAATCAGCTCGCCCACGGGGTCTTGGAAAGGTTCTGAATTTCCAGTCGGGTTATTCTTCTTGGTTCCCGATGGGCCGGCTTCGTCAGTCAGCTTCTTGCTTAGCTGTGCCGCATATTGTTCGGCGAATTGCTTGTAGATAAAGCAATCCTTGGCCGCATGCTTATGGTTTGGATGATGCGTGCACTGAGCATTCATGATCGTGTCGTAGGCCGCAACTCGAGGACGGTGTTGGGAGTTGGACATCGTGGCAACCAGGTCCTCGGGTCGGCGCTTGCGGTCTTTCTGGCCCTGATTGTTGCTGCCGTTATCCTTCTTAGGATATCGGCTTCCTTCCGAGTGCTTGTCGTCCCTTTTGTCAGGCCGATCTTGCCGCGCCGTCTTGATTGCGTCGTTGGACTTGGCGTAGGAGTTCGCCGTCTCGAACATCTGCTTTATCGTCTTTGGTGGCTTACGCCCGAACTTCCCGATCAGCAATTCATCACGGACTCCCTTCTGGAAGGCGGCGATTATGATATCATCGGTGATGTTGGGGATCTTATTGCGTTTTTCCGAGAAGCGCCGGATGTAGTCCTTCAGCGGCTCGTCTGGCTTCTGGATGACGTTGTAGAGATCAAAGTGGGTCCCAGGCCTTTCAAAAGTGCCCTGGAAATTGGCGATGAAGTGGTCCCGGAGCTTACTCCACGAGCCAATTGAGCCTCTTGACAAGCTCGTGAGCCAGTTCCTGGCCGAGTTGGCGAGGGCAACAGGTAAGTAATTGGCCATGGCCTTGTTGTCTTCTCCTGCCGCGCGGATGGCGAGGGTGTACACGGTCAGTCACGACTCGGGGTCGGTCTTTCCATCGTACTTCTCGATTCCTGTCGGCTTAAAACCACTCGGCCAATGCACTCGACGCAGGTCCCGAGTGAACGCAAGTACTCCGTTGTCATTGCTGTCGGGCGATCTCCTTCGATCTTCGTGGGAGCGTTGCTCTCGCTCTTGGTAGCGCTAGTCAAGGACTTCCCGCAGATCACTCGGCGAGGTCCTTTGTAGGCTGCTTCGGTAGTCGGAGTTGTTGCTGCGACGGACCCAGTCGTGGACGGGTGGTCGTCCATACCATTTTTCACGGGAGTTGACCGATTGCTCTTGATGCTTCCATGTGGCCTCGTGGCGGGGGTCTCTTGACCTAGTGGCCGTCCGAGCTTGTTCGGGCCTCCTGTAATCCTTCGACCACAGTGGCGAAAGTCGGCTTCTGTTGGGCGTTTCTGCCACGGACTCAGTCGGCCTTCGTGCTGAGGTGGAGGGAGAGCAGTTAGCTGTAGCCGCGACGATGGTCTTGATCTTGTCTAGGATTGGTGTTACCGTGGCGGGTGCCGTCTCGATAACAGTGTCGAGGAGGGTGAGGGTGGCAACGGTGTTCTGTTGAGGCGTCTGGAAGATGTTGGTGTTGTTGACTCGCGTCTGAAGTATGGCCTCGCGAGCGGATCGCCCAGTCGCCCCCAGGTCTCGCTTTCTTCTGTCGGCTTCCTCCTTGCGCCTATTTTCATCTTCTGCCAGCTTGCGCTCCTGCTCAAGCCTGGCTTGTTCTTCTTCAGCGACCCTGCGGGCCATGGCCGAGTTGGTCTCGGCCACCTCAGCCATGAGAACGTTGAAGCACCTAGGATCGTAGTCCTTGTCGAAGTTGGAGTCGTTAGCCTCGTCCGTGGAGATGCCGTAGAGGTCATCGAAGTCTGAAGAGCTGAGGTACTCGTCGAGCTCTGTGGATGAACATGATCCGAACGGTTGGAGGATGACGGCGACTTCCCTTGAGTCCGGATCGCTCGAATCTGGATCGTTCTAGTCCGGGTTGTAGCTTGATGACGGCGGTTCTTCCGAGTGAGAGTATTTCGACTCGGAAGAAAGGAGTCTGCAATAGGTCTCAGCGGCGTTTGGTAACCCAAACGGTGCCGAGAGGGTTTCTCCTCCCGAGTGGATCGATTCCGACGAGGATGTGAGAAGGTGGTTGTAGATCTCACGGCGTTTGGTAGTCCGAACGGCGCCGAGTGGATTCCTCCTTCCGAGTGGATGGACTCCAACTTGGGAGTCAGAACTTTGTCGTAGATCTCGGCGTTGTTCGGTAACCCGAACGGTACCGAGTGGGGTCCCCCTCCCGACTGGTCCGAATCCGAGTCAGGGAAGGAGAGGTTGTTGAATCCTTTGGTGGCGAAGTCGTCGATGCCTGATGAAGATTCCATCGTGCTTGTCGGCGAGATTTAAGAAGAAGTCTTGACGCGCGGGCCCCTACCTGGCGCGCCAACTGTCGAAACTTGGTTTCGGCAATAGAAATTTGGGGGTGCAGTCAAGATCGCCAAGCTCGATGGGTTAAGTAAAAAACAAGGTTTAGACAGGTTCAGGCCCTCTGGTGAGGTAATACCCTACTTCTGTTTCGAGGATTTGATCCGCCGAGTGTTTATTGATCTCAAGATCTCGTGTGTCTAATAGCTCGTATATGCTTCGCATACATCTGATATCCCTCAAGGGACACCCCTTACCCCCCTTATATAGTCTTGGGAGGCGGGTTTACAAGTCGAAAACCCTGTCATACTCTAAGTCGGTTTCCTCAATCTTACCAAGTTATGACTATGAGCCGTTGCCTTATCTGATTGGCAACGTAACACCCAAGGCATAGCCGATTTACATAATCATTAGGCGTAATATATCCCTATTATCAGTCGAACAAATTTGCCATGAGGGTATCCGATTGGCATAATCTCTATAGGTTGGTAAAGTGTTCACTGCTTACCTCGAGAAATCTCGTGTTAGGTACTTGCATGCTATGAGTTAGGTCTAGGTTAGTTGGTTTTCCTACCCACCCATGAGTTCTTTAACTGGCTTTTGGACAGGTGTGCATCAAAGCAGCAGATACAATAAAATAGCAGATTATAAACTACTGTAAACACATATAAAAGATAAAAGGTAAGAAATGAGAAATAAGAAATGTAAGTAATAGATTTATAGCTACAAGACAGACTTTAAAATATATACGTATTAATTATGTGATATATATTTATAAGTAATTATTATATCAATAAACTATTATAGATTATTTTGAAGGTAATAGTTGGGTATAATATCAAACTTGCTCCAATGAAGTAGAATTTATCTTCGGAAGATTAACTACATGACCCAATAATTAATGGGAGATTATGTGATTGCTACGATTAACTTCAGAATGAGGGAGGTCGTGTTGTTGTTGATCTCTTTTCTCCCACGATAACTAAAAGAGAACGGAGGTATATTCGATATAGATATTAATCACAGTAATGGCCACTTGTGTAGTTCTACGACATACGGCGAATTGTACACCAATGAAAATTGAATTAACTTATTACCTAACCGCACGGTCTAGCAACCTACAGCGCGGTGCACGTACCATTCAATCGCGCGCGCCCTGTTATCGCCATGTGATGTGCGACGATGAACCAGAAGAGTTGCCGTACGTACGTGTCACGGAGCCACACCCCCCTCGACGCTCTCGTCTAGCGTTGAAAACGAACGAAAAGGAACGGAAAAATCTCATTTCTATTTTCATTTCTATATTTTTTGCGGAAACGGGATCGGGTTCGAAGAAAACGGGTTCGGAAACAGAATCGAAATATGCGGGTGTACGGAAACGAACCAATACGGTCGAAAATTTAACGAAAACGGTCGAAAATCGGTAACCTATTCCGAAATACCGCACATGTTTATACTCATAAATCATAATCATATACATGGAACTAACATTTTAAGTTACAAATGGAGTAAATGCATAGATAGAAATGGCATTTAAATGACACCACAGCTCACGAATAGTTCAAATTTCAAATCATTAAAAACATACAACAGTACATTTGTCTAGACCACATGACACATCCAAAGTTCATAGTTCAAAGTATTAAAAATACACAAGTTCACACTCAATACAGTTCATAGTTCAAAAGTTCATAGTTCAAAGCATAAAAAATACACAAGTTTACACTCAATACAGTTCATAATGACAAGTTCACAACTCTGCGATTTTCTCTTGTCATCATCATCAAACTACAGCTCTGCCTCATCATCCATCTTGTCAGGATCACTTTCGATCTCATCTTCCTACATTTGTGTGTACATATTTGGTTAGAATAAATTAGCACTTAGTAATGAATCCACAACAAACAGTCCATCAAATTGTCAAAGCTACCAAACAGTTTGGTTGTTTTGAGTATGACCCATCATCACCCAAATAATTAGACAAAGATCATATAATCTTACTACATGTGTGTGTACATATTTGGTTAGCACAAAAAAGTGTATAGCAAATACCACATCATTCAGAGGCGAACTTGGAGGTGCGAACATATTGTCTTGCGGTGTCAAATCAGCCACAATGGATGGAATGCATTTAGGATCTATAAAGACAAAAATACATAAATGATGTATCAATACAGTACAAAACCTATATATGGACAAATCAATTGAATAGTTTAGGAAATTAGTACCTTTTCTTGTTGCATGTATCCAATCTTTGATGCAGAAAAGTGCTAGTAATCATTTCAGGGTCAAGACGATTATGGTAAGGATCAATTACTTGGTCACCACCACTAAATGCAGACTCAGAAGCAACTGTCGACACTTAAATGGCCATCAGGTCACGAGCAATAAGTGAAAGAATAGGGTACTTGTCTGTGTTGTTCTTCCAATATGCCAAAATATCAAATGTATCCTGTTGTATAGTCCAACTCATTTGTGTCCTTTCCATCATCACGGTGTCATCATACAAGAAGCGCGAAGTTTAGAATATCGTTTGGAACCTAATTCTCGGGTTATCATCCAATTTACTACTTGTAGCACTGGTTTAGAAGCACTATAAAATTGGAACAGTTTCCTTCCGTACTAACAAACTCTTCAAGCTGAACTTGGTAGTAGGCACCATCAAAAATTTTCATGTAAAACTCTATAAGCTTCTTTTTGTATCTAGGATAAAAAAGGCTGCTATAGCAAGACTCAGATTAGAAGAGCTCCAATATTTCTCAAACTTTGTATTCATAGCACTTGCCATTTCCCTAATGGTAACATTGGGATGATTACGCCGGTTGCTAAGCAACTCCCTTATCTCACGAAGCCTATATAGAACAGATTTGCGTGGGGTATTTGGTACCGCACAATGTTGTAAGATCATAAAATATTTCTAAGCACGAAAAATTGTAACAGCCATGCCCCATTCTGAATCGAGGGAGAAATGCTCTCATACTTACGGCGATTTGCAGCCTTGAGCCTCATGAAAGCAGTCTTGTAGTACAATGCATCCCTTAGCATCAAATAAGTTGAATTCCACCTAGTTGAGATCAACCTGCCCAAAGTACGATTCTTCTCCAGCGGCAACGAGCTGGAAGTTGCACGGCTTCCTCCTTCACGAGGTGGAGAACAACACAGTTGTCAAGCATCAAATGGGAAATAAACTAGGAGAAATTAAAATTATAGAAAATAATTCTGTCGAACAATTTGTTCCTAACCAAGTATAGTTGAAACCCAAATATGTATTATATTATAAATCTTCAAAGAAAGACTCAACAATACAATGTTTTAGCATCATTTGGCTAGCCAAGATTAACAAGATTAACTCAAATAGAACAAGCATAATGTCGCACTAGAAGATTTTATATCAGCAATTCCATACCAAAGAAGTATAAAAATTGTAGCTGCATTTATCAGATTGAGCAAGCAAAAGAAAATTATCAGTAGCATAGCATCTCCTTGTAACATCAATACATCACATGCTCGGCCTATATCAGTTTTAAAAAGCGCATCACCTTCTTCACCAATCTTCCCAGGGCCAGGATGCGACATGGCGGGACACCTAGCAGTGGTTGGCGTAGGCTCACTCGGCTGGAAGAGGAGGGATTCTTCAGCAGCACAAATAACTGTTAGCTTCTAAATTGTCGGCAAAACAGAGGCCTACAGAAAAAAATTCTGAAGATTATCCTTCACTTGCATTGCATACAATGTTGTCTTTCTGTTCAGTTGACCAGCATGTTCCATAGTTCCACTAGCCCATCCTGCAGTCACAAGAAAAACAGTATATTAGTCATATCAAATTGTTTTATTGAACATAAATACCATACTTGGTTCAAAACATATGGAGCAGGGACGAAAGGAAATAAGCTATCGTAGCTACATGACACACTTCAAGTTTAGGCATTTCAACTGACTGCTCAACTTTCAATCATAACCTACATACCGAGGGAGGCGGCCGGAGGCGCAGGGTGTTGGCACTTGGCGGCGTCGGCTGGTTCGGCTGGAAGAGAAGGGAGGCGGCGGGAGGCGGCGGGAGGCGCAGGGTGTTGGCGGCGGCGGCTGGCTCGGCTAGAAGAGGAGGGAGGTGACGGGAGGCGCAGGGAGGCGGAGGCGCAGGGAGGCTGCTAGGGAGGTGGCTCCGCCGCGAAGTGCTGCAGCTCTGTTGGTTGTTGCCTCGCCGCCTCGGTCGCCGCCCGTGTTAGGTCACCTACTCGGCTACTCCGGGTCGCCTCCTCGCTCCCTCCCCTGCCTACTACCGACGGTGGCGGCTGGACAGTGAGCTGAGTCCTGAGTTAGGTCAGCTAGGGTTTCGTTTTTTATGGGCTGGGCTATTGGGCCTGATGGGCTGCTTTGGGGAAAACGGAAATTATCCGAAAAAAATCCGGAAATATCCCGGTTAAAACGGGATTCCGAAAATACGGACGGAAAATTGCTCTCCCGTTTCCGTTCAGTTTCCAAATAGACTCATCCCACATCCCGTCCCGTTTCCGAATTTTTCCGCAAATACGAAAACGGTCGGTTCAAATGTGGAAAAACGGACGATACGGAACGGGATTTTTTCCGTCCGTTTTGAACCCTACCCTCGTCCTCCGTGTAACCTAAACCGTTGCCACGCATCCGCCTCGGTCGATGCTGCGGTGCTGACTCCTGCTGCTGTTCGGCATGAACCACTCACAGAACGAGTACAACAACATGACGTAAGCGAGCAAGATCACATTATATTTTTCTTATTTTTATATGGAGAGAAGAGGAGAGGGAAAAAAGAGAAAAAATTTATAGTCAACTATAACCCAAACTTTAATAAATTATGAAAAAAGTAGTTTCAATAAACTATTAAAAAATAGATAAATTAGGTATTAATAATACAATATGTATTTAAAACTAATTATTATATAAATGAGCTATTATTTTGACTACAGATAATGTTTTAATTTTTAAAGTCTAGTAGTTGATTATATTATTAAATTTGTTTTTAGTTTATACTTGTGTTCGGTTCCGCTCAACGTTAGGGACCAAGAAAAGCCATGGACATAGAAAAGAAGATGGCAATTAGGCTAAAACCATATTGTGATATTCTTTACCTAATGTAAAGCCATAGCCACATGATCTTTTTTTCGTTCATGCCAATTGATTACTTTTTATATTACATTTTTCCTATTCACATATTTTTGTTTAACCTAATTATAATTATAATGTTAGGTTTGACAAATTTAATATTTTACGATTCGTCCGAGGCGGGTCCCGCTGATCACCCCGGCGCCGGGCAGCGCTCTCATGTTATAGCGGGGAAAGCGACAATGTCGTCGGCAATACTGTGATATAAACAACTCGTCAAGATTAACCACGATGTGATGTATACATTGTTTATGAGGTAGTAAGAGTACAATGGTATGTATGATTCCAACTTTTGTCCGTCTCAAAATGTTTCGGAAAAACAACAATGTTGGATATACAGTGCACCTAATTGTGTGAGAACTGAAAATTATAAAGTACGACTGTACGTACAGCACCAAAATCGTCTCCAACTTCACGTAGAGTGTACTTTCTTTGTTTCAAAAATTCTTAACTTGCTATGAATCTGAATAGCTAGTTGGTTTTTCATAGTACAGATGACTATGTTGTAAGTGTCTTTTTACCATGATGATAATGTTTTTTATTGGTACCTCGCTACAGTAAAGTAGTCAAGTTAACATAATCCATAATTCCTCCTGCTTGTGTATTTGGATAGAGAATTTATTTGAATTCATACTATTATTATAATACTATTGGTTCCTAATCATGTACTCCTATATTACTAAAAGTAAAAAGGAAGTACACCATCCGAAGAAGAAAACTACCTCTAACAATACGAGTTAAAAATACTACTACCTTCATTCAAAAAACTCACAGTCAAAAATTTTATAAGATTTAAAATTAATATAAGAATTTCGGGGGTACTAACTTCAATAAAAAATCTATACATTTGCACAATTAAGATACTTGAAAAGAGAATCTAAATAATTTAAATTGTAATAATTGAAATGACTAAAAGAGAATTTATTTTCCTCCAACTTAGTAACTTTTTGTTAAGAAAGATAGACATGTTTATATTTTGAAATGAAGAAGATTCAAAATTCACGAGTATTCCTTTCGTCAGAAAAAAATATTTTTGAATTTGAATTTTTCTTTTTGAACCGAGGGGGTACCTACTTATAAAAGATCGTGGGAAGATAAAAGTTTTATCATAAAACTATTGTACCCGAAGAATCCTATCCAGTGGAGCCCACCCCACGAAATCAGATCTCCTAAACCAACAAAAAGAAAAGAAAGAGGAAAACAAAATTCCTTGTCTCTATCCGGCTTGACCGCGACGCCCCCGAACCGGTGGCGCCTTTCCTCGCGGCCTCGTGGACCGGCTCCCACTCTCCCAGCCTCCCAGGGGCTTTCCCGTCATTGCGCCTCGGCCGGCGTGGCGGGAATTGGCGCGAAAGCGGCCTCAGCCCCGTAGACGAGACACGTCGGGGTTCCCGCCCAATCCAAACCGCCGGGAGGTGGGCCCCACCATCAGACGGCCGCGATTGCGCCACGTGGCTCGCCTTCGCTGCCGGATGGGGCCCATAATCCGGAGAAGGCGCTGGACGACGACCGGGGGGGATGGGGGTGGGGGTGCGGTGCGGAAACGTGGCGAGGTTGCCGCGATGCTGCTTTGTCAGCTGTCGTCTCGCTTCTCCTGATGTGTCGTTTTTTTCTCGTCTCAACCGATGCGATGCGAGGCGTGACACTGACACACCGCTGTGGCCATGTTCACTTGATCTGGCTGTAGTACTCGGCTTGTGTGTGGAATAACCTCTTATGTTCTCCCCGTTTTCCTTGACTTTTCTTCGCACGTTCTTAAAACACTAACAATTCGAGACGTAATACTACTCAACAAAACATTTTTTTACCAAATAGAAGAAAACAAAATCCACTTGTTCCAAAGAAAGCAAATGAAGCGTGGAAGACTGTTGCTCCTCATAGGAGATTCATCCAGGAGACGGGACAAAAGTAGTAGAAAATCCGGACATCCATTTTTCCTCTTAAAAATCACCAACTAACCACATTAACACCCCCCGACCACAGATCACAGCTGTTGCTGTCACAGGTCAGGGTGTAATTAACAACTAAGCACCCGCATCAGCAGCCACTAATCCCCGGTTCTTTCCCTCACCGCGGCTGAGCGCTGACAAGGTCTGACCACTGCGCACCACGTGAGCCGAGACACAACGCCACCGCCATTAATTTACTCTTCCCCCAGTCACACTCCCAGCAAAGCAAAAAAAGAACAAAAATATAAATATCTGCCACGAAATTACACTGTTCCGTTTCCACGCGGGAGACGTGCCATTCAAGGCAGCTCACGCACAAAGCGAGCGCCCGCCTTGGGCCCCACGCCACCACCATTTACTACTGCTGCTAAGCTCACTTCACTAGGAGTACAAACTCCGCTGGGTTTTTACTGCCACGAAATAATAATAAATTAATATATAATATAATAACATTGCTGCTGCTGCTGATCGTCCGTCTCCCGCCAACTTTTCCCGCCCCGAGAGCGCGAAATGGGTGGGGGCAGTGGCGTCATTTCACGCTGACGGCATTGCTCGCCGTCAGCCCCGCCGTCACGAAGTCCTCCCCTTCCCACCACGGTAGCCAGTCGAACTCCGCCGCTTTGGTGGAAGGCGGCGGCGTGGAGAGGTCCCCCAGCTCGACGAGGAGGTGCTCGAAGGAAGGGGCGGCCACCTCGTCCGCCGCCGCGTACCGGAGAACGGAGGTCGGCGACGCGAACGGGTTGAACGAGTCGTTGGTGCGGCCGTCCTCCGGCTGCAGCTCGGCCGGCGCCGCCGCCGGAACGGGGGTAGGGGAGGAGACGAGGACGGGGCGGTGGTGACGGTGGCGCTTGTGGTCGTCGTGTCCGGGGTGGTGTGCGGGCGATGGCGGAGCTTCATCTGCGACGGCCGGGCAAAGAGCATAGCCTTGCCGGAGGGGGTCTCGGAGTCGGAAGGGAAGTTAGTGACGGCGTGGGAGCCCTTGATGCGGAGGGCGGCGTCGTCGTAAACGGCGGCGGCCTCCTCGGCGGTGTCGAAGGTGCCAAGCCACAGCCTCTTCTGCAGGCTCGGGTCGCGGATCTCCGCCGAGAACCTTCCCCACGGCCGCCGCCGTACGCCGCGGAACCGCCGGCTAACCACCATCCCCGCGCGCCGCCGAGCCAGCGCCGTCGCCGGCACCAGTCGCCTCGGGTGCGCCTGCGACTGCGACCGCGCCAGCGCCGGTGCCGGCGTCGGCGCCGGCGAGGCGACCCCGACGTCGATGTTGATGACCTCCCGGACGCGCCGCCGGGAGCGCTCGTCCCCGGAGGAGTCCGTGTCCGTGGCGTCAGCGTCCACGAAGTAGACGCGGACACGCTTGGGCCGAGGCATGTTAGCCCCAACACGGCGGCTCCTGCCGGCGGCGAGGGAGTCCGCCGGAGACATCGCCGGAGGACGCATATCCACCGCCGCTACGAGGACGTCACCCCAAATCTCATCCAAGAAAACGCACCACCAAGAAACCCACCCAACAAACTCCCCCGAATTGGAAGTGAACTCAAACAAACGAAACCTCAACTTTCTCCTTCAGACTTCCGAAATCAACTTGGAAAACACACAGAAAAAAACTCAAGATTTCTCTCCTTCTCTTCTGGGATTAAGCTCCAGCCACAGATCTAGCACTCCCCAGTGAGTGAACTATCACTACCACCACTAGCTCACTGCTCACTCCAAGAACCGGGTCAAACAAGCCAAGGCACCCGGAATCCCAAACCCCAGAAAACCTCGAAACCAGAGACCACCTCGCAAAATTGGATCCAGTAACTCCTCAACCGAGGCAAACAAAAACACGACAGCTCTGCCGATCTCAGGATAATCCGGGGGGTTTTAAAAGGGGTTTTAGCTTGAGGTTAAGGGCGGGAAAGGGAGAGGGGATTTGCGGGCTGTGGGAGGAGAAAGGGGGAAGACGAGGTGGAGGATATATTTATGGCACAGGTGGATACCACTACCACTGTAGTACCACTGTTCTTGATCTTATCACGCTTAGGAAATTACTGCTTTGCCCACCTGCTCTGTCCAGCTGGACCGCGCTGAGCCGCTGACAGTGAAACCGAGTGCAGAGAGACAGTGTGGGCTTGGTTGACGTGTACAGTGGGAGTTTACTTCTTTGCTCCTCCCTGTCTAGTTTTTTTTCCAAAGGAAACATGTGTGATTTTGAATTTGAAGTTGCTTGAATTCGACTTGATGTTCAAAGCCATGATCCTCAATGGTGCAATAACAGAATCCACCTCAACTAAGGCTTTGTTTAGTTGGTGTAAAGTTTTGTAAAAAAATGTCACATCAATGTTTGGACACACATTTGAAGTATTAAACATAGACTAATAACAAAACAAATTACAGAATTCGTCTGTAAACGACGAGACGAATTTATTAAACCTAATTAATTTGTCATTAGCATAAGTTTACTGTAGCACTTTATTGTCAAATCATAGTCTAATTAGGCTTAAAAGATTCGTCTCGTAAATTACATGCAAACTGTGCAATTAGTTATTTTTTAGTCTATATTTAATACTTCATTTATGTGTCCAAACTTTTGATGTGACAGGGTGTAAAGTTTTTGACAGATAACTAAACAAGGTCTAAATACATGTTACTCCTGTTTAAAAGACATGATCACCGGGAAGTTTCACATGTACTCCGGGGATTTTCCGTGTGCTTCACCTCGTTTTTACTAGATGACTTGTTCACATACAATGGCTTGAAACTTCTGTGTTAGGTAAGTGACTGGATTGGCATGATTGGTGAGTTTACAATAAAAGTAATTAAGCAGTAGTTGTACCAATATCGTAGGCTGAACCGGTAAATACGAATAGGTCAAAAACGTATGTGCACACAATAAGTCAATAACTTCATGAGCAAAATGGCCATTAGTGTAACCAAAGGCAAGGCTCTCTTTGGATCCAGGGGCTAACAATTAGCCCATCACCTTTTAGCTTCAATTAGCACTCAAGAATCTAAACAGGAGGACTAATTTAGGGTTAAAGTGAATTAGCCCATCCTAAAAAACTAGCCCCTCCAAAAAATGCTTATTTGGGCTAATTTAGCATGGGTTCTATCAATCTCACGTGTTTTTAAGAGAGAGAGTACAGTGCGTCCGTCTTTCTTCCTCCTGAGGGCCGCGCCCATCTTGCCACCACCAGTTGCAACGTCGCCATCATCATAATCCATCGCCGTCACAAATTAGCCCTCAAATTAATTTATGGATCCAAACTACTCAATAGGTTAATTTTTAGAGGGCTAATTAGAGAGCTAATCTTTGGCCCTCAAATTAGTCTAAGGGCTAAATTATTCAAATAGAGCCAAGATCTAAATGTACAACTAGTAGTAACTGCTAATTAATTATCCTCAAATATAAAATTTTTAAACTAAAATGCAAAATATAATAATTGATGAGCTATCCTCGTATATCACTATGGAAACCAACAACTTTGTTGAGTGTCCTAGGTACTCGGCAAAGGTCCAAATGCACTCGGTAAAGAGAACACGATAAATCTTTTATCGACAAAGATGACTTTGTCAAGTGTTTTCTATCGGACACTTGGCAAAAAAATAGTACTCAGCAAAGTTTATATCGCCCAAGCCAACCGCGCGGAAATTTGTCATGAAAATTGCCCCTCCACGAGAGTCGAACCCACGACCTCTCGTGTGTGCACCCCTCCACCTCGCTCCCCTAGCCAACCCACCCCATGCGTCGATAGAGAAGGGTTGTGTTTTTACTTATCATGAGCAGGGTGGATCCATCCTTTGCCGAGTGCCGATCTGGGCACTCGGCAAAGAGGCTCTTTGCCGAGTGCAGGATCTAGGGCACACGACAAAGTATTTTTTTATTTTTTAGTTTTGTTGTTAAAAAATTTAAAATATATTTCTGTAAAATTTGTCGTGTGATTTTTGTCGAGTGCTACGCTCGGCAAAAGAACTCTATATTTTATGCAACTAATAATTTAAAAATTATCATACCGATCCGAAAAATTACCAAAATTTGACATAAACCAATCTATGCTAACTATTTCCTACAGAAAAGGTTTTGAAGTCAAACCCCAATTCGGCCGTCACTTTGCCTCCAAATCCTACCGATCCTTCTCAACACTTCTAATCTTTTTAGAAGAAGTTTTGGTTTGTGAGTGTCATATGTGAAAAAATATTCTCATTTTTACTATGGCCTCAACGTATGATATCATGACTTTCTGACAAATTTCATGATTTATGGACTCTTTTTTGGCTATTTTACAATTTTTAGAACCATTTGGTCCACGTTATGATCATGTTTCCTAAAAAATGTTCGAAATTTCTTTTCATTTCCAGGTAAAGGCATCAAACTGGACTAAATAACATGAATATCATTTTTTATTTATTTTATTTCATTATTTGAATCACTTATAGTTTAAATTTGACACTTGGCAAAAAATTTCTATAAATACAAGAAATCAAAATATAGCAAAACAGATCGATAAAATACCAAATTTTAAAATTAAGGACCACATATTGTATTTAGAGAGCAGAAAAAGTTTGAAGGGCGAGAAAAAATTCAAAAGTTTGCCAAGTGTCGAGAAAACACTCGGCAAAATGACATCTTTGCCGAGTGCTACGGTGGGGCACTCGGCAAACATGCTATTTTGCCAAGTGTCAAAAAACGCTCGGCAAATTAGGTTGTTTGCCGAGTGTCTGCATAGAGCACTCAGCAAACAACCCAATTTGCCGAGTGTTTTTTATCGAGTGTAGGCACTCGACAAACATGATATTTTGCTGAGTGTTTTTTGCCGAGTACCCGCTCGGCAAAAAGGGGTTTTCCGAGTGACCGATGAAATATACTCGGCAAACACTCGGACACTTGACAAATTTGTTGTTTTCTAGTGTATATAAAACTTAGTCTTTTTTGAAACAGGTATAAACAAAGAAGCCCATATACACACTCACACTTAACCCTATAAAAACGCACACTACAAATTTACAGCCATAGGATAAAAGACCAATGTTATTTTAACTTATAAATTTTTACATCATTATGTACAAAAGTTTCGTGACTATATTTATAATGCAACATACTTTGTTAAAATGAAATATTTTAAAGTATTTATGCATTCCCTTCAAAAAAAAAAGAGCAGTCAATGTTTGAAGATAAATAGTAGGGGTTTACCGGATAGTATAGTGCTGCCGTAGTACACAAAGCCGCTGACTCTACAGCTTTTAAGGACGCTAGACGAACTCTGTACTATTGACCTTTCAAACTAACTACTTTTCTTTTTTACTTGTGTTTTGAAGAGGATCTACTAGAAATTTCTTTACATTTTAGCTTGATGGATTGAGCATGGTTGTTTGCATCATTTAGATACATAACCTTATGATGATTTTCTGATTGTTGGTTTACTACCTGGTCTCTTTACATATAAGTCAAGCGTACATACATTATATATCATATATGATGTTACTGTCATTGATGGGAAAACCATATGAAGTCCCGGTCTACAACCCCTTGAATCTTAGATTACAATCCGACACAATGAAATCGGGACTAAAGATGTCTTTTTTTAAGTCCCGGTTGAAATAATCAATACTAAAGATTTATCTTTAGCCCCGGTTGGTAATATCAACCGAGACTAAAGATTGTGGCGTCACGTGGCCGGCTCCGATATCTTTAGTCCTGGTTGGTGTTACCAACGGGACTAAAGTTTTTTTATTTTGATCCTACTACCTCTCGCTTGTTTATATATTATGCATATACATTTGTAAATACATATATATATACATAATATATACTATAGATGGTTTTTGCTTACTTTGTTTGTTTATATATTACGCATATATATGTGTAAATACTTATATATATATATATATATTATGCATAATATACATGCAGTATGCATATATATATGTATAAATACATATTTTACACACATATACATGCACTTAATTAAGTAAATATATACATATATTACCAAAATACACATATAAATATACACATATATTATATTTCTAATTAATTTGTAATATTCTATATCGTATATTACAAAATCTAATCTATCATGTGGAACCAGGGTTAGCACCTCAATCCCAGTAGAACTCTCCCGCGGGATCAATAATATGCTCGTTAAAAAATCTCATCAGTTTTTCTTGAGCAGCCTTTATGAATTCACTGTGGGGGAGTTTATCCCACACATAAATAACATGTCATTTGAATAAATGAGAAATAAATTTATGAAATCAATAGGAAATCGAGACATAATGTATGAATGACTGTTATACATACTTGTTGATCCTGGGGACATGTGACTTGGTGAACTAAGCGGTGAATATAGTCGCAGACGTAGTAGCCGCACAAGTTCATCCCTTGCGCCTGTTTTGCACACTAAAGGAGAAACGACGACAGACTTAATATACATTTCTATTTTATAACAAATTAATGATTCAATATAACTTTGGAGCATGTTACTCACTGAAAAATTTTATCCTCACAGCAAGCTTTTCTTTCCAAGTCCCGCGAACCTTCTCACGGAGTCGTGCCATGCCCTACGTGCAGTTGCAAGCTAGTGAGTAATTATCCGAGAACCGCATATATGCAATAGCAACTAAGATGCCATTACCTGTTTAACACTTCAAAAATATTTGTGAAGGTAGACTCTGGTTTATCCATTGAGTCATAGACATGGATCCGCGAGTGGCCAATGTCAAGTAGGAAAAGGACCTAATAAAATCTGCAAATTGCGTGAGATGACATATATGAAGCTGTATATGCGTGCGGGATGGAAATTGGTACGGAAGGTAGTAAAAACTCACGTTGTGCTATACGACAGAAGTATCCAGGACTTGCAATGCTGCTGCACCAGCATATGGACGATATTGTCCTCTGTTTTCGTCGGATATTGTTCTAACATATGTGTGTTAATTTTGCGAGGGTCCATGAATCCTATTTTCATCCGTCCCCGCTTCTTGCACTTGTGGATCCCTATTCTACAACGGATAAAATAATTTTAGTCACCTACATACAAGGAGCTAAGGAACAAAATAAACTTAACTGAACGATACTTACAAAACCCGCGTGGCTATAAGAGAGACGTTGAGGGCGTCCTGTTGGTACAGGTCGAAGATGTCCTCGAAGCGGAGTCACAAGAGGTTACCTCCATCGAAGAAATAGTCATTTGTGTACCGTGCCACGATCATCTCTGTACCTTTGCTTGACGCTTCCATGTACCACTTGTGGAAGCGGTACATTTGTGTAGGTAGATTCTTGAGCTGATCAGGCTTGACAAGAGGTCGCCCGAGTGTAAACTTGTATTTCAACTCAGCCTTCTCGATTTCGGTGTCTCCTAGCATTTGGTCCCTCATTATTCTCGCAACTTCCATAAATTTTCTTAAAACAGCTCTAACAGGTTGCAGCAAGGGCTCAAGGGATTTTTGAGGTTGATCCCCAAGCTGCGGGACATCTTTGGCTTTTTTGTCGCCTTCCTATGCGTCTTCCTGATCGTCGTGATGTAGTCCGACTGCAGTTCTGGATTAGCCGGTGACATACCATACATCTTCTTGAAGAAGGCCTTTGTCGTCGGGTCAATTGGAATAAGCTTCTCAGGAGACTTACGCTTGAAATGTGCCTTCACTTCTGCTTGGACGGCCTCCTGCAACTCCTCGGGAGTCATGTCGTATGACGCTTTCTTTAGGGCTGGCGGGAGCTAATCAAGTTTTGACATCTTGCTTTTTTGTGAACTGGTTGACCTTGACGACGCGGCTTGAGCTCTGCGGTTAGGAGGCGACAGAGGAGGCTGGGGAGTGGCAGACCGTTTAGGAGTCGGTACTCGTGAAGGCGACAGAGGAGGCGGAGGAGGCTGGGGAGTGGGAGACCGTTTAGGAGTCAGTGCTTATGGAGGCGACGGAGGAGGCGGAGGAACGGTCCACGCAGAGGAGACGGTCCACGTGGCAGAGATAGAGGAACGAAAGTCGCTTCTCGCCTGGGAAAAACGATGAAGGGATTGCTCCATAGAATGATCCCGTGGGCTATGTTTCCTAGTGTCGTCTCCCCGTCTTCTCCGGGGATATCCAACTCAAAATCTTCAAAGCCTCGTTCCACCTGTTCAATTTCGACCTTAGAATACCTAGGTGGAATGGGCATGCAGTGATAGGTCCCGTCTTGTTCCACTGGTATGGCCATGCCTGACACCACCTTCACGAGAATAGAGTTTATTAATTAGTAATCAACCTTGATTGACAAGTTTTGAAGGGAATATATATCATAAAACTACGAGCATACCTTGATTGACAGGTTCTTGAATAGAATATGCAGCTCACAAGGTGTCCGCTGCGTGATCTTGTCAATAGGGCATAGCAGTACTGCTGGAGCTTCTAGGGCCTGTTTAGCTACATGATCTGTAGATGCGCAGTTGTTGGGCTGCTAGTGTACTTGGGCTAGATCTGGTTGGCTCACATGGTGGCACTGGAGTTTAGCCATCTCTTCGGTCACCCGCTCTTCCACCTTTCTTGCCACTATGTCATTGATCTGTGCGAGTCGGAGCTCCATATCTGCTAGCTTCGCATCCATATATCGCTTCCTCCTCATGCGACTCCTGTAGCTTTGGATGTCCTCTTGGAATCCGTATTTCTAGGGAACGACGCATTTTTCTTGCGTTCGTCCCGGATGCTCAGGGTTTTGCAGTGCGAGCGTAAGCTCGTCTTTCTCCCCGTTGGGCTGGAATGAGCCCAAGATAGAGGCCTCCACTGCATCTCCCAATCTTCTTGTGGCTTCTCGGATTGCATCGCCAAAGATTACGGAGCCATCGACAAGATTGAGCGATCTGCCGTGAGCGTAGAACCAATGCTTTGATCGTTCTGGCCAGTTGGCTGTGGTCGAAACGATATCTCTTGCTAGGAGGTCGGCTTCCATCTGCTCCCATCTCGGCACTGCCTTCTGATAGTCGTGTTATCCTAGCTTGTGATGATACTATTTTTTTGCTGCGTTGGCCTTGTTCTTCTCAATGAGCGTTTGCGCTTGCTCTCCTGTCTTGTATTGCACAAAGGCCTCCCAGTGATCTCGCAGCTTTGGAAATTTGTCAAAGTCTGGGTTCTAGCCCTTCAGGACATACTTCTTGTATAGTTCCTTCTTGAAGTTCCTGAACAGCTCGGCCATTTTTAAGCGTCCATTCCTTCACCCTGGCCTGTTCTGTCTCAGGGATGATGAAGGTCTCCAGCATTGTGGACCATAGCTTCTTCTTCTCTGTGTCCGGGAGATAGCTTTGCTCATCCCCTCATGTCCTTGTTTGTCGCCAATTCACTACGCTGATTGGCACGTGATCCCTCACTACCCATCCGCTGTGTGCCACAAACTTTCTTGCGGCGTCAGCTAGGGCACATGGTCGACCGTCCTATGCCACTTCCGTTATGATATGCTGACCCTCAATTTTCTTGCTGACACAGTGTTATCCGCGTGCCCTCTTCTCTTCAACGGCTGGGGTGCTGTCACATACCACAATTTTGAAATATGTGGTAGACTTTGGAAATGACAAAATGATGTAAAAGAGATTTAAAAGTTTTTCCTAGAAAATATTTGGAATGACTTGTTGTGCATTTTGGAAAAATAAATGTACATACACATATTAGGAGCATAACCGCTTTAAGTCTCAAAAAATGGGATGAAGAAAAATGTTTAAAACCACCCAAGAATCTGAGAAAAGTATAAATCCTTTGCAAAACTTAGAAGTACAATGTGGAGTTTGAATTATTTTACTAAACCAAAATCTAGAACAAAACACCCACTAAAAATTCGAAGTCTGGAAGTGTGATAGAACTCTGGAGCCATCTTTGAATTAACACCAAAATTAAACCAGCTTCAGGCGATGGGATTTGGCAGTATTACAGTTCAATTCATGCTTTACAACTTTGCCATTGGACTCAACCCCAAAATCTACGTGGAAATTATTTCAAATGAAGCCCAAAGTCGTAAACTCGCCTCGGGATCTCGAGACTTAGAAAATTTCCAACCTCTCTTCTTTCTCTCTCATTTCTTCACCGACATGTGGGCCATACTGCCCGGTAGGGTCACGGTGTCGTCGCGCATGCCTCAAAAATCCATGGGCCCACAGGTCAGACCGTGCGTGACACGCTCCCGGGCACATGTCGACCGCCACGGCGAGCACCCTCTCCTCCCTTTCTTTGTCGGCGACCACATTTAAGCTCGACAGGCCGACAAACGCTCTCTTTCTCTCACCCTTGTCTCACTCCGTGGAAGAACCGAGGCCATCCACCTAGGAATCGACGGGAACAGCCGACAAAACTTCGCCGTCGGCAAGCTAGGAGCTCATCGCCATCGACGCTCGGTGAAGTGCTCTCCCGATCAATGCATGTTCTTTACTCCTCACTCAATCCCCTCTCTAATGCCACCGAAACCATCGCATATGGTGCAGCCGACCGCCGGGAACACGACCACGCCACACCGGGCCCTTGACGCGCTCTGTGCCGACCGCCGTCACGCACCCGCTCGTCAACATCCGTCTACGGTAAGCCATTGACCAAATCCTTTCGCCAATGAGTTCCCTAGCATTTGACAATGGTGTAAACCGACGGAATTGCAGTGAGGTGCACTGGAAGGTGAAAACCCCTTTTCTTCCCCAACTCCGGCTGCTGCCATCAATTCAAGCCTCCTCCCTCTCTGGTGAGTTCTGGCCAAATTCCTCTTACCCTGAGCAACTCCAAGACCACCCGAATGATGGCCCGCATTCAAGTTTAACAGCCAAATTCCGAAGCATCCTGCCGACGGACACCCGTGACCAAGATCGCCACCGCTTTGAGACCTCGCACGGTGCCACCACCAACCCGACCTCGCCAGAGCCCAGCATTTGCTCGGTAAGTCTCCCTGCGACCCCTAGAAGCTAAGCAATGTACATGCACAACATGAATCGAGCTTAAAACTCACTTACACCCTTCACCCGAAACCCACCACCCGTACCGTCGGCGATGACGATTTTTGGCAACGGCAGAGTACGGGAGAACCGCCATTTGTTTCGTCTTAGCATTCTCTAGCCTTTTCTTTTTGGACACGACCTCTGATCGGCCGCCGTTCGTCGCTGGCGCCGGCGAGAACGTCGCCGAGCGCCACTGCGCTGTCTCCTCGTCGCACTGAGTCGCTGACGACTGGGACCCACTCGATCAGGCGCTAACAAGCCGTTTGAACACCGCGCCGATGCTTACCGATGGGCCCCACACATGTTAATAGAAAAGGGATTTAACCCGGGAATATTTTCTAACAGAGAAATGGCTCAACTTTGAAAATGCATATAAAATTGGAAATAACGTATTTTGGACTGGAACAAATTTTTTCAGATTCAAAATTTTATGAACTTTAATACCAGGGAGAAAAATCTTCTACTCACAGTGAAAGAATTATTTCTAAAAATGCATTTGTAAACCTAGCAAACCTATGGTAAGGTCAACTTGTAAAGATCATAGGAAAATCACCTTAACTCCAAATGAGGTGAACCAAAGTCCTGTAAAACCAGCACAAGATGTACTTCACTCTAAAATTATGAAACTAGGTACTTTCTGTGACAAATATGACACTTAGGAACTAAATAAAGAAAATGATTTTTCTTGTACACTTCAACTTCTAAAAATTCGTAGGAGCTCGTCCAAACTCCTAAAAATTTAAACTAATTTTTGTTAGGACCACGTTCTTATGCCTTACTAAACAAAAATATTTGACATACCAGCAAACTAATTGTTAGCTATGAAAAATTTTAAGAAGCACTTAGTTATATACTTAAAATATAAATGACTTTATAAATTTTCCACTTTAGTAAAAGTTATTACGATAGGAACTCCATCCAGAAATTCAACCAAAAACTAAGTACTTTAAAATCATACATTGCATTCATCTTAGATCATGAAGGATTTCATGGGTGTTTGTAATCTAAAGTGTTGTATGTATGCATTAGACAAGCCGGCGACATTGTCCGACGAACCTCTGTATTTGGACGAACAAGAGGAAGGAGAACCAGGCAAGTCCTCACCTCCCTCTTTGAACACTTTGATGCCAAATTTTTGGAGGTTATTTCAAAATGAGGGGAAACTATGCATGATGTTTGATTATAACAACACTAAAATCCTACGCATGATTGTTAGAACAATTTTCTATGTTGCATGCTTCCTCAAACTTCTCATAATACCTTAGCCTTATTCCTAACCCTAGGAATGAATCAAGATGCTATTATGTGGATGAAAAATCTGAAAAGGTTGAAGGATATACAATGATGCTTAGTCTTGCTTGTAGTATTGTTTTCCATGAATATTGGGCAAAATATCCATGATTTGTTTTAAAGACTGTTTTTTTAAAAAATATATTGAGATAAAATAGTACTTTCTAAATAAAAGATGGAAAAATGTGAATTTTAAGTTTGGGCCGCAAGTGGTATACATGTGGTGACTAGTTGTATACCGATAAGGGGAGTGTGTGCCCAGACTACCCTAAGGACTTCACTCAACGTATATTCATCTTGAATACAATACAGTCACATGTGCTAGTATGGGATAGCCCTAGCTTAATATATTATTTGTGGTTTAACCTTACATTTAGGTAGGCCAAAGTGTATGAGTTCGAATAACTCATAGGAGCTTCCTTTATGCCCCGATGAGGTAGTTTAGGTGACTAAGCCTATCCAATACAACGGTATTGTGTCATGTGGGTGGATTCTTGTCGTGTCCGCCTCCACGACATTAAGTTTAAGGCATGGGCCCGCCACTTAACGGTTCTATGCCGTACTTCCAAAATGGTATAGGATGGAGGAAACACATATCGTGCTAGTGTAAGGCTAAATCACGAATTTTAGAAGGGCTTTATTGTGTGTAATAAATCGGATACTTATGTATCACGTGCCATGCTTTGCATGATTATTATGTCACATCATGTGGTAAAGTGTACACACTCTGCAGAGTTAAAAACTAATCGATTAGCCGTGCTCACGGTTACGAGTGTCGTGTGAATATGCCATGAGTATAGACTTGTGTTTTCAATAATCCTTCTTGAAAAGTTGATTGTAAATGCTCAAAGGTGATGATTACTTATGTTTTATTCCTTTGCTGCCCTGAAATGCAAAGAGAAGCTCAGATATATGCAATAATATCTACTCAATGCCCAATTTAGTAAAGTATATGCTTGCTGAAATTTATTTCGAAAAAAATCTGAAATTTACAAAGGGGCTTTGCCAAATAAATCTTGTTTTACGCAAAAAGAACCTGATATGAGCCTACTTTGATGATGCCATACATGTAGTATGTAGGTTTGATGGTTGCTTGCCAGTACAACTCGTTGTACTAACACTTGTTTGTATATCTGCTTTGGTTGTTTGCTTAGACATGTCTGCAGGTGAGTTTCCTCCTGAGGAGGATGAATTCGCTGGAGATATTCCGTTCTTCCAGGATGGTTCATACTTGGGCTCTCCCTAGTCAGTTGAATAAAAGATCCTCTGGGCTGAAGAATGCTTTCGCATGTTAATAACTATCTATATGTATATTTGGCCTGATGGCCATATGTAACCAAATACTAGTGAGTTGTACTTACTAATGTTAGTAAGTTGAACTTTTAAACTTAGAGATGCCTAATGCTTGGATGAAAGTGATTAGTATGTTCCTTTTGTAGGATCATGTTAATCATGAATATGAGTTAAAGATAATTGAGACAATATAGATCTTTAGCCATTTTGGTGTCAAGTCTCCTAGTTGTGTAACACATCTGGTCGCCATCATCGAGTGGTTTGACGGGCACAACCCAGGCTGAAGTTGACTGGTAGGCTAAAGGCCCAGCAATGTCTCATTTATCTCTCTCTCTCTCGGAGCGTCGGATACCTTATTATATTTACGGGAAGAATTGGTGTGTTCTATTCATTCCTTAGATATAATAAGAGGTCCGGAGGCGTCCCGACTGGTGCCCTCATTCCCCTCAACGTTGCCCTCCTCGTTCCCCTCCTCGTTGAGGTATTGGTTGGGATCCTCGTTTCCCTCCTCAATGAAGTATTGGCTGCTCCCCTCTGCGATCTCGTCAAAGAGGATCTGTTCGTCCGAGCGATCTGCAATTTGATTGTTTCGCTTGGACGACTGGATCAAGTAATTTTGATAAGGAAAAAATTATTCAGTTAGTACATGTATGATGTTCCTAAGTCTGATATTCATGTAATGCATATACTCCGCTCATTTGGTCGTAAAAGTCGTTCTCTAAGTTTTCACTATGTCGTTCTCTAAGTCGTAAAAGTCGTTTTCACTCAGTCATTCTCTAAGTGGTAAAAGTCGCTTTCACAGTCCATCCAATATATGTCGTTTTTACTACTCGTTCGGTCATAAAAATCGTTCTCTAAGTTTTCACTAAGTCGTTATCTAGGTCGTAAAAATCGTTTTCACTAAGTCGTTCTCTAACTGGTAAAAGTCGTTTTCACAGTCCATCCAATGTAAGTCATTTTTCACTACTCGTTCGGTCGTAAAAGTCATTTTCTAAGTTTTCACTAAGTCGTTATCTAAGTCGTAAAAGTTGTTTTTGCTAAGTCGTTTGCTAAGTTGTAAAAGTCGTTTTCACTAAGTCGTTCGCTAAGTCATTCGCTAAGTCGTAAAAGTCATTTTCACTAAGTCGTTCGCTAAGTCATTCTCTAAGTTGTAAAAGTCATTTTCACTAAGCCGTTCACTAAGTCGTTCTATAAGTCGTAAAAGTCGTAGAAAAGTTGTTTTCACTAATTCGTTTGCTAAATGCAAAAATTAACCATTTAAACAAATATTCATTCAATTTATCCATTTAAACATTCAAATAATAAAAAATTATCAAATATTCATCCATGTATTCACAAATATTCAGTCCATCCAATATAAAAAATTTCTTTTTGAAAAATACAACATTTAACCGTTTAAACAAATATTCATTCAATTTATCCATTTAAACATTCAAATAATCACAAATTCTCAAATATTCATCCATGTATTCACAAGTATTCACAAGTATTCACAAGTTCTCAAATAACTGTTTAAACATTTATCCATTCTCAAATATTCATAAATTCAAATATTCATAAATTCAAATATTCATAGTCCATTCAATTTAAATACAAATAGAGCATTCGGCGGTGGCAGCGTGTGGCGGTGGCGGCGACGACAACGGCGACGGTGATGGCGACGGCGTGCGGGGCTTTAGGGTTTGGCGACAGACTTAATAGATAAAAACAACAAGATCGAATCGGTTACCTTGCAATGCGGCGACGACGATGGGAGACGATGACGACGCGATGGCAGGAGACGACAGCGGCGGCACAAGAAGACGTCGGCGACGGCGATTTAGGGTTCGGTGCAAGAAGACGATTGAAAACATCTAAGTGTTTGGAGCTTGGTGGAGAAGACAATGTGCGCTAGGATATATATATATACCCCTAGATCTTTGGTCCCGGTTGAAGCCAACAACCGGGATCAAAGATCCTCGTACCCCTGGTAGATGAGCATCTTTAGTCCGAGTTGTTGGCTTCAACCGGGACTAAAGATGTTTTTCCGCTATTTCCAGATATTTTTTATCCCGGTTGGTGTTAACAACCGAGTGTAAACATTAAATAATCCATTAAACCGGGTGTTGGTGTGAATTTTTTACACGCACTGGCCTGGGAGATCTGCTTAACTCCAGTGCAGGTCCAAAATTGGTCGCCTCCGGTGATTGAGCGGGCGTGCCAGTTGGTTTGATCCTACAGCCAACAAGAAACAAAAAGATAGACATTTGGTTAAGGTTAGATCCTACTCGATCGACTATAGATATTAATGAACATATAATTGTTATCCCAAAACACATTTATACCAAGTGATTGGGATAGATCGGTAGTATACCGAGACAGTATAAACCACTTGTGTCAAAAAGCACATTAGAATAATAATTATACAAATTCATAACCTAGCCAATGTCGCAGATCTAATGTAAATCGGCTAGTACTCCGATGTGTTTTATAAAAAGATATTAATCTGAACTAAATGCATTAACCTAAGATCAATCGACTGTTAATATAACCTAACATATTGATACTGAGCTTAACACATTTAAGTAGATTAAGATCTTGATATAAAAGATAGTTCTAATACATCTATCAGTAACAATACATAAAGAATAGTAGAATAGGTAAGACCGGTTGAAACCCCAGTACTATCTCTAATAGTAAACATTGAACCGAACAGATCTGTGTAGCTCTAAGAGCGACTTAATAGATCAACTTGATGCAACATTAAGTACAAAAAGAGGTATGAGATCTATTTAGGCTAATGAAAACTCCTTGAGATGGTAGGTACGCCATATAATCCAAATCAACCTCTAGAACTAGCTCTGTTGGTTGTTATCTTCGAAGAGACATTAGCCGATCACGAGATAGATCTAGACAATTATCTAGATTATATGCCACATATGATAAATTAAGCAGTTCATAACATCAAAATTAGAGTATCATGATGATGGAAGCACTAACCCCGATGATACAAGCCACTTATAACAAGAAATTATCTTGTTCGGAGATCGAAACTGATGTAGCTCGAGATCAAAGCAAGAACTCGTCGAGAAAATGTAAAACGAAAAGGTTGGCGATGCGCCAAAGTTGTATTGAGATGTGTGTTTGTTTTACAAGGTTTCGGGTCATATTTATACCCGAATATACAATGAGTCCGTAACGGACACGATTCCTATTATAGATTAAATCTCTAAACAAACCGACATTATCTATAAAGAAAACTATACAAAATATCATAACTTAAATATACAATTGCCGTTGCAGGACCTTATCCGTAGATGACAATATCTTTAACACACTTCTGGAAACCGAATCCAATAATTTATCTTTAAGCTTTCCTTTCGGGATTGGCTCCACCTCCGTCTCCAATCAAAATCGGCTATCGGCTATCCTGGTCCGACTTAGACTCACGACGGTTCCGTAGCCGATTCGGACTTAGCCGATGCGGCCTCTGTTTCAGATTGCGCGTTTCCTCCGATTCCGCTCCAATCTCTACTTTAAACATGCTTCAAACTCAGGGGATTGGTTACCAAATTTGGTCATTAACACATGCCCCCCCAAGTCCGCGGCATTGATAATGTTGCGGATTTTATCCAATCCTATTTCTAGCACAACCCTAGGTCGAGTTTGTTTCGGCCGTTATGAAAACCCTTTAAATAACGCCTCTCCGAGCCGAACAACTCACGCCATCAACACGATCCACAAACCAGCAAACGTCCTCGAGTTCCCCAGCGACCTCTTCGACTTCCTCAATCCCGCCGCGGCGATCCCATCTTTTCGACGAACTCAACCGCAGCAATGGCGACCCCCGCCGCTCAACCAGGCTTTCCACCCGCCGAGTTCCCCGAGGTACGCCCAATCTGCCAACCCTTTTCTTTTCCTGCCTTTCAGCCGTAAGTCTGAATTTTAGGTTTTCCAAATCTGAAATCCACCTCTTTTTCCGATTGTAGCATCTCGCGCATCAAGTAGCAATTCCAAGCCTAGTCAGTATATTACTTAGGGCCTATCGGCAATAAGGATCCCACTGAGTTCATCATAGCCGAAACCAACAGAGTGCCCTATAGAATGAGGAACCCAAACCTAGGCCACTGGAGCAACACCTTTAAATGTTGGCCTTCAACTGACAAGTCATGGCCGTCATGGTACAAAAGTATGCAGGCCAGCAAACAAAGTCACTGGGAAGAAATTGGAATAGCCCAATGCCTCGCTTTATCCATAGCCGACATACCCAAGGACGAACCATTAGTGTCGGCTGCCACATATTTTTGGAACAACACACTGAATGCCTTTTCTTTTCCAAAAAGGTCCCATGACCCCAACTTTAGCCGATGTCTTTATGCTAACGAGTCTTGACATCATGTCATCGGCTAACCCCAACCAACTGGACAGCAAGGCCAGTTTTCCTTTAAGATCAAAGCAATTGGGGGTTGGAACGGATATGTGGCCATGAACATGGGAACTGGGCCGATTAATGCCAGAGAGCATACTGCCTTTTTGATGATGTGGCTGGAGAAGTTCATATTCTGCGGGTCAAGTTGCGGTCCCACAGCTAACTGGCAAGTACTAGCTGAGGCCTTGGTTGATAAGAAAAAACTCCCCTTAGGCAAATTCCTCCTCGGCTACCTTTATCAGATGTTGAGCCAAGCCGTGTCCAAGATCGTAGCCGACGCCACTATTAGCACTGAAGGCCCTTGGTGGTTTTCACAACTCTGGCTTGTGTTGTTAACCCAGAAAGTATCTCGTCGGCCGAGATTAGCCGACACCCGCTTCCCTGTAACATCCTGAAAATCGAAGAAACTGAAATCGGAACGCAAAAAACGGAACTTTCAAAATCCTTCGCTTGTTGATTTTTCCTTGGGTTTGTTGCTTCTTATTTGCCAGCTCAGTTGCATAAATCTAGTTGTGATCAATTCCCTTTTGGTGTTTGTGGATGATTTGGAGTTTGTCGGAGAGAAAAATTCGAAATTTAGTATTAGGGATTTTTAAAAGAAATCGAAGATGAAGTGCGGATTTATGAAAGTACGAATTTGAAGAAATAGAATAGTAATTGTGGTTGGGGGAAGATAAATTAGGACACAAAATAAACAATAAAATATTTGGGAGTCTTACTCGAACTGGGAAATTTTTGGAAAATAAATAGGTGAAGTATGAAAATTAGGGAAAAAGGAATTTAAAAAATAAATATGAAAAATATTGTGGGGAAAATAAAAGTGGAGAAAAAGTTGAAAATATAGTATTAAAAATTATTTTTGGAATATAGGAATTTAATTTGGAATTTTTAGAGGGGAGGAAAATAGAAATAGGAATTAAAAATCAAAAATCGGAAAATAGAAAATCGCACTGCTTCACGCCGCGTCAAGTGTTCGACGCCGTACGGCCGTACCGCGCAGCCAGCCGCGCGCGACACGCGCCGCGCCACGCCGCCCGCGCCGGCCACGCCTCGCCCTCGCGCCCGCGCGTGCCGGCCCCCTACCTCCGCGCGCGCCACGCGCCCGCGCGGACCCGCCGCGCCTCGCGCCTGCAGCCGCCCCCCGTACGGCCCCGCCGTGCCTTGCGCCATCGTCGCGCGCGTCGCGACCCCACGCCGGATCCCGCTCGCGCCCGCTCACCGCGCCACGCGCACGACGCCGTACGCGGCCCGCGCGCCCGCGCGCGCCCTTCCGCCACGTCGCAAGCACCCGCGCGGCCCGGCCTCCCGCCGCCGCATGGCAACCGCCGAGCCGAGCTTGCGCCGGCCTCCCCTTCCCTCCATTGCCCTCCCCGGCCACGCCTATAAAAGGCCGGCGTCCTGCGCCCTTTTCCGCACCGTCGCCGCCTCTCCCTCCTTTTCCCGAGCCAACACCGTCGCCGCCGTGCGCCGAGTCGCCCGTGCCCCCCGCACCTCCCGAGGGCCGCCGTCGCCAGTAAGCCCCGCCGCCGTCCTCTTTTTCCTCGCGCACTAGCGCCGCCGCCGCCTCTGTTTTTGCGCGCCACGGCCGAACACCTTTCCGACAATGAATAGTGACGCTGGGAAAATAAAATAAAAAAAGAAAAATTTGGAAAAATTTTAGAAAATTTGGAAAAATATTTTGGAAAGATTTGAGTAAAATTTTGGGCAAAATTAAATTATTTTCTTGTATGTTTTCTCGGTGCGAAAATTTAAAAATCAAAACCGGACTTTTCCAAAATTCCGTTTTGCGTCGTTTTTGAATCCGAATTTCGTTTAGATCTTTCTCGCCACTTAAATATGTTTCTCTTTTGGTGCTCGGACCTCCAAGACCTCGAGCACCAATCCCTCCGCGGATATTTTCAAATCCATTTTCTCGAACAAGTCGCGATCGTCGCTTTGCGAAAATCCTAAGTCATCAACCCGATGTCAAAACTTGGAGTTTTCCCGGGCGATCTTAGTACAAACTTAAGTAGGAATTTGGGATTAGCGCTTGGAATCATTTTCGAGGCTTTTCGATCTTTTCGACCTTTTGGTGTTATATGGGATTCTAATCGGAATCGATTGATTTTTCGCATGTACGGGTAGCACCTGAAGAGACCGGCATCGACCCGTTGAAGACACCATTCCACAAGCGTGCGAGCAAGGCAAGTCATCACACTCTTTGAACATATTGATCCTACTTTGCGAAATGATGTTGATTTCAATTACAAATTGCATGCTATACACAAATAAGTACCTATGCTTGATATACCCTGCTTTGATGTTGATTACCATTATAATTATTCTTTGTAACCTTCGATGTGACATGACCGGAGGCTAACTTCGGTAAAAATGCTTAGCCCTGCTTATACTAGATCCCTGCATACTCATGATTTTACAAAGAAGCTTTGTGCTTGGGCAACTACCTTAGGGAAGGTAGTTGAGATGCGGCCTGTGGAGACATGAGCGCCACATGGCCATGAGAATGATGAACTAAGTTTGATGAAAATTGAAAATACTATACAAATGTTTTAGACTGGGGCGGCCGGATGATTTGGGTGGATTCCGGAAAAGGCAAGTGCCGACCCTGGTCAATTAAGGACCGAGCCATGAGATAGCCGGGAAACGAGCTAGTACAACCGTACTTCTCGAATGGGTATAGACCTAGCTGACTAGATAGCCGAGCGGAGGCAGTATCCTTGCATAGATGGTTCTTTATAGTGTGGTTTGTGTGATGAGGATGAGGCTGCGACCTATGTTGTGGATGGTGGAATTAAATCGACATTAATTGAACTTAAAGATTGAGGAAATTTTCCCTTACCCCGGGTGCGCCAGAACTCCTCTCACTGCTAGAAAATGACGGCTAGAGTGCATGAGGGCTTAAGTTCATGGAGCGGGTACTGCCAAAGTGAGGTTATCGAAAGGCTTTGCCGTGACCGTCTCATGTGTTGGGACGTAGGCTCATTTGTTGGGCTGTCGCGGAGTATGGGTAAAGTGTACATCCACTGCAGTGTGAATGAATCAATCTATTCGAATAGCCGTGCTCGCGGATATTGAGCATCGTGACAAGACTTTCACTTGGCTAGACTTTAAACTTAAAAATGCTGGGATGGGTTTGCATGATGATTTTATTAGCTGGTGGATCAACTTCTCGAGATGTGAGAAGGGGTGGACTCCCCAGAAAACCATAGCGAATCGGAGGCGGGAAGCCATCCTTGGAATCACGATGGATGGTAGACAGAACCGTCGCCGAATTGATGAACTATGGAACTAAAACTTGACTTGGCTAGTTGTTAGGCTTGTGAAAAGATTTGTGAAAATTGGCTTTATGCAAAAGAGCTCCAGCCATTCCTTGAATAACCCTATCATATGCATCACTTCCGTGTTGGCTTGCTGAGTACGGTTGGTACTCACCCTTGCTATACGCATAAACCTTCAGATGGTGGGAATGAAGAATCGGAGGATCCTTACGCCTACTACCAGGAAGGCGAAGAAGCTGATGGCACTTACTAGGTCTTAGCTCCGGTCGTTGCCTGTGGCAACCGACATGCCGCTGCCTATATTCCGCTGCCGTATCTAATTTCTGCTTTTGTGTTGTATCCTGACCATGAGGTCCTGTGTGGTGAACATTGCCTTCGGGCCTATCGTTGTAATAATTTCGTTGTAAGACTATTCGTGCATGTGCACCTGATTATTCAGTACTGTATTTCGTGGGTACCAACTACTCGATCCAGAGAAATGGTACTAAGAACACGAAAGATTCCCGTTCCAAAAACGGGGGTCCACATTCCCCCTCCTGGAGCCGAGTGAAGATGATGATGGAAATGAAGTGGCTACCAGAAGATGTCTCTCCTTTGGGGAAGCTGCAGCCACTCACTCTGGATCAAAGCAATCAAGTGAGCTGCTGGCCGAGTGGTTCATCTCCTTCTATGACGGCCTGGCCAAAAAAATCGGACTTGGTTCTTCTACGAAGACCGAATGAAATTCGAATTGCCGATTGATTTAAACTTGGATGAGATCAACTCGGACAAATATCCCAAGAGTAGAGAAATCTTCACCACAACACTCACTCCATGTATCTTGCCGACTAGAGTACATCAAGGCCGCAATGTAACAAAGAGTTATGAATTTTACTACCCAATGTCGGCTGGAAGATAGTTTGGGCTTGGACAGCTGTCGGTCGGCTGCTATTACGCCGACAAGATAGAGACCCGAGGGGTGATCGACTCAAATTTGGTGATGAACAAATTAATGGAGATACAGAGCCCACCCCTCGGCAGTATTGGGATCCTAGAGTTGCCCCACAAGAGAAGCACGGCCTATGACAGGTGGTGGGTGGAGATCAAGCAACACATCTTCCATCAACGCGCCTCTATGTACCTCACCACCCTCCTGCCAGATAAAATCCCCTCTGTAAGTATTTCCATCCTTACGCATCTTTTCTTTTTGATCAATCGGTTGTCGTCTCTTGCTAACACTTTAAACATTTTTCCCTTTTGTAGACGACAGATTCGGATCCCCCACGATGAGCAACTCTGGCATCGCCATTGAATACCGCCTGGGCGTTCTCGCGAACGGATGATACACTCCGTCAGCCGTCTGCTGGGATGCGCAGAAACTGAAAACCTTAATGCACGGCCAAACTCGCCAGGCAGTGACAAGGAAGAAAAGGGCCGCCCCATCAGCTGCAGGACCGTCGGCTGCCCTCGTGAAGAAACAAAGGAAACCAAGGCCGACTGCACCAACCAATAGCCTACCTTCACTCGATCCCAACATCGATGAAGCCCTTCACAAAGAAGTCATGGATGAGGAGATCTCAGAAGCTGTGAAAGAAGTGGCCGAATCAAGCAGCTCCAGCCATAACTCCGTCAGCCAGCCGACCGATGATCCAACTCCACCAAGCACTCCTGCTCCGAAGCGATCGGTAAGCATCTTGTTTTCTCTAATCTGGCCCTTAAATTATAATCATTCAAGCCCTGACCAAATCCTCTTTGTAGTTCAAGAGATTAGCCAACCGACCTCCTCGTCTAGCTTCACCAGTAATCTCTGAACTTATCTCTTCCTTTATCTTTTTACTTATGCTTGCCTTGACCGACTCATACTAACACTTATGCTTTTTGCAGCCCCCTCGGTCTTCATCGGCTGCCCCCCGTGTATCGAGCGAGCAAACTCTGTCGGCTTCGGGCAGCCATCACACTGAAGAAGCAGTTGCGCCAGCTCCTGCTGTATGAGTAAGTTCGCTTCTCTTCTTCCTCAAAAGTTTGGGATCGACTGTCATGCTTTATTTTAATTGTGAAACTCTTTCTGCAGACTCTAGCTGATTTGCTTCCATTTGACATTAAAGAGTTTGTCAGTGAGGAATAAGAGGCCACTAGCCAAGACCAGACTACCATAGCCGATGACATCAAGGAGAAGCTTCAAGACATCCATCGTCGGCTCAGTATCGATGTAGATCAACTGGTCATGGAGTGCGGGCCAGCCCGAGCGCGCTTTAATGACATTCAAGGTCAGCTCCCCGACGAGTTGGCCGAAAAGATCTCCCGAGCAATCTTCATCGACCAGCACCGGTTCAGACTGGAAAGGGCTGTACAAAGAATGATCGACCGACGAGCCCAAGCCGAACTAGCGGCCTCAATCAATGCCACCGTGGAGAACATAGTGGCTGAGAAGGCCAAGTTGGATGAACTGGTGGTTGGGCCGTCGGCTACATAGACTAAGATCGGCCAACTCGAAGAAGAAGAGGCTGGCTTGCTGGCGAAACTCGAATAGTGCAGGGCCAAGCTTGCGGCAGAAAAGCAAGTGCTAGCCGATCTTCCCAAGGCAACTGAGGAACATGTTAGTGATATGCCCTAGAGGCAACATGGAGATGTTGGATATCATTGTCAATATTTATGTACAAATGAATAAAGTGTTATTCAGTTCCATGAAATAGACATCTTGTATTGATCAATAAGTACGTGACTTATTTATGAGTCTCTTTATGCATGAATCTATTTCTAAATGATCCCTGATCACATGTCATATTATTGAAACAAATATGACTCAAAGATCGGCATGTTTATTGATTGATGATCATGTCTCATAGATCATGGGTACGGAGATACCAAATCAATAAACATGGACACATGTGTTAGAGAACACATTGTTGGATAGACCCACCATGAGACACTACAGGAATTAATGTGCCATTAGTTGGTCTCAAGTAGTGTTGGTGCAAAGTCCTTAGACCTGAGATCATCATGGATTCCAACATGTGTAGTAGCCTACTTTGGGACTATCAAATGCTATTCCGTAACTAGGTAGTTATAAAAGTAATTTTCGGGTTTGCTATGAAACATGGAGTGGGATGTGAGTGATCAAGATGGAATTTGCCCCTCCTTTGGAGAGATATCTGTGGGCCCCTCGAGGTAATGGATTATAGAAATGCATGGCCATGCTAAGTTGATTGAGGAGTCAATCAACAGACAGATAATCCAATACGGTTCGAGTGAATGGTTAAGCTATTGAAGGGATGACACACATCTTGCCTATAGCTTAATTGGTATTGTGAGGCAAAGGGATTTGTGTACACATTATAGGTTCAGAGCCGATATTATATTCTTGTATGCTATGGTGTCAATGGTGTCAATATGTGCTGCTAGGCGCCGCTGTTGACAGGTCGGTTGAGTTGGACTCGAGCCGACGGTCGGCTGAGTTGGACTATAGCCGAAACCGAGTATACCTGAACCTACAGGGTTGCACGCTTAAGGGGATAAGAATAGGCATTTGAGTTGGACTCAGATATGGCTCGATCGGATAGGGATCCGATCGGATAGAGTCCTATGGGCTTACGAAGTCCGGCCAGCCAACTCTATGAGATTCGGATAGGATCCGATTCAAAATAGAGTCCCGATGGGCCTCTAGGCCCAATGGGCAACTCTATATAAAGGGGGTGAGGGGTGGAGAGCTGCAGTATCGCAATTGAACTGAATCAATCTGATTTAGCGCAACAAGTCGGCGAGATCAATCTCCACGGAAACCCTCCCCACCTTCGAGCCAAAACCCTAGCCTTGCATCGCGTGCTAGCACACGGGTGTTAGGCGTTCTGTTCCCGGACGTGTGGATACCGGTAGAGGCGCTGCTACGTTGCGACGCTGTTGATCGGCTACGAATTGGCTGCGGTCGAGCACATCGGAGCGAGGCGCGAGAACGCGGTCGGACGACTCGGATCGGCTGTGGCATCGGTGAATCGGCTGATTGGCAAATCGGCTGTCCCCGGGAGAAGATAAAGCCATTTCTAGTGCAGCAGTTTGAAGATAGATAGAAGATTCGATTATTAGATTGCGCGTTAAATGATATTGTCATCTATGGATAGAGTCCTGTAACAGTAATTGTATATGTAATTTAGGAGTTTGTTTAAACTGTTAATTATAATACGGCGTGGGTTCTTCCCCGGGATAACATCGTATTTTAAATAGTAGTTTAGATAGAGTCCAGGGTTTGTACAAATAATTTTATCTTGGGTATAAATAGGACCCGAGACTCCCTGTAACATGATTCAACACAATCACAATCAATCAACTTTCGGCGCATCGCCACCCTTTTTCTTCAGACGAGCAATTGACTTGGCTACGGGCTGCATCGTTTCGATCCCCAAACATAGGTAAATGTTTGTCATTAGTGGTATGATTTGCTGTTTCTAGTGCTTCCATCGTAATGACATATTAGATTCAGGAGTTCATACTGCGCCATTTATCATATAGCGCATATAAACTAGATCAATGTTTAGATCTATCTTGCCCTTGGCTAGTTCTATCAAGAACTCACAGCCAATAAGGCTAGATTCAAAGGTTGGCTGGTTTATATGCGGTATCCACCGTCTCGAAGAGGTATAAATCGGCTACGACAGATCAGGATTGTTCTTTTTATACTTAATGCTGCATCAGGTTTGAACTATTGAGTCGTTTTTAGAACTGCCAATGATCTGTTCTATTAGATTTATATGTTTAAGAGACAGTGCCGGAGTTTCACCTGGCCTTATCTGCCCTAATATATTTTTTAATATATTTATTATTAGATTTATATTAGGACTGCCTCTTATGTTAAGATCTTGTTCTTATCGAACCTCGTGAGCCGAAATCGGTGGCCATAGACAGTGACACCGATTTCGAGCTAAGCCTCGGTTCAAGGATGATATCTTTTCATAAGAACCATCGGAGTACTAGCCGATTTATTGTTAGCTTTCCGGTATCGGCTAGGTTATCAATACATATATCTATTATCCTTTATTGTATTTAGGTTAAACGGCTAATGTTGTCTCTGTATCGCCGATCCATTCTAGTCGCTTGGCTTAAATATATTTTAGGATAGCAGATATATGCTCATGGATTCCCTCAGCCGATTCAGTGGGGATCTAACCTAACACTTAACGCATGTTTCTTTGTTTTTCTTGTTGGTTAACAGATCAAACCAATTGGCACGCCCTGCACAGCACAGGTGCCGAGAAGGACCTGCACTGGAGTTAATCAGATCTCCCAGGCCAGCGCGTGAGAGAAATTTCTCGTCAACACGCTTCTTGGCACGCCCAGTGGGACTTTCTCTGTCGGCTCGACTCGGACGCATAAACTTAACCGGCAAAATGGTCGACTCCAAGAGCCCCAACGTTTGCCAGGACAACATCGTGCCTGTGAAGATGAAGCAGTTATCGGCTGAGCAACAAGTCGATTACAAGAAGATGGTGGAAGAGCTCCAGGCCAACTACTTGCATCTTTCACCCAAACAAGATCCATGGCCGTGCATCAGAAGTATAAATTCAGCATGGACGATCTCAAGGCATCCTCCTCTGGTGAGACAAATGGCAAATAGAAGGTGGAGGAGCCGATCCAGGAACAGGACGATTTGGCTCTATATTCCCTACAAGACCGGATCGACTCGGCCGTCCATCATGCGCTAGTCAACCAAAGTAGCATCCTGGTCAATACTCTCAACAACATGATCGCTACCGTGGTCGACGCCAAGATAGCCGACCAGCTGCAATGGGGGTCGCCGTACTTCACAGACGGCCAATTTCCTGGTTATAGGACGTTTTTGTGACGCAGAATCGGCCGATCCCACCACTAGCACAACCAGGCCGCTAGGAGGGATCCTCAGCTGGCCAAATCCAATTGAGTCGGCTACAAAACCATTGATTACCATGCTGAACCGACAACAACCGCTCCCCCAGGATCAGATTGCTAACATGTTGTTGACGAGAAATTTCTCACACACGCTGGCCTGGAAGATCTGCTTAACTCCAGTGTAGGTCCTTCTCGCCTACCTGTGCTGTGCAGGGCGTGCCAGTTGGTTTGATCTATTAACCAACAAGAAAAACAAAGAAACATGCGTTAAGTGTTAGGTTAGATCCCCACAGAATCGGCTAAGGGAATCCATGAGCATATATCTGCTATCCTAAAATATATTTAAGCCAACCGACTAGAATGGATCGGCGATACCGAGACAGCATTAGCCGTTTAACCTAAATACAATAAAGGATAATAGATATATGTATTGATAACCTAGTCGATACCGGAAAGCTAACAATAAATCGGCTAGTACTCCGATGGTTCTTATGAAAAGATATCATCCTTGAACCAGAGGATTAGCTAAGAAATCGGCTGTTGGCTGTCTATGGCCAGCCGATTTCGGCTCACGAGGTCCGACAAGAACAAGATCTTAACATAAGAGGCAGTCCTAATATAAATCTAATAATAAATATATTAAAAGAAATATATTAGGGCAAATAAGACCGGTTGAAACTCCGGCACTGTCTCTTAAACATATAAATCTAACAGAACAGATCATTGGCAGTTCTAAAAACGACTCAATAGTTCAAACCTGATGCAGCATTAAGTATAAAAAGAACAATCCTGATGTGTTGTAGCCGATTTATACCGCCGAGACGGTGGATACCACATATAAACCAGCCAACCTTTGGATCTAGCCTTATTGGCTGTGAGTTAATTGATAGAACTAGCCAAGGGCATGATAGATCTAAACATTGATCTAGTTTATATGCGCTATATGATAAATGGCACAGTATGAACTCCTGAATCTAATATGTCATTACGATGGAAGCCACTAGAAACAAAGAAATCATACCACTAATGACAAACATTTACCTATGTTTGGGGATCGAAACGATGCAGCCCGTAGCCAAGTCAATTGCTCGTCTGAAGAAAAAGGGTGGCGATGCGCCGAAAGTTGATTGATTGTGATTGTGTTGAATCATGTTACAGGGAGTCTCGGGTCCTATTTATACCCAAGATAAAATTATTTGTACAAACCCTGAACTCTATCTAAACTACTATTTAAAATACGACGTTATCCCGGGGAAGAACCCACGCCGTATTACAATTAACAGTTTAAACAAACTCCTAAATTACATATACAATTGCCGTTACAGGACTCTATCCATAGATGGCAATATCATTTAACGCGCAATCTAATAACCGAATCTTCTATCTATCTTCAGACTGCTGCACCAGAAATGGCTTTATCTTCTCCGATCATAGAATCGACTATCGGCCGTCCTTGTCCGATCCAACCTTAGCCGATTGGCCTCACAGCCGATCGCTTCTCAGCCGATGCGGCTTTCGTTTCTCTGCAAAACCAGCCGATCCGATTCTGCTTCACCCTTGCTAGGACTTAGGGATTTAATTACCAAATTTCGGTGTTAACACATGTTCAACGACAATCGGCAGTCAAAGCCGATTCCCCAGTTTGACCTGGACAGGCGGTACAACGCCGGTGGCTGACAGCTGTTCCCAGGACCACCAACGCCACCACCGGCGCATCGGCCACCTCCCGCTGATCATCACTACTAGTACATCACTATAGGCCTCAGACGCCACCACCGCTGTATCGGCAAGCACCCGCACCGTACCAACCATACGAGCCGATACAGCAGGACAACCGGACCTGGGCTGATCTGATTGCAGATGTCATGCGTGATCAATTCGGCCTCAAGCCAAAAGACTCAGGAAACTTGTATCGGTATCCCTATCCAGAGCACTTTGAGCAGATTCCGTTGCCCAACCAATACAAGATCCCAAATTTTTCGAAGTTCTCAGGGCAAGACAACGTTTCAAGTTACGAGCATGTTAGCCGATTCTTGGCACAGTGCGGCAAAGCATCGGCTACAGACGTCTTGAGAGTCCGATTGTTCCCTCTTTCTCTTTCAGGATCGGCTTTTACCTGGTTCTCCTCATTACCCTACAACTCAATTCAAAGCTGGGCCGATCTTGAAAAACAATTCCACAGCTACTTTTACTCCGGCAACCATGAGATGAAGTTGTCGGACCTCACCAGCATAAGGCAAAAACACAACGAATTGGTTTAAGAATACAACCAACGCTTCAGGGAGATGAGGAACCAATGCTACAGCCTGGTGCTATCGGACGCCCAACTGGCCGATCTGGCCTTTCATGGTTTGATCGCGCCGATCCGAGAGCGATTCTTTGCGCAGAACTTCGACAGCCTAGCACACTTGGCGCAGAAGGTGACGGCCCACGAGCAGCGATTCCAAGACACCAGGAAGGCCGTCAAAAACATAACTCAGGTCGTCGTCGAATCAGACTGCGAGTCCGACGACGATGACGCAGAAGTGGCAGCAGCTGAATGGGCCAAGAACAAAAAGGTCATCGTCTGCCAATGGCTGCTGAAGACGGCCAAAGAAGAATGATACGACTTCGACATCACCAAGGCTGACAGGATTTTCGACTTGCTGCTCAAGGAGAAGCAGATTCAGCTGCCTGAAAATCACGTGATCCCGTCGGCCGAAGAATTAAAGAAGAAATATTGCAAGTGGCACAACTCCACATCCCATGCCACCAACGACTGCAAAGTCTTTAGGCAGCAAATCCAGTCGGCAATTGAGGCCGGGAAGCTGAAGTTCGCTGATTCAAATCGGCCGATGAAGGTAGACGGCAACCCTTTCCCGGTCAACACAGTCCAAGACGACCCGAGGCAAGCTGATTGACATAACAGAATGATGCACGACTTAGTCAATACATCGATCGGGGCCAAGGCAGAAGACGAGCCGATTGGATATCACGTCGCGCCAATTAATATGGTGCGCCCAGTTATCAGATCGGCTGACCGACGGCCGATCCATGAAGATAGCCGACACCGTCCTCAGCACCGGTCTCGGCAGGAAGAAGCTTGCAATGAAGCACCTCGTCGGCGCGAGCCGGAGATTCAAAGCCGCCGATACAAGGTAAACTGCAACAGTGCCGATCCGCATTGGCATTGTGATTTTTTCAGGTACTACTGAGAATCCGGCATGAGACTGCCAACACTGGACGATTGCCCAGCATGCAACGATCGCCGCGACAACGAGCGCAGGAGCTCATCGGCTGCAAACCCAGCCCGGTTCGTCCCCAGAGCCGTTCAGCTAAACCAAAGGCGGCGGTCTGTCCATGATCGGCTTGGCCCGATCCACCAAGACTTCTTCATCGACGAAAACCGCGATGGCAATAACCGCGACGATGAAGAGGCCGACGATGAGGAATCGACCAACTCCCAATGGTGCCCGTCCGATCTCTTCACAAAGATGCAAAAAAGAAGAATTCAACGACTTAAGCATGAAGGGAGAGAAGACAAAGTTCGGCAAATGATCCACAAACAGCGCCGTCGGCTGGGTGAGATCAAAAGGCGGTGGGTTCCCAAAGAGAAAACTGCCGCAACCGACGAAGAGCAAGTCGGGGAGAGCCCAGTCGATCAAGCCAGGAGGGCAGCCAAAGGGAAAGGCAAAGTTTCTGCATCAGTTAATGTGGAGTTTATGGCAATCGGATATCCACATGGCAAGCTTATCCGACTGGAGGTAGGGATAGATTGCGCCTGTTAAATATGTAAACCAACTATGACTTGGGTATTACGTTGCCGAATAGATAAGGAAACGGCTCATAGTCACGGTTTGGTAAGATTGAGGAAACCGACTTAGAGTAAGATAGGGTTTCCGATCTGTAAGCCCGCCTCTCAAGACTATATAAGAGGGGTAAGGGGCGTCCCTTGAGGGATATCAGCTTTAGATCAGACATATGCTTTATGAGCTATTAGCTTTCAACCTTAGATCTTGAGATCAATAAACTCTCGGCGGATCGAATCCCCGAAACAGGACTAGGGTATTACCTCACGAGAGGGCCTGAACCTGTCTAAACCTTGTTTTTCCACCTAACCCATTGTGCTTGGCGATCTTGACTGCACCCCCAATTTTCTATTGCCGAAACCAAGTTTCGGCAGTTGGCGCGCCAGGTAGGGGAACCACGCGTCAAGACTTCGACAACCTCGCCGACAAGCGCGATGTGATCTTCTTCAAGCTTCTGCGACTTCACCACCAACAACTTCGACGAGCTCTCCTCCTTCGACTCGGATTCGAACCAGTCGGAAGGGGAAGCCCACTTGGCGCCGTTCGGGCTCCCGAACAATGCCAAGATCTACAACGAAATCTTGGATTCCAAGATGCAGTCCATCCACTCCGACAAAAGAACTCACTCGGCACCGTTCGGACTACCGAACGCCGCTGAGATCTGCAGGAATCTTCTCATCTCCCTGTCGGAGCCAATCCACTCGGAAGAAGACCTCTCGACACCGTTTGAATTACCAAACACCGCCGAGATCTATTGCAAGCTCCTCCACTACGAATCAAGATTGATCCACTCGGAGAGATCCACGTCCTCAAGCTCCGACTCGGACTGGAACGATCCAGATCCGAACTACCCGGGCTCAAGGGAGATCGCCGTCATCCTCCAACCATTCGGCTCTCATCCTCAGAGCTCAACGAATATCTTAGCTCTTCAGGCTTTGACGACCTTTATGGCATCCCCTCGGACGAAGCCGACGACTCCGACTGCGACAAGGACTACGAGCCGAAGTGCTTTGACGTCCTCATGGCTGAGATGGCCGAGACCGACTCAGCCATGGCCCGCAGGCTTGCGGAAGAAGAACGAGCCAGAATTGAGCAGGAGCGCAAGCTGGCCGAAGAGGAGAAGAACGCAAAGAGGAAGCCGACAGAAGGAAACATGATCTAAGGGCAGCCGGACGATCCGCTCAAGAGGCTATACTTCAAACGCGGGTCCGCAACACCAATATCTTCCAGACGCCACAGCAGAACGCCGTCGCTGCCCTCACTCTCCTGGACACCGTTATTGAGACGGCTCCCCCCGACGTAACCCCAATTCTAGACAAGATCAAGACCATCATTGCGGCTACGGCCAACGGTCATCCCTCCACCTCAGCACTAAGGCCGACTGAATCCGTGGCAGAAACGCTTGACAGAAGCCGACTCCCGCCGCTAAGGTCAAGGGATTACAAGAGGCCCGAGCCAGACCGGTCGACAACCAGGCGAAGAGGCCCACGCCACGATTCCACGCACAAGCATCAGGAGCAAATGGCCGACTCCCGCGAGAAGCAACATGGACGTCCACCAGTCCACCACCGCGTCCGCCGCAACAACAGCTCCGGTTACCAAAGCAGTCTGCCGAGGACCCCGTCGAGTGATCTGCGGGAAGTCCTCGATCGCCGCTACCAAGAGCGAGATCAACGCACTCGAGAAGATCGAAGGGGATCACCCGACAGTAATGACGACGGAGTACCAGCTTTCACTCGGGAGCTTCGCCGAGTGCATTGGCCGAATGGGTTCAAGCCGACTGGAATTGAGAAGTATGACGGCAAGACCGACCCCGAGTCATGGCTGACAGTATACACCCTCGCCATCCATGCGGCAGGAGGCGACAGCAAGGCCATGGCCAATTACCTCCCTGTGGCCCTCTCCAACTCAGCCAGAAACTGGCTCACGAGCTTGCCAAGAGGCTCAATCGGCTCGTGGAGTGAGCTGAGGGACCACTTCATTGCCAACTTCCAGGGCACCTTCGAGAGGCCTGGAACCCACTTCGATCTCTACAACGTCATCCAAAAGCCGGACAAACCTCTGAAGGACTACATCCGACGCTTCTCCGAAAAGCGCAACAAGATCCCCAACATCACCGACGACATCATCATCGCCGCCTTCCAGAAGGGAGTCCGTGATGAGCTGTTGATCGGGAAGTTTGGGCGCAAGCCACCGAAGACGGTGAAGCAGATGTTTGAGACGGCAAATTCTTACGCCAAATCTAACGATGCCATCAAAGCGGCGCGCCAAGACGGGCCCGACAGGAGGGATGACAAGCAGGCGGGAGGAAGCCAGAATCCTAAGAAAGAGAACGGCAACAACAACCAGGGCCAGAAGGACCGCAAGCGCCGATCCAAAGATCTAGTTGCCACAACCTCCAACTCCCAACGCCGCCCCCGAGTCGCGGCCTACGACGCCATCATGAATGCTCGATGCACGCATCATCCCAATCACAAGCACGTGGCTAAGGACTGTTTTATTTATAAACAGTTCGCCGAGCAATATGCGGCACAACTCAACAAGAAGCCGACTGAGGAAGCTGGCCCATCGGGCGCCAAGAAGAACAACACGGCTGAAAATGCCGAGCCTTTTCAAGACCCCATGGGCGAGCTGAATCACATCTTCGGGGGGCCACTGGCCTATGAATCCAAGAGGAAACAGAAGCTAACTGACCGAGAGGTCAACGCGGCGCAACCCGAAGTCCCGCAGTACCTACGATGGTCGGAGGTGGCCATCACTTTTGACCGCTCGGATCATCCCGACCGAGTGGTTCACCCGGGGCGCTACCCACTCGTCTTGGACCCGGTGGTCCGCAACATCAAGCTCAAGCGCGTTCTCATTGATGGGGGCAGCGCCCTCAACATTTTGTTTGTCAAGACCTTGGACGAGATGCAGATCCCGAGGGCCGAACTGAAGGCAAGCTCAGCCCCCTTCCATGGAGTTATTCCGGGGCTGTCATCTACACCACTCGGGCACATCGCCCTCCCGGTCACCTTCGGAGTTCGAGAGAATTTCCGGACGGAGAACGTTACTTTCGAGGTGGCCGACTTCGAAATGGCCTACCACGCCATCATCGGAAGGCCTGCACTCGCCAAGTTCATGGCGATACCCCATTACACCTACCTCTGCATGAAGATGCCGGGTCCCAACGGCGTCATCACTCTTCACAGTGACGTGAAGCAAGCCTTCACCTGCGACAAGGAGAGCTGTGGACATGGCCCAATCTCGCGAGAGATCACGTGGCCAGCAAGAAATCCAATTGGCCACATCGACTTTGGCAGAGGGTGAAATCCCCGCGAAGAAGATACCAAATCAAGAACCGGCGACACCAAAACCAAGAAGATCTCCCTTGATCCATCGGATCCCTCGAAAACTGCTGTAATCGACGCTGAACTAGATCCTAAATAGGAAAGCGCGCTCATCACCTTCCTCCAAAATAATAAAGATGTTTTTGCTTGGAAACCATCTGATATGCCTGGAATTCCTAGGGAGGTAATCGAGCACTCTTTACACGTCAAAGATGACACAAAGCCAATCAAACAACGATTACGCATGTTCGCGCAGGATCGAAAAGATGCCATCAAAGAAGAGCCCACAAAGCTCTTAGCCGCTGGCTTTATCAAAGAAGTTCTGCATCCCGATTGGTTGGCCAACCCGGTTCTGGTCCGCAAAAAGACGGGGCAATGGCGCATGTGCGTTGACTACACCGACCTCAACAAAGCCTGCCCCAAAGATCCATTTGGGCTGCCTCGCATCGACCAAGTCGTAGATTCAACAGCCGGCTGCCAACTCTTAAGCTTTTTGGACTGTTACTCGGGCTATCACCAAATCAGCTTGAAAGAATCCGACTACCTGAAGACATCGTTCATCACGCCGTTTGGAGCCTACTGCTACATGACAATGCCTTTCGGCCTGAAGAACGCAGGAGCCACATACCAACGCATGATCCAGAGGTGTTTCAAGGCGCAGATCGGGAAAAATGTGGAAGCTTATGTCGACAATGTCATCATCAAGACCAAGCAGAAAGAAGACCTGATTGCCGACCTGGAAGAAACCTTCGCTAATATTCGGTCCTTCAGAATGAAGTTGAACCCGGAGAAGTGCACTTTCGGCGTTCCATCAGGCAAACTGCTCGGCTTCACGGTGTCACATCGCGGCATTGAAGCCAACCCAGAAAAGATCAACGCTATCTTGAACATGAAGCCCCCGAGTAACCAGAAGGATGTCCAGAAGCTCACTGGCTGCATGGCGGCGCTAAGCCGATTCATCTCTCGACTCGGCGAACGAGGCATGCCCTTCTTCAGGTTGCTGAGGAAAACGGACGACTTCCAATGGACCGTGGAAGCCCACAAGGCCTTTGAAGATTTTAAAGAATTTCTGATGACGCTGCCCGTCTTAGCCTCACCTCAGCCCCAGGAGCCCCTGCTACTGTACGTTTCGGCCACTCACCAAGTGGTTAGTACGGTCCTTGTGGTCGAGCGCGAAGAGGAAGGGCGGGCCCAGAAGATTCAGAGGCCGATCTACTTTGTTAGCGAAGTATTCGCAGGAGCCAAAATTCGCTACCCCCAGGTACAAAAATTGCTATATGGTGTTCTGATAACCGCGAGGAAATTGGTGCACTATTTTCAGGGTCACTCGGTCACCGTCGTCACTTCCTTTTCACTCGGCGATGTCATCCACAACCGGGAGGCAACTGGGCGCATCGCGAAGTGGGCCCTGGAGCTGATGCCGCTGGACTTAACTTTTAAGGTGAGGACGTCTATAAAGTCACAAGCCCTGGCAGACTTCTTGGCCGAGTGGACCGAACAGCAAGAAGATGTACCTCGGGAAGACCTTCAATATTGGATCGTGCACTTCGACGGATCCAAGAGGATCATCGGCTTGGGAGTAGGAGTTGTGCTGATCTCCCCGATTGCGGAAAGGCTAAGATACGTCCTCCACCTCCACTTCTCTGCCTCACATAACGTCGCCGAGTACGAAGCCCTGCTACATGGACTGCGGCTCGCAGTTTCACTCGGAATACGTCGGCTCGTCGTGAAAGGGGATTCCTAGCTGGTCGTGAACCAAGTAATGAAGGACTGATCCTGTCTAAACGACACCATGGAGGCCTACCGACAGGAGGTCCGCAAACTTGAAGACAAGTTTGACGGACTCGAGCTATCACACGCCCTAAGACACAACAACGAAGCAGCAGACGAGTTGGCGTAGTTCGGGTCCAAACGTGAAGCCGCCCCAACAGACGTTTTTGTAGAGCACCTCTATGAGCCAACTGTTGCGGCAAAACCAACTCCCAACAAACAAGCTGCAAACGAAGTCGCCATGCTTGACGCCGACTGGAGGACACCACTCATCAAATTTTTAACACAGCAAGAGCTGCCGGAAGACCGGGATGAGATAGAACGTGTCCGACGTCGCTGCCAAGCTTACGTCATGGTTGACTCTGATTTATACAAGAGAAGTCCCTCCGGAGTCCTGATGAGATGCATCACACCCGAGGAAGGACGACAACTACTCCAAGACATCCACTCGGGCATATGCGGAAGCCATGCGGCAGCACGCACCTTGGTGGGCAAAGCCTACAGACAAGGTTTTTTCTGGCTTACCGCGGTCTCCGACGCGGACAAAGTGGTACGAACCTGTGAAGGTTGCCAATTCTTCGCCCGACAAAGCCATGTCCCAGCCCAAGAGCTACAAACAATTCCATTATCCTGGTCGTTTGCGGTATGGGGCTTAGACATGGTCGGCCCTTTCAAGAAGGCTCCAGGAGGATTCACGCACATATTCGTCGCAATCGACAAGTTCTCCAAGTGGATCGAAGCCAAGCCGGTCGCCATAATTACTGCTGACAAGGCGCGGGACTTCATCCTCAACATCGTGCACCGTTTCAGCGTCCCAAACAGAATCATAACCGACAATGGGACTCAATTCACTGGAGGCATCTTCAAAGAATTCTGCGAAGACTTCGGGATCAAAATCTGCTATGCGTCGGTTGCACACCCCAAAAGCAATGGTCAAGTTGAGCGTGCCAATGGCATGGTCCTTCAAGGCATTAAGGCCCACGTGTTCGATTGCCTAAGTCCTTATGCAGGCAAGTGGGTTCAAGAGCTCCCCTCGGTTCTATGGTCTCTGCGGACCACGCCCAGTCGGGCTACCGGCCAAACTCCTTTCTTTTTGGTTTATGGCGCAGAAGCCATGTTGCCAAACGAGATGGAGTATGAGTCCCTCCGAGTCCGTAGCTTCAACGATGAACGTTATGATCCAGACCGAGTGGATGACTGACCTCACCCGACTGGAAGAGGCCCGTGAGGCAGCCCTCATCCAGTCGGCAAAATATCTTCAAGGGCTTAGACGATACCACAGTCGCAACGTTCGAGCACGAGCTTTTATCATTGGCGATCTGGTTCTACGCAAGATTTAAACCACCAAGGACCGTCACAAGTTATCCCCCTTATGGGAAGGACCGTATATAATTGCTGAGGTGACTCGGCCAGGCGTATACCGATTAAAGCGTGAAGACGGATCTATGGTGGAGAACTCCTGGAACATCGAGCATCTTCAACGATACTACACTTAAATTGTCTTAAGTTTCACGCTCTTCTTGACTGCTAAACTCAAGCAAGATGACTTCTCGAGTTAGCAGTCGGGGGCTGTACATATGTCAATAAAGCATAGTTTTCCTCACCAACTTATGCATATTCAGTTTATCATTGTTTAATGTTCCTGGATTCGAGTTCAATGCATAAGGACTGAGAATTTTTCGATGACTTAATCAGGCTTAGGCTTGGTGACAGTCGGACGGAAATTACTTAAGAAATTTTACATGAAAACTCGGATCAAGGTGTTAACATAAATAGACTGAATATTTACAGGATGCATCAGAACGTCACAATCACACAATGTTTACAAGACGATCAAGGCCAGAAGTGATTCACTACATCGGTGGCTACCTTTTTGGCCAATTCATGTGCCTTACCAATCAATTCGAGGGCCTGCTCATCTGAGGTACCATCTGCGAAGCCCTCCCCGACTGAATCAATGTCCACTCAAGGGTAGAGTGACTTCGTTTGTGCAAGCGCGAAGCCCGCTCCCATGATAGCCGCCTCGGAAATGTTGGTCAAATACTAGTCAGGGGCTCGCCTAAGCTTGTCAAAGACTTCAACTTGGTCCAGTGAGCTGGTCCCGACTCCATGATGAAACAAAGACAGCAGGATCGGCGTTGCCGCGTTTGCAACATCTTCTCTGACCTTTCCGACTTGTTTGACCTTCTCAAGCAAAACGTCGTATTGAGCCCGGGTCTTGACTTTGTAAGCTGCCAAAGGAACATGATCACACAAAGTACTCGAAGACAGAGCAGCACAACGAACATTGTTAAGAAGAAGCTCACCTTCAAACTCAGTCTCTAGCTCGGCCTTGCTGAGGCTGACTGCCTCCAGCTGGATTTGAAGCGAATAGACTTCTGATGAATTTTCTACAACAAGAGAGGTTATCAACAACCGAAATCAACGCAGAAGCCATAAAGAGACTGAGAGGGTTAAGCTTACTCCCGATTGAACCCCGGAGGTCGAGGTTTTCTTCCCGGAGTTCGGCTATTTCCTTCCTCAGGGCTGCCTCCCTCGACGAGGCCTCTTCTCGAGTGGTCTTCAATTTTTGCTGGACGTCCTCCAGGGAGTTTAGATGCGGGACCAGCTTTTCGAGCACGTCAGACTTAGCCATTGATCAGCAATACTCCTTCTGCACGCAAGATCTGAAGTTGGCCGACTGAAAAGAAATGATGATGCAACAATAGAAAAGGATCAAGACTTACGTTGAGTAGCCGAGTCGCTTCATTCAAGCTGTTCACAAGCGCATCTCTTTCTTCGCTTTCCGTTTGCTTATCTAAGATGATGCCTTGCCTCTGGCCTTCCGAATCTCGCCACTCGATCTTAATCGAAGGAACCCAGGTTTCAGAAGACTACAACCTGGGGATTTCTTCCACTGTGGCGGATAGATCAGGAGGAACAAATAAAGATACGAAAGAGTTAAACTGAAGGTTGAAGATGAAATGTCGATTCAAGACTTACCGGTTTCGGTAGCCGAATCCTTAACCGGTGCCGCCCTACGGTCTTTTCTTTCGACTTTTGCCGACCGGTCTTCGCCTGGGCTTTGGGCTAGGCGGGAGCTTCTCCGCGCCGACCGGTTTCCGGTCGAGGTGTCCCGCGGCGGTCGGGGCTCCTCCTTGGGATATCTTCGCCGAGAGGCGAGGGCCTTCGCCGGAGCACCCTCGCTCGGAGAGGGCTCCGGGGTTTTGGTTCCGCAGCTTGGATGCCTTGGATGCCTGCACGGCGTTGGCCTTTCACTTTTCCCGCAGGTCTATATCTTGGGGCCTCCTGCCAAACGAACGACGAGCGCTGTCGGAATGAAGACAAAGAAATTTTTGAAGAGCTTAACTTCAGTCATAAGGCGTACCTGGATGATCGGCGGATCTTGGGCGCCTTTTGGTGACGGCCTTGGAGGGGTTGCTTCTGCTGGAGGGGCTGGGACGTCATCGTCCGAGTCATCGATGACGAGCCTCCTCTTGCTTGCCCGTTTGCTGATATCTTCACTCGGGAGCGGCCCTTTTCCTACTGGATCACTGAGGTCTTCACGCCGTGAAATTTCCAGCTTGCAGGGCCGAGTCGGTGCGTCGTCGTGAGGAATTTTGTAGGGCTTCGAGATGATGGAAGCATTTTCCTGCAAGAAAGATCCTTACAACACTAAGAAGTGTGACATCAAGATTACAAGGTAATGAAAGAGTTAAGTCGGCTTACCGGAGGAGGAGGTCGATACAGACTGAAGGGGAGGACTGGCAACACGAGGCTGCGTTCGACTGCGATTCCAGTCGAGAAGACCTTATACATTCGGATCTTCAAGTTCTCGAAGCTGAGGGAGTCGCGGTCTTCCCGATTGGGGTCCCTCTCGCCCTCATACTCGAAGGCTGGCTTCGATCGCTCCTTAATCGGTGCCAGTCGGCTCCTGATGAAGTGCCGAGTGATTTGTTCGCCGTGAAGACCTTTTTGCTTTATCTCCAAGATCTTTGCTAGCAACTTGTTGGCTTCATCCCAGTCTTGGGCTACTGGCACAGTGCTCCAGGTAGGCCTGGGCACGGGGGGAAGGCCAACGAAGTTTGGCAGGCTGGGCTGAAGATTGGAAATATAGAACCAGATTGCATGCCAACCCTTGTTGGAGGACTTCAACGGGAGAGAGAAATATTCCTTGCGGAGGGATCCGCAGAGTTGGAAACATGCCCCACTGACGACGCCGGGCTTGTCCTTATTCAGATGCGGCTTAAGGTAGAACATGCGACGAAAGAGTTGGAAGTGGGGAAGAATGCCAAGAAAGGCTTCACACACGTGGATAAAAAGAGCGATGTGAAGCATGGAGTTGGGGTTCAAATGATAGAGCCGAAGACCATAATAATCAAGAAGCCCCCTAAAGAACTCGGAAGTGGGGAGGCTGAAGCCACAATAAAACAAAGATGTAAAAACGACGAGCTCACCGATGTTCGGAGTGGGGAACTCCTCACCCGCCGTCGGGCGCCAGCCCACGATCTCCTTGGGAGGAAGCACTCCGTGCTTCACCATCTCCTTGAGGGTGGATTCCCTCACATCTGAAGTGGCCCACTGCTCGAAAGGGATTTTCCTCTCATCCGCCATGAATGTGGTTTGTGTGGGGAGTGGATCTGGCTTAAGGGATGGGGATTTGAGATGGGGGTCTGAGAAGTTGGATGCGGAGGCTAGCTGTGAGCGAAGCGCAGGCTTCTGGATCGGTGGATTGGGCGCGCACAAGGGCTTAGGGTTCTCCACTGCAAACTGATGAACAGTGTTGCGGTTGGGGAATTTCTCTGGGAAGACGAAGTGGCGGGGATGACCTCGAGGCTTTGTATAAAGATTTGAGGGTTGCGCTAGGTTTTCTCGCAATTGGGCCGAGCCCATAAGAGACCTGCGGCCCAGCTAAGGTGTGGCCCGACGCGTGTCCTTAGGGACTTAAGTGGATGAACTTAAGCAGATTTGCCTTGGCAATATGCACGTGTCTGAGTGCCCTGTACCTTTGGAAATCCTTTCATGCCGCGCTTTGCTTAACTTCATGAGAAGTTATCACGATGCAATTTGAAAGGTGACAAACAGTGAAGCTTTTTATGGCTGCCTTGATGACAGGGACTGTTTGATTTTTATGCATTTGATTAAATGATTATATCAATGCTATTTTTCCACCTTGGTGAAGATCTTTTTAGATTGAGACCAATATTACGGCAGGAGCTATTTAATATTTTGGTCGTATTTTTCAGACGACTGAAAAACTTGTTTACCCATGAGGGATGATTAAAATATTTGATCCGAGATAAGCATGAGCTTACCGAGTGTTTTTTCACCCACGAGGGTTGATTGAGTTATTTGTTCTGAGATGACTTGGGCAAATTCACTCGGACAAGCATGAGCTTGCCGAGTGATGAGATTTTTTATGATTGCTTTAGCATGAGCTAAGCATTTACATGAGAATGATTTTTTATAGTCCTTGACTATATGTTTAGTCTGTTTTTGGCTAACCATACAGTTGGGGGCTACGCCTAATTAGGCGCATCGAGAGATGCACCTAGGTATTTAATTTTTGGATATTCTCCAGCCCTTCACAGTCTTTGGAGCCACTCGGGAGAATCAGGCAGAGATAATGGAATCACTCGGCGCCAGAAGCACTCGGCCAAAGAATTATTTGGCTGCGTGTTACTTTGGTTCGAGGCTCAGTTTTCTCGTCGACTGCAAAGGACTTGGGGGCTATATCCGAGATTATGGCAATCGGATATCCACATGGCAAGCTTATCCGACTGGAGGTAGGGATAGATTGCGCCTGCCAAATATGTAAACCAACTATGACTTGGGTATTACGTTGCCGAATAGATAAGGCAACGACTCATAGTCACGGTTTGGTAAGATTGAGGAAACCGACTTAGAGTAAGATAGGGTTTCCGATCTGTAAGCCCGCCTCTCAAGACTATATAAGAGGGGTAAGGGGCGTCCCTTGAGGGATATCAGCTTTAGATCAGACATATGCTTTATGAGCTATTAGCTTTCAACCTTAGATCTTGAGATCAATAAACTCTCGGCGGATCGAATCCCCGAAACAGGACTAGGGTATTACCTCACGAGAGGGCCTGAATGTGTCTAAACCTTGTTTTTCCACCTAACCCATTGTGCTTGGCGATCTTGACTGCACCCCCAATTTTCTATTGCCGAAATCAAGTTTCGACAGTTAACATGGTGTTCGTACTACCAGCCGAGTTCAGTGCTCCTGAAGCCGATGCAGACACCATCGAGGATGACCTAGTGAAGCTAGCAATCTCACTGGACCAGGCTATCTTCGACAAACTCGAGGGGACCAAAAATTGGCACTTGAAGCCGTTGTACGTTAAAGGATTCGTCAACAGCAAGCCGATTTCCAAGATGCTAGTTGATAGGGGAGCTGCAGTGAACCTCATGCCTTACGCAACATTCAGAAAACTAGGCAAGGGGGCCGAAGACCTGATAAAGATCAATATGATGCTCAAAGACTTCGGCGGCAACCCATCAGAAACCAAGGGCGTCCTCAACGTCGAACTGACCATCGGCAATAAGACCGTGCCCACAACATTCTTTGTCATCGACGGGAAGGGGTCTTACAGTCTGCTGCTCGGAAGGGACTGGATACACGCTAACTGCTGCATTTCTTCTACGATGCATCAGAGCCTGATCCAATGGGACGGCGACAAGATTGAGATCGTGCCAGCCGATAGGTCAGTTAGTGTCGTCAGTGCCGATTTGCCGCTTTGGGAAATCGAAGGCATCGATTGTTTGTCTGGGAAAATCTGACAAGCCAATTTTCTAAATGTGTCCAATTCCATAATACAACCGATTGGAGATGACAAGCCGCAGCTGCTGCTTTGAACAAGACATGGCGGAGGGCTCAAGCGTCTTCGGCATGGACATCACGGACGAAGACGATGGCAAGCTCGGGCAAGGTTTCACGTCGGTCGACGAATTAGAGGAAATTGACATCGGCTCTGGTGACAAGCCGAGGCCGATGTACATTAGCAAAAATTTGTCTCCTCATTGTAGATCCCAGCTTATTGATTTGTTAAAAGAGTATAAAGATTGTTTCGCTTGGGAGTACTTCGAGATGCCCGACCTCAGCCGATCAATAGTGGTCCATCAACTGCAGATTAAGGAAGGCTATCGGCCATTCAAACAGCCTCCCAGGAGGTTTAAGGCCGATATGTACGATGCAATTAAAGGCAAAATCACTCGGCTATACGATGCAGGATTCATTCGGCCTTGCCGATACGCTGAGTGGGTCTCAAACATGGTCCCAGTGTTGAAGAAAAATGGTAAACTTAGGGTGTGCATCGATTTCAGAGATCTAAACAAGGCAACCCCTAAGGACGAATACCCAATGCCGATAGCTGATTTGCTTGTCGATGCTGCGTCGAGCCACAAAATTATCAGTTTCATGGACGACAATGCAGGGTATAATCAAATATTTATGGCCGATGAGGACATCCACAAGAACGCTTTTCGGTGTCCCGACGCAATCGGCTTGTACGAATGGGTAGTAATGACATTCGGCTTGAAGAATGCTGGGACAACATATCAATGGGCTATGAACTACATTTTTCACAACATGATCAGCTCACTAGTAGAGATATACATTGACGACGTAGTCGTCAAGTCCAAGGAGATAGAGGGCCACATAGCCGATCTGAGACAAGTGTTAGAGCGGACGAGGAAGTATGGCCTGAAGATGAACCCGCTTAAGTGCGCGTTCGGCGTATCGGCCGGGCAGTTCTTGGGATTTCTTGTTCATGAAAGAGGAATTGAGGTTACACCAAGAAGCATAAATGCTATCAAGACAATTCAGCCTCCGAAGGACAAGATACAACTCCAGTCATTGATCGGCAAAATAAATTTCATCAGATGGAGCCGTTCACACCATTGCTTCAGCTAAAAGCCGATCAAGCATTCACATGGGGGGCAGAGCAACAAAAGGCGTTAGACAATATAAAAGATTATCTGAGTTTCCCTCCAGTTTTAATGCCTCCACAAAAAGGAATACCGTTTAAGCTGTACCTATCAACCGATGACAAGACAATCGGCTCCGTTTTAATCCAAGAGGTTGAGGGCAAAGAAAAAGCCATCTTCTATCTCAGCCGACGGTTGTAGACGCAGAAACAAGGTATTCACCTGTGGAGAAGCTATGCCTATACCTCTATTTTTCATGTACGAAGTTAAGGCATTATCTGCTATCCAACGAGTGCACAATAATCTGCAAAGCCGATATAGTTAAGTACATGCTATCGGCTCCAGTGCTGAAAGGAAGAATTGGGAAGTGGATTTTTGCGCTAACAGAATTTGATCTAAGGTATCATGCACCAAGGGCAGTTAAGGGACAAGCCATAGCCGATTTCATTGTGGAGCACAGAAATGACTTTATCGGCTCAGTGGAGATTATGCCTTGGACTTTGACGTTTGATGGCTCGGTTTGCACCAACGGCTGCGACATCGGCTTGGTCATTATTTCACCCAGGGGGCAAGCTTCGAGTTTGCTTTTGCTATCAACCCCCACGCTACAAACAACCAAGCCGAATATGAAGCCGTCCTTAAAGGATTACATCTACTCTAGGAAGTTGAAGCCGACGCCATCGAAATAATGGGAGATTCATTGTTGTTCATCAGCCAATTATCAGGAGAATATGAATGCAAAAACGATGCGCTAATGGTCTATTATCAGCAATGTCGGGAATTAATGGACGGTTTTCGGCTAGTTACTTTGAAACACATCCCTAGAGAGCAGAACACAGAACCTAACGATTTAGCTCAAGGGGCATCGGGCTATCGGCCGATGTTGAAAGAGATTGACATAGAAGTTGCCGCCATTATAGCCGATGATTGGAGATTTGAAGTTTACAGCTACCTCAAAAATCTCTCTCAATCAGCTACAAGGAAATTACGATACAAAAGCGTTAAGATACGTGTTGCTCGATGAAGATCTGTACTATCGGACGATTGATGGTGTGCTACTCAAGTGTTTGGGAGCCGATCAGGCCAAAGTGGCCGTCGGAGAAGTGCATGAAGGAATCTGTGGCACACGTCAATCGACCCGCAATATGAAGTGGCTGCTTCACCGAGCAGGGTATTTCTGGCCGACGATGCCGGAGGATTGTTTCAAGTATTACAAGGGCTGCCAGGATTGTCAGAAGTTTGGCGCCATACAACGAGCACCAGCGTCGGCTATGAACCCAATTATCAAGCCTTGGCCGTTCAGAGGATGAGGCATTGGTATGATCGGCCAGATCAATCCACCCTCAAGCAAAGGGCATAAATTTATTCTGGTGGTGATAGATTACTTCACAAAGTGGGTGGAGGCGATTCCCCTGAGGAAAGTGGATTCTAAGGACGGAATCGAGTTTGTCAAAGAACATATTATCTACCGATTTGGCGTTCCACAAACGATAACAACAGACCAGGGATCTATCTTCGTATCGGACAAGTTTGTTCAGTTTGCCGATGGCATGGGGATCAAGCTGCTTAATTCTTCGCCGTACTACGCACAGGCCAACGGACAAGCCGAGGGCTCAAATAAAAGTTTGATTAAGTTGATTAAAAGAAAGATCTCTGAGTACCCTAAACAGTGGCACAGCCGATTAGCCGAATCACTGTGGGCATATCGGATGGCATGCCACGGGTCAATTCAAGTCCCTCCATACAAGCTGGTCTACGGACATGAGGCAGTGCTACCATGGGAGAGCGTCGTCGCCTCAAGGCGCATTCAGCTACATGATCAACTTACAGCCGACGATTATTATCACTTGGTGTGGACGAATCAGAAGACTTAGTTTTATCTAGGATGAGGGCCTTGGAGAAAGTTACAAAGGATAAGGAACGAGTAGCCAGACATTATAATAAAAAAGTGGTGCCTAAATCTTTCAAGGAAGGCGAACTCATTTGGAAATTGATACTGCCGATTGGATCTAGAGCTAACAAATTCAGAAAGTGGTCACCGGATTGGGAAGGGTCTTTCAAGATCCACAAATGCGTCTCTAAAGGAGCTTACTGAAGGGTTACGCGAAGCTACGCTAGCCGAAAACAAAAATTTTCTACCGCGCAAACCAGGAACACTTGCAAGTAAGGGCCGCTAGATCGTTACCGATTGGAGTATGCAGCGGAAATAGCCAATCAGGGCTATCCGATCTGAAACTGTGTAGCCGATTCCCGCAAGCCGACAGCCGATTCCCGGGGACAGCCGATTCGCCAATCAGCCGATTCGAGGATGTAGCCCGGTCACATTCTTGTGCCTTGCTCCAATGCGCCCGACCGCAGCCGATCCAAAGCCGATCAACAGCGCGCAACGTAGTAGCGCCTCTACCGGTATCCACACGTCCGGGGACAAAACGCCGTACACCTGTGTGCTAGCACGCGATGCAAGGCTAGGGTTTGGCTCGAAAGTGGGGAGGGTTTCCGTGGAGATTGATCTCGGCGACTTCTGTTGCGGATTCGGTTCAATGCGATCCTATTGACATGCCGCAGCTCTCCACCCCTCCCTCCTTTATATAGAGTTGGCCGACTAGGACTAGTGGCCGATCAGGACTCTATTTTGAATCGGATCTCATCCGTATCTCATAGAGTTGGCCGCCCACACGTCGTAAGCCCATAGGACTCTATCCAATCGGATCCCTATCCGATCGAGCCTTATCCGAGTCCAACTCGAATATCTATTCTATCCCCTTAAGCGTGCGACCCTGTAGGTTCAGGTATACTCGGTTTTGGCTATAGTCTAACTTAGCCGATCGTCGGCTCGAGTCCAACTCAGCCGACCCGTCAATGCGGCGCCTAGCAGCACATATTGACACCATAGTATACAAGAATAATATCGGCTCGAACTCGTAATGTGTACACAAATCCCTTTGCCTCACGATACCAGTTAAGCTATAGGCAAGATGTGTGCCATCCCTTCAATAGCTTAACCTTTTACTCAAACCGTATTGGATTATCTGTCTGTTGATTGACTCCTCAATCAACTCAGCATGGCCATGCATTTCCATAATCCAGTACCTCGAGGGGCCCAGAGATATCTCTCCAAAGCAGGGGCAAATTCCATCTTGATCACTCACATCCCACTCCATGTTTCATAGCTAACCCGAAAACTACCTTTATAACTACCCAGTTACGGAATAGCGTTTGGTAGTCCCAAAGTAGGCTACTACACATGTTGGAATCCATGGTGATCTCAGGTCTAAGGACTTTGTACCAACACTACCTGAGACCAACTAATGGCACATTAATTCCTGTAGTGTCTCATGGTGGGTCTATCCAACAATGTGTTCTCCAACACATGTGTCCATGTTTATTGATTTTGTATCTCCATACCCATGATCTATGAGACATGATCATCAATCAATAAACTTGCCGATCTTAGAATCATATTAGTTCCAATAATATGATATATGATCAGGGATCATTTAGAAATTGATTCATACATATAGAGTCTCATAAATAAGTCACGTACTTATTGATCAATACAAGATGTCTATTTCATGGAACTGAATAACACTTTATTCATAAATACATAAACATTGACGTGATATCCAACATCTCCATGTTGCCTCTAGGGCATATCACTAGCACTTACATGCTAGAAGGGCTGGACGGAGAAGTATTTGGAAGGGCTCTTAATGGAAAATACCTAAAGAAATACTACCGAAGCGTATGGATAAACTCATGATTCATCTCTAGTTGCTTAGCCGATTTACGACAGCCGATGTCTTGCTTCAATAAGGCATCGCCTTTAGGCATTTTTATGCAACATTTTTTCCCTAAGTCTTCCATGATCGGCTAATGATTCGCCGATAGCGACGGTAATGATGCGCGAACGGCTCGAATTCATAATTTTGTCGATACCGAAGCTATCAACAAAATTTGGGGGCATATACATACATGAGCTGATCAGATTGCAAAATTGGGCGTTAGGAATTTTTAAACTTTTTAAGCTTCATAATCGGCAGTCCAAATAAAAGCATTGGAAGTGATTTGGATCGACAGCCGTAATTCAAGTGTTAACATCGACGGTTGTGGTGTGGTCTCGGAAACGACGAATGTGATGTGATACGGACGGCTAGGGCTGATTTCAGCATAAGCAATTCAAGATACTACGTGCGGCCGAAGCCGATCTCATCCACGAACACAACTGCAAAAGATTGATAGACTATACTACACAAAAGTTAAAGCCGATTACAAAGTTCGAGCAAGTTGATCAAAGTTCAAGCCCATTACAAAAGTTTGACAAATATATTACAGGAGGCAGTAGCCGATTTCAGAATGTTAAAATGTTACAAGCTCATTGTTTCAAGAAATCGGCTATGGCCGACAACGCCGTCCGCCTGATCTGGTCTATCTCGTCAATGGCCCTGACGTCGTCGGCCTCAGACCCAGCCACCGGCCGGATGCCCTTCACCAGGTCCCGTAGATGTGCCACAGCCGCCTTGATACTTTGGCATTGAGCTTCGATTTCGGCTGGCAACATGGCCATGTACTCCTTGTGGACATCGATCTCGTTCGTGACTTGAACGAGATAAGCCATCGGCTGATCTTGGCATGCGAGGAGTTTCTCAAGCTTGGCCGTCGGCTCAGTCTTTAGGCGGTCAAAGGCGGCTTTCCGGATCTCAATGGCATCCTTGGTCGACTGGAGGGTGGCCGACTGCGCCTGGTTCTCACGATGATCGGCTATCCGCTGTCGTGCCCGTTCATACTTGAGTTGGTGGGCTTCCATGAAGGTGGTCGGCACAATGGCGTCGGCTAGAGCTTTCGGCACTGGCCTTAGATTTCCTTGAAGCGCGCGTATTGAACCGTTGTCAACCACCGGCGCATCCAGCGAGGCCCCCAGCCGGTTGTCGATGTTGGCTAGGGTGGCCCTCAGGTCCTCGGCCGGCGTCACCAATGCCTCCTCGCCGATTTTGCCGGACTCCTGGAACTCTGACAAGTCAAAGTTGAGGAGGTCGGCTATGTTCTGCAAAGAGGAAGATGATCAGAAGATATTGAGCTGACAGAGCCGATCATCAAATTCAGTCGGCTTACCGTGGGCACCGGGGTCGGAGCGGTCGGCTCGGCTGGTTCGCCGCCTGCAGCCGTCGGGGCCTCTTCGTCGGCATCCTTGCCGCGCCGCTGCGGCGATCACAACGTGCTCGCCGGACGCTCAGGGGCAGCCGACGGAAATCGTGGGGTCTGCAAAAGAAGAGTTAGCGTCGAGTCGGCTAATTTCTACAAATCAAGTTGCAAGAGACGATTACCGATGGCACGTGATGTGGAGTGCGGTCGGCCAATTTCTTGACCTTAAAAGAATTGTTCGGTCAGATGCAAGTGATATCATCGTGAAGCCGAATTTGGTGAAGTGAGGGCTTACCGGTCGATTTTTCGCTGGGGGACTTGGGACCGGCGGGACGTCGGCTGGAGCGTTGACGGACTCATGGCTTGAGCTCCCGGGTTCGATCGCCGCTCCAACAGCCACCGGCATTTCCTCGCTGGCGACGTCGAGGAACTGCGCGACGACCGGGTCCAAGGGGGGAGGCTATAGGCTGGCGCTGCCGGTTTCTTCTCTTTCGGCTTCTTGGGGGCAGGCGCGGCCGACGGTTGTATGAGTGGTGCAGCCCTTTTCTTCTGGGCAATCGGCTCGCGCACTTGCCCTCGCAGCAACGACACCAGCTTCGACGCTCCCTAGCCGATGGCCGACGGAGCGAGGCCGCCCCCGTCCAGAACACCTAGACGGTATTCGATGGGGCGCCCGGAGTCGCTCACCGTCGGTCGCTCCGTCTCCGTCTCCTGCAAACCAGAGGGCGAATGTTAATCGGCTATATCAGCCGATGATAGGAAGAGGAAATCATTTGGAATTTGAAGCTTACTGAAGGGATTTCTTCGGGCAGGAGCAGATCGACGTAATGAGATGACCGCTGGTGAAAGATGTGTCGTTTGATTTCGGCCCACCATTGGTCTTAGGACGCGCTTTTCTTGAGCGCCAGGGTCATCATGCCGATGTCGCCGAGGGGAGGGCCAGCTATATTCAGAAGCCGATGCATTATCAAGTCTTGGCTTACCACTCCACTCGTTTGAATCTTATCGGCATAATAAAAGCCGATGGGCAGTTGCCCAAGACCAAACTGTCTCGCCGCCGACACCGAGTAATAGAACTCGTAGCTTTTTGCCACTGATCGGCCCTGGTGGATCCCGGTCGGCAAGATGCAGGGGCACAGAGCGGCGACGAACAGCTCCCTGCACCTCGGGTTGTCGGCTGAGTTGATGTCTTCCCAATTGAAGTCGGCCGGCAACTCGAACAGTCCCCGGTCTCGGTAAAAGTACCAGGCGCGGTTCTCGCGAGACAGCCCGTCGTAGAGGGCAATGAACCATTCGGCTAGCAGGTCGGCCGATTACCTTGAGCCCGCATGAGCAGCTGTTGCTTCTCCGTAGCTCATGCATCTGGTGGTGGGTGATCTGGTTGCCGTCCTCGTCTTCGATCGGCTCCAGCCTTGGGAAGACGGCCTCGGTCAGGGGCAGCCGACCGGCTATTTTCTATGTTGCCAGCACTAGCCAAATCTGTAAGAACCACCAGGGGCCGCCGGTGTTGATTGGGGCCATGCCAAAGCTCACTAGAAATTAATTAACATGTGGATCTTGACCTAATACGTAACCTATAGGGAAGGTGTAAAATACGTAATGGGAGTCTTTTGTTAAATTGTTTTACAATAGACATAGCATAAACATTGTGCTAAACTTTGTTTTTTCTGTTGTAGAATAATGACAGCTAATACCACACCCAGTACCTTTAATTTGTGATCTATTCTTGAAAAGGAAAAATTAAATGGAACAAACTTTATGGATTGGTATCGCAACTTGAGAATTGTTCTCAAGCAAAAGCGTAAGGAGTACGTTCTTGAAGTACCTTATCCGGATGATTTGCCTAACAGTGCTACTCCAACTGCACGGAGGGCTTATGAGAAGCACACTAATGATGCCCTAGATATAAGTTGTCTCATGCTTGCTACAATGTCCCCTGAGCTTCAGAAGCAATATGAGAGCAGCGATGCTCACACTATTATTCAGGGACTGCGTGGCATGTTTGAGAACCAAGCTCGGGCTGAGAGGTTCAACACCTTGAAGTCCTTGTTTGAGTGCAAGCTTGTTGAGGGGAATCTCGTCAGTCCACATGTGATAAAGATGATTGGCTATATCGAGAGTCTTGAGAAACTAGGTTTCCCTCTTAGCCAAGAGTTGGCTACAGACGTGATTCTCCAGTCGCTCCCTCCGAGCTTCGATCCATTCATATTGAATTATCAGATGAACAGTATGGATAAGACCTTGGCTAAATTGCATGGGATGCTAAAGACGGCTGAGGAGAGTATCCAGAAAAAGGTCATCATGTGATGATGATGCAAAAGGCTAAGCGCAAACCGCCTGTTAAGAAACTTTGCACCAAGAGGAAGTTAACTCCCGATGAGATCGTGAGTGCCTCTAATGCAAAGAAGGGCAAAAAGGGGTCGGCGGCATCAAATGCCGTTTGCTTCTATTGCAAGGAGACAGGTCACTGGAAAAGGAACTGCAAGAAGTACATGGAGGATCTCAAAAAGAAGCAAAGTACGACTTCTACTTCAGGTATTAATGTTATAGACATTAATCTTGCTACTTCACCTACTGAGTCTTGGGTATTTGATACCGGATCAGTAGCTCATATTTGCAAATCGTTACAGGGAATGAGAAGAAGTAGAGGCTTGAGAAGGGGCGAGGTGAACCTGCGCGTCGGCAATGGAGCAAGCGTTCCTACAGTTGCTGTCAGCACTGTTCCACTTCATCTACCTTCAGGATTAGTTTTGGAATTAAATAATTGTTATTGTGTTCCAACTTCATGTTTGCAAGCGGAAGGATATGATTTTAGATCAATGGACAATGGTTGTTCAGTATATCTCAGAGATATGTTCTATTTTGAATCTTGAATGGATTATACGTTTTGAATCTTGAAGTGTCTCCCATCTATAACATTAATACAGAAAGGCAACTCTCTAATGATACAAACCCCACATTTATTTGGCATTGTCGCCTAGGCCATATAAATCAGAAACGCATGGAGAAGCTCCATAAGGATGGATTGCTTCACTCTTTTGATTTTGAATCATTTGAGACATGTGACTCTTGTTTACTTGGTAAGATGACAAAGGCACCTTTCACGGGACACAGTGAAAGAGCAAGTGACTTGTTGGCACTCGTACAGTATGTGGACCAATGAGCTCAACGGCTAGAGGTGGTTATCAGTAATTCATTACCTTTACCGATGACTTTAGTAGATATGGTTATATCTACTTAATGAGGCATAAGTCTGAATCCTTTGAAAAGTTCAAAGAATTCCAGAATGAAGTACAGAATCATTTAGGGAAAACAATCAAGTTTCTACGATCAGATCATGGAGGGGAATACTTGAGCCAAGAGTTTGGTAATCATCTAAAAGATTGTGGAATTGTTCCACAGTTGACTCCGCCAGGAACTCCACAATGGAACGGAGTGTCCCGACGGAGAAATCGCACCTTGTTGGACATGGTGCGGTCGATGATGAGCCAAAGTGATCTTCCGTTATCCTTCTGAGGATATGCTCTTGAAACAACTGCACTCACACTAAATAGAGTTCCATCTAAGTCAGTTGAAAAGATACCATATGAGATATGGACAGGGCAACCCCCTAGTTTGTCTTTTCTCAAAATTTGGGGATGCGAAGCTTATGTAAAACGTTTACAGTCTGACAAGCTCACACCCAAATCTGACAAGTGCTTCTTTGTGGGATATCCTAAGGAAACTAAGGGATATTACTTTTATAATCGGGAACAAGGCAAGGTTTTTGTCGCCCGGCACAGTGTTTTCTTGGAGAAAGAGTTTCTTTCAAGAAGGGTTAGTGGGAGCAGGGTGCATCTTGAAGAAGTTCAAGAAACACCAGAAAATGTTTTAGCGATCACAGAACCACAACAGGAGGAGCAAAGTGTTGCGCCACCAGTTGTAGATACACCAGCCCCACGGAGGTCTGAAAGATCAGAACGTGATATGTTGTTGTTGGACAACGATGAGCCTAAGACCTATGAGGAAGCGATGGTGGGACCCGATTCCAACAAATGGCTTGGAGCCATGAAATCCGAAATAGAATCCATGTACGACAATCAAGTTTGGAACTTGGTTGATCCACCTGATGGTGTCAAAACCATTGAGTGTAAATGGGTTTTTAAGAAAAAAGGCCAATATGGATGGAAATGTTCACATCTATAAGGCGCGATTGGTGGCGAAAGGTTTTAAACATATTCAAGGAGTTGATTATGATGAAACCTTCTCGCCCGTTGCAATGCTTAAGTCTATTCGGATTATTCTAGCGATTGCTGCATATTTTGATTATGAGATATGGCAGATGGATGTCAATGAGGCCTTATTTGGACGAAGATGCCGAACTCCGTTGATGTGGTCGGAGACCGGTGAGCGAGCCATATTTGGACCAGACATCATTAAGGAAGCTGAGGAGAAAGTTCGTCTGATAAGAGTTCGACTTAAGGTAGCCCAGTCCCGGCAAAAGAGCTATGCAGACACTCATCGGAGAGACTTGGAATTCAACGTAGGCGACTATGTATACCTAAAAGTATCGCCATTACGAGGGACCAAGAGATTCAAGGTTAAAGGAAAACTGGCGCCGAGATATGTTGGACCCTTTCCGATAAGCGCCAGGAGAGGCGAAGTAGCCTACCAACTAGACCTACCCGAAAACCTATCCGACGTGGACCCTGTGTTCCACGTTTCGCAACTAAAGAAGTGTTTGCGAGTACCGGAGGAGCAAGTTCCCTCGGAAGACCTCCTTATCAGCGAAGACCTCACTTACCTTGAGCACCCAGTAAAGATCTTGGATGAAGCTGAAAAGAAGACTCGGACCAAGACGTGGCGAATGTACAAGGTGCAATGGAGCAACCACCCTAAAGAAGAGGCCACCTGGGAGAGTGAAGATTTTCTGAAGACCGAGTACCCAAACCTATTCCACGAACGGTAAGAAATCTCGGGGACAAGATTTATTGTTAGGGGGGTAGGTTTGTAACACCCTGAAAATCGGAACTTATAAATCGAAACCTAAAATTTGGAATTCGCAAAAACTTTTGCATTATTGCTTTCAATCGGATCTTATTGCTTCTTATTTGCGAGTCTTGTTGCGTGTTATAATCAAATAGTAGTCATTTGAACTTGGGTAGCCAATTGTGCCGCCCGCAACTGCTAGCATCGACCGCAGCTAACGGCATCGGCCGAAGCCGATGAAGCCGCCCACAGCCGACAGCATCACCACAGCCGATAGTGTCGCCCACAGCCGGAGTCAACGCTGACCACGTCGTCGTACGCGCGCACGTATCGGCACGCCCCAGAGTCAACATTGCTGTCACATCCGCACCTGTGCACCACATCAGCCGACCCTATCACGCACGTCGCACGCCCACGCTGTCGTACGCACGCACGTACCATGTGCACGCCGGCGTCAACATGCCGTACTGCCCATGCTGTGCCACACCGAGTCGTCGCGTCGCCACCACTATAGCCTCGCCACCCAGTGACAGCAGATTTCGCATGCCCGCGTCAGCCGATTCGACGCGCTGCACTGAGCCGACGTCGGCCACGCCGCGCCGTGCGCCCGCGTCAATGCTCTCTGTCGCATCCATGCCCTGTGCTCGCCTTAGCCACGCCGCGCAGCGCCGAGCCGTCTCGTTGCATGTGCTGTAGCCACGCCATTCCATCGTCAGCCGATTCCGTGCGCTGTAGCCGCTCGCGCCTATAAAAGAGGCCCCGGCCTCCCTCTCGCCACACCACACCACCCCAAGCCCCCTCAGCCCCATTAAGCCCATAGCCGCCGCCACGGCCGACGCCCCCCCTTGCGTTGCTGCGTCGCCAGTGAGCTGATCCCCTTTTTCTCTTAGGTGATTCACCTTGAGTCCAGCTTCTAATGCTCTATTCATGTCCATGCTTTAGCCACAAGTTATTCTTCTCGGTTTTGATTTCCAAAGCTATATTTATGTTGAAAATCTTAGATTAAACTCTTTCAAACCCTGGGATTTTTGTATGCCTAAGACACAAAAGTATTTTCAATTTGGATATTGTCCTCCTATGTTTATTTGTACTTTTGACTCTGTGTTATCCCGGATTTCAAAACACTATAACTCTTCTCACTCCCTTTCATTTCCAAATTCGGATTTATCGAAATTAACATTATCTAAAACCGCCTTAGAACATTAGGAAGTGCTTTATTATTTTTTATTTGGTTTTTGTTGGATTTTATTGAATTCTGACCGGATTCAATCTTTTCTCTCGCACGTACGATTAGCATCCGAGGAAGGTGTTGAGTACGCGGAAGACCCCGTTCAACGAGCGTGCGAGCAAGGCAAGTCATCACTCCGTTTGAACATGTTGATCCTAATTGCGAAATGATATTGATTTAAACTTCAAATATGCAAGCTATACACGAAATACCTATGCTTGATATGCCATGCCTTGATATTGTTTACCCTTAGAAATATTCTTTGTAACCCTCGATATGGAATGACCAAAGAAATCTTTGGTAAATGCTTAGCCATGCTGTTCTTAGATTCATGCATACTCATGATTTTATAAAGAGCTTTATGCTTGGGCAACTACCTTAGGGAAGGTAGTTGAGATACGGCATGTGGAGACATGAGCGCCACATTGCCTTGAACATGATAAAAATAGTTTTGATGGAAAAATGAAAGTACAAAACCAATGTTTTTAGACTGGGGCGGATGGACGGATTTGGGTGGATTCTGGCAAAGGCAAATGTCATCCCTGGTCGATTAAGGACCGAGCTATGAGACTTATAACCTGGAACGAGCCAGTACAACCATACTTCTTGAATGGGTATAGACCTAGCGGAGTAGATAGCCGAGCGGAGGCAGTATCCCTGCATAGTGGTTCTTATGTGTGTGAGATGTGGCTGAGGGCCTACCAGCGGGGGCTTACCGCTGGTGGGTGCCTGGGCTATGTTAAGGCTGAAGGCCTTTGTGTGGAATTGATGATGGATGATAAATCAAAATTAACTACAACTTAAAGAATGAGTTTTCCCTTACCCCGGGAGCGCCAGAACTCCTCGCACTGCTAAGAAAGGACGGCTAGAGTGCAAGAGGGCTAAAGTTCATGGAGCGGGTACTGCCAAAGTGAGGTTATCGAAAAGCTTTGTCGTGATCGTCGCATGTGGCTGTGACGCAGGCTCATTTGTTGGGCAGTCACGGAGTACGGGTAAAGTGTACATCCACTGCAGTGTGAGTAAATCAATCTATTCGAATAGTCGTGCTCATGGATAATGAGCGGCGTGACAAGTTTCTCTTGTGGCTACACTCATAAATTTTAAAATGATGGGTTGGTATGCATAATGATTTTGTGTGCTGGTGGACTCAACTTCTCGAGATGCGAGAAGGAGTAGACTCCCCAGAAAACCATGACGATCCGGAGGCGGGAAGCCATCCTTGGAATCACGATGGATGGTAGACAGAACCGTCGCCGACTTAATATACTCTGGAACTAAAACTTGACCTGGCTAGATGTTAGGCTTGTGAAAAGATTTATGAAAATTGGCTTTGCGCAAATAAACCTCAGCCATCCTTGAATGACCCTATCATGTGCATCATTCCGTGTTGGCTTGCTGAGTACGTTGGGTACTCACCCTTGCTATATGCACAAACCTTCAGATGGTGGAAACGAAGAACTGGAAGATCCCTATGCTTACTGCCAGGAGGGTGAAGAAGAAGAAGGCGCCTACTAGGTCTTAGTCCCCGGTCGCTGCCTGTGGCAATCGACATGCCGCTGCCTTCTGTCTGCTATCTTATCTAATCTCTAATTTTGATTGTATCCGGACCAGTAGGTCCTGCTTGTAATGATATTGCCTTCGGGCCTATTATTGTAATATACTTTTGGTGAAATACTGTTCGTGCACTTTGCACCTAATAATACAGTACTGTATTCGTGGGTACCTATAACACCCTGAGGTGTTTTCCCTTTTTAAAAATCCAAAAGAAAAATCGTAAAAGAAAATCGTTGGAATTAACTAGAGAGAATAAATAATTTTAAAAAGCCAAATGTTAAATGGAAATGGCATGGTGGGATTTTTCTTAAATTCTACATGTCAAAATACACTAAAAAGATTTTTAGTGGAATTTTCAAAGCATAAGAAATAATTTTTAACCAATTAAAATCAAAATCGGAATAAATAAATCCCGGGAATTTCTTTTCTCTCTCCTCCCGTACGTTTCCCGCTCTTTTCGGCCGTGGGCCGCCGGCCCGAGCCGACGGCCCATCCTCTCCCGCGCGCGCCAGCCGATCGGCCCAGTCGATCCCGGCCGCACGTCTCTCTCCTTCGCAGGCCGGCCGAAAGGCCACGGCCCGCCAGCCTGTTGCGCCGCGAATAAGTCTAGTTCGCCTCCCCCTTCTTCCCGGGACACTAGCAGGTAGGGCCCACCTGTCAGACCCGTCCTCTACCTTCGGCCGCCCCGCCGCCATTGGCGCCGCCTCTGCCCCGTGCGGATCTCGGCCGTCCTCCTCTCCCACGCGCCCTAAAGGCACCGCCCTAACTCCCGTGCCTCTCCCGTCGCTTTCAATCACCCCGGCCGCCGCTCCCGCGCCAATTAATGGCCGGATTTAACCACCGGCCATTATTCCCCCAAAAATTGCTCCAGCGAGCAATTGCGCCCTTATCCGGTCACCGCCGACCTCCCCATGCCCTATTTAAGCACCCCCCTCGTCCTCCCCGAGCTCCCCACACCTCCACTCAAGCATCTCTCTTTCTCCGTCGTCCCCGCGCCGTGCGCCCTTGCTTTGGAACCCGCCGACGGACTTCGGCCGCGTCATCTCGACGTCCCGAGGCGCCCCGCGAGCTCCCGTCGTCTCCTTCCTTCTTCCCGGCACCCGCTCCACCTCGGCCACCCTCCCCCGCGAGCTCCCGCCGTCTCCCTCGCCGCTGTCGCCGCTGTCGACGCCGCGTCTCCCTCAACTCCGGCGACCCCGCAGTGAGCCACTCTTCTTGTTCCCCTCGGACCAAACCCGCAGTGCTGGGCGCGAGAACGCGCGGTTCCTCTCGCGCGTAACCTGTGTCACCCCACCGCCCCTGCTGCGCGCCCGTATGGCACCGGCGGTCTCCGACCACGGCCGCCGCCGCCGGCCGATGCGCCCGCGCCCTTCCTTCTCGGCCGTCCGATCGACTTTGTCGATCGGCACCGTCCGTCCCCGCCGCCCACGTGGCAAGCCACGTGGTGGCCACTGGGCACCACGTGTGCGCCACGTGGTGCACCGCCCGGTACGGCCGTGGACCCGGTCCGCCGTGGACCAGCACTCCTATGGGCCGCTAGCATCAGCCCTCGGGTGCTGACGTCAGCCCTAGCTGCTGACGCCTCCCCCAGGATTTATTGCGCAATAAATTATTAAGGATTTTCCTGTTTTAGTTAAAAAACCCAGAAAACTTCTAAAAATCATATCTTTTCAATCTGACCTCCGTTTTAGCCCATTCAAATTTCATTAAATTCATAAAAATGCCAAGAATCCATTAAAAATGGTTTTGTTCCCTGTTTTAGTAGCTTTTTAGCCTGTTTTGTTGAAGTGCTTGTTTGCCGTGTAGATCCTGGTAGTCCCTCCGTGCCGGTTTACTTTGAAGTCGTCGCGGAAGTCCCCCAAGCCGAAGAGTAAGGCAAGTCATACCACATTATTGATCATATTGCTCCCATTTTGCTAAAACACCTGTTTTATTCTATGAAATTGCATGTATTTTATATTGTCATTTCATGGGAAATAGTACACCTTATGTTTAGTTTATGCCTTAGGTTTGACACCCCAAACCCTTGGATAAAACTTGGGAAAATAATGTGATTAGATTCAGGACTAGGTTATGCTTAGCCTGGCTTAGATTCACTAGCTCACTAAATGGGTCTTTCTCACTTAATTTATCTCTCCTGGACTTCTGTTCGGAGGATTAATAATTAGTTTCAGGTGAACCGGACTAATAACTAAAATATGACAAATGGTGGGCTGTGGGCGCCATGGTTTTGGTTAGCGGCGTCCATAGCAGTTAAGGACCGGTTCACGGGACCCCTCGGGAGAATGACCGTGCAAACCACAAGCCGAAATGGGTAACGTAGGTCCCATAGTGTAGCCTCTCCTTGCTGACGAACCCATCGGCAAGGGTGAGCGGGATGGAGTTTCAGTCGGCCCCGGTATAAGGGTTGCTGGGCTGCCGGATTCACCAAGGCACTCGGGGGGGCTGCCCACTCCCAGGGTCCGTGAGGGCGAAACCTTGATGGGGTTCGCTTGGTTAGTGGGGAGGTTATACGAAAGGTCCTATCACAGTTCCCTTTCCGGGGTACCGCAGTGGTACTCCGGTGCACGGGAGACCGTGTTGTGGGGCTGTGTCTTGTGGATACAGTTGTACACCTCTGATCAGAGTAAATCTATTCGAATAGCCGTGCCCGCGGTAATGGGGCGATCGACCGAGCTCTCCATGATTAGTCCCACACTTTTACACCCTAAATTGTTGGAACATGACTAGTATAAGTGGATGGTTTGGGCCTGTCCCAGCATGGGGATAACGTTGGACAGTGTTGGATTAAAAATGCTTTATTTACAAGAATTACTGTTGTTTTGTCTGTGTTCAAAAATCTATATTGTTTGAAAAAAAGCCCCTGCTGTTTGCGCAAAAGCAAACCCTAGCCAAACCCTTGTCTTCCTTGCATTCATTTCTCTCCCCTTCCGGCGTGACTTGCTGAGTATGTGGAAGTACTCATCCTTGCCCCTTCATCAGAACCCGAGCAAGAAGCTGATAAAGAAGACAATGTGGAGTAGGCTTGTCCTACACTCTGGAAGCTGCCTGTGGAGTGGTCGAAGCCGCATGGCCAGCGTCAAGCTTAGGCTTAGGCCCTTTTTCTTTTTCTGTTGCTCTTTTGTAATCTTTTTGTATTGTTTCTAAGACGTGAAACTGTAATATCAACAATTGTCGTATGTGTACCCTGGCTGGTCCTGGACAGGAATTTTTATACACATATAGCTTCGGAAATTCGGGTCAGAATTTCTGGGCGTGACAAGTTGGTCTTAGAGCCAATTTCTAGACCGTAGGAAAAGCCAAACGGAAAAACCCTAGGAGCCCTCTGAATCTTTTCATATGCATAAGACCTGGCTTTTGAAAATAGTTTCGTGAAAATGGGTCTTGTTTCCTCGGGATTGGGAAAAATTTTACGTTTCTCTCAAAGCACATTTTGAAAAACTCGGTCAAGTCGAAGTGATAGGATTCTAGAGTTAAAATTTGGAAAAATCTTTTGATCTCTCGTTCAGCCGCCAAGTGGGGAATTTCTAAGGGATCAAAGTCCTAAGTCGAGATAGGAGAGAACGGTCACCAATTTTATATTATAACTAAGCATCAATTTTTTTCAGCATCATCTAGGGGATGTCCTTAGGAGTTTTACTTAGCTTCATAAAAATGTTTCTCAAAAACCCTCTTTTTCTCGTTTACTTTACTTGAGTCCTTTATCGTTTATCTAAACTGGGTTTGAGCATGCATTGATCCCCTACCTTGACTTCTCTAGATGGCAGGCCGTCCAGTCACCCACAACGGTCACGGATTGAAGGGTTTCGTCGTAGAGCTGGCGAGGATGGCCTTGGCAGTGGGCTATCCGGATGCACCTGAGTACACTGTCGTCCCACCATTCGGCAGTGAGTTGCCTCACCAAGTCCGCCTGGAGGTGCACGGGTTCGTCGGCACCAACATCCCGAACATGGTGGTCACTGCGTCGGGAGGAACAGGTGAGCATGCCTGCCAAGAGGCGGCTTATCTAATGCTGGCTCGGATGAGGGAGATGCATGACTACCATCTCCACCACTCTGCCTACCAGTACCAACCTCGACGTGGAACTTCATCAGCAATCAACACCTTCCAATCTGCTGAAGGGGAGAACGACACCACCTTCTCCCACATGAGGACGGTGATCGAAGGGCTGGATAAGATGCATGCAGATCTCCATATGGCGGCAAAGGCTCTGAATGACCAGAAGATCTTAAGGATCAAGAGTTTGAAGGATGAGGTGGATCGACTCAAGAGAGAGATCGCCAGTCTGAAGGGGCTTCCACCTCCCAACATCCTTCGGATCAGGATCACACCGTGGAAGAACACCAAGGCTCCGGTGCGGATGTAGCTGGCGCCTAGGGTTCCACCTCCTGCATCGCCACCTTCCCAGTCCCTGCCCCAGTGCCAGATCCTGCCCTTGCTCTGGTCCCTGCCCCAAGCGGAGGAGGAGGATGTATTTCGGTGTCCAGTAGCAGCAAGGGCAGTAGCAACGGCAGCTCCAAGAGCCCCGGACGTAAAGAAGAGTTAGCAAGCTCTCGAAGCCGCTCGAAGGAAAAGGAAGACGGGAACACTCTTGGGAGTGGTTTCGACTCCTCCGACCGCGAAATCCGTTCCGACCCTTAGAGCGTCGCCACCCTTAGTTTACCGTTTTCCTAGTTTTTCTGTTTGCTTAGTTGTTGTGTGATAGGAGTGTTGTGTGTGGGTAGTGGTCAACCTGTATCAAGTGTGGGTATGGGTTGTCCAAATAAGGATGTTGGGTGTGTTTTAAGTGTTTTAAGTAAAGAACAGATCAAAACAAGTAATAAAGATCAACTTCTCTGTCCAATCTGTTTTACTCCTTCTCCTCGCCTTGTTTGTTCCGCTTCTTCAGATGGTGAACACCAGGAATGGCAGCAACAACACTGAGTCAGCTGAGAACAACACCCGTGCTAATGCCAACAACCCACCTCCTCCACCTGAGAACATCACTTTGGCACAAGTCCTAGCCAACCAAACCCAAATGATGGTTGCAATGATGCAAGAGATGCAACACAAAGATCAGCAGATGCGCTTGCAAATGATGCAACAGTTTCAACAGCGAACCAGCATCAAGACAACCATTTCGCACCACCACCTCCCCCACAAAACAAACTGTCAGAATTCCTTCGAGTTCGACCCCCTACTTTCTCCAGCACCACCAACCCCATGGAGGCTAATGACTGGATCATCGCCATAGAAAAGAAGTTGGACCTTCTCTAGTGCACAGACCAGGAAAAGGTGTCTTTCGTCACCACCCAACTCCAAGGACCCGCCTCAGCCTGATGGGACAATTTCTTGGTCACCCGTCGGCCGGACGCACCCGCAGTTACTTGGGTAGAGTTTTGCCACCAATTTCGGAAGGCTCACATCCCCGAAGGGGTAGTAGCTCAGAAAAAGAGGGAGTTCAGATCCTTGGAGAAAGGCACGCGAACCGTCACTGAGTATTTGCACGAGTTCAATCGCTTAGCGCGATATGCTCTAGAGGACGTACATACTGACACCGAGCGTCAAGAAAAGTTCTTGGCCAGGCTGGACGATGAGTTGACGGACAAACTCATCTCTGGTGAATACGCCGACTTCGAGAAGTTGGTCGACAAAGCCATCCGTCAAGAAGACCAATGCAATAAAATGCTCAGAAAATGAAAGGCTACCCAGTTTAGGCCACAACCTTAGCAAGGGAATCCCCAGCGGCCGCGCTTCACTCCGGGTGGTCAGAGTGGACCTACCACTATGATCGTTCGTCAACATCGCCCGTACCATCCCGGGAATTTCCAATCCAACGGAAGTCGTCCCGGACAGCCGCAGCGAAATCCGGCCCTACGTCAACCAACAGCGCAGCCGCCACCGCAGACCAAGCCAATGCCACCAAAGAAGGACTCTGGACTCAAACCGGGTAACTATTTCAATTGCGGAGAACCTGCACATTTCACATACAAGTGTCCAAGGCCAAATGTAACACTCTAAAAATCGAAGGAATTTAAAATCAGAAATTAAAAATCGGAACTTACAAAAACTTTTGCTTATTGCCTTTTGATCGTGTTTGTTGCTTCTTATTTGCCAGCTCAGTTGCATGAATTTAGTTGTGAACAATTCCTCTCGGTGTTTGTGAAAACTGAACGATTTGGATTTTCGTCGGAGGGAAAAGTCTCGAAGTTTAAAGGTCTAGAAGGTAGAATAAAACCTGGAAGGAGATACGGATGCATTAAGATAGGTCTTTGAAAAAAATAAAATATTAATTGGTAATTATGAAATATTGGTTAGGAAATAAAATACACAATAAAATTTTTAAGGATCTACATAAAACCCGGAAAATTGTTTGAAAGCAAAAATTGTGTTTTATGAATTTAGAAAAAGGATTTAATAAAATATGGAAATATATATTTGAAAATGAATAATGGTGGTAAAAAGTTTGAAAATATATTTTTAACTAATTTTGGGAACACCATATGTTTATTTTGAATTTTTAGAGTGAAGGAAAAATTTGAATTGGAAAATGGAGTGGAAAATCGAAAAAATCGAAAAATGCACTATTCATTGATCACCATCCGTTCGATGCCGTACGGCCCGGCCGCGCGCGCCGCCGCGCGTCGCCCGCCGTATCGCGCCCACGCCACGCGCACCACCGCGCGCGCGCGCCGCCGGCGCACGCCACACGCCGCGCGCACACGCACGCGCCCGCGCCGGCCCGCCGCCCGCACACCGCACCTCGGCCCCGCTCGCGCCAAGCGCCATCGCGCCACACGCTAGCCGCCGACCGTGCCCGCACGCGTGCGCCACGTGCCACGCACCCGCGCCGCGCGCGCACCGGCCCGGCATCGCCCGCGCATCCCGCGCCGGCCCCGCGCCGCTGCACGCACGCCGCTCGCCACGCGCCAAGCCGCCGTGCCGACCGCGCGCCGTGCTCGCGCGCGCGCCGCTGTACCCGGACCCCGCCGCGCTCACGCCACGTGCCGCCGCCCCATGCTCGGCCCCGTGCGCGCCCGCACCCCGCACGCCGGCCCGCCGCCGCGCGCCGCGTGTGCGTTGCCGCACCGCCACCGCGCGGCCCCCTCTTTCCCTCGTTCCCTCTCCCGCCGTGCCTATTTAAGGCCTCCTCTTCCCCTCTGCTCCCCACACCGCCGCCGTCTCTAGCCTCCTCTCCTCTCCCGAGCGCCGTCGCTGCAACCCTAGCCGCCGTGCGCCGCCATCGCCGCTAGCGCGGCCGGCCGTTGTGCGCCGGAGCCCCACCGCACTCCCCGAGCGCCGCCATCCCCGGTAAGCCGAGCCGCCACCCTCTCCCCTTCGTTTGCGCCGGCCGCCACCCCGCAGAGAAGAGAGAGGGCGAAAGTCGTCGAACACCTTGGGTAGCGATGAATAGTAAACGAAAAGAAAAGAAAAAAAGGGAGAAAAGGGAAAAGAAAAATAGAGAAAAAATAGGGAAAAATTATAGAAATTTAGGGAAAATGTTTTGGGATAATTTGAGTGAAATTTTGGCAAAAATAAATTATTTTCTTGTATATTTTTCTCTGAACAATTTCGAAAATCGAACTTTTCAGAGAATTTCGTTTCGCATTATTTTAACCCGGATTTTGTTTAATTCTTTTCGCCATTTAAATATGTTTCTCTTTTGTGCTCGAACCTTCAAAACCTCGTGTACAAATCCCTCCATTGATACTCCTAAATTCATTTTCTCGATAATTTCCGATCGTCGTTTTGCAAAAAACCCTAGGGCATCGACTTGAGTTCAAACACGGATTTTTCCCTAGCAATCCTCGTTCGAACTCAAGTAGAATTCTAGGATAAACGTTTGGAGTTGTTTTCGTGATTTTTATGGTTCTTTTTGATCTATCGATATTTTATTGAATTCTAATTGAATTCAATTGATCTTTCGCACGTACGGATAGCACCTGAAGAAGCAGGCACCGACTCCGTTGAAGACCCCGCTCAACAAGCGTGCGAGCAAGGAAAGTCATCACACTCTTTGAACATATTGATCCCAATTGCGAAATGATGTTGTTTTAAATTTTAAACATGCATTCTATACACAAAGAATTACCTATACTTGTTATGCCATGCCTTGTTATTGATTACCTTTAGAATTATCCCTTGTAACCCTCGATGTGATACATACAACCGGAGAATATCTTCGGTAAAATGCTTAGCCATGCTAATTTTTATATTCATGCATACTCATGATTTTATGAAAAGCTTTATGCTTGGGCAACTACCTTAGGGAAGGTAGTTGAGATACGGCATGTGGAGACATGAGCGCCACATTGCTATGAGAATGATAAAATGAGTTTTGATGAAAACTGAAAGTTCCAAATAAATGTTTTAGACTGGGGCGGCTGGATGATTTGGGTGGATTCCGGAAAAGGCAAGTGCCGACCCTGGTCAACTAAGGACCGAGCCATGAGATAGCCGGGAAACGAGCCAGTACAACCGTACTTCTCGAATGGGTATAGACCTAGTGGAGTAGATAGCCGAGCGGAGGCGGTACCCCTGCATAGTGGTTCTTATGTATGAGATGAGACTAGAAAGGGATGATCGAAAATAGGAATTTATTATAACCTAATGAATGAAATCTTTCCTTACCCCGGGTGCGCCAGAACTCCTCTCACTGCTAGAAAATGACGGCTAGAGTGCATGAGGGCTTAAGTTCATGGAGCGGGTACTACCAAAGTGAGGTTATCGAAAGGCTTTGTCGTGACCGTCGCATGTGTTGGGACGTAGGCTCATTTGTTGGGCAGTCGCGGAGTACGGGTAAAGTGTACATCCACTGCAGTGTGAATGAATCAATCTATTCGAATAGCCGTGCTCGCGGATATTGAGCATCGTGACAAGACTTTCGCTTGACTAGACTCTAAACTTTAAAATGATGGGATGGGTTTGCATGATGATTCTTATTCACTGGTGGATCAACTTCTCGAAAGGCGAGAAGGGGTGGACTCCCCAGAAAACCATGACGAACCGGAGGCGGCAAGCCATCCTTGGAATCACGATGATGGTAGACAGAACCGTCGCCGACTTAATGAACTGTGGAACTAAAACTTGACTTGGCTAGTTGTTAGGCTTGTGAAAAGGGTTGTGAAAATTGGCTTTATGCAAATGAACCCCAGCCATTCTTTGAATAACCCTATCATGTGCATCACTTCCGTGTTAGCTTGCTGAGTACGGTAGGTACTCACCCTTGCTATACGCACAAACCTTCAGATGGTGGTAATGAAGACTTGGAGGATCCATATGCCTACTACCAGGAGGGCGAAGAAGCCGATGGCGCCTGCTAGGTCTTAATCTCCGGTCGTTGCCTGTGGCAATTGACAAGCCGCTGCCTTCATTCCGCTGCCTATCTAATTTCTACTTCTGGGTTGTATCTGGACCATGAGGACCTATGTGTTGGATATTGCCTTCGGGCCTATTATTGTAATAATTTCGACGTAAGACTATTCGTGCATTTGCACCTGATTATTCAGTACTGTATTTCGTGGGTACCAAACTACTCGATCCAGGGAAATGGTACTATGAACACGGAGGATTCCCGTTCCAAAAACGGGGGTCCACACCAAAACGCACGCCTAGGTTCATCCAAGCAAGAGTGAATCATGCTTCAGCAGAGGAGGCACAGGACGCACCGGATGTCATACTGGGTATGTTCTCTGTGAACTCCTTTAATGCATCAGTCCTGTTTGATTCGGGTGCAACACATTCTTTCATATCAAAAGCATTTGTGGGAAAACATGGGTTGTCGGTGTTAAAACTTAAGATACCCATGCGGGTTCAAACTCCCGGGAACCATTTGAACACTGCCCACTTTTGCCCTTCAGTGGCAATAAAAATCCAAGGATTCCCCTTTCTAGCCAATCTTATCCTTCTAGAATCAAAAGGCCTGGATGTCATCCTTGGGATGGACTGGTTGACCCGTCATAAAGGTCTGATCGATTGCGCAAGCCGCACGATCTCCTTGACCAATGACGAAGGGAAGAAAGTGATTTACCGCTCCTCTAAACCACTGAGGGTAGTGGCAAGTCTGAATCGGATCTCGGCTAAGGAGAAGCCTGAAGAGAAAGGAAAGGATCAGACAAAGTTAGAAAATATTCCTGTGGTTTGTGAGTACCCGGAAGTCTTCCCAGAAGATCTAACCACAATGCCACCTGAAAGAGAAATAGAGTTTCGGATTGACCTAGTCCCTGGCACTGCTCCGATCCATAAGAGGCCCTATAGGATGGGGGCCAATGAGTTGGCAGAGGTCAAGAAACAAGTAGATGAACAGTTACAAAAAGGTTATATCCGCCCCAGTACATCGCCCTGGGGTGCGCCAGTCATTTTTGTGGAGAAAAAGGATAAGACCATGTGCGTCGACTATCACGCACTAAACGAGGTCACTATTAAGAATGAATACCCTCTTTCTAGGATTGATGACATGTTCGATCAATTAAAAGGATCAAAGGTGTTCTCAAAGATAGACCTGCGGTCAGGCTATCACCAGCTAAGAATTCGAGAAGAAGATATTCCCAAGACCGCCTTCATCACTCGTACGGTCTGTACGAGTGCACGGTCATGTCTTTCGGACTTACAAATGCCCCAGCCTTTTTCATGAATTTGATGAATAAAGTGTTCATGGAATTCCTAGACAAGTTCGTTGTAGTGTTCATCGACGACATCCTGATCTATTCGCAGTCGGAAGAGGAACATGAGCACCATCTCCGATTGGTACTTGAAAAGTTAAGAGACCACCAGCTCTATGCTAAGTTTAGCAAATGTGCTTTCTAGTTGAAGGAAGTGCAATTCCTCGGCCATATTGTGAATGCCCAAGGAGTCGCAGTGGACCCTTCCAATGTAGAAGCTATAACCAAATAGACTCCACCTAAAACTATCACCCAAGTCAGAAGTTTTCTAGGACTTGCGGGTTATTACCGTCGGTTCATCGAAAACTTCTCCAGAATTGCCAAGCCTTTGACACAGTTTTTAAAGAAGGATGAAAAGTTTATATAGACTGTCGAGCGCAACCAGAGTTTTGAAACACTCAAGAGAAAACTGGTGTCCGCACCCGTATTGATCTTGCCAGATCAAACCAAGAATTTCCAAGTCTATTGCGACGCATCTCACCAAGGGTTAGGCTGTGTTTTGATGCAAGATGGAAAGGTGGTCGCATATGCTTTCCGCCAGTTGAGACCTCATGAGTCTAATTACCCAACACATGACTTGGAGCTAGCAGCAGTAGTTCATGCTCTGAAAATATGGCGACATTACCTCGTCGGTAATCGCTGTGAAATATATACGGATCATAAGAGCCTGAAATACATTTTCACCCAACCGGATTTGAACCTCCGTCAGCGACGATGGTTGGAGTTGATCAAGGATTATGATATCAGTATACACTACCATCCCGGCAAAGCTAACGTGGTAGTTGATGCCCTGAGCCGAAAGAGTTACTGCAACTCTATTCACATAGAAGGGAGATGTGAACAGTTACTACAAGATCTAGAGCGCCTAAACCTGGAAATTGTCGAACTTGGATTTGTGGCCGCTCTTGAGGCCCAACCCACACTCTTAGATCAAATTCGCATAGCTCAAGCCTCGGATCCGGACATAGCTGAGCTTAAGAAGAATATGAGAGTGGGAAAAGCTCGTAACTTCGCGGAAGACGAACATGGAACCATATGGATGGGCAACAGGATATGTGTGCCAGAAGATAAGGAATTAAAAAAGTTAATCCTTACTGAAGCACAGTCGTACTCTATCCATCCGGGAAGTACCAAAATGTACCAGGACCTTAAGGAGAAGTTCTGGTGGGTTAGCATGAAAAGAGAAATAGCAGAGTTCGTGGCATTATGCGATGTATGCCAGTGAGTAAAGGCAGAACACCAGAGGCCTGCTGCATTATTACAACCTCTTCAAATCCCAGAATGGAAGTAGGAGGAAATCGGACTGGATTTCATCACCAGTTTACCCCGGACATCGTCAGGACACGATTCTATCTGGGTTATAATCGACCGCCTCACTAAAGTGGCTCATTTTATCCCAGTGCTTACCACCTACACGGGCAGAAGGTTAGTAGAATTGTACCTTGCAAGGATTGTGTGTCTTCATGGTGTACCCAAGAAGATAGTATCTGATCGTGGTAGCCAGTTCACCTCCAAATTTTGGCAAAAACTACAAGAGGAACTTGGCACCCGGTTGAATTTTAGCACGGCCTATCACCCGCAAACCGATGGTCAGACGAAACGTGTAAACCAGATTTTGGAAGATATGCTGCGAGCTTGTGCTCTGGATTTCGGAGGAGCTTGGGATAAGAGCCTGCCCAATGCAGAGTTCTCTTATAACAACAGTTATCATGCCAGTTTATAGATGGCACCTTTCGAAGCACTTTACGGACGAAAGTGTCGAACCCTCGCTTTCGGGATCGACCGCGAACGTCACTGCCGGGATCAAGTGTTAAGTGATGCCAAGAGAAAGTCGAATCATAAGAGAAAGGCTGAAAGTTGCACAGCCTCGTCAAAAGAGTTATGCAGACAACCGTCGCAGAGAGCTAGTTTTCAAAGTTGGAGACTATGTATATCTTCGTGTCACCCCACTTCGGGGAGTGCACTGATTCCAAACCAAAGGCAAGTTGGCACCACGCTATGTGGGACCATATCGGATACAAGAGCAATGAGGTGAAGTGGCTTACCAACTCGAACTGCCACCCACCATGGTGGGAATCCATGACGTTTTCCACATCTCCCAACTCAAGAGGTGTTTAAGAGTCCCAGAAGAACAAGCCAGTCCAGATCAGATCGAAATCCAGGAAGATCTGACCTACGTAGAGAAACCAGCATGGATACTCGAAACCAGTGAACGGAGGACCCGGAACAAGGTTATCAGATTCTGCCGAGTTCAATGGACTCATCACTCCGAAGAAGAAGCAACCTGGGAGAGGGAAGATGAGCTAAAGGCCGCTCATCCCTATATGTTCCCAGTACCTCCGAATCTTAGGGTCGAGATTCCATTTAAGGAGGGTAGATTTGTAACACCCTAAGCTGTTTTCCCTTTTTAAAAATCCAAAAGAAAAATCGTAAAAGAAAATTGTTGGAATTAACTAGAGAGAATAAATAATTTTAAAAAGCCAAATGTTAAATGGAAATGGCATGGTGGGATTTTTCTTAAATTCTACATGTCAAAATACACTAACAGATTTTTAGTGGAATTTTCGAGCACAAGAAATAATTTTTAACCAATTAAAATCAAAATCAGAATAAATAAATCTCCGGAATTTCTTTTCTCTCTCCTCCCGTACGTTTCCCGCTCTTTTCGGGCCGTGTGCCGCCGCCCGAGCCGACGGCCCATCCTCTCCCGCAGGCGCCGCCGACGGCCCAACCTATCCCGCCTCGCGCGCTCCCTTTCGCGGCCGGCCGAAAGGCCACGGCCCGCCAGCCTCTTGCGCCGCGAATAAGTCCAGTTCGCCTCCCCCTTCTTCCAAGGACACTGGCAGGTGGGGCCCACCTGTCAGCCCCGTCATCTACCTCCGGCCGCCCCGCCGCCATTGGCGCCGCCTCTGCCCCGCGCGGATCCCGGTCGTCCGCCTCTTCCGCGTGCCCTAAAGGCACCGCCCTAACTCCCCCGCCTCTCCCGCCGCTTTCAATCGCCCCGGCCGTCGCTCCCACGCCCCTTAATGGCTGGATTTAACCGCCGGCCATTATTCCCCCAAAAATTGTGTCGGCGAGCAATTGCGCCCTTATCCGGTCGCCGCCGACCTCCCCATCCCCTATTTAAGCACCCCCTCGTCCTCCCCAAGCTCCCCACACCTGCACTCAAGCCTCTCTCTTTCTCCGTCATCCCCGCGCCGTGCGCCCTTGCTTCGGAACTCGCCGATGAACTTCGGCCGCATCATCCCGACGTCCCGAGCCGCCCCGCAAGCTCCCGTCGTCTCCTTCCTTCTTAGGGTGTCTCCCGGCACCCGCGCCACCTTGGCCACCCTCCCCCGCGAGATCCCGCCGTTTCCCTCGCCGCTGTCGCCACCGTCTCCCTCAACTCCGGCGACCCCGCAATGAGCCACTCTTCTTGTTCCCCTCGGACCGAACCCGCAGCGCCGGGCGTGAGAACGCACGGTTCCTCTCGCGCGTAACCCGCGTCACCCCGCCGTCCCGCGCTGCCGCCCGTATGGCACCGGCCGGTTGTAACACCCTGAGGTGTTTTCAACTGGAGAGAATTAATAATTTTAAAATCCAAATGTTAAATGGAAATGGAATGGTAGGATTTTTCCTAAATTCTAGATGTCAAAATACGCTAACAGGATTTTTAGTGGAATTTTCGAGCATAAGAAATAATTTTTAACCAATTAAAATCAAAATCAGAATTAATAAATCCTGGAAAATTAGTTTCTCTCTCCTCCGTCCTTTCCCGCTCTTTTTCGTGTGTGGCCGCCGCCGAGCCGACGGCCCAAACCCTCCCGCGCGGCCCAGCCATTTCCGCCGCGCGCTCCTCTCCTCTCTCCCTCGCGGGCCGGCCGAAGGCCACAGCCCGTTTAACTCTTGCGCCGTGAATAAGTCCAGTTTGCCTCCCCTCTACTCTACCCCGGGACGCCGATAGGTGGGACCCACCTGTCAGGAGGTTGTCCCCTACCTCCGGCTGCCCCGGCACCATTTCCGCCTCCCTCTCCGCGCGCGGATCTCGCCGACCGCCTCTCCCGCACGACCGCATCTCGCCGCCTTTACTCCCCTCCGCATCCGAATACATTTAAAAGCTCCGCCGCCTCTCCCGCGCCCCTTTATGGCCGGAATTGATCACCGGCCATCAATTCCCCATTTCTCTCTCCCCATTCACTCCGGCGAGTAATTCCGCCCCTATCCGGTCGCTGACGCTCTCCCCACGACCTATTTAAGCATCCTCGCACCCTTCCCCGAGTGGTTCCTCCGTCTCTCTCACCGTCCGTGCCGTCGTCCTCTCCACCTCCGGCGACCCGCGGTGACCGCCCCTTCCTTTTTTTTCCTTTCGGCCGGATGCACGCCGGCCCTCCCGAGTGCGCACGGCTCCACCTACGCGTGAGCCGCGGCCTTCCGCCGCCCCGCCGCCGCCCGAGTGGCGCCGAACGATCTTCGGCCTCCGTGCGACATCGCTGGCCAATCGCGCCGCCCGTACCCCTCTCCCGGCCGTCCGATCTGCCTCGGCAGATCGGGGCCGTCCATCCCCGCTGGCCCGCGTGGCACACCGCGTGGCCGCCGCATCGGCGCCACGTGTGCGCCACGTGGTGCACCACTCTCCCTCTCGGCCCGTGGACCCGGTCCACCGTGGACCGGTACTCCCGCGGCCGATGACGCTATCGCTGACGTCAGCCCTAGCGCTGACGCAATTCCAGGATTTATTGCGCAGTAAACTATTAAGGATTTTCCTGTTTTAGTGAAAACTCAGATAATCTTCTAAAAATCATATCTTTTCAATCCGACCTCCGTTTTAGCCCATTCAAATTTTATTAAATTCATAAAAACGCCAAGAATCCCTTAAAAATGGTTTTGTTCCCTGTTTTAGTAGCTTTTTAGCTTGTTTTGTTGAAGTGCTTGTTTGCCGTGTAGAACCCGGTAGTCCCTCCGTCCTGGTTTACTTTGAAGTCGTCGCGGAAGTTCCCCAAGCCGAAGAGCAAGGCAAGTCATGCTATATTATTGATCATATTGCTCCCATTTTGCTAAAACACCTGTTTTACTCTATGAAATTGCATGTCTTTTATATCGTCATTTCATGGGAAGAAATACACCTTATGCTTAGTTTATGCCTTAGGTTTGACACCCCAAACCCTTTGATCAAACTTGGGAAAATAATGTGATTAGATTCAGGACTAGGTTATGCTTAGCCTGGCTTGGACTCACTAGCTCACTAAATGGGTCATTTTCTCACTTAATGTATCTCTCCTGTACTTCTGTTCGGAGGATTAATAATTAGTTTTAGGTGAACCGGACTAATAACTAAAATATGACAAATGGTGGGTTGTGGGCGCCATGGTTTTGGTTAGCGGCGTCCATAGCAGTTAAGGACCGATTCACGGGACCCCTCGGGAGAATGACCGTGCAAACCACAAGCCAAAATGGGTAAGGTAGGTCCCGTAGTGTAGCCTCTCCTAGCTAACGAACCCATCGGCAAGGGTGAGCGGGATGGAGCTTCAGTCGGCCCCGGTATAAGGGTTGCTGGGCTGCCGGATTCACCGAGGCACTCGGGGAGGCTGCCCACTTCCAGGGTCCAGGAGTGGGGGTGAAACCTTGGTGGGGTTCGCTTGGTTAGTGGGGGGGTTATACGAAAGGTCCTTTCACAATCCCTTTCCGGGGTACCGCGGTGGTACTCCGGCGCACGGGAGACCGTGTTGTGGGGCTGTGTCTTGTGGGTACAGTTGTACACCTCTGATCAGAGTAAATCTATTCGAATAGCCGCGCCCACGGTAATGGGGCGATCGACCGAGCTCTCAGTGATTAGTCCCACACTTTTACACCCTAAATTGTTGGAACATGACTAGTATAAGTGGATGGATTGGGCATGTCCCAGCGTGGGGATAACGTTGGACAGTGTTGGATTAAAAATGCTTTATTTACAAGAATTACTGTTGTTTTGTCTGTGTTCAAAAATCTGTATTGTTTGAAAAAAACCCTGCTGTTTGCGCAAAAGCAAACCCTAGCCGAACCCTTGTCTTCCTTGCATTCATTTCTCTCCCCTTCCGACATGACTTGCTGAGTACGTGGAAGTACTCATCCTTGCCCCTTCATTAGAACCCGAGCCAGAAGCTGAAGAAGAAGACAATGTGGAGTAGGCTTGTCCTACACTCTGGAAGCCGCCTGTGGAGTGGTCGAAGCCGCATGGCCAGCATCAAGCTTAGGCTTAGGCCCTTTTTCTTTTTTCGGTACTCTTTTGTAACTTTTTTGTATTGTTTCTAAGACATGGAACTATAATATCAACAATTGTCGTATGTGTACCCTGGCTGGTCCCGGACTGGGATTTTTATACACATATAGCTTCGGAAATTTGGGTTAGAATTTTTGGGCGTGACAGTACCAAACTACTCGATCCAGGGAAATGGTACTATGAACACGAATGATTCCCGTTCTCAAAAACGGGGGCCGACAGCCTGATACCTCAAATCAAACTCCGTCAAAGCAAATATCCATTTCCCAACTCGCCCTTTCAGAACTGGAGCCGATAGCATATATTTTACTACATCGGCTTTGCATACTATGGTGCACTCATTGGATAACAAATAATGCCTTAACTTCGTGCATGAAAAATATAGGCACAAAAATAATTTCTACACGGGAGAATACCTTGTCTCTGCATCCAGAAGCCTTCGGCTAAGATAGAAAATTGTCTTCTCCTTCCCTTCGATCTCCTGAATTAGAACCGAGCCGATAGACTTCTCGTCGGCTGATAGGTATAGCTTGAACGACACCCCCTTTTGTGGAGAAATCAATACTGGAGGGGAGCTCAGGTAATTCTTAATATTGTCCAAAGCCTTCTGTTGCTCTGCTCCCCAAGTGAATGCTTGATCGGCTTTCAGCCAAAGCAGAGATGTGAACGCTCCATCTTCTCTGACAAATTGGCTATAAAGCGTCTGATCAAGTTGATTTTGCCGATCAAAGACTGCAATTTCTTCTTGTCCTTTGGAGGTTGAATAGTCTTAATCGTATTTATGCTTCTCTGGGTGACCTTGATTTCCCTCTCATGAACAAGAAATCCCAAAAACTGGCCAGCTGATACGGCAAACGCGCACTTCGTAGGGTTCATCTTCAGGCCATATTTCCTTGTCCTCTCCAAAACCTTCCTTAAATTGGCTATGTGGTCTTCCACTTCCTTGGATTTTACGACGATATCATCGATGTAGATCTCCACTAGGAAGTCGATCAAATCGTGAAAGATGTAATTCATGGCCCTCTGATACGTAGCTCCAGTGTTCTTCAGGCCAAAAGTCATGACAACCCACTCATATAAGCCGATTGCTCCTAGACACCTAAAAGCTGTCTTGTGAATGTCCTCCTTGGCCATGAAGATCTGATTATAACCTGCATTGCCATCCATAAAACTTATAATTTTATGGCTAGAGGCGACATCTACAAGCAAGTCGGCCATAGGCATGGCGTATCCGTCCTTAGGGGTAGCCTTATTTAGATATCTGAAGTCAATACACACCCTAATTTTGTCATCTCTGAAGTCGATACACACCCTAAGTTTTCCATTTTTCTTCATTACTGGAACTATGTTTGAAACCCACTCTGCATATCAACAGGGCCGAATAAAACCAGCATCATATAGCCGAGTGATTTCGGCTTTAATCGCATCATACATATCGGCTTTAAACCTCCTGGGAGGTTGTTTGTACTGCCAATATCCAGGCTTAATAGGGAGCCGATGTCCAAAAATGGATCGGCTATGACCAGGCATCTACAAAACACTCCCAAGCAAAGCAATCTTTATATTCCTTCAACAAATCAATATGCTTGATCCTAAAATGAGAGGACAAATTTTTACTAATGTATGTCGGCCTAGGCCTATCTCCTGGACCTATATCCACTTCTTCCAAATCATCGGCCGACATAAAACCTTACCCTAGCTTGTCGTCGATGTCGTCCACGGTGTCCTTGTTGTAGACACTCGAGCCCTCCACAATGCCCTCAAAGTAATAATTGAGGCTCTTCGTCTCCAATTGGTTGCATGTCAGAATCAGACACCTTTAGAAAATCAGCCTGCCAAACTTTGCCGGACAGGCAATCAATGCCATCGACCTCCCATAAAATTAAGTCAGCGTTAGCAACGTTGACTGACCTGTCGGCTGGCACGATTTCTATTTTATGGCCTTGCCATTGGATTAAGATCTGATGCATTGTGGAAGGGATGCAGCAGTTGGCATAAGGCATAAGATTGACAGCGACTCCTCCATCGACTAGCATTTTTGACATCGGCTTCCCATTGACGAATCCTTTGACATACAAGGGCTTCAAGTGCTGATTTTCTGTCCCCTCGGGTTTTTCAAAGATGGCCTGCTCTGGGGACAGCACTAGCTTGGCCAAGGTTTCTTCAATGGTGTCTGCATCGGCCTCGACAGCTTCGAATTCGGCTGGCAATATGAACACCATATTGACCGATGCAAAGGCTATTCCTTTTCCTTTTGCGACCCTCCTGGCCTTATCAGCAGGGCTCTCATCGGCTGGGGCTGCCTGTTTCTTGACACGGCACTGTTTCCTACCCTGTCGACGTTGTTGATGCTAAATCATGTGCTAGGCTTCTTCCTCTTGTCCTTCGCTTTTTAGCCTCTGAATTCTCCTTTTCTACGTTTTAGTGAATAGGTCCAAAGGGCACCATTGGGGGTTGGCCAATTGTTCTTCTTCAGCCTCCTCTTCGTTGTCCTCTTCGTCCTCTTCTTGGAAGAAGTCCCGGTGAATTGGGCCGAGACGATCGTGGATGGAAAGCTTCCGCTGGTTGAGTTGAACGGCTCGGGGGACGAATCGACTAGAGCTTTCCATTGGTGGATTCTTGTATTCGTCCTCCCTGTACTCACTGCAAGCCGGGCAGTTTTTGAGAGTGGGCAGCCTCATTCCCGATTCCCAACAGAATCGGAAGAACTCGCAGCGTCAATGTGGATCACAGCGGTCGTGGCGGCGAAAGTATGCCATACCTAGCCGATTGGGTGTCCTCTGGTATGGTTTGCCGCCCCGGGCTTCTTCTTCCTGCACTCATCTGGAATCGCAGTCGGCTATCTGCCTGTCTGGGTCGACAATCGGTCGATCGGCCGTTGGTGTAGACCATGTTGATTGGCACGGCTCTCACTGCAGTCAGCTCTTGTTGGTCTGAGTCGGCCATGGTTGTTTGTTGGTCTTTGGCTAAGCTGTACGCCATTCTGCTCTGTCGATCAGCTCGCGCAGGGCCGGCTTGGACCGTGTTGATAGGGAAGGGATTGCCGTCGACCTTCATCTGCTTAGCCGATTCTTCAAACTTGATTTTCCCTGCCTCGATGGCCGACTAAATCTACTGGCGGAAGACCTTGCAATCGTTGGTGCTGTGGGAGGTGGTGTTGTGCCACTTGCAATACTTTTTCTTTTTGAGTTCCTCGGCCGATGGAATGACGTGGTTGGCCGAAAGTTGTATCTGTTTCTCCCTCAGTAGTAGATCGAAGATCCTGTCAGCTTTGGTTATATCAAAATCATATTTTTCATCCTTAGCCGACTTCTTCAGCCATTTGCAAGTTATAGCCTTCTTATTGGTCCACTCGGCTGTTGCCACTTCCACGTCGCTGTCACTTGAGTCTGAGTCCGTTGCGTAGGCGACGTGGGTGACTTTCTTGAAAGTCTTCTTTGATTCTTGAAAGCGCTACTCATGAGCCGTCACCTTTTGAGCCAGATAGGCCAAGCTCTCAATATCTTGAGCCGAAAACCTCTCATAGATGGGGGCCAAAAGACCATCAAAGGCTAAGTCGGCTAGCTGGGAGTCCGACAGTACTAGGCCGAACAATGATTCCTCATGTCTCTGAACCGCTGGATGTAATCTTGAACTGACTCCTCGTGCTTTTGCCTGATACTGGTCAGGTCCGACAACTTCATCTCATGTGTGCCGGAATAAAAATAGCTGTGGAACTGTTTCTCGAGATCGGCCCAGCTCTAGACTGAGTTGTAAGGCAGGGATGAAAACCATGTAAAGGTCGATCCCAAGAGAGATAGGGGAACAAGCATACTCTGAGCGCGTCGGTAGCCGATGCTTCTCCGCATTGAGCCAAGAATCAGCTGACATGTTCGTAGGTTGATACGTTGTCTTGCCCAGAGAACGTTGAAAAATCTGGCACCTTGTACCGATTCGACAGGGGCACCCTCTCAAAATATTCTTGGTATGGGTACTGGTACATATTGCCAGAGTCTTTCGGCTTGAGGCCGAACTGATCATGCATAACGTCTGCGATCAAATCAGCCCAAGGCTTGTTTTCTTGCATTTGTGGTATCGGCTCGTATTGCTCGTGGTGGACAGGTACTTGCCGATACTGCATTGGTGGTGTGTGAGGCCGATAGTGTTGTTCGTAGTTGCCTCCTGGGAACTGATGCTGAAACTGGTTCATAGCAGGAGGCGGCCGAGAGGCAAATGGTGGTGTTTGCTCGGGGAGAGGCCGATTGCTAGGAGTTATGAGGCAGGTTCGGCAAATAGTTACCAACTGGCACATTATGTGTGATGGATCGCCGATTGGTATTGAACATGTCTTCTGCCTGCTCCTGAGTTGTCACTGGGACGCTGAGGCCCTGGTGTTGAGACTGCTGCCGAACCAAAACCTTGGGATACGGCCGCGCAGCCGATGACTGTGCATTTGGCTGGATCGAGGCTCCCTCGAGAGGAGTCGGTTGTCCGAGTGGATGGATTGGCAAACCATGGGTTGACAGCGTCTGGTAAGGAAGAAACTGGCCGTCAGGGAAATAAGTCGGCCCCCTAGGTAGTATCTTTGAATCGACCACGGTGCTTATCATATTGTTCAAAGTGTTGACCAATATGCATGATTGGTTAACAAGCGCGTGATGGACAGCCAAGTCGATTCGGTCTTGCAGTGTGTATGGCCCCGAATCGTCCTGCTCCTGCTTGATGTCCTCCATCTTCTTCTTCCCCTTCTTGTCATTGCTGGAGGTGGCATCGAAGTCCTCGGGAATCACAAACTTGAATTTTTGAATGATTGACCCAGACCTGGTCTGGGCGAAGGATTGCAAGTAATGCGCTTGCAACCGCTCCACCATCTGCTGGTAATCGGCCTGGTGTTAAGCCGACAGCTTGTCCATAGTCACCGGGATGACGTTGTCTTGGTCGAGATCAGCTGATGAAACGTTCACCATCGTGCTGGATTCAGATGTTGGGGTCTCACCGAGTGTGCCAAAAGTGTGTTGGTGTGAATTTTTTACACGCACTGGCCTGGGAGATCTGCTTAACTCCAGTGCAGGTCCAAAATTGGTCGCCTTTGGTGATTGAGCGGGCATGCCAGTTGGTTTGATACTGCAACCAACAAGAAATAAAAAGATAGGCATTTGGTTAAGGTTAGATCCTACTCGATCGGCTATAGATATTAATGAACATATAATTGTTATCCCAAAGCACATTTATACCAAGTGATTGGGATAAATCGGTAGTATACCGAGACAGTATAAACCACCTGTATCCAAAAGCACATTAGAATAATAATTATACACATTCATAACCTAGCCAATATCACAGATCTAATGTAAATCGGCTAGTACTCCGATATGTTTTATAAAAAGATATTAATCTGAACTAAATGCATTAACCTAAGATCAATCGGCTGTTAATATAACCTAACATATTGATACTGAGCTTAACACATTTAAGTAGATTAAGATCTTGATATAAAAGGCAGTTCTAATACATCTATGAGTAATAATACATAAAGAAGATTAGAATAGGTAAGACCGGCTGAAACCCCGGTACTATCTCTAATAGTAAACATTGAACCGAACAAATCTGTGTAGCTCTAAGAGCGACTTAATAGATCAACTTGATGCAGCATTAAGTACAAAAGAGGTATGAGATCTATTTAGGCTAATGAGAACTCCTTGAGATGGTAGATATGCCATATAATCCAAATCAACCTCTAGATCTAGCTCTGTCGGCTGTTATCTTCGAAGAGACATTAGCCTATCACAAGATAGATCTAGACATTGATCTAGATTATATGCCACATATGATAAATTAAGCAGTTCATAACATTAGAATTAGAGTATCATGATGATGGAAGCACTAACCCCGACGATACAAGCCACTTGTAACAAGAAATTACCTTGTTCGGAGATCGAAACTGATGCAGCCCGAGATAAAAGCAAGAACTCGTCGAGAAAACGTAAAACGAAAAGGTTGGCGATGCGCCGAAGTTGTATTGAGATGTGTTTTTGTTTTACAAGGTTTCGGGTCATATTTATACCCGAATATACAATGAGTCCGTAACGGACACAATTCCTATTACAGATTAAATCTCTAAACAAAACAAACCGACATTGTCTATAAAGGAAACTATACAAAATATCTTTAACACACTTCTGGAAATCAAATCCAATAATTTATCTTTAAGCTTTCCTTACGGGATTGGCTTCACCTCCGTCTCCAATCGGAATCGGCTATCGGCTATCTGGTCCGACTCGGACTCACCGACGGCGCTCAGCCGATTCGGACTTAGCCGATGGGGCCTCTGTTTCTCTAGATTGCGCGTTTCCTCCGATTCCGCTCCAATCTCTACTTGAAACATGCTTCAAACTCAGGGATTTGTTACCAAATTTGGTCGTTAGCACCGGGCCAAATTAATTTCATTAATTATAGGTTTTAAACAATAATAAGTAATAAGTTAAACTCTAATAATAATATATAATTAACATCTGCCCTATTAAGAAATATTTTAAATTTTAATAACCATATAGAATTAACATATGCCCTATTGAAAAATATTTTAAATTCTAATAATTATAGAAAATTAACATATGCTCTATTGAAAACTATTTTAAATTCTAATAATCATATATAATTAACATATGTCATATTGAAAAGTATTTTAAATTCTAATAATCATATCTAATTAACATATGCCCTATTGAAAACTATTTTAAATTCTAATAATCGTATATAATTAACATATGTGGTGCGGATACCGACGAGACGACCAAGGTGACCTACTCCATCGATTGCGACTCGCTAAAGTGTGACATTTGTTTCCGCCTTTTGAAGCTCTATTTTATTAACAAATGGATTTTCAATAAATTCAAAATAATTTACATCATCCATACAATAATTAAAATAAATTCATAATTTACAATAAATTCAATAAACTAAATAATTTACAATAAATTTAATAAATACAATCAATTCAATCAATTCAATAAATTTAAAATAATTTACATCGTCCATACAAATTTAGTGCGTGATGGTTGTCCTCACGTACTTTCTCCTCACTAATGTTCGTTCGCTATGATCGTTGCGTGAGTAAAGGGTGTCCTCATTTGATAGGAGGATGCTCGGGTCAACCGTCACCGCGAACGAAGGTTGCCCGTCAAATTGATCGTAGTCTTCGTCAGTCCTATCTTCGACTTTCACGATTTTCCTTTTGTCTGGGAGAACCACGTGGCGCTTTGGCTCGTCCAACCCTTTCCCCCTCTATGCTTTGCTAGTCATGCCCTTCACATAGAAAACTTGCTTTACATTATTGGCAAGGACGAAGGGCTTGTCTGAGTATCTAAGCAAGGTCGACCGTTGTCATCCCGCTTGCATCAATCATTACACCTCCACCAGTTAGCCTAACCTATTGGCACCGAAACAGAGAGACCTTCAGAGGTCCATAGTCAACTTCCCTTATGTCCTTCATGCTACCGTAATACGTGCTAGTCGTATCATCGTATCTCATGGCATCGATGCAAACAACACTATTCTGATTTCTGCTCTTTCTGTATTGGGCCCGTGTGTAAAATGTATACCCATTGATTTCATATGCCTGGAATGTGGTGATCGAGTAAGATGCTCCCCTCGCCAAGAAGGCAAGTTGTTGGTCAATGGTTCCGTTGCCCATGAGATATTGTCGCAGTCAAGCAGGAAAAGCATCAATGTGATGGTGTATAATCCAAGCATCAGTTTTACCAATGTTTTCGAAGCGAATTATCGCCAAGTGCTCCTCGATGTAAGGAGCCACCAAGGAAGATTGTTCCAAAACAGTCCAATGTGCTTTCCTGAATAATTCATTGTCTACTGTCATTATTGTCTTCCTTCCAAGAGTTCCCTTCCCCCGTAGTCTCCCTTCATGGATTGATTCGGGGACCCCGATAGGACAAAGGTCTTCAATAAAGTCGACGTAGAACTCAATGAACTCCTCTGTTCCATATCCCTTGGTGATGCTGGTCTCCAGACGAGAACGGTTACGGACGTACTTCTTTAGAACGCTCATGTATCTCTCGAAAGGGAACATGTTGTGTAGAAATACAGGACCGATGATACGGATCTCTTTGACAAGGTGGCATAGAAGATGTGTCATGATACTAAAGAAGGAAGGCGGAAAGATCATCTCAAAGCTGACAAGACATTACACCACATCATTTTGAAAGGCTTCTAGTCTGTCTAGATCGATGATCTTGTGCGAAATTGTGTTCAAGAAAGCATATAGCTTTGTTATTGTTGCACGGACATTATCACGAAGGATAGCCCAAATTATAACGGGAAGCAGCTGTGTCATAAGCACGTGGCAGTCATGAGACTTTAGGTTGATGAACTTCTTCTCCTTCGTGCTTATTATTGCCTTTATATTCAAGGAGTATCCAACGGTACCTTGATGCTCTCCAGGCATTCAAACATGCTTTCCTTCTCTGCCTTGCTCAGAGTGTAGCTGGCTGGAATCAAGTAGTGACTTCCTTTCTCCTTTGGTTCTAGGTGAAGGCTGTCGCGTTGTGCCATATGCTTCAGATCATTTCGTGCCTCAAATGTATCTTTTGATTTTCCATATACACCTAGTAAGCCCAGCAGGTTGACGCAAAGGTTCTTAGTGAGGTGCATCACGTCGATTGCATGGTGAACATCCAAGACTTTCCAATAGGGTAACTCCCAAAAAATGGACTTCTTTTTTCACATCGCTGCGCGACCATCTTCACTTGCTATAGGTTGGCTGCTAGGTCCCTTTCCAAATACTACTTTAAGGTCTTTCATCATGGCAAACATGAAATTTCTGTTGCGATGCTTTGGCTTAGTACGGTGGTCTGCCTTCTGTTCAAAATGTTTGCCTTTTCTCCGAACAGGGTGGCTTGCAACAAAAAAACGACAATGACCCATGTACATTACCTTCTTACAGTGTTTCAAGTACGTACTTTCGGTTTTATCCATACAATGGGTGCAAGCCTTGTACCCCTTGTTTGACTATCCAGATAGGTTGCCAAGTGCAGGCCAATCATTGATGGTAACGAACAACAATGCTCGTATGTTAAACTGCTCCTGTTTGTCCTCATCTCACATGGGGACACCTTCTTTCTTTCACAGCAGTTTCAGATCTTCGACCAATGGTCTCAGGTACACATCAATGTCGTTACCAGGTTGCTTTGGGCCTTGAATAATAATCGGCATCTGAATATACTTCTGCTTCATGCATAGCCAAGGGGGGAGGTTGTAGATACACATCGTTACAAGGCATATGTTGTAGCCGCTGCTCATCTCTCCACAAGGATTCATGCCGTCCATACTTAAACTGAACCTTATGTTTCGTGCATCCTCGTCAAAGTCTTTAAATGTTCTGTCGATACTTCGCCACCGTGACCCATCGCCAGGGTGTCTTAGCATGCTGTCTTGTTGGCGTTCTTCTGCGTGCCAGCGCATCATTCTTGCATGCTCTTTGTTCGTGAACAGACGCTTGAGCCATGGTATTATAGAAAAATACTACATCACCTTAGCAGGAACTCTCTTCTTCGAAGGTTGTCCGCCAACTTCGCCTGAACATGCTTCTAGGTTCTCGTACTCCTCACCGCGATAGAGGATATAATCATTAGGACATGTGTGTATCTTCTGTACCTCCAGTTCTAGAGGGCATACTAACTTCTTAGCTTCCTACGTTGATTCGGGCAATTTGTTTCCCTCTATAAGAATGTTCTTCATGAGTTTTAGTAACTCGCCAAATATCTTGTCACTGACATCATTTTTGGCCTTTCATTGCAATAATTCCAACGTGGTACTCAACTTTTTGTGCCCATGTTCACAACCTGGGTACAAGAACGTTTTGTGGTCTGCCAACATACGCTCCAATTTCTGCACCTCCTTTTCACCTTCGCGGTCCTCTTATATGTCACGCAACATCTAACCAAGGTCCTCGGCACTGTCGTGTTCGTCAACATCCCCGTCCCCTCGTCTGTTGTATTCTCTTCAAGCCATTATGTTTTCTTCAACATCTGTTGTATTCTCTTCAACATACGTATAAAGCCATTATGTTTGTTGGCATTGGCCACACTCAAAAATAATGCACGTCTTAAATAAACTCGTCGACCGTCGGTCCGTGATGTACATCCATTGCCGATTCATCTATATGAAATACATAAAAATCGTAAGAAAAATTCATGAAAGTCAAACATTTAAATAATATTATAATAATTATATATAAATAATTAGACAATAATTATATAATAATCAAACATACATAATGTTTTGTACTTAATAAAATTACTATTATTTTTAAAAGTTCTTTTAAAGTTCTAAACATATTTTTAATGTACGTAGTGTACTTATTTCTAACTCGATTTTTAAATTACCTTAGTTTTCTAATCTCTTATCAATTTTTCTATATTATTTTCTTTTTCATCTATTTTATAACATTTTTATCCACAAGTTTCTCTCTCATCATTTTCCATAAACCTTTTTAGAGATAAAAGTGTACATAAATATGCCTTCAAATGTAATATGCTATAGCATACAGTAGAGTTGAGGATGGAATTGTGGATTTTAAGAAGTAAAATAATTTTTCCCAAACAAAATTTCTCTCTCTTATGATTTTCCATGAACTCGTTTAGAGTTAAAAATGTATAGAAATATACCTATAAAAGTAATATGCTAAGCATAGATCATAAGAGGATATAGTTGCTAATCTTATAGATTCTTTAAATTTGTGTATTATCACCAAAATAATTTCACAAAAATTTTAGCAAGACATCCCTTCTTCCTCCAAACCTTTGAAGCAATAGCTCGATGGAGGAGGAAGAAGAAGTATAAAATGCACCTTCACCTTAGTCTCGGTTGGTTTTACTAAGACGGACTAAAGATCATTTGGATCTTAACCCCGATTGGTAACACCAACCGGGACCAAAGATATGATCTTTAAAAGTTATAAACATATTTTTAATGTACGTAGGCCCCATTTGATAGGGATTCTTCTCCGATTCTTAAGAATCGTAGAATCTCGCCAAACGGGTTATTTTATAATTGATTTTGAAAAGAATCACCTCAAGCGATTCGAAATTTTACATAGGGAGTGAGAACTACCGAAAACCAGATTCTTCCTCGAATCACCCGAAACAAGTTTCTTCCAAAATCACCGAAATATTGTTTTAATTATCACTTTATTGTACCGATTCTCGATTCTCTCCGAATCGATTTCAGAAAATCAAAATCTAAAATCGAGAGGATCACGAATCGGAGCCCTACCAAACGGGGTCATAGTGTACTTATTTCTAACTATTTCAACAATTTTTAAATTATCTTAGTTTTCTAATCTCCTATCAAATTTTCTATATTTTTATTTTGTCATCTATTTTATAATATTTTTATCCACAAGTTTCTCTCTCATCATTTTTCATAAACCTTTTTAAAGATAAAAGTGTATGTAAATATACTTACAAATGTAATATGCTAATCATACACCGTAGAGTAGAGGACAAAGTTGTGAATTTTAAGAAGTAAAATAATTTTTCCCAAACAAAATTTTTCTCTTATCATTTTTCATGAACTTATTTGGAGTTAAAAATGTATAGAAATATACCTACAAAGATATAATGCTAAGCATAGATCATAAGAGGATATAGTTGCTAATCTTGTAGATCCCTCAAATTTGTGTATTATCACCAAAATAATTTCACAAAAAATTTTGGCAACACATCCCTTCTTCCTCCAAACCTTTAAATCAATGGCTCGAGCTGGAGGAGGAAGAAGAAGTATAAAAAACACCTTTACTTTTTACTTTAGTCCTAGTTGGTGTTATCAGCATGGACTAAAGATCATTTAAATCTTGGTCCGGCTTTATACGGGACCAAAGATAGAATTGGTCCCGGTTAGTGTTATCAACCAGGACTAAAGATGATCATCGGCCTGACAGATTCTGATAAGAATTTAACCGGGACTAAAGATGATCTTTAGTCTCGGTTGGTAACACCAACCAAGATTAAAGATCATAGAGAGCCGTTGTCTTTTTAATCGAAACTAAAAAAACTTTCTAGTCTCGGTTCCTATTGAAACCGGGACTATTGTAAATTTTGACCACTAAAACAAATATATGCATGGGCTAGTTGATGTCTTCATTGGTGCAATGTACATGAATTGTTCCCGATGGCTTATATGACTGTAATGCATGCAACAATATTAATGAAGCATATATATATATACATATACATATGTATATACACATGTATATATATGTGTATATATATATATATGATGAAATAATTTTCTTCTAAAGGCAATTCTAGAGGCTTTAGTTCTTTCACTCTTTCTTTTATTAGCCTTACTAATTTAATGTCCTCGAAATTAAAGTATCTCTGACCATTTTTTTCTCAATTTAGCATATAGAGGTCCTACTAATTTTGCTAGATTATTAATATGATTCCTAGAATAATTTACAATTTCCAAGAATTATTGCAATTGCTTTTTATCATTCATAGCATCAGGAAATTGTAAATTTTTTAGCAATATGTTCTTATAAATGTATTTTGCCTTCTTCTATTTCATGGCCAAGGAAGTTGATCTTCTCCTTGCATATTTTTATTTTTTGGATAAAATTAACCTATTTTTTGTTCTACCTTTCTAAAAAAATATCTCTAAATACGCGATATGTTTTTATATGTTTTTGAAAAGACTAACAAATCATCTATGTAGACAACAAATAAAGGCAAAAGGAAGCACTACTCCATGGTGTAAGCTAGCTCGTGAATCCACAGTATCGAGAAGAAAGCTCTGGAGTGCTCCATGTTTATCTTCTCGATACTATGGATTCACGAGCTAGCTTGCACCATAGAGTAGTGATTCCTTTTGCCTTTATTTGTTGGATACATATATATATACACACACATATATATATACACATATACATATATATATACATGTATATATATATATGTGTGTGTATATATACACACACAGCCTCCGGCCTGGCTTGCCTCCTCCCGTCAGTCGCAATAGTTTTGATAAATTGAAAGTTAAAAAGAGCGATCCAAACCATCCATCTTCATGTTCATATGAAAACAAGGTTAGAAATTAAATTTCATATTTTTTTGAATTTTTTTACTATTTTTAAGAGTGGTATGAAATTAGTTAATCTAAATGTTTCAAAACCATCCAAAACCTATAATTTCATACCCTTCTTAAAAATAATAAAAAAATTCAAAAAAAATATGAAATTTGGATTCCAACCTTGTTTCAATATGAACATGAAGATGAACGGTTTGGATCGCTCATTTTAACTTTCAATTTATCAAAACGATCACGACTGACGGGAGAATCTGTCAGTCATGACTCACAGTAGACCATCCATACACACACACACACATATATATGTATATATATATATCATATATATATATATACTAGCAACTGTGTCCGTGCGTTGTAACGAGTGAAGTCGGGGCGTGGCGCGGATGGGGACGGGAGGGAGGGGCACAGGCGCAGTGCGGGAGTTCCGAGCAGCGACGGGAGGGAGGGGCGCAGGCATGGCGCGGGGCGCGGCGGGGATGGAGACGGGCGGGAGGGGCGCATGAGGTTTTTTTTTCATCCAAACCCTCCCTTTCTTTTCAGCAATGGGACTGCGGATTAATTTTATAAACACTCAAGGGGTTTTCTGCAAATAGCCAGGTAGACGAAAATTTTGAATAGAAACACTACTTGCTTTGTAGATAGTTTTGTGTGTATGCATATATATATAGGGCAGGTCCTGATAATTTGAAGACCTAGAGCGAGATAAAAATGAAGGCCCTTCGTTCTGAGATTTTTTTTATTACCATATGCAATATTCAACCATACTTCCTTCATTTTAAATTAATTATTAATTTAGGTTTGTCATAAGTGACTATTAATTTTTAGAAGTATATGTACCTTAACATCATATGAATTATATATTATAAAAATATCCTCATGATGAATCTAAAATTTGAATCTTATAATGTAAAATTATATGGGTTTATAGAAATTAATAGTGAAAGATTAAAATGTTTGACTTATAACAAATCTAAAATGACAAATTAATTTGAAATGGAGGAAGTATATAGTTTATAAATATTAGCTAGATTTTTTACAATTAGTCACACTAATATTTTTTAAAGTACTATCGTATAATTATTTTTAAAGCATTGTTATAAAAAACAAAGCTATACTTTTGATAATCCAATCGACTCAACCTGATATTACCATTATTACTAGCTCCCTGATTAAAGTATTACTATAAATTTTTAAGCGAAGTCTATATTTTTAAAGAAACCAATAACGATTGAGTTGCTATGTTAGTGATTTTAGCATACTTACTCCTTGATAAAGTATTTTTTTGCTAAGTTAGTGATAAAAATAATATTATACATGTATTACATACATACATATATATATGTGTATATATATATATGTATATGTATATTATATATATATACTAGTAAATATGCCCGTGCGTTGCAACGGGCGTCATTTTATTTTACCATAATTATTCCAAAGTTGAAGTCTCATGTAATTCCAATTTATATTTTTTTCCTTTATGTCTTCACCTTAGGCCTGTTTTAGCATTGAGACTGCGGGTTAATTTTATAACACTCAAGGGGTTTTCTGCAAAATAGCCAGACGGACTGCGGGTTAATTTTATAAGCACTCAAAGGGTTTTCTACAAAATAGTCAGGTGGACGAATGCTCATGCCTTATAACAAAAAAACAAAATATAAATGATGTTGTCCTAATTAAAATTAGCATACAATATTTATAAATGAAATATGGAAGTGATAGATGTCTAAATGACATCTATATATCATGATGTATCTGTAAATGACATATGTAAATTGATGGTATAGCAAGTTTTTGTTTTCTTCGACAGTACCATATGTTAAAAAGTGTTCATTCATATTTAAAGTTAAACACACTCATAAACTTGTGGTTTATGTTTTTAATAAAAAATTACTAATAACTAATATAGAACACGGATTTAAGATTAAATGTGTGCAAGGCCGGAACACCATTGTAGAGCTGAAACCACGACGACCTCGGACATGAAACCGATGATTAATTCTGGTCTGAAAATGGATGAAAATGTGGGGGTTTTTTTGAAAGAAGAGAAGAAAAGTGGATTCTAAGCTATCAAGAAAACATCTCCTCATTGTTTGCATTCATCCAAATGGTTACAATTTTTTTAAAAAAATCAATAAGATAGATTAATATATGATAAATCACTTTAAAATATGTAGATATGCAAAGTCAAATTTAACTTCTATAAATTAAAAAAATAAATTAATTTGTTTTTTTTCTTTGTAGAAGCTATGCAGACGAAGGTAATGGCCATGGTAATATCGAGGAGGACGGTGGGCCGGCGATCGGTCATGAAGCAGCAGCGGCGTTAGACTGCTTAACTCTCTCGCGCGCTAAGCACGTTCGCAATCCCCGATAAAACGGACAATGCAATCACGGACGAAACGGTAGGCCTTTGCAACTGAATGGAAAAGAATCAGAGAGTGCGTATCATCTCCTATGTACAGAATTGAAAACGATATCGTTTCCTGTCGTTCGCAATGATCGGCCCAAAGAAGCAGTGCAAGGACTGCACGTGGTCCGGGCGCATGGGTGACAAGCGAGGCGGGCGTGGGTCGGGCGTGTGCGGACGATGGGAATCAGAAACGGATGACAGGCGAAACGGCGAAACCATGTGGTGACAAACATGGCGCACGGGACTGCGGGTTAATTTCAAAAAACTCAAAGGGTTTTCTATAAAATAGTCAGGCGGACGAAAATTTTAGGTAGAAAGTTTTATAGATAGTTATAGATTATAGATATAGACACACACGAGATTGGGCCCCTCGACGCCGGGGGCCCAGGGCAAACGCACGGCTTGCCCTGCCCCATGGCCGGCGCTATATATATATATATATATATATATATATATATATATATATATATATATATATATATATATATATATATATATGGGCTACTACGTGGCGCGTCGCACGCCATCCGTGTGGCGTGGCCAGAATCTCTAATTTGAAAAGTCAAATTGAAAATCAGAACCGTTCAAATTGTTCTACATATTAATATTGCCTTGTATACCAAATTTTACATTTTCTTGAATTTTTTTACTATTTTATCGAGATAGGTCAAAAAGCAATAATCCAACGATTTACAAGTATCTATTTTATTGCATTTTTGACCTATCTCGATAAAATAGTAAAAAATTCAAAAAAATATAAAATTTGGTATAAAAGGCAATATTAATATATAGAACAATTTGAATGGTTCGGATTTTCAATTTGAGTTTTCAAATTAGAGATTCGTCCACGCCACACGGGATGGGGTGCGGCGCGCGCGCCACACTAGCCCATATATATATATATATATATATATATATATATATATATAGATGGGCTCTTGTGTGGCACGCCGCACAACCCCATCCGTGTGGCATGGCCGAATCTCTAATTTGAAAACTCAAATTAAAAATCCGAACCGTTCAAATTGTTCTACATATTAATATCGCCTTGTATACAAAATTTTATATTTTTTGAATTTTGTACTATTTTATCGATAAGTTAAAGATGCATTAATCCATGATTTTCGGAGTATCTATTTTATTGCATCTTTAACCTATCTCATAAAATAGTAAAAATTCAAAAAATGTAAAATTTGGTATACAAGGCGATATTAATATGTAGAACAATTCGAATGGTTCGGATTTATAATTTGAGTTTTCAAATTAGAGATTTGGCCATGCCACACGAGATGGGGCGTGCGGCGCGCACACAATAGCCTCTCTCTCTCTCTCTCTCTATATATATATATATATATATATATATATATATATATATATATGCTACTATGTGGCGCGCCGCATAGTCCTATCCCATGTGGCATAGCCGAATCTCTAATTTGAAAACTCAAACTGAAAATCCGAACCGTTCAAATTGTTCTACATATTAATATCGTCTTGTAGAACAAATTTTACATTTTTTAAAATTTTTACTATTTTATCGGATAGGTCAAAATGCATTAATCCAACGATTTCTGGAGTATCTATTTTATTGCATCTTTGACCTATCCGATAAAATAGTAAAAAATTTCAAAAAATATAAAATTTGGTCTACAAGGCGATATTAATATGTAGAACAATTTAACGGTTCGGATTTTCAATTTGAGTTTTCAAATTAGAGATCTCCATGCCACACGCAGCCCAACTATATATATATATATAGTTGGGCTATTGTGTGGCGCGCCGCATAGCCCCATCCCGTGTGGCATGGTAATCTCTAATTTGAAAACTCAAATTAAAAATCCGAACCGTTCAAATTGTTCTACATATTAATATCGCCTTGTATAGCAAATTTTATATTTTTTTGAATTTTGTACTATTTTATCAGATAAGTTAAAGATGCATTAATCCATGATTTTCGGAGTATCTATTTTATTGCATCTTTAACCTATCTCATAAAATAGTAAAAATTCAAAAAAATGTAAAATTTGGTATACAAGGCGATATTAATATGTAGAACAATTCGAATGGTTTGGATTTATAATTTGAGTTTTCAAATTAGAGATTTGGCCATGCCACACGAGATGGGCGTGCGGCGCGCCACACAATAGCCTCTCCTCTATATATATATATATATATATATATATATATATATATATATATATATATGCTACTATGTGGCGCGCCGCATAGTCCTATCCCATGTGGCATAGCCGAATCTCTAATTTGAAAACTCAAGCTGAAAATCGAACCGTTCAAATTGTTCTACATATTAATATCGTCTTGTAGAACAAATTTTACATTTTTAAAATTTTTACTATTTTATCGGATAGGTCAAAATGCATTAATCCAACGATTTCGGAGTATCTATTTTATTGCATCTTTGACCTATCCGATAAAATAGTAAAAATTTCAAAAATATAAAATTTGGTCTACAAGGCGATATTAATATGTAGAACAATTTGAACGGTCGGATTTTCAATTTGAGTTTTCAAATTAGAGATTCGATCATGTAGCCCAACTATATATATATATATAGTTGGGCTATTGTATGCGCGCCGCATAGCCCCATCCCGTGTGGCATGGTAATCTCTAATTTGAAAACTCAAATTGAAAATCCAAACCGTTCAAATTGTTCTACTTATTAATATCGCCTTGTAGACCAAATTTTACATTTTTGTGAAATTTTTACTATTTTATCGGATTGGTCAAAGATGCAGTAAAATAGATACTCGAGAAATCGTTGGATTAATGAATCTTTGACCTATCCGAATCCGATAAAATAGTAAAAAATTTCGAGAAAAATATAAAATTTGGTCTACAAGACGATATTAATATGTAGAATAATTTGAACGGTTCAATTTTCAATTTAAGTTTTCAAATTAGAGATTCGTCATACCACACGGGATGGGGCTATGCGGCGCCACGCAAAGTCAAATATATATATATACTCCAACGATTTCTGGAGTATCTATTTTATTGCATCTTTGACCTATCCGATAAAATAGTAAAAAATTTCAAAAAATATAAAATTTGGTCTACAAGGCGATATTAATATGTAGAACAATTTGAACGGTTCGGATTTTCAATTTGAGTTTTCAAATTAGAGATTCGGTCATGCCACACAGTAGCCCAACTATATATACATATAGTTGGGCTACTGTGTGGCGCGTCCACAGCCTCATCCCGTGTGGCATGGTCGAATCTCTAATTTGAAAACTCAAATTGAAATCCGAACCGTTCAAATTGTTCTACATATTAATATCGCTTGTAGACCAAATTTTACATTTTGTGAAATTGTTTACTATTTTCTCGATTGGTCAAAGATGTAGTAAAATAGATACTCGAGAAATCGTTGGATTAATGCATCTTTGACCTATCCGATAAAATAATAAAAAATTTCAAAAAAAATATAAAATTTGGTCTACAAGACGATATTAATATGTAGAATGATTTGAACGGTTCAAATTTTCAATTTAAGTTTTCAAATTAGAGATTCGATCATACCACACGGATGGGGCTATGCGGCGCGCGCCACACAAGTATATATATATATACGTGTGGCATGGCGGAATCTCTAATTTGAAAACTCAAATTAAAAATCCGAACCGTTCAAATTGTTGTACATATTAATATCGCCTTGTATACAAAATTTTATATTTTTTTGAATTTTGTACTATTTTATCAGATAATTTAAAGATGCATTAATCCATGATTTCTGGAGTATCTATTTTATTGCATCTTTAACCTATCTCATAAAATAGTAAAAATTCAAAAAAATGTAAAATTTGGTATACAAGGCGATATTAATATGTAGAACAATTCGAATGGTTCGGATTTATAATTTGAGTTTTCAAATTAGAGATTTGGCCATGCCACACGAGATGGGGCTGTGCGACGCGCCACACAATAGCCCATCTCTCTCTCTCTCTCTCTCTCTCTCTCTATATATATATATATATATATATATATATGCTACTATGTGGCGCGCCGCATAGTCCTATCCCATGTGGCATAGCCGAATCTCTAATTTGAAAACTCAAGCGAAAATCCGAACCGTTCAAATTGTTCTACATATTAATATCGTCTTGTAGAACAAATTTTACATTTTTAAAATTTTTACTATTTTATTGGATAGGTCAAAATGCATTAATCCAACGATTTTCGAAGTATCTATTTTATTGTATCTTTGACCTATCCGATAAAATAGTAAAAAATTTCAAAAATATAAAATTTGGTCTACAAGGCGATATTAATATGTAGAACAATTTGAACGGTTCGATTTTCAATTTGAGTTTTCAAATTAGAGATTCGGTCATGCCACACAGTAGCCAACTATATATATATATATAGTTGGGCTATTTAGCGCCGCATAGCCCATCCGTGTGGCATGGTAATCTCTAATTTGAAAACTCAAATTGAAAATCCAAACCGTTCAAATTGTTCTACTTATTAATATCGCCTTGTAGACCAAATTTTACATTTTTGTGAAATTTTTACTATTTTATCGGATTGGTCAAAGATGCGATAAAATAGATACTCGAGAAATCGTTGGATTAATGAATCTTTGACCTATCCGATAAAATAGTAAAAAATTTCAGAGAAAATATAAAATTTGGTCTATAAGACGATATTAATATGTGGAATAATTTGAACGGTTCGAATTTTCAATTTAAGTTTTCAAATTAGAGATTCGGTCATACCACACGGGATGGGGCTATGCGGCGCGCCACGAAGAGCCAAATATATATATACTCCAACGATTTCGGAGTATCTATTTTATTGCATCTTTGACCTATCCAGATAAAATAGTAAAAAATTTCAAAAATATAAAATTTGGTCTACAAGGCGATATTAATATGTAGAACAATTTGAACGGTTCGGATTTTCAATTTGAGTTTTCAAATTAGAGATTCGGTCATGCCACTCAGTAGCCCAACTATATATACATATAGTTGGGCTATTGTGGCGCGCCGCATAGCCCCATCCGTGTGGCATGGTCGAATCTCTAATTTGAAAACTCAAATTGAAAGTCCGAACCATTCAAATTGTTCTACATATTAATATCGCTTGTAGACCAAATTTTATTTTTGTGAAATTGTTTACTATTTTCTACGATTGGTCAAAGATGTAGTAAAATAGATACTCGAGAAATCGTTGGATTAATGCATCTTTGACCTATCCGATAAAATAATAAAAAATTTCAAAAAAAATATAAAATTTGGTCTACAAGACGATATTAATATGTAGAATGATTTGAACGGTTCAAATTTTCAATTTAAGTTTTCAAATTAGAGATTCGATCATACCACACAGGATGGGGCTATGCGGCGCGCCACACAGTATATATATATACCGTGTGGCATGGCCGAATCTCTAATTTGAAAACTCAAATTAAAAATCCGAACCGTTCAAATTGTTCTACATATTAATATCGATATCGCCTTGTATACAAAATTTTATATTTTTTTGAATTTTGTACTATTTTATCAGATAATTTAAAGATGCATTAATCCATGATTTCTGGAGTATCTATTTTATTGCATCTTTAACCTATCTCATAAAATAGTAAAAAATTCAAAAAAATGTAAAATTTGGTATACAAGGCGATATTAATATGTAGAACAATTCGAATGGTTCGGATTTATAATTTGAGTTTTCAAATTAGAGATTTGGCCATGCCACACGAGATGGGGCTGTGCGGCGCGCCACACAATAGCCCATCTCTCTCTCTATATATATATATATATATATATATATATATATATATATGCTACTATGTGGCGCGCCGCATAGTCCTATCCCATGTGGCATAGCCGAATCTCTAATTTGAAAACTCAAACTGAAAATCCGAACCGTTCAAATTGTTCTACATATTAATATCGTCTTGTAGAACAAATTTTACATTTTTTAAAATTTTTACTATTTTATTGGATAGGTCAAAATGCATTAATCCAACGATTTCTGAAGTATCTATTTTATTGTATCTTTGACCTATCCGATAAAATAGTAAAAAATTTCAAAAAATATAAAATTTGGTCTACAAGGCGATATTAATATGTAGAACAATTTGAACGGTTCGGATTTTCAATTTGAGTTTTCAAATTAGAGATTCGGTCATGCCACACAGTAGCCCAACATATATATATATATAGTTGGGCTATTGTGTGCGCGCCGCATAGCCCCATCCCGTGTGGCATGGTAATCTCTAATTTGAAAACTCAAATTGAAAATCCAAACCGTTCAAATTGTTCTACTTATTAATATCGCCTTGTAGACCAAATTTTACATTTTTGTGAAATTTTTACTATTTTATCGGATTGGTCAAAGATGCTGTAAAATAGATACTCGAGAAATCGGTGGAGTAATGAATCTTTGACCTATCCGATAAAATAGTAAAAAATTTCAGAGAAAATATAAAATTTGGTCTATAAGACGATATTAATATGTGGAATAATTTGAACGGTTCGAATTTTCAATTTAAGTTTTCAAATTAGAGATTCGGTCATACCACACAGGATGGGGCTATGCGGCGCGCCACGCAGTAGCCCAAATATATATATACTCCAACGATTTCTGGAGTATCTATTTTATTGCATCTTTGACCTATCCGATAAAATAGTAAAAAATTTCAAAAAATATAAAATTTGGTCTACAAGGCGATATTAATATGTAGAACAATTTGAACGGTTCGGATTTTCAATTTGAGTTTTCAAATTAGAGATTCGGTCATGCCACTCAGTAGCCCAACTATATATACATATAGTTGGGCTATTGTGTGGCGCGCCGCATAGCCCCATCCCGTGTGGCATGGTCGAATCTCTAATTTGAAAACTCAAATTGAAAGTCCGAACCGTTCAAGTTCTACATATTAATGCCTTGTAGACCAAATTTTACATTTTTGTGAAATTGTTTACTATTTTCTACGATTGGTCAAAGATGTAGTAAAATAGATACTCGAGAAATCGTTGGATTAATGCATCTTCGACCTATCCGATAAAATAATAAAAATTTCAAAAAAATATAACATTTGGTCTACAAGACGATATTAATATGTAGAATGATTTGAACGGTTCAAATTTTCAATTTAAGTTTTCAAATTAGAGATTCGATCATACCACACGGGATGGGGCTATGCGGCGCGCCACACGGATATATATATATACGTGTGGCATGGCAATCTCTAATTTGAAAACTCAAATTAAAAATCAACCGTTCAAATTGTTCTACATATTAATATCGCCTTGTATACAAAATTTTATATTTTTGAATTTTGTACTATTTTATCGATAAGTTAAAGATGCATTAATCCATGATTTACTGAGTATCTATTTTATTGCATCTTTAACCTATCTCATAAAATAGTAAAAAATTCAAAAAAATGTAAAATTTGGTATACAAGGCGATATTAAATATGTAGAACAATTCGAATGGTTCGGATTTATAATTTGAGTTTTCAAATTAGAGATTTGGCCATGCCACACGAGATGGGCGTGCGGCGCGCCACACAATAGCCCATCTCTCTCTCTCTCTCTATATATATATATATATATATATATATATATATATATATATATATATATATATATATATATATATATATATATATATATATATATATGCTACTATGTGGCGCGCCGCATAGTCCTATCCCATGTGGCATAGCCGAATCTCTAATTTGAAAACTCAATGAAAATCAGAACGTTCAAATTGTTCTACATATTAATATCGTCTTGTAGAACAAATTTTACATTTTTAAAATTTTTACTATTTTATTGGATAGGTCAAAATGCATTAATCCAACGATTTCAAGTATCTATTTTATTGCATCTTTGACCTATCCGATAAAATAGTAAAAATTTCAAAAAATATAAAATTTGGTCTACAAGGCGATATTAATATGTAGAACAATTTGAACGGTTCGGATTTTCAATTTGAGTTTTCAAATTAGAGATTCGGTCATGCCACAGTAGCCAACTATATATATATATATATATATATATATATATATATATATATATATATATATATAGTTGGGCTATTGTGTGGCGCGCCGCATAGCCCCATCCCGTGTGGCATGGTAATCTCTAATTTGAAAACTCAAATTGAAAATCCAAACCGTTCAAATTGTTCTACTTATTAATATCGCCTTGTAGACCAAATTTTACATTTTGTGAAATTTTTACTATTTTATCGGATTGGTCAAAGATGCAGAAAATAGATACTCGAGAAATCGTTGGATTAATGAATCTTTGACCTATCCGATAAAATAGTAAAAAATTTCAGAAAAAATATAAAATTTGGTCTATAAGACGATATTAATATGTAGAATAATTTGAACGGTTCGAATTTTCAATTTAAGTTTTCAAATTAGAGATTCGGTCATACCACACAGTAGCCCAACTATATATATATATATATATATATATATATATATATATAGAGTTGGGCTATTGTGTTGCTGCACTATAGCCCATCCCGTGTGGCATGGTAATCTCTAATTTAAAACTCAAATTGAAAATCCAAAACCGTTCAAATTGTTCTACTTATTAATATCGCCTTGTAGACCAAATTTTATTTTGTGAAATTTTTACTATTTTATCGGATTGGTCAAAGATGCAAGTAAAATAGATACTCGAGAAATCGTTGGATTAATGAATCTTTGACCTATCGATAAAATAGTAAAAATTTCAGAAAAATATAAAATTTGGTCTACAAGACGATATTAATATGTAGAACAATTTGAACGGTTCGAATTTTCAATTTAAGTTTTCAAATTAGAGATTCGGTCATACCACACAGGATGGGGCTATGCGGCCGCCACACAATAGCCCAACTATATATATACTCCAACGATTTCTGGAGTATCTATTTTATTGCATCTTTGACCTATCCGATAAAATAGTAAAAAATTTCAAAAAATATAAAATTTGGTCTACAAGGCGATATTAATATGTAGAAAAATTTGAACGGTTCGGATTTTCAATTTGAGTTTTCAAATTAGAGATTCGGTCATGCCACACAGTAGCCCAACTATATATACATATAGTTGGGCTATTGTGTGCGCGCCATAGCTCCATCCCGTGTGGCATGGTCGAATCTCTAATTTGAAAACTCAAATTGAAAGTCCGAACCGTTCAATTGTTCTACATATTAATATCGCCTTGTAGACCAAATTTTACATTTTTGTGAAATTGTTTACTATTTTCTCTAATTGGTCAAAGATGTAGTAAAATAGATACTCGAGAAATCGTTGGATTAATGCATCTTTGACCTATCCGATAAAATAATAAAAAATTTCAAAAAAATATAAAATTTGGTCTACAAGACGATATTAATATGTAGAATGATTTGAACGGTTCAAATTTTCAATTTAAGTTTTCAAATTAGAGATTCGATCATACCACACAGGATGGGGCTATGCGGCGCGCCACACGGTATATATATATAGTGTGGCATGGCGAATCTCTAATTTGAAAACTCAAATTAAAAATCCGAACCGTTCAAATTGTTCTACATATTAATATCGCCTTGTATACAAAATTTTATATTTTTTGAATTTTGTACTATTTTATCGATAAGTTAAACATGCATTAATCCATGATTTCGGAGTATCTATTTTATTGCATCTTTAACCTATCTCATAAAATAGTAAAAATTCAAAAAAATGTAAAATTTGGTATACAAGGCGATATTAATATGTAGAACAATTCGAATGGTTCGGATTTATAATTTGAGTTTTCAAATTAGAGATTTGGCCATGCCACACGAGATGGGGCTGTGCGGCGCGCCACACAATAGCCCATCTCTCTCTCTCTCTCTCTATATATATATATATATATATATATATATATATATATATATATATATATATATGCTACTATGTGGCGCGCCGCATAGTCCTATCCCATGTGGCATAGCCGAATCTCTTATTTGAAAACTCAAACTGAAAATCCGAACCGTTCAAATTGTTCTACATATTAATATCGTCTTGTAGAACAAATTTTACATTTTTTAAAATTTTTACTATTTTATTGGATAGGTCAAAATGCATTAATCCAACGATTTGAAGTATCTATTTTATTGCATCTTTGACCTATCCGATAAAATAGTAAAAATTTCAAAAATATAAAATTTGGTCTACAAGGCGATATTAATATGTAGAACAATTTGAACGGTTCGGATTTTCAATTTGAGTTTTCAAATTAGAGATTCGGTCATGCCACACAAGAGAACTATATATATATATATATATATATATATATATATATATATATATATATATATATATATATATATATATATATATATATATATAGTTGGGCTTTATGTGTGCGCCGCATAGCCCCATCCCGTGTGGCATGGTAATCTCTAATTTGAAAACTCAAATTGAAAATCCAAACCGTTCAAATTGTTCTACTTATTAATATCGCCTTGTAGACCAAATTTTACATTTTTGTGAAATTTTTTACTATTTTATCGGATTGGTCAAAGATGCAGTAAAATAGATACTCGAGAAATCGTTGGATTAATGAATCTTTGACCTATCCGATAAAATAGTAAAAAATTTCAGAAAAAATATAAAATTTGGTCTATAAGACGATATTAATATGTAGAATAATTTGAACGGTTCGAATTTTCAATTTAAGTTTTCAAATTAGAGATTCGGTCATACCACACAGGATGGGGCTATGCGGCGCGCCACGCAGTAGCCCAAATATATATATACTCCAACGATTTCTGGAGTATCTATTTTATTGCATCTTTGACCTATCCGATAAAATAGTAAAAAATTTCAAAAAATATAAAATTTGGTCTACAAGGCGATATTAATATGTAGAACAATTTGAACGGTTCGGATTTTCAATTTGAGTTTTCAAATTAGAGATTCGGTCATGCCACACAGTAGCCCAACTATATATACATATAGTTGGGCTATTGTGTGGCGCGCCGCATAGCCCCATCCCGTGTGGCATGGTCGAATCTCTAATTTGAAAACTCAAATTGAAAATCCGAACCGTTCAAATTGTTCTACATATTAATATCGCCTTGTAGACCAAATTTTACATTTTTGTGAAATTTTTTACTATTTTCTCGGATTGGTCAAAGATGTAGTAAAATAGATACTCGAGAAATCGTTGGATTAATGCGTCTTTGACCTATCCGATAAAATAATAAAAAATTTCAGAAAAAATATATAATTTGGTCTACAAGACGATATTAATATGTAGAATGATTTGAACGGTTCAAATTTTCAATTTAAGTTTTTAAATTAGAGATTCGATCATACCACACAGAATGGGGCTATGCGACGCGTCACACAGTGTGTATATATATATATATATATATATATATATATATATATATATATATATATATATATATATATGCCCTGGTCAGTCACATAACCGGGCTATGCACAGAGCCGAGCCTACACACAGCAATATCTGCACTCTAATATAAAAAAAATAAAAATTTGATTTGTGCATGTACCATCATAATTAAAATCTATGTACACACAATGAAACAAAGATAAACTCAGGCACCAAGCGTATATATATGTAACGTGCATGTAAACGTGGAAGCGCACTAGGCCGCTGTACAGGCGAGGCACGGAAGCTACGGAAGCTGGAGCAGTGCATTAACACGCTCCAATTACTTCTCGTGTGGGTACTAATTAAATACGGAGTACTCCAATATATAAATAGGGATCGATCAAAGATCACACGGCACGTACGCACGTACACTGCACGGCATCTGTACCGTCTGGCTTGGGATGCCCTCGATCCATCCATCGATCGGGTCCGGTCCGGACAGCCTTGTACCTGCACAGGATATATGAGCAGTAAACTGTAACTGTATTGGACACAAATTAATGACCTGGGTTTCATTAATCCTCCCATCCCATGTGAATCAGTAAGTGCGTATTAAACTGTGAAGTAGTAAAATCGAACTGTACTGTTAGATTTTACCCCCAAAAAACCTTAATTCAAATCATCTACATTTTCGACACATGTCCTCGATGTATATGTATTGATATGTTGTATCATGTAGCACAGATGTACAACGACACGCTTAATTGCTTGTTAGCATGTGTATATGTAGTAAAAGTCACACATTTAATACCTTCAAAAGTATACATTTTATTTTTACATAGCCTCTTAATGACATTTTAATTTTCAGTGTAGCATGTAAAATATTATAGTGAAATTTGTTTTATTTTAGACACCAAGAATCCTAAGATTTTTTTTGTAAAACAATAATTGAATCAAGAATCCAGGATGGTCCTCATATCACTTAAAAGTACATGATAAAATATATGATGATGTTATTTTTTTCTCTTTTGTAAAATAAACACGCTAGTTGGTGCGCTCACTAATTTGAAACTTGTATATATAGGAATTTTAGAGTTTTCATAAAATATTTTGTAAAGTAAATTGTGAGCCGTTATTTTAGATTTCACAAATGGGCACATATAAAATTAAAAACATTTAAAGATGTACGTATAAATGATTTATTTATTATGTACAGATGTATAAAACATCTTTGCCATAAAAAATATAGAACTTGTATGCCATGTCCAGCAAAAATATATAATTTAATGTGCCATGTTATAGTAAACATCAACTTTGAGAAAATCCAAGCAAGTAAAATAAAATTTGAGATTCATCAAAATTAATTGGTTCAAACATATTCGCTTGTGGATTTGAATATTTGAAAGATCGATCATTTACTACATTTAGTAAACATCATTTTTTTCAACATAGCCTGTGTACCATAAAAAACACAATCAAGTTTTTTTCTTGTTGTTGGCTGAGGTATTTCTGATCCTGTCGCGTGGTACAGGAAAGTAAGGCTGTCTTTTTTCTTTCTTTCTTTGCATCTGCATGATTTTGTTTTGAATTTTTCTACTTAACAATTTCAGGTTTACTGTATATTCTGGAGTTCAGGAATACTACCGAGTAGCCGTAGTATATTTGAGAAAGGCCAAGGAATGGAAGTTCGTGTAATTTGGAAGAGAAAGATAGTTTTCGAAGCCTTCGAAATACAAAGTTCATTCATGTGATTTGGAAGGGGGAGATAGTTTTGGAAGACTCCGGAATCCATATATGTAATGTTTTTTTTATAGATTTGTCGTTCCTGATGGATGATTCTTAGGTATTTTTCCTCTAGTATAAATTATGATTTTTGTTCTGAGAGAGTGGCGCCACGTTGACCAATCAAGCTTTAGATTAGTAGGTTGGTATGTGCTATAAAGGACTTATTTGAGAAGCTTTTACAACTTTACCTTCTTTCAAAATTAAAAACTCTTCCTTTTCGTTTAGATTTTGAGAAGCTTGAACTCAAAGTCAGCTCAGAAGCTAACTATCAGTCAACTATTTCTTAGAATTTAGCTTCTTCAAACACACACTTAATTGTCAAAAGCTGGTTACTAGCTAACTGTTTCTTAAAATTTTAAACTCATCTAAATATACTTTTAATTTTGTGTTCCTTCCTAATTTTTTTTAATTTAATGAGCTAGTGGCAAATTAATACTAAGTTTTTTAGTAGCTTGAATGAAGACATATATGTGAAATTAGTAATAGAAAAAACGGTGAAATGCTACTCCATTCATGAAAACACCCTCTCTAGACGACATATCTGCTCCTCAAGGCCCTTTCGTATTTTTTTATTACTAATTTCATGTATACGTGTTCATTCAGCTACTAAAAACTTAGTATTAATCTGCCACCAGCTCACATAAGTAAAAAACGATTTAAGAAGGAACACAAATAAATGTCTATTGGAAAGTTTAAGATTTAAAAAATAACTAGTTGGTTGTCAGTTTCTGAAAATATGAAGCTATCTATTTTTTAGCTTTTATTTCATTTTCTAAAATTTGTAATTACATCTTTTTAGAATATGGATAAGAAGCTTGATTTTTTAGTTTCTGACAATTATATTTTTAGAGTTACGGACGCATAGCTCTTTCCGTACGGTACAAAGCCTAATATCTAAATATAAATTAGTGCGTATGTTTTTTAGTTGATGCTAAGATCGAAACTAATACACTTTCAATGTTAATTAACAAAAAGAAAAAAGATTGAGGCTTAACCTAAGAGATTGTGTTGGAAGTTTAGGCACAAAGCACTAGGACAGCCACCAGGTTGACGATGTTTGAAGTAAAAGAGGGCCAACTGCACTGCGCTTCTAGCAGTGCATGTTTTCATGGATTGGGATTAGACGCGGTCCGTTAACATCGATAAAAGACCACTGTTTCCACAAATTGCTGCTCGACAAAGTTACTGCTGTTAGCGCTACCAATATAAAAAAAAACTACAGAAAAAAAAACAGATGCTTCAGCAGCCTTGACAGGAGAATAGAAGAAACTAGTACTACTACTCCAAAGGAACACCGTGATTCCAAAGCAAAAATCACCGATCGATCAGGATCAAAACGTACGTACGGTCTCGATCTTCTCTGCTCAGCTCTCGACCCGACCTCTCTGTCCTTTTTTTTCTCTCCTCTTTGTGATGCATATGCTACCGGTCCAAGACGTCCTTTGGCCGTCTGCCTGTCTGTTCAAAAGAACTACTCCAAAAAAGCACGAGCCTGTATGTCACGCTCTGCGGCGCAGTACGTACCAGTGCGGTGAATGCATGGCACGGCACGCCGGACGCGACGACCAATGCAACGCCACGCTGCGGCTCGATCGCCGAGCCGAGCGAGACCCGAATCACCCAACTGCGTGCTCGTGCTGCTGCTGCTGCTGCTCCCCTACTCCTACGCCTAGCTAGCTACAACTAGCCCTGGATGTCCGAAGAGGATTGGACCGGTCGTCGCCCAGGGGGTGGGGCCCGCGCCTCGCACTCTCGCTGACCTGGGCATGCCAGCTATTCCTAACAGAATCGCAGTGCCGACGTCACCCGACGCTTGCTTTGCTCTCTGCTGGGGTGAGGGTAGATGGGTCATTTCCGGTGCGCGAACGCAGGGGTGGGGCCCGTGGGACGTGGGACCACATGGACTCTTTCTTTTACTACTGCTGCTACTTCCAGGTTTGCATTGGATTTTTTTACCTTTTGCTTATGTTGAAAAGCTTATTCTATATAAATAGGTGGTAAAATAACACGATTTTTTTATGATGTCAATGATATTGATGTTGTCTTTTTCATCTCCGATAAAAGATAAACACTAATTTGAAGGCGGACAATGTCAATATCGTCGACGTCAAGGATTTATTTGTAAAAATAATTTTAAAAAACTATTTGTAGCAGAAAATGACCTATTTATAATAAAAAATATTTACAATCTTGGCAGATCATGCCATGACCTCGGGGAGTAGGTTGATTGGTGATGAGCTTCGTGCGGTAGACACTGCTGGAGAACTTCACAATAGTCCCGGTTCGTAACCCCTATAGTCTTAGTTCTTGAACCGAGACTATGAAAGCGAGACTAAAGATCGACATCTTTAGTCCCGGATGAAATAACTGAGACTAAATATGCATCTTTAGTTCAGGTTGGTGTTACCAATCGGGACTAAAGGTTGGTGTTACCAATCGGGACTCATCCGTCGAGCGTCTTCGGGACGCAGCCCGCGGGGTGGGGGTCAACCGTCCCCTCACCGGCGTCCCTACCTTAGGGGGGCTGGCCACTCACATAGATGAGCTGGCTGAGGTGATCAAGAGGGTGCCGGAGGAGGTCGATGAGGTGGCGAAGAAGTCGTCATACGACTTGTCCCGCCAAGTCGCTACGCTTGTCCTGGGAGCTATCAGGCTCGCGACCCCGGCTTCGACCCCTACATCCCCACCGAGGACTTCTCCGAAGGCACCGAGGAGGCCGCCCGTCTTCGGGTCCAAGACGCCGTCGACTCCATCATGGTGGGCTTTGACGGCACCCCGGCGGCCTTCCAGCTTGCCCTCCGCGAGGATTCGCCGGACGAAGACCTCCCGGCGGACGCCCCCAGCGACCTGCCCGCCACTTAGGACTCTCTCGCCCCCTTTTTGCTTCCATCTGTACTTGTGCACAAAGACATTCGCAATATTGTTTATAAAGTCAGTGAACTTGCCTTTATTATGTTGGACTTGCACTGTAACGGCCCATCGTGGCTGCTTCTGATGATTCATATGTGTATGTATATATGTGGGGAGCCCCCGGCCAACTTAGCGCACACGTAGTGGCGGTTGGTTGGCCCGAGCCTCTGCCTGCAACGGTAGTTCAACTCTCAGTTAACTTAGCCATTGCAAGAATGCGGTAGCATGGTCCTCCGCCATGATTTGTTCCATGTAGCTGGGGGCTGGTCCGGGTTCGGGCAACATGCACTGGCCGTTGGCTGGTGCCTTTCTCAGGGTTCCGGGTAGGAGAGAAGGCATAAAAAGGCCAGCGAGGGCCAGGACAGGCGTGTTAGTACGCACCCGAACCCCCAGGCGTTGACTGCCCCCAAGCGTGGTAGTATGCAGCGTCGTTGTACCCTCGACGCCCTTAGGGCTCTCAGGCTAAGGCGGGCAAGGCCAGGGAACCATTGGAAAGCCGCATCCGCAGTACATGCTCCAGCACATGGAGGAAAACACACTACAAACAGGTATTTTGCAAGAAAATCATATGGGATGTAACAGCAAATTTATTGTCCATGCCACCGGAAGCAATGGATGAACTTCCATGTATGTTTCAGCGCACAATGCGGCTTATGGGTAAAACCTGCGCAGGTGGGAAATGTTCCACGGGTTCGGCAACGGAGTGTCGTCCTCTGTGGCTAGGCGAACTACTCCCAGACGTGGGGTGCCAATAACCTTGTATGGCCCCTCCCACATCGGGGATAATTTGCTCAGCCCCGCACGCATTTGCACACGGCGCAGGACCAGATCATTGACTTGCAGCGCTCGGGGGCTGACTTTGTTTTGATGGTTGCGGCGAAGGCTCTGTTGGTAGCGGGCCGCGCGAAGCGCTCCCCGGCGCCGTCTCTCCTCCAGGTAATCCAAGTCGTCACGACGCATCTGTCCTTGATCTGCTTCGGTGTATTACGTGGCTCGGGGCGATCCTAGGGTGAGCTCGGAGGGCAAGACCGCCTCGGCTCCATACACCAAGAAGAAAGGTGTCTCCCCGGTGACGCGGCTCGGGGTTGTCCGATTGGCCCAAAGGACCGCAGGCAGCTCATCAGTCCACGAGTCCCCATGCTTCTTGAGCACGTTGTAGGTCTTAGTCTTGAGGCCTTTCAGGATTTCTGCGTTTGCATGCTCGGCCTGACCGTTGCTTTGGGGGTGGGCGGGCGAGGCGAAACAGAGCTTGATGCCCATGTCGTCGCAATACTCGCCAAACAGCTCACTCGTGAACTGGGCGCCGTTGTCGGTGATGATTCTGTTGGGGACCCCGAACCTTGCCATGATGCCTCTCATGAACCGCACAGCTGAATGCTTGTCGATGATGCTGACTGGATAGGCCTCGGGCTACTTGGTGAATTTGTCGATGGCGACATATAGAAACTTGCAGCCGCCCCGTGCCTGCTTGAACGGACCCAGGATGTCCAGCCCCCAGACCGCAAAATGGCCATGAGAGTGGGATGGTCTGAAGGGCCTGGGCCGGCAGGTGCGTCTGCTTGGCGTGGAATTGGCACGCTCGGCACCGCCGCATGAGGTCCGTTGCATCGTCCAGCGCGGTGGGCCAGTAGAATCCTTGGCGGAATGCCTTTCCCACCAATGTTCGGGAGGCCGAGTGCGCCCCGCATTCACCTTCATGGATCTCGGCTAGGAGCTCAAGACCCTGTTCCCGAGCGATGCATTTCATGAGCACTCCGTTGGCACCGCGTCGGTAGAGTGTCCCTTCTACCAACACGTACCTCTTGGAGGTCCGGGCGATGCGTTCGCTTTCCTCGCGTTGCTCGGGCAATGACACGTCTTGTAGGTACGCTTGGATTTCCGACATCCAAGCCACCTGGCGCGTGATGTTGGTTCCGGCAGAGCCAGGCTGTGGCTGGCCTGCTAGATCCGGGGCGTCGGGACCAGCCGATTCCTGCCTCTGGGGCGGTTCGGGGTGCGCCGACGGCTCTATGAGACTTTCTTCAAACGCGCCTAACGGGGCTGGGGCTCGCGCGGACGCGATCCTAGATAGCTCGTCCGCCAGGGTGTTATCTCTCCTGGGAATATGGCGTAGCTCGAGGCCATCGAAATGGCGCTCCATACGCCGAACTTCCTTGACATAAGCTTCCATTTGGGGGTCGATGCATTGGTACTCCTTGGAAACCTGGTTTACAACCAGTTGGGAATCCCCGAGGACTAGCAGACGACGAATGCCCATACCTGCTGCCACTCGCAACCCCGCTAGAAGCCCCTCATATTCGGCCATGTTGTTGGTTGCCCGGAAATCAAGACGGACGATGTACTGAAGTACGTCGCCCGCTGGGGAAGTTAACACCACGCCTGCCCCGGCCCCGTGCAAGGTGAGTGAACCGTCAAAGTTCATCACCCAGTGCACGGTTCCTTGGCCACGATCCTCCGTACTCTCGGGTTCACCCGGGGGTGGATCGCTATCGACCGTTGGCGTCCATTCTGCCACGAAATCGGCTAAGGCCTGGCTCTTGATCGCATGCCGGGCTTCGAAGTGCAGATCAAATTCCGACAACTCGATGGCCCACTTGACTACCCGTCCGGTGCCCTCTCGGTTACGCAGGATTTGCCCGAGAGGGTAGGACGTGATCACCGTTACCCAGTGTGCCTGGAAATAATGGTGCAGCTTCCTGGAGGCCACGAGCACGGCGTAGAGCATTTTCTGGGCCTGCGGGTAACGTGTCTTTGCGTCTCGTAGCGCTTCGCTGACAAAGTAGACCGGCCGCTGCACCTTGGTGCGGGCCTTGGCTACTTTGTTAGGGGCGACTGGTTCGGGTACACCAGGGCGGGTTACCTCGGTGTCCGGGGCTTTCAGGCCATTGCCTCCCCCCGGGCCCTCGGGGCCGCCCTGGGTGGAGGGGGCCTCGGGAGCCCCGGACTAGGGGTTGGGCGGCTCCCGAGCTCGGGGGCCAAGGGCCACCTCCGGGTTCGGACGCTTCCTCGGCCAACACCGTTTCGAGGTTTCTGCCTCGGGTGCTTCGGGGCGGGTCATCTCGGTGCCTGGGGCTACCGGGCCATCGCCTCCCCCGGGGCCCTTAGGGCCACTCTGGGTGGAGGGGGCCTCGGGAGCCCCTGGACTAGGGGGCCGGGTGGCTCCCTGAAACTCGGGGGGCCAAGGGCCGCCTCCAGGTTTGGGCGCTTCCTCGGCCAACACCGTTCCGAGGTTTCCTGCCTCCAGGTTTGATCTGGTTGGGGGCGACCGAGAGTCTAGCTCGTCGTCGCGCTCCACAACCAAAGCCGCACTAATCACTTGGGGGGTCGCCGCTAAATATTAAAGGAGGGGTTCTCCTTCCTGGGGGGCTACCAATACGGGTGGTGAGGAGAGATAACGCTTGAGCTCGCCCAAGGCTTTCTCTGTTTCATCCGTCCAAGTGAAGGGGCCGGTTTGCTTTAACAGCTTGAATAGAGGGAGCGCCCGCTCTCCTAACCTAGATATGAAACGACTCAAGGTAGCCACACAACCAGTGATTCTCTGCACGTCCTTTAGTTTCCTAGGGGGCGCATTTCCTCTATCGCTTTTATTTTAGCGGGGTTGGCCTCAATGCCTCGGGCAGAGACCAAAAACCCTAACAGTTTGCCTGCCGGCACCCCAAACACGCATTTCTCTGGGTTCAGCTTCATGCGGGAGGACCGGAGGTTATTAAACGTCTCGGCCAAATCCGGGAGCAAGGTTCTTTGGTCCTGAGATTTGACTACGAGATCATCGACGTACGCCTCAACATTGCGCCCTATTTGGTCTTTCAACATGATGCGGACACCACGTTGAAAAGTGGACATGGCATTCTTCAAACCAAAGGGCATAGACGTGTAGCAAAAGGTACCGACAGGGGTAATAAATGAAGTTTTCTCCTCATCCTCTATAGCCATGCGGAATTGATGATAACCAGAGTATGCATCTAGGAAGCATAAAAGGTCGCACCCCGCAGTGGAGTCGACTATCTGGTCTATTCGAGGTAGAGGATAGGGGTCTTTAGGACATGCCTTGTTGAGGTCGGTGTAGTCGATGCACATGCGTAGCTTGTGGTTGGCCTTCGGGACGACCACCGGGTTCGCCAACCACTCCGGATGCAGCACCTCCCGGATGAAACCTCCCGGATGAAGCCGACCTCCTGGAGCCGTGCCACCTCTTCGCGGATGAACGCCTGCCGCTCCAGGGCCTACCGCCTCACCTTTTGCCGGACTGGCCGTGCATCCAGCCATACTGCAAGTCGATGCTCAATCACCTCCCTGGGGACTCTGGGCATATTCGACGGCTTCCAAGCAAACACGTCAGCGTTTGCCCGCAGGAAGGAGACGAGCGCATCTTCCTATTTGGGGTCCAAGTTGCCACCAATGTTCACGGTCTTGGGCGGGTCGTCACCCAATTGGATGGACTTAACCACCACCTCATCGGCAGAGGTGATGCGTTGCTTTGGGGCCCGGGAACCCGAGGTCTCCCCTTGAGGGCCCTCAGGTTCAACGCGGTCGGCCGCCGCGATGTCATCCACGCGTGCTTCCGCACAGTCTAGTGCGGTTTTAATGTCGGCGTGGATGGTGATGGGGCCTTCGGGGCCCGACATCTTAAGCTGGCGGTAGGCATAATGGGTAGCCGCCATGAACTTCACCAACGCCGGCCTCCCGAGCACGGCGTTGTAGGGCAGATTGAGGTCCGCCACATCGAAGTCGATCCGCTCGGTGCGGAAATTAGCAGGACCCCCAAAGGTGATCGGCAGAGCGATCTGCCCGAGGGGCCACACCTTCCCGGGCGTCACCCCAATGATGGGGTAAAACGGCCCGAGCACCATTCCCGGGGTCTTGATTGCATCAAAGGCCTTCGGGGACATTATATTAAGGGCCGCACCCCCGTCAATTAAGACTCGGGCGACCTTGACATTGCAGATGGTGGGGGAGGTCATGAGGGCCAAGTGGCCGCTATGTGCGATGCTCCCCGGGTGGTCGGTTTGGTTGAAGGTGATGGGCACCTCCGCCCAGCGCGACCTTCGGGCCGCCACGTGGGACGGCACAACCGCGAGGAGCCCGCGCCTCATGGACTTGAGGCTCCGGCGGGACACCTGGGCGCCTGCACCGCCGTCGATGGTGGCGACGATGTGCTGGGGATCTTGGTAGCCCAGGTTGTCATCGTCATCCCCGACGAGGGCCGCATCCCTGGCCTCCTCTCGCCGGTTGTCCGAATGCTCCGCCGGGGCCTTGCCCTTGCGGCGGATTTTCTTCTCATCTTCCCTCCGCTCCTGCTCGTACTTTCGCACCCGTTCGGCCAAGTTCTTGACCGAACGGCATTCAGAGAGGTCATGGTGGGAGGTTTCATGCACCATGCACCATTTGTCCCCGACCCGGCCCTGGGGGCGAGGGTCCGGGGACCGCCTGCAGTTGCCCATGGGCTTTCCCTTCCGCGAGAGCTTCTCTGCACCGTCGGCGGCGAGGACATGACCCTCCTTGCCACCGCGGGATGGCCTGCGCTTCCGCCATCGCTCGCGTCGCTCTTCCCAGGACACGGAGGGGGCATCGCCGGTGGAGGCTGGGGCAGGATTCCTAGGATTCCAAACCCGGGCCTCCTCCTTGCGGGCCACCTGGTCAGCGAGCTCGAAGAGCTCCGTGGTAGTCCGGGGGGCCTTGGACTCGATCTTCTCCAACATAACGTCGTGGCATACACCACTCCGGAAGGTGAAGATCACTGCATGGTCGATGATGGAGGGTATGGTATTGCGTACCTGGCAAAACGCTGGATGTATTTGCGCAGGGACTCGTCCTCCCCTCGTCGGACCATGTGGAGGTTTGCCTCCACTCCCGGGCGTGGGTACGTGCCCTGGAAGTTGGAGGTGAACTGTCGGCACAGGTCGTCCCAAGAAGTGACCGACTGGGCCGGAAGGTTCATCAGCCAGGAGCGGGCCTGGCCCTTGAGCGCCATGGGAAAGAAGTTGGCCATGACGTGCTCGTCACCTCCAGCAGCCTCAATGGGTGGTGTAGATCTGGAGGAACTCGATAGGGTTCACCGAGCCGTCGTACTTCTCCGTAAGGGCCGGCCTAAACTTGTTAGGCCAGCGCACATTACGGAGGTCGGTAATGAAGGCCTGGCAGCCGTTGCCGGCCAGAGGGGACGACAATGGCTGCGGGGCCCCGTTGGGCGTCGTGGAGCCTCCTGCTCGCGGCTGGGCCATCACGGCCGCTCCCTGCCTCCTGAGGGGCTCCACCTGCGGGAGGGCCGCTACGGCCGCTCGCTAAGTGGTTGCGTCTCCCGACGGGGAGGCGCAATCCGGTGCCCGCCCCATGCGACGCTCGTCACGGCGCTGCTCGATGCGAAGGCGGGCGTCCCGTTCTGCATACAGCAGATCTCGGGGCGCTTCTGGTTGGGCTGCCACCGAGAGGCTCTCTTCCGCCCTCGCGGCAGCCGCTGCCCTTCGAGCCCGTCACCGAAAGGACGAGCTCACCGCGACATGTGAACCGCGCGGTTGGTGGCTGGAGGAAGCGAGGTCAGCGGCCAGCTGACGCTGGGCCGTGCCTACCAGCTTCGCCACATCGTCGAACCACCGCTTGGCGTTGGATCCCTCGCCACGGGTGACCGGGGGGTGGTGCAAAAGGGCTTCTGCCGCCTGGAGGGCACCCTCAGGCGTGCCAAACTCCAGGCGACGATGGAAGTCTCCTCGGCGAGGCTCGCCGGTACGCCCTCTAGGGCGTGGCCTGGATCCTGCAGGAGCGTTGTCAACCCTGCGGGATGCCTGGCCCACTCCGCCCGTAGCCGTCGCTCCGGCGGGGGGCAGAGGAAATGGCGCGGGCACGGCTGCCGCCGTTGCCATCAGCGGCGGTGAGGGAGACGAAGATCCTTCCCCCCTCGAGCGGAGGTGGCGAAAGGTTGGGCTGTGCCCGCTCGTGTCAACTTCCTCCGCCACCTTGTTGGCCAGGTCACGCTCGCGCGTAGCGAGCGAGCCTGACGCGGAGCGTGGGACGTGGCCGTGAACCATGGCGAAGACGGGGAGAGAGGGTTTCCCGCCAAAAAAAATGGGAGGAATACGGGAGTTTAAATCAAAACGCAGTGCGCTCCCCCTACCTGGCGCGCTAGCTGTCGATGTCGGAGATTGACACGCGGGAATCCGAGGGACCCCCTTCTCTGGTTCGGCACGGGGAGCGGTGAATCCTGGTTTAAACTCACGATGAGGATAAGATGATGCAGATGAGGCGGGAGAAATCAAGACTGCAGAGACGCGGGGGTTTATACAGGTTCGGGCCACCTATCAGGTGTAATACCCTACTCCTGTCCAGTATGTAGTATGAGGGATGAATTACAGGGAGAGATAGGATGTTCTTTCTAGGAGTAGGAGGTGGACGAGGAGTTGCCAAGGACTAGCCGTCGCTTAGGGGACTGGTGAATCGAGTCAAGGGGGGAACCCCCTGTCACACCCTGGGTTTTTCTCTAATTCATTTAAATAATTTACCCTGAAATAATCGGAATTTCGAAATTAACTCGGAGTCAACCTATAATTTTAAAATGCAATTAATAAATGGAAACGACATGGTAGGATTTTTCTTGAATTCGCATGTCAAAATACGCTAACAGGATTTTTACTGGAATTTTTAGAGCACTCTAAGTATTTTTAATCAATTAAATAAGAAATCAGGAATTAATTAAGCCCCAAAAAATCCTTTTCCCTTTTTTTCTTTTCTTTTCCGTACAGGCTACAGGTGTTCCCGCTCTCCCCTTGGGCCGCCGGCCCGGTCCCTCCCCGGCCCAAGTCGCCCGCGCGCGCGCCCTTCGGTCGTGGGCCGAGGCCCGCGACGCCCGCCGCGTCGCGCAAGTCCGCGGAGCATCCTCGCCCGCGAGGCACCGGCAGTGGGTCCCGCTGTCGGGTTTCCGTCCCCGCGCCCGGTCGGTCCGGCCGCCGCCCGCCATGCGCGCCGCCTTTCCGCTCCTTTCCGTTTGGATCCGAGCCACGTCGGCCCGTGCGGGCTCAATCTCGCGACGCCGTTTCCATCCCCGCAAACCCCGTGCCCGATGGAAAACCTATCCACGCGGAATCCGTCGCCGATTGTTTCCCCTCTCTCTCCGATTCCGTGAACAACGGCGAGGAATCCGCGCCGTTTCCGTGTTTGTTTCGGCCCCGTTGTACCCCTATAAAACTCCCCCTTCGCCGCCACGCGTTTCCCTTTGGTTCCCGTGAGCTAGCCCCAAACCCGCCGTCGCCATCGTCGTCGTCTCCGTCGCCGGTGAGTGCGCCGCCGCCCTCTTCCTTTTCGGTTTTTCGGTCTCCTCCCGAACCGCTCCCGCGCGCATCATTCCGCCCTCCGCCGTGTTCTCCCGCACTCGCGGCACCCTCCGCCGCCGTCGCCGGTGTCGCCGGAGGCCGGTCGGCCGCCGCGCGGCCATGGCCGGCGGGCGAGCTCGAGCCGCCGCCACCCAAACCCTAACCCTAGCGCCGCTCTCTCTGCGCCGTCCGATCTTTCGGATCGGGCGGATCCGCACCGTCCGATCGCGATCGATCCGTTGCCGTTCGATCCGGTCGTCGCGCGCCCGATGGTTGCCACGTGTCCGCCCTCGGCCGCCGCCCGAACCCTAACCCTAGCCGCGATCCGCACCGTCCGATCCTTCGGATCGGGCGGATCAGACCGTCCCCTCGCGCGCAAGGCCGTCGCCGTCCGATCGCCGCCACCCCTCCCCGATGCGCGCCACGTGCCCCGCTCTCTCCGCCGCCGCCGTGGACTCGGTCCACCGTGGACCACGCCCGCGCCGCTTGCATCAGCCGCTTGCGCCTGCTGACGTCAGCCCTACCGCTTGCGCCATGCTTGCGTCACCCGGGGGCTTAATTGCGCAATAAATCGTTTTAATCTTTTCATTTTAGTTAAAAATCGCAATTAAACTTCTAAAATTCATATCTTTTGAATCCGAGCTCCGTTTTAGCCCATTCAAATTTCATTAAATCCAGAAAAATGTTAAGAATCCATTAAAAATACTTTTAAGTGCTGTTTCAGTAGACTTTCTAGGGTGTTTGTTGAGTGCTTTGTTTGTCGTGTAGATCCCGAGTTTTCCGGCGAGCCCGTTCTCTTCGAAGTAGTCGCCGAGGTTCCTCAGTCTCCAGAGCAAGGCAAGTCACACCTTACATTGACCATATTGTACCTATTTTATGTAAATATCTCTTTTTCCTTCAAATGCTGCATATGTTTTAGAATGTCATTTTATGGGATGTTTATGCCTATTGTACTCAACCATAGGATTGTTTACCTTATACCATTGATAACTTGGGGTTCAATATGACTAGATGTTAGCTTAAGGTTGCTTAACTATGCTTAGCGCAACTAGCTCACTTAAGGGAATCACACTAATCAAGTTTCATTACCGGAAGTTAACTGTCGAAACTTGGTTTCGGCAATAGAAAATTGGGGTCGCAGTCAAGATCGCCAAGCACAATGGGTTAGGAGGAAAAGAAGATTTAGACAGGTTCAGGCCCTCTCGTGAGGTAATACCCTACTCCTGTTTCGGGGATTCGATCCGCCGAGTGTCTTTATTGATCTCATGATCTTGTGTATCTAAAGCTGAAAGCTCATCTAACTTCTCATGAAGCATATGATCTAAAGCCGATATCCCTCAAGGGACGCCCCTTACCCCCCTTATATAGTCTTGGGAGGTGGGCTTACAAATCGGAAACCCTATCTTACTCTAAGTCGGTTTCCTCAATCTTACCAAACTATGACTATGAGCCGTTGCCTTATCTAATCGGCAACGTAATACCCAAGTCGTAGTTGGTTTACATATTTGGTAGGCACAACCTATCCCTATCTCCGATCGGATAAGCTTGCCATGTAGATACCCGATTGCCATAATCTCCACAAGAGCCCCCGAGTCCTTTTCGTCGACGAGACAACTCGCTTCAAACCAAAATAGTACGCAGCCCAAAAACCTCTTTGGCCGAGTGCTCCTGGCGCCGAGTGATTCCATCATCTCTGCCTGAATCTTCCCGAGTGGCTCCAAAGACTGTGAAGGGCTGGAAAATATCTCAAAAATTCTCAAAAATAAATATCTAGGTGCATCTCCTGATGCACCAAATTAGGTGTAGCCCCCGACTATGTGGTTAGTCAAAAATAGACTAAACATATAGTCAAGGACTATAAAAAATCATTCTAATGTAGATGCTTAGCTCAAGCTAAAGCAATCTCATCACTCGGCAAGCTCGTGCTTATCCGAGTGAATTTGCCCGAGTCATCTCGAACAAATAACTCAATCAACCCTCGTGGGTGAAAAGCACTCGGTAAGCTCATGCTTATCCAAGTGGATCTGCCCGAGTCATCTCGGAACAAATATTTCAATCATCCCTCATGGGTAAGAAATCAATTCGCTCGGTAAGCTCATGCTTATCCGAGCTGATCTTCCCGAGTCATCCGGAAATTTGCCCGAGTCATCTCGGAACAAATAATTCTCATATAAATGCTTAGCTCAAGCTAAAGCAATCATAGAAAATCACATCACTCGGCAAACTCATACTTATCCGAGTTGATTTTCCCGAGTCATTTCGGGACAAAAATTTAATCAACCCTCGTGGGTAAAAACACTCGGCAAGCTCATGCTCGTCCGAGTTAACTTGTCCGAGTCATCTCGGGACAAATAATTTAATCAACCCTCATGGGTAAAAAACACTCGGCAAGCTCATGCTCGTCCGAGTTAACTTGTCCGAGTCATCTCGGGACAAATAATCTAATCAACCCTCGTGGGTAAAAAACACTCGGCAAGCTCATGCTCATCCGAGTTAACTTGTCCGAGTCATCTCGGGACAAATAATTTAGTCAACCCTCATGGGTAAACAAATTTTTCAGTCATCTGAAAAATACGACCAAAATATTAAATAGCTCCTGCCATAATATTGGTCTTAATCTAAAAAGATCTTCACCAAGGTGGAAAAATAGCATTGATATAATCATTTAATCAAATGCTTAGAAACCAAACAGTCCCTGTCATCAGGACAGCCATGAAAAGCTTAACTGTTTGTCACCTTTCAAATTGCATCGTGCCAACTTCTCATGAAGTTATGCAAACCGCGGTATAAAAGGATTTTAAAGGTATTGGGCTATGTGAAACGTGCATATTGCCAAGGCAAATCTGCTTAAGTCCATCCACTTAAGTCCCTAAGGACACGTGTCAAGCCACACCTTAGCCGGGCCGCAAGTCTCTCATGGGCTCGGCCCAATCACGAGACGACTTAGCAAAAACCCTCAAGTCTTTTTACGAAGCTTCGAGGTCGTCCCCGCCACTTCATCTAATCATCTTGGTCTCTTTATGCCTCCGATGTGAACTTGTAGGTATCTAGCTTATTTATGTTGATGCCTTGACTCGAGTCTTCATAGAAAATTTCTTAAGTAATTTTCGTCCGAGTCACCAAGCCTAAAACTTGATTAGATCATCAAAAATTCTCGGTCCTTATCTATTGAACTCGAATCAAAATAATAAACAATGATAAACTAAATATAAACAAGTTATCAAAGAAAACCATGCTTTATTGACACGTATGCAGCCCCGATTGTCAACTCAAGAAGTCATCTTGCTTGAGGTTGACAGTCAAGAACAACATAAAACTTACGGCAATTTAAGCATAATATCGTCGAAGATGTTCAATATTCCAGGAGTTCTCCACCATAGATCCATCTTCACGCTTTAGTCGAAATGCTCTTGGCCGAGTCACCTCGGCGATTATGTATGGTCCTTCCCATAGTGGAGATAATTTGTGATGGTCCTTGATGGTCGGATCTTGCGTAGAACCAAATCATCGACAATGAAAGCTCGCGCCCGAACATTGCGACTCGGTATCTTCTAAGTCCTTGAAGATATCTTGCCGACTGGATCAAGAAAGATTTTCTTCGTTTTGGCGTCGCCTTGTCCCGACTTGGCTATCCTCTTTGTAGAAATTTCACCCTCTTCGGATGTTGATGTAGCCGGTCGGATTTCTTCCTAGCCACGTGATCTCTCACAAGATTGGGCCATATCGCAGCTTTCTTCGTCGCAGGTGAAGGCTTGTTTGACGTCGCTGCGCAGGGTGATGACGCCGTTAGGGCCAGGCGTCTTCATGCAGAGGTAAGTGTAGTGTGGTATCGCCATGAATTTGGCGAGTGCATGCCTTCCGATGATCGCGTGGTAGGCCGTCTTTGAAGTCGACCACCCCGAAGGTGGTATTCTCCGTTCGAAAATTCTCGCGAACTCCGGAGGTGACTGGAAAGCGATGTGCCCGAGTGGTGTGGGCGACAGCCCCGGGATCACTCCGTGGAAGGGGGCTGAGCTTGCCTTCAACTCAGTTCTCAGGATTTGTATCCCATCCAGGGTCTTGGCGAACAGTAGATTGAGGACGCTGCCCCCATCGATGAGGACACGCTTCAGCTTGATGTTCTGAACCACCAGGTCAAGTACCAAGGGATACTGCCCTGGGTGAACCACTCGGTCAGGATGATCCGAGCGATTAAACGTGATGGCCACCTCCGACCATCGTAGATGTTGTGGGACTTCGGGTTGTGCTGCGTTGACCTCGCGGTCCATCGGCTTTTGCTTCCTCTTGGACTCATAAGCCCGCGGCCCCGAATATGTGATTCAGCTCGCCCACGTGGCCTTGAAAAGGCTCCGAATTTCCATCGGGTTGTTCTTCTTGGTTCCCGATGGACCGGTTTCATTAGTCGGCTCCTTGTTTAACCGTGCCGCATATTGCTCGTGAATTGCTTGTAGATGATGCGTGCACCGAGCGTTCACGATTGTTCATGATCGTGTCATAAGCCGCAACTCGGCGACGGTGTTGAGAATCGATGTTGTGGCAACCAGGTCTTCGTGCCGGCGCTTGCGATCTTTCGAGCCGATTCGCTGCCGTTATCCTTCCTCGGATGCCGGCTTCCTTCCGAGTGCTTGTCATCCCTTTTGTCAGGCCGGTCTTGGCGTGCCGCCTTGATTGCATCGTTGGACTTGGCGTAGGAGTTCGCCGTCTCGAACATTTGCTTCACCGTCTTCGGTGGTTTGCGCCCGAACTTCCCGATGAGCGGCTCATCACGGACTCCCTTACGGAAGGCGGCGATGATGATGTCATCGGTGATGTTCGGGATCTTGTTGCGCTTCTCGGAGAAACGACGAATATAATCCTTCGAGGGCTCGTCCGCACGCATGACGTTGTAAAGGTCAAAGTGTGTGCCGGGCCTCTCGAAGGTTCCTTGGAAGTTGGCGATGAAGTGGTCCCTCAGCTCGCTCCACGAGCCGATTGAGCCTCTTGGCAGGCTCGTGAGCCAATTTCTGGCTGAGTTTGCGAGGGCCACAGGCAGGTAATTGGCCATAGCCTTGTTGTCGCCACCTGCAGCGCGGATGGCGAGGGTGTATCTGATTAGCCAAGATTCGGGGTCGGTCTTACCGTCGTACCTTTCAATCCCTGTAGGCTTGAAGCCACTCGGCCGGTGCACTCGGCGAAGTTCCCGAGTGAAGGCTGGTACTCCGTCGTCGCCGCTATCGGGTGATCCCCTCCGATCTTCCCGAGTGTGTCGGTCGCGTTCCTGGTAGCGGCGATCGAGGACTTCCCGCAGATCACTCGGCGGGGTCTTCGGTTGGCTGGTTGGATAGCTGGAACTGTTGCGACGGGCTCGGTGGTGGACGGGAGGACGTCCGTGTCGTTTGTCGCGGGAGTCGGCCGTCTGCTCCTGGTACTTCAGCGTGGACTCGCGAGGTGGGCCTCTTGGCCTGGTCGTCGATCGAGCCGGCTCGGTCCTCCTATAGTCTCCTGACTTCAGAGGTGGAAGCCGGCTCTTGTCTGGCGTTTCGGCCACAGATTCAGTCGGTCTTCGTGCCGAAGTGGTGAGATGGCCGTTCGCCGTGGCAGCGACGATGGTCTTGATCTTGTCGAGTATTGGAGTCACGTTGGCCGGAGCCGTCTCTATGACGGTGTCCAAGAGCGTGAGTGCGGCGACAGCGTTCTGCTGTGGTGTCTGGAAGATATTGGTGTTGCGAACCCGTGTTTGGAGTATGGCCTCCTGGGCAGATCGTCCGGCTGCACGTAGATCCTGCTTCCTCTTGTCAGCCTCGTCCTTGCGTTGTTTCTCCTCTTCGGCTGTCTTGCGCTCGAGCTCCACCCTGGCTCGCTCTTCTTCAGCAAGCCTTCTGGCCATGGCTGAGTCGGACTCGTCCGGCTCGGCCATGAGGACGTCGAAGCACTTCGGCTCGTAGTCCATGCGGCAGTCAGAGTTGTTGGCTTCGTCAGAAGGGATGCCGTAGAGGTTGTCGAAGCCGGCGGAGCTGAGGTATCCGTCGAGCTCCGAAGATGAGCAAGAGCCAAATGACGGGAGGATGACGGCGACCTCCCTTGATCTGGGTAACCCGGATCTGGATCGTTCCGGTCCGAGTCGAGCTTGGGGTGTGGGCTCCTCCGAGTGGGTCGCCGCCGACTCGGGGGAGAGAAGTTTGCTGAAAACCTCGGCGGCGTTTGGTAACCCAAACGGCACTAAGAGATCTTCATTTGAGTGGATCGCTTCCGTCGGGGATGCGAGAAGATTGGCGCAGATTTCGGCGGTGTTCGTTAATCCGAACGGTGCCGAGTGAAGTCTTTCGTTGGAGCGAGCAGATCGCATCTTGATCTTGAAGATGTCGTCGAAGATCCCGGCGCTATTGGGGAGCCCGAACGGCGCCGAGTGGGTCTTTCCCTCCGACTGGTTTGAATCCGAGCCGAAGGAGGAGTCGTCGAAGGAGTTGGCGGCGAAGTCGCCGAATCCTGAAGGAGATCCCATCACGCTTGTCGGCGAGATTGTTGAAGAAGTCTCGACGCGCGGTCCCCTACCTGGCGCGCCAACTGTCGAAACTTGGTTTCGGCAATAGAAAATTGGGGTCGCAGTCAAGATCGCCAAGCACAATGGGTTAGGAGGAAAAGAAGATTTAGACAGGTTCAGGCCCTCTCGTGAGGTAATACCCTACTCCTGTTTTGGGGATTCGATCCGCCGAGTGTCTTTATTGATCTCATGATCTTGTGTATCTAAAGCTGAAAGCTCATCTAACTTCTCATGAAGCATATGATCTAAAGCCGATATCCCTCAAGGGACGCCCCTTACCCCCCTTATATAGTCTTGGGAGGTGGGCTTACAAATCGGAAACCCTATCTTACTCTAAGTCGGTTTCCTCAATCTTACCAAACTATGACTATGAGCCGTTGCCTTATCTAATCGGCAACGTAATACCCAAGTCGTAGTTGGTTTACATATTTGGTAGGCACAACCTATCCCTATCTCCAGTCGGATAAGCTTGCCATGTAGATACCCGATTGCCATAATCTCCACATTAACCCTCAGGTGATGTTAAGTTGTGAGAATGTCTCTAATAATATTGATTTATGAAAAAGGTGGGTCGTGAGCACATGATTGGACTTTGGTTAGCGTGCTCATGACGATTAAGGACCGGTTCTCGGGAAACCCTGGAAGAAATGCCGTGCATACCACAAGCCAGCATGGGTAATGGCTGGGTCTGTAGCGTAGCTGTCTCTAGTCGACGTATCCCCGAGAGGGTGGGCGTGATGGAGTTGGGTCGGCCCCGGTTTTAAGGGTTGATCAGCTTCCGGATTCACCGCGGCACTAGAGGGGGCTGCCCATTGCCCGATGGGAATGGGGGCGAAACCTTGGTGTGGTACGATTGACTAGAGGGGGTTATGTGAAGGGTCCTGTCACAGTTCCTTTCCGGGGCACCATGGTGGTGCACCGGCGCACGGTAACGTGTTGTTGGATTGTGTCTTGTGGGTACAGTTGTACACCTCTGATCAGAGTAAAACTATTCGAATAGCCGTGCCCACGGTTATGGGCAATCGACCAGATTCACCTTGATTAGTCTTATTTATTTATTTGAATGAAATGTTGAAGTATGACTAGTGCAGGTGGATGGATGGGCCTGTTGCAACGTGGTTTGAGCGTTGGATAGTGTTTATTTAATACTGCTTAAATATTACTACTGTTTTACTATCTTCAAATATTGTTATTATATTCTGCAAATGCTGTTTATGCAAATTGAGCCCTTAACCCTTCCTTGTTATCTATCTTGCATCATGTCCCCTTTTCCGGTGTGACTTGTTGAGTACGGTGGTTGTACTCAGTCTTGCTTCTTTTTCCCACTCCAGTGCCAGAGGTTGAGATCGAGGTCTTCGAGGAGGTGTAGGCTTGTTCTCGTCAAGGTTTAGCTGTGGAGTTGGTGTTCCGCTTCGCTCGTGTCAAGTTTAGCTTTTTTTCCTTTCCGCTGCATTTGTGTAACTCTTTTATATTGTTTCTAAGACGAGGAATCTGTATTATCAATAACGTCGATTTGTGTACCTCGGCTGATGCCTGGACGAGGGTGTAATGCACAAATTAGCTGCAGAAATTCTGGTGTGAATTTCTGGGCGTGACAAGTTGGTATCAGAGCCTTCCTGTGACTGTAGGACAAGCCAACTGGAAACCTTAAGAGCCCTCTAATTCTTTTCATGTGCATATGTTTTGAAAAAAAAGGGGGTGTTTTGAAAAGTGGAGTCAGTCTAGGGATTAGGAATTGCGAAAATGGGATGTTGGTCGTGGGTTTTTGAGCATGTTTTGATTTTCCCACTCCTTTGTTTCTATAGATGGCAGGTTCCCCAGCGACGCACTGCGGAAAAGGGATGACAGGCTTCGTTGCAGAACTGGCGCGTATGGCCCTTGCAATTGGATATCCTGAAGCACCGGAGTATACAACAGTTGCGCCTCTCAGTGGCGAGTTGCCCTACCGTGTTCGGTTGGAGGTTCACGGGTTCGTGGGGACGTGTCTTCCCAACATGGAGGTCACAGCTTCCGGAGGCACGTCAGATCACGCTTGTCAAGAAGCCGCCTACCTGATGTTAGCCAGGATGAGGGAGCTGCATGATGCTGACCTTCGCACCTCCTCTTACCGCTACCATCCCCGTCGAGGTAGTTCCTCAGAGGTCAGTGCATTCAAGTCTACGGCAGAGGAGAATGACTCTACCTTCGGTCACATGTGCACCGTGCTCAAAGGACTGGATCGATGCACTCGACCTACACAAGGCGACCAAGGAGCGAACGACAAGAAGATGCCGAGGATCGCGCTTGCGGGGACGAAGTGGTTCGTCCGAAGAAGGAGGTAGCTAAGTTGAAGGGACTCCCGCCACCAGTTGGGGTTAGACTCCGCACTACGCCTCGGAAGACCACCACCGCGCCTGTCCGTATCCAGCTGGCACCTCGGATTCCACTGCCTTCTCCAACTCCACCCGCTCCAGTTTCAGCGCCGGTTCCAGTTCCTCCCGCTGCAGGCTCTGCTCTCACCTTTGCTCCGGCTTTGGCGAATCAAGGCGGAGGTGGCAGTAACGGTTGGATCTCCGTCTCCCGGTAACTCGAGCTCGAGAATTCGGCTGAAGACATGGACTCGAAGAGACTCGAGATTCCTCGGAGGGAAGAGGCGGGATCGGTTGGGCTACGGCAACCGATTCGAAGAGTCCAAGTCGAGGTGACGCCCGAGGACTCTAGGAGCCGTTCGGAAGAATGGGGATCTTCGAAGGAAGCGTTTCGACTCCTCGTCTCGTGGATCGTTCTAGTTGCCCTCCTTAGTTTTACCGTTTAACTTAGTTTGTCTTCTTGGTAGTTGCGGTGTGTTAGGCTCTTGTGTGGGGGATAGGCGGCGATCGATAGCAAGTGTGATATGACTGACCAATTAAGGATGTTTGGTACTTTTCCTTGTTTTTAGTCAAGATCGAACAATGCATTTGAATTCAAATAATAAAGATTAGTTCTAAGTCTGCTGTTTTCTTCTTTTCTCTCTCTTTGGTCGGTCGTCTCCTTCGGATGGTGAACACCGGGACCGGGCGAACGGCAACAATGGGCGATCAGTGCCAACAACAACGAGGCTCACGACGCCAATGGCAATGCTCCTCCACCGCCACCCGAGAATCCCACCATTGCTCAAGTGCTCGCTTCACGACACGAGATGATGGCTGCAATGATGCAGCAAATGCAACAACAACACCATCGGATGCAACGGCGAGATGCGCAACAAATGCGGCAACGCGACGAGCAACAATCGGTTGCCGCCCACCACCCCACGTCCAAGCTGCTAGAATTCCTTCGTGTCCGACCGCTGACCTTCTCCAGCACCACTAATCCCATGGAGGCTAATGATTGGCTTCATGCCATAGAGAAGAAGCTAGATCTGCTGCAGTTCACGGATCAGGAGAAAGTCTCGTTTGCCACTCATCGATTCTGGGTCTGCTTCGCTTGGTGGGACAACTACTTGTTCTTGCCGGCGGGAAGCGTTACACAGGAAGAGTTTCGTCGCGGTTTCGGGACCGCACACATTCCTGCGGGAATAGTTGCATAGAAAAGCGTGAGTTCCGTTCTCTTGAGCGGGGTAACGGATCGATTACCGAGTATCTACACGAGTTCAATCGTCTTGCCCGTTATGCCCCAGAAGATGTGCGCACTGATGCAGAAAGGCAGGAAAAGTTTTTGGCTGGTTTGGATGATGAACTCACGGACAAGCTTATCTCGGAGAATATGCTAACTTTGAGAAGCTGGTTGACAAGGCCATTCGACGGAAGATCGGCGCAACAAGATGATCAAGAAGAGAAAAGTATTCCGATCCACGACCTCCTCAACGGGAAATCAGCAGAGGCCGCGTTTCATGCACGGAAGTCGAGTGGACCTACCACCATGATTGTTCGTCGGCATCGACCTTATCACCCGGGAATTTCCAAGCGGCGGTAGTGGCGGTGGTCGGCAACAGCGTACTCCGGCCCGCGCCCTCCAACGGCGCCATCCCGGCAAGATCACGACCACCACCTCCAAGGAAGGACTCGGAGGAAAGCGGAGTCTGTTTCAAGCGTGGTGATCCGGACATTTTGCGAGACAAGTGTCCAAAGCCAAGACGCGCTGGGCCAAGGTTCATCCAGGCTCGAGTCAACCATGCGTCCGCCGAGAAGCACGGACCGCTCCGATTATTATGGGTATGTTTCGTAAACTATACTCCCGCCACGTATTATTTGATTCGGCGCTACGCATTCTTTTATCTCAAAGCAATTTGTTGGGGCACATGGGTTGTCGGTAGTGGGACTTAAGATACCTATGCGGGTTCAAACCCCTGGAAACCACTTGGAGACCACTCAGTATTGTCCCTCAGTGACCATAGAAATCCAAGGATCTATGTTTCTAGCCCACCTTATCCTCCTTCAGTCCAAAGGCATAGATGTCATTCTTGGGATGGATTGGTTGTCCAGACATAAGGGAATAATTGACTGCGCTAGGCGCACCATTACTTTAATCAATATGAAAGGAGAAAGAATTGTTTTTCGCTCTCCCATGCAAGTCAAGCCCGTAGCAAGTTTGAATCATGTTTCCACCGGGGAATCGTCCGAAATGGCGGCCAAGACCCCTGTGAAGTTAGAGGATATCCCCATCGTCAGAGAATACCCTGAAGTTTTCCCCGAAGACTTAACTCAGATGCCGCCAAAAAGGGAAATTGAATTCCGGATTGATCTAGTACCCGGGACCGCCCCAATACACAAGAGGCCGTATAGGATGGGAGCCAACGAGTTGGCCGAAGTAAAGAAGCAAGTGGATGAACATTTCCAAAAAGGGTATATTCGCCCGAGCACATCGCCTTGGGGTGCTCCGGTGATTTTCGTGGAAAAGAAAGACAAGACCAAGAGGATGTGTGTCGATTATCGCGCCCTCAATGAGGTTACTATCAAGAACAAGTATCCCCTACCACGGATTGATGATTTATTCGATCAACTCAAAGGGGCCAAGGTATTTTCCAAGATAGACCTGCGATCGGGCTATCATCAGTTGAGGATTCGGGAAGAGGACATTCCCAAGACCGCCTTCACCACCAGGTATGGACTGTACGAGTGTACGGTCATGTCTTTTGGGTTAACCAACGCACCGGCTTTCTTTATGAATCTGATGAACAAGGTGTTTATGGAGTTCTTGGATAAATTTGTGGTGGTGTACATTGACGACATTTTGGTCTACTCTAAGTCGGAGGAGGATCATGAGCAACATCTTCGGATAGTACTCGAGAAGTTGAGAGATCATCAACTCTACGCCAAGTTTAGCAAGTGTGCTTTACGGTTAAAGGAGGTACGGTTCCTCGGCCACATTGTGAATGCCCAAGGAGTAGCCGTGGATCCAGCAAATATGGAATCGGTTACCAAGTGGACCCCGCCTAAAACGGTTACGCAGATCCGAAGTTTCCTTTGGCGGAGTTACTACCGCCGCTTCATTGAGAACTTCTCCAAAATCGCCAAGCCGATGACTCAAGCGTTGAAGAAAGATGAGAAGTTTAAGTGGTCGGCGAGAATGCAACAAGAGTTTTGAAGAGCTCAAGAGGAAGTTGGTGTCCGCACCGGTGTTGATCTTGCCCAGGACCCAGCAAAGGACTTCCAAGTTTATTGTGATGCATCTCGCCAAGGGTTGGGATGTGTGTTGATGCAAGAAGGCAAAGTGGTCGCATATGCATCTCGTCAATTGCGCCCACACGAAAACAACTACCCCACTCATGATCCGGAGTTATCCGCAGTGGTTCATGCACGAAGATGCGCGACACTACCTAATTGGTAATCGTTGTGAAGTGTATACGGATCACAAAAGTCTTAAGTACATTTTCACCCAACCGGATTTAAACCTCCGACGAGAGAAGATGGTTGGAACTGATCAAAGATTATGATTTAGGGATACATTACCATCCCGGCAAAGCTAATGTGGTTGCGGATGCACTAAGCCGAAAGAGTTCTTGCACCACCCTCGGTGTCGAAGGAATGTGTGACCGGTTGCGGCGGAATTCGAGAATCTAAATCTACGAGTGGTGGATTTTGGTTTTGTGGCTGCTCTGGAAGCCCAACCCACTCTCATTGATCAAATTCGGGCTGCTCGGGCATCGATCCCGAGATGGCTGAACTCAAGAAGAACATGAGAGTCGGAAAAGCTCGTGGTTTTACGGAAGACGAACATGGCACAATCTGGATGGGAAAGAGATTGTGTGTGCCGGAAGACAAGGATTTGAAAAGATGATCCTTACGGAAGTTCACCAAACCCAATACTCAATTCACCCGGGCGGTACAAAGATGTATCAAGATCTTCAAGAAAAGTTTTGGTGGGTCGGCATGAGGAGGGAGATAGCTGAGTTTGTTGCACTTTGTGATGTTTGTCGGCGAGTGAAGGCGAACATCAACGGCCCGCCGGCTGTTGCAACCACTTCGATTCCGAATGGAAATGGGAAGAAATTGGAATGGATTTCATCACGGGTTTACCCCGCACAACGTCGGATATGACTCAATTTGGGTCGTGGTGGACCGACTCACCAAGGTGGCCCACTTCATACCAGTACATACTACCTACTCGGGGAAAAAGCTAGCGAGCTTTATCTCGCAAGGATCATGTGTTTGCATGGCGTGCCTAAGAAGATCGTGTCCGATAGGGGAAGTCAGTTTACTTCCAAGTTCTGGAAGAAGTTGCAAGAAGAGCTCGGTACCCGTTTGAATTTTAGCACGGCCTATCATCCGCAAACAGACGGTCAAAGCGAGAGAGTGAATCAGATTTTGGAAGACATGCCGAGAGCATGCGCACTCGATTTTGGAAAAGCGTGGGACAAAAGCTTGCCTTATGCGAGAATTCTCTTACAACAACGGTTATCGAGCCGCATTCAAATGGCACCGTATGAAGCACTTGTATGGACGGAAATGCCGCACACCCCTATTCTGGGATCAGACGGGTGAGCGCCAGTTGTTTGGCACAGAAGTAATAAGTGAAGCAGAGGAAAAGGTCCGAGCGATTCGGGAAAGGTTGAAGATTGCGCAGTCCCGACAGAAGAGCTATGCAGATAATCGTCGAAGAGATCTCGCTTTTGAAGCAGGGGATTTTGTGTATCTTCGCGTTACACCACTCAGGGAGTACACCGTTTCCAAACCAAAGGTAAGTTGGCACCACGTTTCGTGGTACCATACGAGATTCGGGAATGTCGAGGAGAAGTGGCCTATCAGCTGGAGCTTCCCTCCCACATGACTGGTATTCACGACGTGTTTCATGTGTCCCAGCTAAAGAAGTGTTTAAGGGTACCAGAAGAACAGGCAAGTCCGGACCAGATCGAAATCCAAGAGGACTTAACCTATGTAGAGAGACCAGCATGTATCCTTGAGGTCAGTGAGAGAAGGACTCGGAACAAGGTTATCAGGTTTTGCAAGGTTCAATGGACTCATCACTCCGAAGAGGAAGCTACTTGGGAACGAGAAGATGAGCTAAAGGCCGCGCACCCGCACCTTTCGCGATACCTCCGAATCTCGGGGTCGAGATTCCGTTTAAGGGGGTAGGTTGTCACACCCCGGGTTTTCTCTAATTCATTTAAATAATTTACCCGAAATAATCGGAATTTCGAAATTAACCGAGTCAACCTATAATTTTAAAATGCAATTAATAAATGGAAACGACATGGTAGGATTTTTCTTGAATTCGCATGTCAAAATACGCTAACAGGATTTTTTGGAATTTTTAGAGCACTCTAAGTATTTTTAATCAATTAAATAAGAAATCGGAATTAATTAAGCCCCCAAAAATCCTTTTCCCTTTTTTTTTCTTTTCTTTTCCGTACAGGCCGCACGGTGTTCCCGCTCTCCCCAGGCGCCGGCCCGGTCCCTCCCCGGTCCAAGTCGCCCGCGCGCGCGCCTTCGATCGTGGGCCGAGGGCCGCGACGCCGCCGCGTCGCGCAAGTCCGCGGAGCATCCCTCGCCGCGAGGCACCGACATGTGGGTCCCTGTCGGGTTTCCCGTCCCCGCGCCCGGTCGGTCCGGCCGCCGCCCGCCATGCGCGCCGCCTTTCCGCTCCTTTCCGTTTGGATCCGAGCCACGTCGGCCCCGTGCGGGCTCAATCTCGCGACGCCGTTTCCATCCCCGCAAACCCCGCGCCCGATGGAAACCCTATCCACGCGGAATCCGTCGCCGATTGTTTCCCCTCTCTCTCCGATTCCGTGAACAACGGCGAGGAATCCGCGCCGTTTCCGTGTTTGTTTCGGCCCCGTTGTACCCCTATAAAACTCCCCCTTCGCCGCCGCACGTTTCCCCTTTGTTTCCCCCGTGCGCTAGCCCAAAACCGCCGTCGCCATCGTCGTCGTCTCCGTCGCCGGTGAGTGCGCTGCCGCCCTCTTCCTTTTCGGTTTTTCGGTCTCCTCCCGAACCGCTCCCGCGCGCATCATTCCGCCCTCCGCCGTGTTTTCCCGCACCCGCGGCACCCTCCGCCGCCGTCGCCGGTGTCGCCGGAGGCCGGCCGGCCGCCGCGCGGCCATGGCCGGCGGGCGAGCTCGAGCCGCCGCCGCCCAAACCCTAACCCTAGCGCCGCTCTCTCGCGCCGTCCGATCTTTCGGATCGGGCGGATCCGCACCGTCCGATCGCGATCGATCCGTCGCCGTTCGATCCGGTCGCCGTGCGCCCGATGGTTGCCACGTGTCCGCCCTCGGCCGCCGCCCGAACCCTAACCCTAGCCGCGATCCGCACCGTCCGATCCTTCGGATCGGGCGGATCCGACCGTCCCTCGCGCGCAAGGTTGTCGCCGTCCGATCGCCGCCACCCTCCCCGATGCGCGCCACGTGCCTCGCTCTCTCCGCCGCCGCCGTGGACTCGGTCCACCGTGGACCGCGCCCACGCCGCTTGCGTCAGCCGCTTGCTCCCGCTGACGTCAGCCCTACCGCTTGCGCCATGCTTGCGTCACCCGGGGGCTTAATTGCGCAATAAATCGTTTTAATCTTTTCAGTTTAGTTAAAAATCGCAATTAAATTTCTAAAATTCATATCTTTTGAATCCGAGCTCCGTTTTAGCCCATTCAAATTTTATTAAATCCAGAAAAATGTCAAGAATCCATTAAAAATACTTTTCAGTGCTGTTTCAGTAGGCTTTCTAGGGTGTTTGTTGAGTGCTTTGTTTGTCGTGTAGATCCCGAGTTTTCTGGCGAGCCCGTTCTCTTCGAAGTAGTCGCCGAGGTTCCTCAGTCTCCAGAGCAAGGCAAGTCACACCTTACATTGACCATATTGTACCTATTTTATGTAAATATCTCTTTTTCCTTCAAATGCTGCATATGTTTTAGAATGTCATTTTATGGGATGTTTATGCCTATTGTACTCAACCATAGGATTGTTTACCTTATACCATTGATAACTTGGGGTTCAATATGACTAGATGTTAGCTTAAGGTTGCTTAACTATGCTTAGCGCAACTAGCTCACTTAAGGGAATCACACTAATCAAGTTTCATTACCGGAAGTTAACCCTCAGGTGATGTTAAGTTGTGAGAATGTCTCTAATAATATTGATTTATGAAAAAGGTGGGTCGTGAGCACATGATTGGACTTTGGTTAGCGTGCTCATGACGATTAAGGACCGGTTCTCGGGAAACCCTGGAAGAAATGTCGTGCATACCACAAGCCAGCATGGGTAATGGGTGGGTCTGTAGCGTAGCTGTCTCTAGTCGACGTATCCCGAGAGAGGGTGGGCGTGATGGAGTTGGGTCGGCCCGGTTTTAAGGGTTGATCAGCTTCCGGATTCACCGCGGCACTAGAGGGGGCTGTCCATTGCCCGATGGGAATGGGGGCGAAACCTTGGTGTGGTACGATTGACTAGAGGGGGTTATGTGAAGGGTCCTGTCATAGTTCCTTTCCGGGGCACCATGGTGGTGCACCGGCGCACGGTAACGTGTTGTGGGATTGTGTCTTGTGGGTACAGTTGTACACCTCTGATCAGAGTAAAAACTATTCGAATAGCCGTGCCCACGGTTACGGGCGATCGACCAGATTCACCTTGATTAGTCTTATTTATTTATTTGAATGAAATGTTGAAGTATGACTAGTGCAGGTGGATGGATGGGCCTGTTGCAACGTGGTTTGAGCATTGGACAGTGTTTATTTAATACTGCTTAAATATTACTACTGTTTTACTGTCTTCAAATATTGTTATTATATTCTGCAAATGCTGTTTATGTGTGGACCCCCGTTTTTGAGACGGGAATCTTTCGTGTTCATAGTACCATTTCCCTGGATCGAGTAGTTGGTACCCACGAATACAGCGCTGGATAATCAAGTGCACATGCACGAATAGTCTTACAATACCATTATTACATTAATAGGCCCGAAGGCATTGTTCATCCCAGGGACCTTATGGTCCGAAAACAACATAAAAACAGAATTTAGATAAGGCGGCGGAGAGAGGCGGCGGCTCGTCAATTGCCACGAGCAACGACCAGGGGCTAAGGTCTAGTTTGCGCCGTCGGTTCCTTCGCCCTCCGGGTAGTACGCGTAGGGGTCTTCGGCTCTTCATTTCCATCATTGGAGGTTTGTGCGTATAGCAAGGGTGAGTACCAACCGTACTCGGCAAGCCAACACAGAATTAATGCATATGATAGGGTTATTCAAAGAACACGGCTAGAGTTATTTTTGCGTAAAGCCGGTTTTCACAATTCTTTTCACAAGCCTACCGACTAGCCAAATCAAGTTTTAATTTCATAGTTCATTAACCCGGCGACGGTTCGTCTACCATCCATCGTGATTCCAAGGATGGCTTTCCGTCTCCGGTTCGTCATGATTTTCGGGAGTCCACCCCTTCTCGCATTCTCGAGAAGTTGATCCACCAACGAATGAAACCATCATGCATACCCATCCCAGCAGTTTAAGTTTAAAAATCTAGCCAAGCGAAAGTCTTGTCACGATGCTCAATATCCGCGAGCACGGCTATTCGAATAGATTGATTCACTCACCTGCGGTGGATGTACACTTTACCCGTACTCCGCGACGACCCAACAAATGAGCCTACGCCTCAACACATGAGACGGTCACGGCAAAGCCTTTCGATAACCTTGCTTTGGCGTACCCGCTCCATGAACTTAAGCCCTCATGCACTCTAGCCGTCCTTTTCTAGCGTGAGAGGAGTTACGCGCACCGGGTAAGGGAAGTCTTTCCAAATTTTTAAGTTTAATTAACATCAGTTTAATCCCACCATTCATAACAAAGGCCGCAGCCTCATTCTCATCCCATAACCACCTCATAGAGAACCATCTATGCAAGGATACTGCCTCCGCTCGGCTATCTAATCAGCTAGGTCTATACCCATTCGAGAAGTACGGTTGTACTGGCTCGTTTCCCGGCTATCTCATGGCTCGGTCCTTAATTGACCAGGGTCGGCACTTGCCTTTTCCGGAATCCACCCAAATCATCCGGCCGCCCCAGTCTAAAACATTTGTATAGTACTTTCAATTTCCACCAACTTAGTTTATCATGGCCATGTGACGCTCATGTCTCCACATGCCGAATCTCAACTACCTTCCCTAAGGTAGTTGCCCAAGCACAAAGCTTTTTCATAAAGTCATGAGTATGCATAATCTAAGTTTAGCAGGACTAAGCAGTTTGCCGAAGCTATTCTCTGGTCATTTGATCACATCGAGGGTTACAAGGAATAATTCTAAAGGTAATCAATGACAAGGTATGGCATAACAAGTATAGGTAACTCTGTATAGCATGCATGTTTAGAGTTTAAAATAACATCATTTCGCAATTAGGATCAATATGTTCAAAGAGTGTGATGACTTGCCTTGCTCGCACACTTGACGGGTGGGATCTTCAGCGGTGTCGATGCCGGTTTCTTCAGGCGCTACCCGTACGTGCGAAAGATCAATTGAATTCAGTTAGAATTCAACAAAACACCGAGAGATCGAAAAGAACCACAAAAGCCATGAAAACAACTCCAAAAGTTTTGCCGAAAATTCTACTCGAGTTAGGACAAGGGTTGCGAGGAAAATCCGGGTTTTTGGAATCGAGCTGATGACCTAGGGTTTTCGCAAAGTCGGCGTATCGCAATTAAATTTGGAATTTACGTTTGAAAATATCAGCGAAGAAAATTCGTGCTCGAAATTTGAGGGTTTGAGCACAAAAGCGAAACCTATTTCGATGGCGGGAAAGAATTAAACGGAATCCGGATTGAAAAACGATGCGAAATGAAATTCGGAAAACGTCCGATTCCGATTTTTCAAACTTTGCACCGAGAAAATATGCGAGAAAATAATTTATTTTTGCCCAAAATTTTACTCAAGTCATCCCAAAATATTTTTCCAAATTTTCCAAAATTTTTCCTAATTTTTCCCTATTTTTTCTTTTTTTCTTTTTCTTTTTCTTTTTCTCTGCGCCTGTTCAATGCCCGCGAGGTGTTCGACCGGTGCCGGAGGAGAAAGCAGGCGGCGGCGCGCTAGCATGAGAGGAAAAGGGGTGGCGGCGTGAGCTTACGGCGACGGCGGCTCACGACGGTTAGGGCGGCGGGGCTCGGGCGTCGGCGGCGCGCGGCAGCAACGGCGACAACGCTTCGGGGTTAGGGCGACGGCGGCGGCGCTCGGAGAGAGAAGGGGACCGGAGAGGGAGAGGGGCGCTAGGGCGGCGATTGTGGGGATAGATGGGGGTTTGCCCCCTCTTTATAGGCGCAACCGAGCGAGGCAAAGAGGAACGGGGTGGGGGACCGGCGCGGCGCGGCGCGGCAACGCACGCGGCGCGCGAGTGTCGGGCCGGGCGCGCGGAGTGCGCGCGCGGGGGCCAGCGCGGGCGGCGGCACGTGGCGAAGCGAGGACGGGCCGGGGTGTGGCGGCGACGGATGGCGAGCACGGGCGCGGGCCGGGGTGTGGCGGCGACGGATGGCGGCGCGGGCGCGGGCCGGTACGACGGGCGGGCGCGTGGCGGCACGGCGCTCGGCGCGGGCGGGGCGGGCGCAGCGCGCGCGGGCTGTGTCCGGCCGGGCGTGGCGCGTGCGCGCTCACGCGACGCGTGGCGCACGCGGGTGCGGTGCGGTACGGCGCGCGCGCGCGCGCGGCGCGAGGCCGGGCCGGGACGGCGTCGAAGCGTTTGTGACCAATGAACAGTGCACCTAGTTTATTTCCCGATTTTCTATTTTCTTTTCCCATTTTCTATTTTCTTTCCTTCTAAAAATTCCAAAATAAATCCTAATATTCCAAAAATAATTTTTAACTTTATATTTTAAACTTTTTCTTGACTTTCATTTTTCCATAATTATTTTTCATACTTATTTAAATTCTTTTTCCTAATTTTCATAATTTACCCATTTTTAATAAAAAGATAAATTTCCCAAATTTTGAGTACGCCTTCCCGAGAATTTTATTATTTATTTTGTGTCTTAATTTATCTTCTCCCAACCAAAATTTTATTTTATACTTCCCAAACACGCTTTCGCAAATCCGCACTTTCCCTCAAATTCCTTTTTAAAACCACGATGCGGCTTTCGCACCACCGTTTGACAACTCCGAAACCTCCAAATACACCGAAAAGGAATTGACCACGACTAAATTTATGCAACCGAGCTGGCAAATAAGAAGCAACAAACCCGAGAAGAAGCAATAAGCCACGGTTTTTGAAAGTTCCGATTTTTACGTTCCGATTTCGGTTCTCCGATTTTCAGGATGTTACATTATGCAAATTGAGCCCTTAACCCTTCCTTGTTATCTATCTTGCATCATGTCCCCTTTTCCGGTGTGACTTGTTGAGTACGGTGGTTGTACTCAGTCTTGCTTCTTTTTCCCACTCCAGTGCCAGAGGTTGAGATCGAGGTCTCCGAGGAGGTGTAGGCTTGTTCTCGTCAAGGTTTAGCTGTGGAGTTGGTGTTCCGCTTCGCTCGTGTCAAGTTTAGCTTAAGTCAGTTTTTTTTCCTTTCCGCTGCATTTGTGTAACTCTTTTATATTGTTTCTAAGACGAGGAATCAGTATTATCAATAACGTCGATTTGTGTACCTCGGCGATGCCGGACGAGGGTGTAATGCACAAATTAGCTGCAGAAATTCTGGTGTGAATTTCTGGGCGTGACACCCCCTTTATGATGGACTTGGGCCTCCTTTCATAGTACAAGGGAACACCACAGTAGTCCCGATTTCATCTACCTCGCTCCACATGATGGAGCGGCTCTTGCCTTGTTTTGTCGGAGAAGCCACTCTATCTCTGTTCCTGTTTGTTACGTCATGGGGGTAGGCGGAAAAAGGTGGTCGCCGTGGTGGCCATGCCGCTGACGCGGTGATGGCCTGCCTACCTACTCCGATGGGACCCACTGGTCAGCGGCTCATCTTGCGAGCGGGTACTAACACAACGTCTCCTGTGCTCGGACCCTCTCTCCCACGTCCGCCTAATGCATTAAACGCGACTAGACGGGGCGTGAGGGAGGTGTGCACGGAGTGGGTGCGCGGCCATACCGCGGTCACAGTCAAAGACTTTAGGCCTCCTTTGCCTCGTGACAGGCAAACAGGGGTGATGATGAGAGCAACTGACAGGCGTGCCTCCCATCGCATTAAATGCGGCGGGGCGGGCGCTCAGCCTCCCTCTTTTTGGGCATTAAATGGGTTAGTTGGCAGTTGGACTCGCCCCTCTCTCAGAGAGGTGCGGGGTGAGGGATGGGGGGTCCGGGTAACCCGGACCCTACCGCCCGGGGGTCCGGGTGATCTCGGACCCTGCCGCTTGGGAACACGGCGGCCTTCGGGCAGCCTCCGGGCCAGACCCCTCTTGGGGCGGCCACGTGGTCGCCCGTGGCCGGGACTCACTTGGGCCATTCAGGACACATCTTTGACACGTCTTGATTGGCGAGGGTGCATTCCTTTTCTCAGATATCATACCTTTGACATACCCTCGCGCCCATTACACCGACAGAAGTATAAAAAGAAACTCTATCTTTAGTCTCGGTTCGTGTTACCAACCGGCACTAAAGATCAATAATCTTTAGTCCCGGTTGGTAATACGAACCGGGACTAAAAATAGGATCTTTAGTCCTGGTTGATGTTACCAACCGGGACTAACATCAACCGGGACTAAAGACCCCAAGTGCCCTGATAAGTTATGACAGGATTTGAACCGGGACTAAAGATGATCTTTAGTCTCGGTTGAAGCCACGAACCGGGACTAAAGGTCCTAGAGAGCCGTTGACTTTTTAAACCGGGATTAAAAATATTTTTTAGTTCCGGGTACAACTTCAACTGACGAAGATCTAGGCGGCAACAAGAAGAGCGGGATGGTGTCAACCGGCGACGAGTAGATCGAGGCCGTGCAAGATCGATGTAGTATTGAGCTGGGCATCCATGGCGACATCGGCATGACAAAAGTGGCGCCGGCGAGGAGCTCGATGGCGGCATCCCCGAAGACGGCAGCGGCGGCCTCTTCTTGGCGATGACGATGTCTTCAAGCCCCTTCTGCAAAGTGCAGTTCTTCGTTCACTCCTATCTTTCTCCATGGGCCACCTCCTTTCTCCTCTTTTTTACCAAACCATCGGTGCTTATGCAACACTGCTGGAGAAAGGCTCAATTGTCACGGTTGGTAATCCGGAACTAGAGATCACCATCTCTAGTACTAGATATGCATCTTTAGTCCCGGTTGGAGCCAGCAACCGGGACTAAAGATGGCGGAGCCACGTGGCCGGCTCGCCATCTTTAGTCTGGTTGGTGGCTCCAACCGGACTAAAGATTTTTTTAATTTGCTCCTTTCTCGTCTTTGCCTATGTATTACACACATATATTATATTACACATATACATATTTTACGCACATATATTTATACATATATATATAAGATATATATATATATGTATAAATATATAATTTACACACATATAAATGAACTTAAGAAAGGAAATATATACATATATTATCAAAATATGTATACATATGTACAATATACAGATATATTTCGTATGTTACAAAAAATTATCTATTTTGTGGATCCGGTGGTTAAGTTACTTAAATAAAAGTAGAACTCCCCCGCGGGATCAATGATCTGCTCGTTTATAAATCTCATCAATTCTTCCTGAGCAGCTTGTATAAAAGTCTCGTGGGGGAGGTTGTCTCTTACTCACATAAGCTGTCATTAATTCGAATAAACGAGAAATAAATATATGAAGTGAAAAAGAAATCAAGACGTAATGTATGAATGGCTGTTATACGTACATCTATATCGTCGATAGTTGTGACATCGGTCACAAAGCGGTGAATATAGTCGTAGACGTAGTATCCGCATAAGTTGGTGCCCTGCGACTGTTTTGCACACTAAAGGAGAAACGACGACAAATTTAATATACATTTCATATTTTAGAACAAAGTAATGATTCAAAACAACTTTGGAGCATGTTACTCACTGGAAAGTTCATCCTCACGGAGAGCTTATCTTTCCAATTTCTGCGAACATTCGCCCGAAGCCGTTCCCATGCCCTACGTGCAGTTGAAAGTTAGCTAGTAATTATCCGAGAACCGCATATATGCAATAGCAAGTAAGATATATGGCATTACCTGTTAAACAGTTCAAATATCTTTGAGTACGTGGACTCTGGTTTATCCATTGAGTCAAAGACATGGATCCGCGAGTGACCCTTGTCAATTACTAACAGAACCCAGTGGAATTTGCAAATTGGTTTAGACGACACATATGAAAATTTATGTATGCACACGGGATTGAAATCGGTACGGAAGGAAGAAAAAACTTACGCAGTGTTGTAGGGCAGAAGGATAAACGACCGGAAGTGGTTCTGCACCAGCGCATTGTATATGTTGTCCACTGTTGGATCAGGAAATTGATCAACCAATACGCCGTTGATTTTGCGTGGATCCATGAATCCATGTTTGGTACAATTGTGCTTGTTGCAATATTGGATTGCCATTCTACAACGGTTAAAAAGAATTTTAGTCAGCTAAATACAAAGAGGTAAGAAACGAAATAACAGAATGATACTTACGAACCCGCGTGGCTAGAAGTGAGACGGTGAGGGCATCAAGCTGGTACAGGTCGAATATGTCTTCGAATCGGATATAGAAGTCGTCACCTCCATCGAAGAAATAGTGCAGTGAATATCTGCCCGTTACCATCTCTCCACTCTTGCTGGATTCTTATATGTACCACTTGTGGAAGCGGTATATCTGTGTAGGTAGCTTTTTCACTTGCTCCGACTTTACAAGAGGCTTTCCAAGTTTGAACTTGTATTTCAGCGGAGCCTTTGCCAGGGGAGCACAGCCGTGTAATTGATCCATTGAAATTCCAGTAGATTCCATAAATTGTCTTAACTCTGATCTAATATTTGGAATTGTGCTGAACTCTAGAGGTTTCTGAGGCTGCATGCTGAGCTGAGGTACATCTTTGCCCATTCTCTTCGCCTTGCCAGCAGCCTTCCGAATAGTCCTATTATAGTCAGACTGCGATTGAGGTTGCAGTTCAGGCTGTGGCGTTAGGTACGTCTTCTTGAAGAAGTCCTTGGTCTCCTGGGGGATTTCAAGAGGCTTCTCAGGGGACTTCTTTCTGAAGTGGGCCTTGACTTCAGCTTGGACAGCCACGTGCAGCTCCTCTGGAGTCATGTCGTATGCCGTTTTCTTTGGGGCTGGTGGGAGCGGGTCAAGTTTAGGCCTCTTGCTTCTTGGTCCACTGCTGGTTGACATTGACTGCATGGCTCGAGATGTTGTTTGTTTAGGAGTCGGTGCTCGTTGTGGCGATAGAGGAGACTGAGAAGGCGGTGGAGTTGGAGACGACCGTTTAGGAGCCGGTGCTCGTGGAGGCGACGCAGGAGGCGGAGGAGGCGGAGGTGGTGAAGGAGGCGGAGGAGACGACCCACGTGGAGGTGAGGGTGGTGGAACGATAGGGTTCCACGATCTGTGATATTGACACAATGATATCTTTGGATTAAAATCAAAGTTTGCAAAAGTTCAGATTGGATGTTCTATCTTCATATACACCATTGTTCTATCTTCATATACTGACTTGAAGATCATCAGATAGGAGACACTGTTCGTCCGGGGAATATTATGAAGATCTTCCTCCAGAGAAATATTCCATGAGCTGTTTCTCCTAGCGTCAGCTCTCCGTCTCCTCCGGGGATATTGTCACGCCCAGAAATTCAGACCCAAATTTCCGAAGCTATATGTATATTAAAATCCCTGTCCAGGACTAGCCAGGGTACACATACAACAATTGTTGATATTACAGTTCCACGTCTTAGAAACAATACAAAAAGATTACAAAAGAGCAGCGGAAAAAGAAAAAGGGCCTAAGCCTAAGCTTGACGCTGGCCACGGGGCTTCGACCACTCCACAAGTAGCTTCCAGAGTGTAGGACAAGCCTACTCCACTTCGTCTTCTTCTTCAGCTTCTGGCTCAGGTTCTGGTGAAGAGGCAAGAATGAGTACTTCCACGTACTCAGCAAGTCACACCGGAAGGGGAGAGGAATGAATGCAGGGAAGACAAAGGTTCGGCTAAGGTTTGCTTTTGCGCAAACAGTAGGGGTTTTTCCAAATAGTACAGATTTTGAACACAGTCAAAACAACAGAATTTAAGTAATTAAAACATTTTGAAACCAACACTGTCCAACGTTATCCCCATGTTCAGACAGGCCCAAACCATCCACCTATACTAGTCATGTTCCATTAATCAGGGTGTAATAGTGTGAGACTAATCACGGTGAGCTCGGTTAATCGCCCCATTACCGCGGGCACGGCTATTCGAATAGTTTTACTCTGATCAGAGGTGTACAACTGTACCGACAAGACACAGCCCCACGACACGGTCTCCCATGCGCCGGAATACCACTGTGGTACCCTGGAAAGAAAACTGTGATAGGACCTTTCGTATAACCCCCTACTAACCAAGCGAACCCCACCAAGGTTTCGCCCCCACTCTCGGACCCTGGGAATGGGCAGCCCCCCGAGTGCCTCGGTGAATCCGGCAGCCTAGCAACCCTTATACCGGGGCCGACTGAAACTCTATCCCGCTCACCCTTGCCAATGGGTCCGTCAGCTAGGAGAGGCTACACTACGGGACCTACCTTACCCATTTCGGCTTGTGGTTTACACGGTCATTCTCCCGAGGGGTCCCGTGAACCGGTCCTTAATTGCCATGGACGCCACTGACCAAAACCATAGCGCCCACAGCCCACCATTTGTCATATTTTAGTCATTAGTCCGGTTCACCTGAATTTCTAACCATTAATCCTCCGAACAGAAGTCCAGGAGAGACATATTAAGTGAGAATGACCCATTTAGTGAGCTAGTGAATCTAAGCCAGGCTAAGCACAACCTAGTCCTGAATCTAACCATATTATTTTCCCAAGTTTAATCAAAGGGTTTGGGGTGTAAAACCTAAGGCATAAACTAAGCATAAGGTGTACTATTTTCCATGAAATGACAGTATAAAAATACATGCAGCTTCATAGAATAAAACAAGTGTTTTAGCAAAATGAGAGCAATATGATCAATAACATAGTATGACTTGCCTTGCTTTTCGGCTTGGGGGACTTCAGCGACGACTTCAAAGTAAACCGGGGCGGCGGAACTACCGGGATCTACACAACAAACAAGCACTTTAACAAAACAGGCTAAAAAGCTACTGAAACAGGGAACAAAACCATTTTTAATGGATTCTTGGTTTTTTATGAATTTAATGAAATTTGAATGGGCTAAAATGGAGGTCGGATTGAAAAGATATGATTTTTAGAAGTTTTCTGGGTTTGTTTTTACTAGAACAGAAAAATGCTTAATTGATTTATTGCGCAATAAAACCCGGGGGAGGCATCAGCGGTCCATGGTCGGACCGGGCATTGCACCATGTGGCACACACGTGGTGCCGAGATGGCGACCACGTGGCTTGCCACGTGGACGGGCGAGGACGGACGGTGCCGATCGGACGGTCGAGAGGGGGCGCGGGCGCAGTCGGCCGGCGGCGGCAGCCGGTGGCCGGAGGCCGGCCGGTGCCATTCGGGTGGTGGCGCGGGGCGGCGGAGTGCCGCGGCACACGTGCGAGCGGAACCACGCGCACCCGCACACGGCGACGTGGGATTGGGTCGAGAGGAAAATGGAAACTCACCGCGGGTCACCGGAGTTGGGGAGACGACAGCGACGGCGACGAGGGATGCGGTGGGAGCTCGTGGGAAAGGGCGGTCGAGGAAGGACGGATGCCGACGATGGAGAGGGAGGCGGCGGCGAAGACCGAAACGACTCGAGGCGGCGGGAAATCACGGCCGAAGTCTGGCGGCGAGCTCCGAAGCAAGGGCACAAGGTGTGGGGGGCAAACAAGAGCGAGATTGGCTTGAGTGAAGGTGTGGGGAGGACGTCGAGGGTGCGGGGTGCTTAAATAGGTCATGAGGAGATCAGCGGCGACCGGATAAGGGCGGAATTACTCGCCGGTGCAAATTTGGGGCAAGTAATGGCCGATGATTAAATCCGGCCATTAGGGCGTGCGGGAGCGGTGGCCGGGGGCTTTGAATGCCGACGGGCACGGTGGGGAGTTAAGGCAGTCGGATCCCGGAGCGCGGGGGAGGCGGGCGCGCGAGATCTGAGCGGAGGGGGCGACGAAAATGGCGTCGGGCGGCCGGGGTCGTGGACGATGGCCTGACAGGCGGGCCCTACCTGTCGGCGTCCCGGGGTAAAGGGGGAGACAAAATGGACTTATTTCCGGGCGCGCGGCTTAAACGGGCCGTGACCTTCAGCCGGCTCGCGAGCGAGGAGAGAGGGGCGCGCGTCGGCTGGGGATGGCCCGGTCGGCTGGGCCTATCGGCTGGAGGAGATTGGGCCATCGGCTCAGGCCGGCGGCCCACAGCCGATTGGGCGGGAAAAGGACGGAGGAGAGAGAAAAAGATTTTTCCCGGGATTTATTAATTCTGATTTTGATTTAATTGGTTAAAAATTTTTAGTGCTATGAAAATTCCACTAAAAATCCTGTTAATGTATTTGACATGTAGAATTTAAGAAAAATTCTACCATGCCATTTCCATTTAGCATTTGGCTTTTAAAATTATTTGTTCTTTCCAGTTAATTCTAACGATTTTTTTACAATTTTCTTTTGGATTTTTAAAAAGGGGAAAACACCTCGGGGTGTTAGAAACCTACCCCCTTAAACGGAATCTCGACCCCGAGATTCGGAGGTACTAGTGAACAGATAGGGATGAGCGGCCTTTAGCTCATCTTCCCTCTCCCAGGTTGCTTCTTCTTCGGAGTGATGAGTCCATTGAACTCGGCAGAACCTAATAACCTTATTCTGGGTCCTCCGTTCATTGGTTTCGAGGATCCATGCTGGTTTCGCCATATAAGTTAGATCTTTCTGGATTTCGATCTGATCTGGACTGGCCTGTTCTTCCGAAACTCTCAGACACTTCTTGAGTTGGGAGACGTGGAAAACGTCATGAATTCCCGCCATGGTGGGTGGCAGTTCGAGTTGGTATGCCACTTCACCTTGTCGCTCTTGAATCCGATATGGTCCCACATAGCGTGGTGCCAACTTTCCCTTGGTTTGGAATCGGTGCACTCCCCGGAGCGGGGTGACGTGAAGATATACATAGTCTCCGACTTTGAAAGCTAGCTCTCTACGGCGGTTGTCTGCATAACTCTTTTGACGAGACTGTGCAACTTTCAGCTTTTCTCTTATGATTCTGACTTTCTCTTCGGCATCACTTAACACTTCAGTCCCAAACAACTGACATTTGCCTGTCTGATCCTAGAAAAGCGGGGTACGACACTTTCGTCCATAAAGTGCTTCGAAAGGTGCCATCTGTAAACTGGCCTGATAACTGTTGTTATAGAAGAACTCTGCATAGGGCAGGCTCTTATCCCAAGCTCCTCCAAAATCCAGAGCACAAGCTCGCAGCATATCTTCCAAAACCTAGTTTACATGTTCCGTCTGACCATCGGTTTGTGGGTGATAGGCCGTGCTAAAATTCAACCGAGTGTCAAGTTCCTCTTGTAGTTTTTGCCAAAACTTGGAGGTGAACTGACTTCCACGATCAGACACTATCTTCTTGGGTACCCCATGAAGACACACAATCCTTGCAAGGTACAATTCCGCTAACCTTCTGCCTGTATAGGTCGTAAGCACTGGGATAAAATGGGCCACTTTAGTGAGGCGGTCAATTATAACCCAGATAGAATCATGTCCTGACGATGTCCGAGGTAAACCGGTGATGAAATCCATCCCGATTTCCTCCCACTTCCATTCCGGGATTTGAAGTGGTGTAATAATCCAACAGCCTCGGTGTTCTCGCCTTTACTCATCGGCATACATCGCATAGTGCCACGAACTCTGCTATCTCTCTTTTCATGCTAACCCACCAAAATTTCTCCTTAAGGTCCTGGTACATCTTGGTACTTCCCGGATGGATAGAGTACTGACTCTGATGTGCTTCAATAAGGATTAACTTCTTCAATTCCTTATCTTCTGGCACACATATCCTGTTGCCCATCCATATGGTTCCGTGCTCATCTTCTGTGAAGTCACGAGCTTTTCCCACTCTCATATTCTTCTTAAGCTCAGTTATGTCAGGATCCGAGGCTTGAGCTATGCGAATTTGATCTAAGAGTGTAGGTTGGGCTTCAAGAGCGGCCACAAATCTGGGTTCAACAATCCCCAGGTTTAGGTGCTCTAGATCTTGTAGTAACTGTTCACATTTCCCTTCTATGTGAATAGAGTTACAGTAACTCTTTCGGCTTAAAGCATCAGCTACCACGTTAGCTTTGCCAGGGTGATAGTGTATACTTAGATCATAATCCTTGATCAATTCCAACTACCTACGCTGATGGAGGTTCAAATCTGGTTGGGTGAAAATATATTTCAGGCTCTTATGATTCGTATATATTTCACATCGATTACCGACGAGGTAATGTCGCCATATTTTTAAAGCATGGACGACTGCTGCTAGTTCCAAGTCATGTGTTGGGTAGTTAGACTCATGAGGTCTCAACTGGCGGAAAGCATAAGCGACCACTTTTCCATCTTGCATCAACACACAGCCTAACCCTTGATGAGATGCGTCGCAATAGACTTGAAAATCCTTGGTTTGATCTGGCAAGATCAATACGGGCGCGGACACCAGTTTTCTCTTGAGAGTTTCAAAACTCTGGTTGTGCTCGACAGTCCATATAAACTTCTCATCTTTCTTTAACAACTGCGTCAATGGTTTGGCAATCTTTAAGAAATTCTCGATGAACCGACGATAATAACCCGCAAGCCATAGAAAACTTCTGATCTGGGTGACAGTTTTGGGTGGAGTCCATTTGGTTACTGCTTCCACATTGGAAGGGTCCACTGCGACTCCTTGGGCATTCACGATATGGCCGAGGAATTGCACTTCCTTCAACCAGAAAGCACATTTGCTAAACTTAGCATAGAGCTGGTGGTCTCTTAACTTTTTGAGTACCAACCGGAGATGGTGCTCGTGTTCCTCTTCCGACTGTGAGTAGATCAAGATGTCATCGATGAACACTACGACGAACTTGTCTAGGAATTCCATGAACACTTTGTTCATCAAATTCATGAAAAGGCTGGGGCATTTGTAAGTCCGAAGGACATGACCGTGCACTCGCATGCATCGTACCGAGTGATGAAGGCGGTCTTGGGAATGTCCTCCTCTCGAATTCTTAGCTGGTGATAAACGACCACAGTCTATCTTTGAGAACACCTTTGCTCCCTTTAATTGATCGAACAGGTCGTCAATCCTAGAGAGAGGGTACTTGTTCTTGATAGTGACCTCGTTGAGTGCGCGATAGTCGACGCACATCCTTTTGGTCTTATCCTTTTTCTCCACAAATATTACCGGAGCACCCTGGGCGATGTGCTCGGGCGGATATAGCCTTTCAGAATCGTTCATCTACTTGTTTCTTGACCTCGCCAACTCATTGGCTCCCATTATATAGGGCCTCTTGTGGATCGGAGCAGTGCCAGGGACTAGGTCAATCCGAAACTCTATTTCTCTTTCGGGTGGCATTGTGGTTAGGTCTTCCGGGAAGACTTCCGGGTATCCACAAACCACAGGAATATTTTCTAACTTCGCCTGGTCCTTTCCTTTCTCTTCGGGCTTCTCCTTAGCCAAGATCCGATTTAGACTTGCCACTACCCTCAATGGTTTAGGGGAGCGGTAAATCACTTTCTTCCCTTCGTCATTGGTCAAGGAGATCGTGTGGCTTGCGCAATCGATCAAACCTTTATGACGGGTCAACCAGTCCATCCCAAGGATGACATCCAGGCCTCTTGATCTAGAAGGATAAGATTGGCTAGAAAGCTGATCCTTGGATTTCTATTGCCACTGAAGGGCAAAAGTGGGCATGTTCAAATGGTTCCCGAAAGTTTGAACCCCATGGGTATCTTAAGTTTTAACACCGACAACCCATGTGTTCCCACGAATGCTTTTGATATAAAAGAGTGGGTTGCACGCGAATCAAACAAGACTGATGCATTAAAGGAGTTCACAAGGAACATACCCAGTATGACATCCGATGCGTCCTGTGCCTCCTCTGCCGAAGCATGATTCACTCTTGCTTGGATGAACCTGGGTGCACGTTTTGGTCTTGGACACTTGTCTGTGAAATGTCCAGGTTCTCCACAGTTGAAACAGTTACCCGGTTTGAATCTCGAGTCCTTCTTTGGTGGCATTGGCTTGGACTGCGGTGGCGGCTGTGCCATTGGCGGACGCGCAGCCGGATTCCGCTGCGGCTGGCCGAGACGGCTTTCACTAGGTTGGAAATTCCCGAGATGGTATGGGCGATGTTGACGGACGATCATAGTGGTAGGTCCACTTTGACCACCCGGAGTGAAACGCGGCCGCTGGGGATTCCCTTGCTGAGGTTGTAGCCTAAACTGAGTAGCCTTCTGTTTTCTAAGCATTTTATTGCGTTGATCTTCTTGACGGATGGCTTTGTCGACTAACTTCTCAAAGTCGGTGTATTCACTGGAGATGAGTTTGTCTGTTAACTCATCGTCCAGCCCGGCCAAGAACTTCTCTTGACGCTCGGCGTTAGTGTGTACGTCCTCTGGAGCATATCGCGCTAAGCGATTAAACTCATGCAGATACTCGGTGACCGTCCGAGTGCCTTGTTCCAGGGATCTGAACTCCCTCTTTTTCTGGGCTACTATCCCTCCGGGGATGTGTGCCTTTCGGAATTGGTGGCAAAACTCTGCCCAAGTAACTGCAGGTGCGTCTGTCCGACGGGTAACCAAGAAGTTATCCCACCAGGCTGAGGCGGGGCCTTGGAGTTGGTGGGTGGCGAAGGACACCCTCTCCTGGTCCGTGCACTGGAGAAGGTCCAACTTCTTTTCTATGGCGATGATCCAATCATTAGCCTCCATGGGGCTGGTGGTGCTGGAGAAAGTTGGGGGTCGGACCGAAGGAATTCGGCGTTTGTTTTGTGGGGGAGGTGGTGGTGCGAAATGGTCATGCTGATTCGGTTCGCTGCTGAATCTTGCATCATTTGCAACGCATCCGCGATCTTCTTTGTTGCATCCGCGCATCATTGCAGCCATCATCTGGGTCTGGTTGGCTAGGACTTGTGCCAAAGTGATGTTCTCAGGTGGAGGAGGTGGGTTGTTGGCATTAGCAAGGGTGTTGTTCTCAGCTGACTCAGTGCTGGTGTTGACGCTGCCATTCCTGGTGTTCACCATCTGAAGAAGCGGAACAAACAAGGCGGGGAGAAGGAGTAAAACAGATTGGACAGAGAAGCCGATCTTTATTACTTGTTTTGATTTGTTCTTTTTTAAAACACTTAAAACACACTCAACATCCTTAATTGGACAACCCATATCCTCACTTGATGCAGGTTGACCTCTACCCACACACAGCACTCCTAATACACAGCAACTAAGCACACAGGAAAACTAGGAAAATGGTAAACCAAGGGTGGCGACATTCTAGGGGTCAGAGTGGCTTTCGCGGTCGGAGGAGTCGAAACCACTCCCTAGGGAGTTCCCGTCTTCCTTTTCCTTCGAGCGGCTTCGAGAGCTTGCTAACTTTTCTTTTCTCCCGGGGCTCTTGGAGCTACCGCTGCTACTGCCCTTGCTGCTGCTGGACACGGAGATCCATCCTCCTCCTCTGCTTGGGGCAGGGACCAGAGCAAGAGTAGGATCTGGCACTGGGGCAGGGACTGGGGAAGGTGGCGGTGCAGGAGGTGTAACCTTGGGCGCCAGCTGCATCCGCACCGGAGCCTTGTTGTTCTTTCGCGACGTGATCCTGATCCAAAGGATGTTGGGAGGTGGAAGTCCCTTCAGACTGGCGATCTCTCTCTTGAGACGATCCACCTCATCCTTCAAACTCTTGATCCTTAGGATCTTCTGGTCATTCAGGGCTTTTGCCGCCAGGTGGAGATCTGCGTGCATCTTATCCAGCCCTTCAATCACAGTCCTCATATGAGAGAAGGTGGTGTCGTTCTCCCCTTCAGCAGATTGGAAGGTGTTGACTGCTGACGAAGTTCCATGCCGAGGATGGTACCGGTAGGCAGTGTGGCGGAGGTGGTAGTTATGCATCTTCCTCATCCGAGCCAGCATCAGATAAGCAACCTCTTGGAAGGCATGCTCATCTGTTCCTCCCGACGCAGTGACCACCATGTTCGAGATGTTGGTGCCGATGAACCCGTGCACCTCCAGGCGGACTTGGTGAGGCAACTCACTACCGAACGGTGAGATGACAGTGTACTCAGGTGCATCCGGATAGCCTACTGCCAAGGCCATCCTCACCAGCTCTGCGACGAAACCCTTGAATCCCTGACCGTTGTGGGTGACTGGACGACCTGCCATCTAGAGAAGACAAAGTAGGGGATCAATGTATGCTCAAACCCAAGTTAGATAAACGATAAAGGACTCAAGTAAAGTAAACGAGAAAAAGAGGGTTTTTGAGAAACATTTTTATGAGGCTAAGTAAAACTTCTAACGACATCCCCTAGATGATGCGATAAAATAGATGCTTAGTTATAATATAAAATCGGCGACCATTCCCTCCTATCTCGACTTTAGGACTTTGATCCCCTAGAAAATCCCGACTTGACGGCCGAATAAGAGATCAAATGATTTTTCAAATTTTAACTTTAAAATCCTATCACTTAGACTTAACCGGGTTTTCAAAATTCTTTGTTTCGAGAGAGACTTAAAATTTTTCCCAATCCCGAGGAAACAAGACCCATTTTCCCGAAACGACTTCAAAAGCCAGGGCTTTATGGATATGAAAAGATTCAGAGGGATCCTAAGGTTTTTCTGTTTGGCTTTTGCTACGGTCTGGAAATTGGCTCTGATACCAACTTGTCACGCCCAGAAATTCAGATTAGAATTTCCGAAGCTATATGTGTATTAAAATCCCTGTCCAGGACCAGCCAGGGTACACATACGATAATTGTTGATATTACAGTTCCACATTTTAGAAACAATACAAAAAGATTACAAAAGAGCAACAGAAAAAGGAAAAGGGCCTAAGTGTCAAAACTCGGTTTCGGCAATAGAAAATTAGGGGTGCAGTCAAGATCGCCAAGCACAATGGGTTAGATTGGAGAAGAGGATTTAGACAGGTTCAGGCCCTCTCGTGAGGTTATACCCTACTCCTGTTTCGGAGGATTCGATCCGCCGAGTGTCTTTATTGATCTCAAGATCTAAGGCTGAAAGCTAAAAGCTTGTAAAAGCATATGATCTCCCTCAAGGGACGCCCCTTACCCCCCTTATATAGTCTTGGGAGGCGGGCTTACAGATCGGAAACCCTATCTTACTCTAAGTCGGTTTCCTCAATCTTACCAAACCGTGACTATAGGCCGTTGCCTTATCTCTATCGGCAACATAACACCCAAGTCATATTTGGTTTACAGATATGGCAAGCGCAATCTATCCCTACCTCCAATCGGATAAGCTTGCCATGTAGATACCCGATTGCCATAATCTCCATAGTTGCCCCCGAGTCCTTTTCAGTCGACAAGACAACTCATCTTCAAACCAAAACATTACGCAGCCAAAAACCTCTTTGGCCGAGTGCTTCTGGTGCCGAGTGATTCCATCATCTCTGCCTGAATCTTCCCGAGTGGCTCCAAAGACTGTGAAGGGCTGGAAAATATCTAAAAAATTCTCAAAAATAAATATCTAGGTGCATCTCCTGATGCACCTAATTAGGTGTAGCCTCCGACTATATGGTTAGTCAAAATTAGACTAATCATATAGTCAAGAACTATAAAAAATCGTTCTCATATAAATACTTAGCTTATGCTAAAGCAATCATAAAAAATCATATAACATATCACTCAGCAAGCTCATGCTTATCCGAGTGAATTTGCCCGAGTCATCTCAGAACAAACAACTCAATCAACCCTCATAGGTGGAAAGCACTTGGTAAGCTCATGCTTATCCGAGCGGATCTGCCCGAGTTATTTCGGAACAAATATTTTAATCATCCCTCATGGGTAAATAAGTTTTTTCAGTCGTCTGAAAAATATGACCAAATTAATAAACAGCTCTTGCCATAATACTGGCCTCAATCTATAAAGATCTTCACCAAAGTGGAAAAATAGCATTGATATAATCACTTAATCAAATGCTAAAAAACCAAACAACCCTTGTCATGAAGGCAGCTATAAAAAGCTTAGCTGTTGGTCACCTTTCAAATTGCATCGTGCTAGCTTCTCATGAAGTCAAGCAAACCGCGGCATGAAAGGATTTCCAAAGGTATAGGGCATTCAGACACGCGCATATTGCCAAGGCAAATCTGCTTAAGCTCATCCGCTTAAGTCCCTAAGGACACGCGTCGGGCCACACCTTAGCTGGGCCGCAGATCTGTCATGGGCTTGGCCCAATCACGAGAAAACCTAGCGCAACCCTCAAATCTTTCTATAAAGCCTCGAGGTCATCCCTGCCTCTTCGTCTTCCCGAAAAATTCCTCTTTTCACAGCTCTGTTCACCAGCTCCCTGTGAAAAACCCTAGACTCGCGTGCACCCGAATCCATCCACCCAGGAGCTCACTTCTTGCCACAAACCAGCTTCTGCAACCAACTCTCAAGATCCCTTGCTCAAAACCCATCCTTTCCGACCAGATCCACTTCCCACCCAAACCACACTCATGGCGGATGAAAAGAAAATCCCTTTTGACCAATGGGCCACATCGGATGTGAGGGAATCCACCCTCAAGGAGATGGTGAAGCACGGCGTGCTTCCCCCCAAGGAGATCGTGGGTTGGCGCCCGGCAGCGGGTGAAGATTTCCCAACCCCGAACACCGGTGAGCTTGTTGTATTCACTTCCTTCTTTTATTGCGGGTTCAGCCTCCCCACTTCCGAGTTCTTTAGGGGGCTTCTAGATTACTATGGTCTCCAGCTCTATTATCTGAACCCCAAATCTATGCTTCACATCGCTCTTTTCATCCACGTATGTGAAGCTTTCCTTGGCATCCTCCCCCACTTCCATCTCTTTCGCCGCATGTTTTACCTCAAACCTCATCCGAATAAGGACCATCCATGCGTTGTTGGTGGAGCGGGTTTTCAACTCCGCGGATCTCTTCGCAAGGAGTACTTCTCTCTTCCCTTGAAATCTTCCAACAAGGGATGGCACACGGGCTGGTTCTATATTAGCAATCTCGAACCCAGCCTGCCAGCCTTTGTCGGCCTTCCCCCTGTACCCAAGCATACTTGGAGCACTGTACCAGTGGCTCAAGATTGGGATGAGGCCAACAAATTGTTAGCGAAGATCCTGGCGATGAAGCAGAAAGGTCTTCACGGCGAGCAGATCACTCGGCACTTCATCAGATGCCGACTGGCTCCAATCAAAGAGCGGTCGAAGCCAACCTTCGAGTACGAAGGCGGGAAGGACCCCAATCGGGAAGATCAAGATCCCCTCAGTTACGAGATCCTGAAGATCCGGATGTATAAGATCTTCTCGACTGGAATTGCAGTCGAGCGTGCCCTCATTCTGCCGGTTCTTCCCTTCAACATCCATCGGCCTCCTTCTCCGGTAAGCCGACTGACTTCTTTGTATTGTCTTGCTTTCCTGATGTCATGCCTCTTAGTATGGTGACGATTTCTCTTGCAGGAAAATGCTTCTGTTATTTCGAAACCGTACAAGGTCCCTCATGATGACGTGCCGCTTCGCCATGCCAAGAAGCCGACTGGTGGGGTGAAGATCCAAAGCGACCCAGTCGGGAAACGAGCGGCGCCGAGTGAGGACACCAACAAGCGGGCGAGCAAGAGGAGGCTCGTAATTGATGACTCGGACGATGACGTCCCGGCTCCTCTAGTCGAGACTCCTCCTCCAAGGCCATCGCCGAAGGCGGCGCCGAAGATCCGCCGATCGTCCAAGTATGCTTCATGACTGAAGTCCGATCTTTTTGTTGAAAATTTTCCTTGTCTTCATTCTAACTGCATTCGTTGTTGCAGGAGGCCCCAGGACATAGATCCTGTCGGGAAGGGTGAGGGGCCTACTCCAGCTGCTGCACCCGAGGCACCTAGGCCTGCGGAACAAAGGCCCCGGAGCTCTCTCCCAAGCGAAAGTGCTCTGGGCAGAAAGCCCTCGCCTCCGAGGAAGGATATACCAAGGAAGGAGCCCCGACCGCGCCAGCGGACGCCCCGACGGGAGCCGGTCGTGCAGTGGAAACCCCAGTGCTGCGGCTCGAGAGCCCCGACGAGGACCGTCGGCGAAAAGCCGAAGAAGGAAACAATGAGCCTGCTCCACCCAAGAGTGCAGCCACTGAAGCCGGTAAGTCTTGACTCAAAGTATTGTCTTTACTCTTTAGTTTAAATCTTTCGTGTCTTCATCTGTTCTTCCTAATCTGCCAGCCATAGTGGAGGAAATCCCCAGGTTACAGTCTTCTGAAACCTGGGTTCCCCCGATTAAAATCGAGTGGCGAGACTCGGAAGGCCAGAGGCAGGGCATCGTCTTGGATAAGCAAGCCAAAAGCGAAGAAAGAGATGCCCTTGTAAACAGCCTAAATGAGGCGACTCGGCTACTCAATGTAAGCCCAGATCTTCTCTTTGTCTTGTATCATCATTTCTTTCCAGTCGATCACTCTTCGGATCTTGCGTGCAGAAGGAGTATTGTCGATCCATGGCCAAGTCCGAGGCGCTAGAGAAGCTGGTTCCTCATCTGAACTCCCTGGAGGACGTCCAGCGGAAGTTAAAGACCACCCAGGAGGAGGTCGCGTCGAGGGAGGCGGCTCTGAGGAAGGAGATAGCCGAACTCCGGGAGGAGAACCTCGACCTCCGCGGTTCAGTCGGGAGTAAGTCCAATCTTCCCAGTTTCTTTATGGGTTTTGTACTGATCTCGGTCGCTAATAGCCTTCTGTGTTTGTAGAAAATTCGTCGGAGGTCCACTTGCTCCAGGTCCAGCTGGAGGCAGTCAGCCTCGACAAGACCGAGTTGGAGGCCGAGTTCGAAGGTAAGCTTCTTCAGAGTAACATTCTTTGTGCTGCTTTATTTTCGAGTACTTTGCGTGATCAGATTCTTTTGGCAGCTTACAAAGTCAAGACCCGAGCTCAATACGACGTGCTTCTTGAGAGGGTCAAACGAGCCGGAGAGGTCCGGGAAGAGGTTGCCAACGCAGCTACGCCAATCTTGCTGTCCTTGTTTCACCAGGGGGTCGGGGCTAGCTCGCTGGAGCCATTGGAAATTTTTGACAAGCTGCGGAGGGCCCCTGACCAATATTTGGCGAACATTACCGAGGCTGCCACCATGGGGGCTGGTCTGGCTCTTGCGCAGACCAGGTCTCTCTACCCCCGAGTGGATGTCAACTCGGTCGGGGAGGGCTTCGCCGACGGGACCTCAGATGAGCAGGCGCTGGACATGCTTAGTGAAGCGCAGGAGTCGGCGAAGAAGATTGCTATTGATGTAGTGAACAACTTTCGGCTTTAATCTGTCTCATGAACATTGTCTTGTAAACATTGTATGATTATGGCACTCTGATGTAGGCTTGTGAATATTCAGTCTATTTATGTTAACGCCCTGATCCGAGTTTTTATGTGAAATTTCTTAAGTAATTTTCGTCCGACTGTCACCGAGCCTAGGCTCGATTAGGCCATCGAAAAACTCTCAGTCTTTAAACACTGAACTCGGATCAAGGAACATTAAACAATGATAAACCAAATCATGCACAAAAGTTGATGAGGAAAACTATGCTTTATTGACATACGTACAGCCCCCGACTGCTAACTCAAGAAGTCATCTTACTTGAGGTTGGCAGTCAAGAAAAAACATAAAACTTTAGTCAATTTAAGCATAAAATCATCGAAGATGCTTGATGTTCCAGGACTTCTCCACCGTAGATCCTTCTTCACGCTTTAGTCGGTATGCACCGGGCCGAGTCACCTCAGGGATTATGTATGGTCCTTCCCATAAGGGGGATAACTTGTGACGGTCTTTGGTGGTTTGAATCTTGCGCAGAACCAAGTCGTCAACGATGAAAGCTCGTGCTCGAACGTTGCGACTATGGTATCGTCTGAGCCCTTGAAGATATTTCGCCAACTGGATGAGAGCTGCCTCTCGGGCCTCTTCCAGTCGGGTGAGGTCGTCCACTCGGTCGGGGTCATAGCGTTCATCGTTGAAGCTGCGTACTCGGAGGGATTCGTACTCCATCTCGTTTGGCAACATGGCTTCTGTGCCGTAGACCAGAAAGAAAGGAGTTTGGCCGGTAGCCCGACTGGGTGTGGTCCGCAGAGACCATAGGACCGAAGGAAGCTCTTGAACCCACTTGCCTGCGTAAGGGCTTAGACGATCGAACACGCGGGCCTTGATGCCTTGAAGGATCATGTCGTTGGCCCGTTCGACTTGTCTGTTGCTTTTGGGATGTGCGACTGATGCATAACAGATCTTGATTCCAAAGTCTTCGCAGAATTCCTTGAAGATGCCTCCCATGAATTGAGTCCCGTTGTCGGTTATGATCCTGCTTGGGATGCCGAAGCGGTGCACGATGTTGAGGAAGAAATCCTGTGCCTTGTCAGCAGTGATTGTGGCAACCGGCTTGGCTTCAATCCACTTGGAGAACTTGTCGATGGCGACGAATAGGTGTGTAAATCCTCCTGGAGCTTTCTTAAAGGGGTCGACCATGTCTAAGCCCCATACCGCGAACGGCCAGGATAGTGGGATTGTTTGTAGCTCTTGGGCTGGGACATGGCTTTGTCGGGTGAAAAATTGGCAGCCTTCACAGGTTCGTACCACTTTGTCCACGTCGGAGACCGCGGTAAGCCAAAAAAACCCTGTCTGTAGGCTTTGCCTACCAAGGTGCGTGCTGCCGCGTGGCTTCCGCATATGCCCGAGTGGATGTCTTGGAGCAGCTGTCTCCCTTCCTCGGGTGTAATGCATCTCATTAGCATTCCGAAGGGGCTTCTCTTGTATAAATCGAAATCAACCATGACATAAGCTTGGCAACGACGTCGGACATGTTCTGCCTCATCCCGGTCTTTCGGCAACTCTTGCTGTGTTAAAAATTTGATGAGGAGTGTCCTCCAGTCGGCGTCAGTCATGGCGACTTCGCTTGGAGCTTGTTCGTTGGAAGTTGTCTTTGCCGTGACGGTTGGCTCGTAGAGGTGCTCGACAAAAACGTCCGTTGGGACGGCTTCACGCTTGGACCCGAACTGCGCCAGCTCGTCGGCTGCTTCGTTGTTGTGTCTCAAGACATGTGATAGTTCGAGTCCGTCAAACTTGTCTTCAAGTTTGCGGACCTCTTGTCGGTAGGCCTCCATGGTGTCGTTTAGACAGGACCAGTCCTTCATTACATGGTTGACGACCAGCTGGGAGTCGCCTTTCACGATGAGCCGACGTATCCCGAGTGAAACTGCGAGCCGCAGTCCATGTAGCAGGGCTTCGTACTCGGCGACGTTGTGTGAGGTGGAGAAGTGGAGGTGAAGGACGTATCTTAGCCTTTCCCCAGTCGGGGAGATCAGCACAACTCCTGCTCCCAAGCCGGTGATCCTCTTGGATCCGTCGAAGTGCATGGTCAAGTGTTGGAGGTCTTCCCGAGGTACGTTTTCTTGTTGCTCAGTCCACTCGACCAGGAAATCTGCCAGGGCTTGTGACTTTATGGACGTCCTTGCCTTAAAAGTCAAGTCCAGTGGCATCAGCTCCAGAGCCCACTTAGCAATGCGTCCAGTTGCCTCCCGGTTGTGGACGACGTCGCCGAGTGGAAAGGAGGTGACGACGGTGACCGAGTGACCCTGAAAATAGTGCGCCAATTTCCTCGCGGTTATCAGGACACCATAAAGCAGTTTTTGTACCTGAGGGTAGCGAATTTTGGCTCCTGCCAATACTTCGCTAACAAAGTAGATCGGCCTCTGAATCTTCTGAGCCCGTCCTTCTTCTACGCGCTCGACCACGAGGATCGTACTAACCACTTGGTGAGTGGCTGAAACGTACAGCAGCAGGGGCTCCTGGGGCTGAGGCGAGGCCAGGACAGGCGGTGTTGTAAGGAATTCCTTGAAATCTTCAAAGGCCTTGTGGGCTTCCGTGGTCCACTGGAAGTCGCCCGTTTCCTTTAGCAATCTGAAGAAGGGCATGCCTCGTTCGCCGAGTCGAGAGATGAAACAGCTTAGCGCCGCCATGCAGCCAGTGAGCTTCTGGACATCCTTCTGGTTACTCGGGGGCTTCATGCTCAAGATAGCGTTGATCTTCTCTGGATTGGCTTCAATGCCGCGATGTGACACCATGAAGCCGAGCAGTTTGCCTGACGGGACGCCGAAAGTGCACTTTTCCGAGTTCAACTTCATTCTGAAGGCCCGGATGTTTGCGAAGGTTTCTTATAAGTCAGCGATCAATTCTTCTTTCTGCTTGGTCTTGATGACGACATCGTCGACATAAGCTTCTACGTTCTTGCCGATCTGCGTCTGGAAACATCTCTGGATCATGCGTTGATATGTGGCACCGGCGTTCTTTAGGCCGAAAGGCATGGTGATGTAGCAGTAGGCCCCAAACGGCGTGATGAACGATGTCTTCAGGCAGTCGGATTCTTTCAAGCTGATCTGGTGGTAGCCCGAGTAACAATCCAAGAAGCTCAGGAGTTGGCAGCCGACTGTTGAGTCTACGACTTGGTCGATGCGAGGCAGCCCGAATGGATCTTTGGGACAGGCTTTGTTGAGGTCGGTATAGTCAACGCACATGCGCCATTGCCCCGTCTTCTTGCGGACCAGGACTGGGTTGGCTAACCAGTCGGGATGTAGGACTTCTTTGATGAAGCCGGCAGCCAAGAGCTTTGTGAGCTCTTCCTTGATAGCGTCTTTTCGATCCTGCGTGAATCTGCGTAATCGTTGTTTTATCGGTTTGGCGTCATCTTTGACGTGCAAAGAGTGCTCGATCACCTCCCTAGGAATTCCAGGCATATCAGATGGTTTCCAAGCAAAAACATCTTTATTATTTTGGAGGAAGGTGACGAGCGCGCTTTCCTATTTGGGATCTAGTTCAGCGCCGATTACAGTAGTTTTTGAGGGATCCGATGGATCAAGGGAGATCTTCTTGGTCTTGGCATCGCCGGATCCTGATTTGGCTATCTTCTTCACGGGGACTTCGCCCTCTGCCGAAGTCAATGCAGCTAATCGGATTTCTTGTTGGCCACGCAATCTCTCGCGAGATTGGGCCATGTCGCAACTCTCCTTGTCGCAGGTGAAGGCTTGCTTCACATCGCTGCGAAGAGTGATGACGTCGTTGGGACCCGACATCTTCATGCAGAGGTAGGTGTAATGTGGGATCGCCATGAATTTGGCAAGTGCAGGCCTTCCGATGATGGCGTGGTAAGCCGTTTCAAAGTCGGCCACCTCGAAAGTGACGTTCTCCGTTCGGAAGTTCTCTCGAGCCCCGAAGGTGACCGGGAGGGCGATGTGCCCGAGTGGTGTAGATGATAGCCCCGGGATGACTCCGTAGAAGGGGGCTGAACTTGCCTTTAATTCGGCCCTCGGGATCTGCATCTCGTCCATGGTTTTGGCGAACAGGATATTGAGGGCGCTGCCCCCATCGATGAGGACGTGCTTGAGTCTGATGTTGCGGACCACGGGGTCCAGGACGAGTGGATAGCGCCCCGGGTGAACCACTCAGTCGGGGTGGTCCGAGCGGTCAAAAGTGATGGCCACTTCCGACCATCGCAGTGCGAGGACTTCGGGTTGGGCGCGTTGACCTCTCGGTCGGTTAGCTTCTGTTTCCTCTTGGATTCATAGGCTAGCGGTCCCTCGAAGATGTGATTGAGCTCTCCCACAGGGTCTTGGAAAGGTTCGGCATTCTCAGCCGTGTTGTTTTTCTTGGCGCCCGATGGACCAGCCTCATCAGTCGGCTTCTTGTTGAGTTGCGCCGCTCTCTTGCTCATGCTGTTTGTAGATGAAGCGATCCTTAGCCGCGTGCTTGTGATTGGGATGATGAGTGCATTGAGCGTTCATGATGGCGTCGTAGGCGGCGACTCGGGGGCGGCGTTGAGAGTTGGAGGTTGCGGCCACTAGATCTTCGGATCGGCGCTTGCGGTCTTTTTGGCCCTGGTTGTTGTTGTTGTCGTTATCCTTCTTAGGATTCCGGCTTCCTCCCGCCTGCTTGTCTTCTCTCCTGTCGGGGCCGATCTTGACGAGCCGCCTTGATGGCATCGTTGGATTTGGCGTAGGAGTTCGCCGTCTCGAACATCTGTTTCACCGTCTTCGGTGGCTTGCGCCCGAACTTCCCCATTAACAGCTCATCACGGACTCCCTTCTGGAAGGCGGCGATGATGATGTCATCAGTGATGTTGGGGATCTTGTTGCGCTTTTCGGAGAAGCGCCGAATGTAATCCTTCAGAGGCTCGTCGGGCTTCTGGATGACGTTGTACAAGTCGAAGTGGGTGCCGGGCCTCTCGAAGGTGCTCTGGAAGTTGGCGATGAAGTGGTCCCTCAGCTCGCTCCACGAGCCGATTGAGCCTCTTGGCAGGCTAGTGAGCCAGTTCCTGGCTGAGTTGGCGAGGGCCACGGGCAGATAGTTGGCCATAGCCTTGTTGTCGCCGCCTGCTGCGCGGATGGCGAGAGTGTACACGGTAAGCCACGACTCGGGGTCGGTCTTGCCGTCGTACTTCTCTATTCGTGTTGGCTTGAATCCATTCGGCCAATGTACTCGGCGAAGCTCCCGAGTGAATGCTGGCACTCCATCGTCATTGCTATCGGGTGATCCCCTCCGATCTTCCCGAGTGGGTTGGTCTCGCTCCTAGTAGTGGCGATCGAGGACTTCCCGCAGATCACTCGGCGGGGTCCTCGGTTGGCTGGTTGGGTAGCTGGAGCTATTGTTGCGGCGGACGCGGTGGTGGACGGGTGGACGTCCATGTCGTTTGTCGCGGGAGTCGGCCGTTTGCTCCTGCCGCTTCTGTGTGGATTCGTGGCGTGGGCCTCTTGGCCTAGTCGTCGATCTGTCTGGCTCGGGCCTCTTGTAGTCTCCTGACCATAGAGGCGGATGTCGGCTTTTGTCGGGCATTTCGGCCACGGACTCAGTCGGCCTTCGTGCCGAGGTGGAAGGATGACCGTTGGCAGTGGCTGCAACGATGGTCTTGATTTTGTCAAGTATTGGAGTCATGTCGGGGGGCGCCGTCTCCATGACGGTGTCCAAGAGTGTGAGTGCGGCAACAGCGTTCTGCTATGGCGTCTGGAAGATGTTGGTGTTGCGGACCCGCGTTTGAAGGATAGCCTCCTGGGCGGATCGTCCGGCTGCCCGTAGATCTTGCTTTCTCTTGTCGGCATCTTCCCTGCGTTTCTTGTCCTCTTCAGCCAGCTTGCGCTCTTGCTCGATCTTGGCTCGCTCTTCCTCTGCAAGCCTGCAGGCCATGGCTGAGTCGGACTCGTTCAGCTCAGCCATGAGGACATCGAAGCACTTCGGCTCGTAGTCCTTATGGCAATCGGAGTCGTCGGCTTCGTCTGAGGGGATGCCATAGAGGTCGTCAAAGCCGGCGGAGCTGAGATATTCGTTGAGCTCCGAAGATGAGTATGAGCCGAATGGCTGGAGGATGACAGCGATCTCCCTCGATCCTGGGTAGCCCGGGTCTGGATCGTTCCAGTCCGAGTTAGAGCTTGGTGATGCGGGCTCCTCCGAGTGGGTCGACCTCGACTCGGGGGAGAGGAGTTTGCCGTAGATCTCAGCGGCGTTTGGTAATCCAAACGGCACCAAGAGGTCTTCTTTAGAGTGGATCGCCTCCGTTGGGGAGACGAGGAGATCGGTGCAGATTTCGGCGGTGTTCAGCAATCCGAACGGTGCCGAGTGAAGTCCTTTGTTGGAGAGGGTGGATTGCATCTTGAACTTCAAGATGTCGTCGAAGATCTTGGCGCATTCGGGAGGCCGAACGGTGCCGAGTGGGTCTCTCCTTTCGACCGGTTTGAATCCGAGTCGAGGAGGAGAACTTGCCGAAGTTGTTGGCGGCGAAGTCGCCGAATCCTGAAGAAGATCCCATCACGCTTGTCGGCGAGATTGTCGAAGAAGTCTTGACGCGCGGATCCCCTACCTGGCGCGCCAACAGTCGAAACTCGGTTTCGGCAATAGAAAATTAGGGGTGCAGTCAAGATCGCCAAGCACAATGGGTTAGATTGGAGAAGAGGATTTAGACAGGTTCAAGCCCTCTCGTGAGGTAATACCCTACTCCTATTTCGGAGGATTCGATCCGCCGAGTGTCTTTATTGATCTCAAGATCTAAGGCTGAAAGCTAAAAGCTTGTAAAAGCATATGATCTTCCTCAAGGGACGCCCCTTACCCCCCTTATATAGTCTTGGGAGGCGGGCTTACAGATCGGAAACCCTATCTTACTCTAAGTCGGTTTCCTCAATCTTACCAAACCGTGACTATAGGCCGTTGCCTTATCTCCATCGGCAACGTAACACCCAAGTCATATTTGGTTTACAGATATGGCAGGCGCAATCTGTCCCTACCTCCAGTCGGATAAGCTTGCCATGTAGATACCCGATTGCCATAATCTCCACACTAAGCCTAAGTTTGACGCTGGCCACGGGGCTTCGACCACTCCACAGGCAGCTTCCAGAGTGTAGGACAAGCCAACTCCACTTTGTCTTCCTCTTCAGCTTCTGGCTCAGGTTCTGGTGAAGAAGCAAGAATGAGTACTTCCACGTACTCAGCAAGTCACACCGGAAGGGGAGAGGAATGAATGCAGGGAAGACAAAGGTTCGGCTAAGGTTTGCTTTTGCGCAAATAGCAGGGGTTTTTCCAAATAGTATAGATTTTGAACACAGTCAAAACAATAGAATTTAAGTAATTAAAACATTTTGAAACCAACACTGTCCAACGTTATCCCCACGTTGAGACAGGCCCAAACCATCCACCTATACTAGTCATGTTCCATTAATCAGGGTGTAATAGTGTGAGACTAATCACGGTGAGCTCGGTTGATCGCCCCATTACTGCGGGCACGGCTATTCGAATAGTTTTACTCTTATTAGAGGTGTACAACTGTACCCACATGACACAGCCCCACGACATGGTCTCCCGTGCGCCGGAATACCACCGTGGTACCCCGGAAAGGAAACTGTGATAGGACCTTTCGTATAACCCCCCACTAACCAAGCGAACCCCACCAAGGTTTCACCCCCCACTCCCGGACCTTTGGAATGGGCAGCCCCCCCGAGTGCCTCGGTGAATCCGGCAGCCCAGCAACCCTTATACCGGGGCCGACTAAAACTCTATCCCGCTCACCCTTGCCAATGGGTCCGTCAGCTAGGAGAGGCTACACTACGGGACCTACCTTACCCATTTCGGCTTGTGGTTTGCACGGTCATTCTCCCGAGGGGTCCCGTGAACCGGTCCTTAATTGCCATGGACGCCACTGACCAAAACCATAGCGCCCACAGCCCACCATTTGTCATATTTTAGTCATTAGTCCGGTTCACCTGAATTTCTAACCATTAATCCTCCGAACAGAAGTCCAGGAGAGACATATTAAGTGAGAATGACCCATTTAGTGAGCTAGTGAATCTAAGCCAGGCTAAGCACAACCTAGTCCTGAATCTAACCATATTATTTTCCTAAGTTTAATCAAAGGGTTTGGGGTGTCAAACCTAAGGCATAAACTAAGCATAAGGTGTACTATTTCCCATGAAATGACAGTATAAAAATACATGCAGCTTCATAGAATAAAACAGGTGTTTTAGCAAAATGAGAGCAATATGATCAATAACATAGTATGACTTGCCTTGCTTTTTGGCTTGGGGGACTTCAGCGACGACTTCAAAGTAAACCGAGGCGGCGGAACTACCGGGATCTACACAACAAACAAGCACTTTAACAAAACAGGCTAAAAAGCTACTGAAACAGGGAACAAAACCATTTTTAATGGATTCTTGGTTTTTTATGAATTTAATAAAATTTGAATGGGCTAAAATGGAGGTCGGATTGAAAAGATATGATTTTTAGAAGTTTTCTGGGTTTTTTTACTAAAACAGAAAAATCCTTAATTGATTTATTGTGCAATAAAATCCGGGAGGGAGCGACAGCGGCTAGGGCCGACGTCGCGGTCGAGGGCTAACGTCGCGGTCCGCGGGAGCACCGGTCCACGATGGACCGGGTCCACGGCCGGACCGGGCGGTGCACCACGTGGCGCACACGTGGTGCCGAGGTGGCGACCACGTGGCTTCCCACGTGGGCGGGCGGGGACGGACGGTGCCGATCGGCCGAAGCCGATCGGACGGCCGAGTGGGAGGGGCGCGAGCGCGGTCGGTCGATGGCGGCGGCCGGTGGCTGGAGGCCGGCCGGTGCCATTCGGTTGGCGGCGCTGGGTGGCGGAGTGCCGCGGCTCACGCGCGAGCGGAACCGCGCGCTCCTGCACATGGCGACACGGGATTGGGCCGAGAGAAAAGGGGAAAGCTCACCGTGGGTCACCGGAGTTTGGGGAGACGACGGCGACGACGGCGAGGGAGACGGTGGGAGCTCGCGGGAAAGGGCAGCCGAGGGAGGACGGACGCCGACGACGGAGAGGGAGGCGGCGGCGAAGACCGGAACGACTCAGGGCGGCGGGAAATCACGGCCGAAGTCCGGCGGCGAGCTCCGAAGCAAGGGCGCATGGTGTGGGGGCAAACGAGAGCGAGATCGGCTTGAGTGAAGGTGTGGGGAGGACGGCGAGGGTGCGGGGGTGCTTAAATAGGTCGCGGGGAGATTGGCGGCGACCGGATAAGGAAGAAATTACTCGCCGGCGCAAATTTGGGGGAAGTAATGGCCGGTGATGAAATCCGGCCATTAGGGCGTGCGGGAGCGGCAGCTGGGGGCTTTGAATGCCGGCGGGCATGGTGGGGAGTTAAGGCGGCGAGGTCACGGAGCACGGGGGAGGCGAGCGCGCGAGATCCGAGCGGAGGGGGGCGGCGGAAATGGCGCCGGGGCGCCCGGGGTCGGGGACGACGGCCTGACAGGCGGGCCCCACCTATCGGCGTCTCAGGGTAAAGGGGAGGCAAAATGGACTTATTTCCGGGCGCGCGGCTTAAACGGGCCATGGCCTTCGGTCGGCCCGCGAGCGAGGAGAGAGGGGCGTGCGTCGGCTGGGGATGGCCCGGTCGGCTGGGCCGATCGGCTGGAGGGGATTGTGCCGTCGGCTCGGGCCGGCGACCCACAGCCAATTGGGCGGGAAAAGGACGGAGGAGATAGAAAAAGATTTATCCCAAGATTTATTAATTCCGATTTTTATTTTAATTGGTTAAAAGTTATTTTTAGTGCTTTGAAAATTCCACTAAAAATCCTGTTAATGTGTTTTGACATGTAGAATTTAAGAAAAATCCTACCATGCCATTTCCATTTAGCATTTGGATTTTAAAATTATTTGTTCTTTCCAGTTAATTCTAACGATTTTCTTTCGGATTTTTTAAAAAGGGGAAAACACATCAGGGTGTTACAGATATCCAGCTCGAGATCTTCATAGTCGCGTTCCACCTGTTCAATTTCAACTTTCGAGTACGCTGGTGGAACGGGCCGGGAGTGGTAGGTGCCGTCTCGGTCTACTGGAATGGCCATGCCCGACGCGACCTGTTCGAGAAGATTAATTGCTTATTAGTTAGTAAAGAACGTTGATTGATAAGTTATTCAAGGAAATATACATACAACATAAAAGTACGAACATACCTTTATTGTTATGTTCTTTAGCGGAATGTGCAGCTCACATGGGATCCGCTGTGTGATGTCATCAACGGGGCATGGCGGACCCGGTTCAGCTTGTGGGGCCAAGTCGCCTTCATTTCCAGTTGAAGCGTGGCTGCTGTGCTGCTACTATAGTTGAGCAGCTGTTGTTGGATCCGGCTGTTGGCTAACCCAATGGCTCTGCTCCTTTGCTAACCTACGGTTCAGCCTTTCATCCACAATTTGATCTATTTGCGAGAGCTTCATTTCCATCTCAGCGAACCTCGCATCGTGCTCTCGCCTGGACCTCATGTGGCTCTTGTACGTCTCGATGTCAGCTTGAAACCCATATTTCCAGGGGACGACGCCTTTTCCTCGTGTACGCCCCGGATGCTCTAGGTTTTGGAGGGCGAGCGTTAGCTCGTCCTTCTCTCTGTCAGGCCTGAACGCGCCCGACAAAGTGGCCTCCATCGCGTCCTCTAATCTTCGACCGGCCTCTTAGATTTCTTCGCCAAAGATAACTGTGCCATCTACAGGATTAAGTGAGCCGCCATGAGCATAAAACCAATGCTTTGATCGTTCCGGCCAGTTGGCTGTGCCTGGAACGATATCTCGCGCTTCAAGGTCGGCTTCCATTTTCTCCCATTTCTCCATTGCTTTCTTATAGCCGCCTGATCCAAGCATGTGATGATATTTTTTCTTCGTTGTGTTGGCCTTGTTGTTTTCTATGATGGCTCGCGCTTCTTCCCCAGTCTTGTGTTCAACAAAAGCATCCCAATGATCTCTGAGCTTTCAGAACTTGTCAAAGTCTGGGTTCTGGCCCTTCAAGATGTATTTTTTGTGTAACTCTTTCTTATAGTTCCTGAATAGCTCTGCCATTTTCTTTAACGTCCATTCCTTGACCCTTGCTTGTTGTGAGTCTGGGATGGTGAACGTTTGTAGCATTGTGGTCCACAACATTTCTTTCTCTGTGTCCAGGAGATAGCTCTGCTCATCTCCTCCTTTGGTTGATCGCCTCAAGTTGGCAACGGTTATGGGCACATGATCCCTCACCACCCATCCGCTGTGTGCTACAAACTTTCTTGCGGCGTCCTCTGGGGCACTTGGTCGACCGTCAGATGCTACCTCTGTTATGACATGTCGACCCTCTATGCGCTTGTTGAGACCGCGTTGCCCGCATGCCCTCTTCTGTCCAGCGGAGGCGGAGCCCTCATTCCCCTCCTCGTCCCCCCCTCGTTCCCCTCCTCGTTGAGGTATTGATCTGGATCCTCAGTCCCCTCCTCGTTGTAAAACTCTGTGCTACCGCGTGCGATCTCGTCAAGGAGAAACTGTTCCTCGTCACGATCCGCCATTTGATTGTTGTGGGTTGAGGACATAATCAAAGAATTCTGACAAAGAAAAATTTATTCGGTTAATACATGTATCAATTATTCAGGGAAATCATGTATGTCTACGTAAAAAAACATAGACAAAAAAAGAAGATGGAAAAAATAGATGAAATCTGACAGACTACGTTCTATATTTTCCTTCTTCTTCTCTTTTGTTTCTCTTTGCTAGAACACGACCGACCGAATGACGACCGACCGACCGATCGTTCGTTCTATCGTTCACGTCCGTTCGTTCGGACCCTTAACCCTAACCCTAACCCTAAACTATCGTTCGTTCACGTCCGTTCGTTTGGACCCTTAATCCTAACCCTAACCCACATCCTAAACTATCGTCCGTTCGTTCTATCGTTCGTTCACATCCGAGGGTATGATCGTCTGGAGGAGAGGAGAGAAAGAGAGGAGAATGATGTGAGGGAGATAAGGTGGAGAGGAGAGGAGAGAGAGAGAGGACGTTGCATGCCTATGTACGTTGTAACGACCGAACGAACGACCGACCGACCGAACGAACGAACGAACGATCGACCGACCGAACGACCGACCGACCGACCGCCCGTTCATTCGTTCGTCCGTCCGCCCGTTCGTCCACGTCTGTTCGTCCGTCCGTCCGTTCGTCCACGTCCATTCGTCCACGTCCATTCGTCCACGAACGAACGAACGAACACTCGTTTGTACGTCCGTCCGTCTGTCCGTTCGTTCACGTCCGTTCGTTGATTTTATCGTTCTCGTTCGTTCGAAAATACAAAATTCACAAGTCACATACACATTCAAATTTAAATCTATTCATGCATTCAAATTTAAATACACATTCAACATTTAAAATTCGTTCATCCGTCTGTCTGTTCGTCCACGTCCGTTTGTCTGTTCGTCCGTCCGTCCGTTCGTCCACGAACGAACGAACGAACGAACACTCGTTCGTTCGTTCGTCCGTTCATCCACGTCCGTTCGTTCACGTCCGTTCGTTGATTCTATTGTTCTCGTTCGTTCGAAAATACAAAATTCACAAGTCACATTCACAATCAAATTTAAATCTATAATGTGTCCATTTACACATAAAAGTCCATAATGTCCATTTATACATAAAGTCCATAATGTCCATATACATAAATTTAATTCATTCTAACATACACATACATACATTCTAATTTAACAAATTTCCATTCCAAAATTTCACATTTTAACATATAAATTTAACATACACATACATACATTCAAATTTAACATGCATCAAAATTTTAACATATAAATTTAACATACACATACATACATTCAAAATTTCACATTTTGGATTGCATCAAAATTTCATCCATCCATTATCCAAATCATCCATGCATTGCATTCAAATTTAATCAAATTCCTCACCATTCATGCGGGCAGCGCGAGAGGAGGCGAGGGGCGCGGATCGGCGCCGGCGGTGGGGAGCCGGATGGCGGCGGCGGCGTGGGGCGGGGGGCGGCGGGCGTTGAGGAGAGGGCGGTGGCGGCGGCGACGATGGAGGCAAGGGGCGGGGAGGGCCGGCGAAAGGGGCTGGCGGCGACGGCGACAGCGGCTGCGACGAGTACGACGATGGCGGTGTGTGGAGCCGTTGCGGCGGTGGCGGCGTGGACGGGAGGCAGCAGTGGCGGTGGCGGCGTATGGGGGCAAGAAGGGCGGCGGCATGTGGGGGCGGAAGGGGCAACGACGACCGCAATGGCGCACGCCGGGCGGCCGGCCTCGAAAACCCTAGGCGCGTGCACACAGAGAGGAGATAAAAAGGGGGGCTTCGCTCGAATCTACTCACCTGCGGCGGAATCCGGGACGACGGCGGCGGCTGGGGCGCGGCGAGGTTAGGGTTCTTGGCGACGGCGACGAAGACGATGAAGTGCGAAGTAAAACGGCTAAGTGTTTGGATCCCATTGAGGCCCCTGCTATATATAGTCATCGGCATCTTTTGTCCCGGTTGAAGCCATCAACCGGGACAAAAGATACTATAGTTCCGCACCAACCGGGACAAAAGATAAGATCTTTAGTCCCGGTTTGATCCACTAACCGGGACTAAAGATGGCTCGCAGCCATGTGGCCGGTAGGTGGGCATCTTTAGTCTGGTTGAAGCCACCAACCGGGACTAAAGATGGTTTCCCGCCCTCCAAAATTCACCTCTAGTCCCGGTTGGTTTTAAAACCGAGATTAATCTATTACAAGTGTCCTATTATATTATATTTTATATTTATATATAATTAACATATGTTAATATAATCATATAATGTTTATATATTCATATATAATTAACATATGTTCATATAATTAACAAAAAATATTATATATTGAAATAATAACATATAATTAACATTTGTCATATTCCAAACTATTTTAAATTTAAATAATAATATATAATTAACATATGGCCTATTTAAAAATATTTTAAAATTAAATAATAATATGTTATTAACATTTGCCATATTCAAAACTATTTTAAATTCTAATAAGCATATTGAATTAACATTTGCCTTATTCAAAAATATTTTAAATTCATATATAATTAACATATTGAAAGATATTTTGAAAACTATTTAAATAATAATATGTTATTAATATTTTAAAATTAAAGTTCTTCATTTAATTTATTTTATCAAATACCGATAGATCGCGACGTCGAATTTACAAAAGAAACCGAGCTCGACCTTAGGATCGAAAAAACACCATCGGAGAAGAAAATGTTGAGACCACTGGTCCCGAAGGCAATAATTTACAATAGATTCAATAATTTAGTATAATTTACAATAAATTCAAATGATAGCAATAATATTCGATGATTAAATTTAATTTACATTGTCCATACATAAATTTAGCTAAGTGACATTTGTCCTCACGTACTTTCTCCGCACAATTGTTCCTTCGTTATGATCGTTGAGTAAGGGGTGTCCTCATTTGATAGGAGGATACTCGGGTCAACCGCCACGGCGAACAAAGGTTGCCCGTCAAACTGATCGTAATCTTCGTCAGTTCTATCCTCGACTCCCACGATTTTCCTTTTGCCTGGGAGAACCACGTGGCACTTTGGCTCGTTGGACCCTTTCCCCTTCTTTGATTTGCTAGCCATGTCCTTGACATAGAAAACTTGTCGTACATCATTGGCAAGGACGAAGGGTTCGTCTGAGTATCCAACCTTGCTCAGGTCGACTGTTGTCATCCTACTTGCATCAATGGTTACGCCTCCACCATTGAGCCTAACCCACTGGCATCGAAACAGAGAGACCTTTAGAGGTCCATAGTCCAGCTCCCATATGTCATCGATGATGCCGTAATATGTGCTAGCCGTACCGTCATATCCCACGGCATCGATGCAGACAGCGCTTTCTGATTCGTGCTTTTTAAGTCTTGGGCCCGTGTATAAAATGTGTACCCATTTATTTCATATGCCTGGAATATGGTGATCGAGCAAGATGGTCCCCTCGCCAAGAAGGTTAGTTGTTGGTCAAGACTCGCGTTGCCCATGAGACGTTGTCGCAGCCAAGCAGGGAATGCATCGATGTGATGGCGTGTAATCCAGGCATCTGTCTTACCGATGTTTTCGGAGCGAACAATCGCCAAGTGCTCCTCGATGTAAGGAGCCACCAAGGAAGATTGTTGCAACACGGTCCAATGTGCTTTCCTGTACAAGTCATTGTCCATGTTCTTTATTGTCTTCCTTCCAACAGTTCCCTTTGAAGGGTTACGCGGAGGCTACGCTAGCCGAAAATAAAAAATTTTCTACCGCGCAAACCAGGAACACTTTCATGTAAGGGCCGATAGATCGTTACCGATTGGAGTATGCAGCGGAAACAGCCAATCAGGGCTATCCGATCTGGAACTGTGCTGGCCGATGACAGCCGATTCTCGCAAGCCGACAGCCGGTTCCTAGAGACAGTCGATTCACAGATGTCGCAGGCGATCCGAGTCGTCTGACCGCGTTCTCGCGCCTCGCTCCGATGCGCTCGACAGCAGCCGATTCCACCACAGCCGATTCGTAGTCGATCAACAGCGTGCAACGTAGCAGCGCCTCTACCGGTATCCATACATCCAGGGACAGAACGCCGAACACCCGTGTGCTAGCACGCGATGCAAGGCTAGGGTTTGGCTCGAAGGTGGGGAGGGTTTTCGTGGAGATTGATCTTGGCGACTTCTAAAGCCACGGGTGATCAGATTGATTTCGGCGCAATGCGATTCAATTGACGTCAATCAGCTCTCCACCCCTCACCCCTTTATATAGAGTTGGCCGACTGGGATTAGTGGCCGATCAGGACTCTATTTCAAATCGGATCCTATCCAAATCTCATAGAGTCGGCCGCCCATACGTCGTAAGACCATAGGACTCTATCCGATCGGATCCCTATCCGATCGAGCCGTATCCGAGTCCAACTCGAATGCCTGTTCTTATCCCCTTAAGCGTGCGACCCTGTTGGTTCAGGTATACTCGGTTTCGGCTATAGTCTAACTTAGCCGATCGTCGGCTCGAGTCCAACTCAGCCGACCCGTCAACAGCGGCGCCTAGCAGCACATATTGACACCATAGTATACAAGAATAATATCGGCTCTGAACCTGTAATGTGTACACAAATCCCTTTGCCTCACGATACCAATTAAGCTATTGGCAAGATGTGTGCCATCCCTTCAATAGCTTAACCATTCACTCGAACCGCATTGGATTATCTGTCTGTTGATTGACTCCTCAATCAACTTAGTATGGCCATGCATTTCCATAATCCATTACCTCGAGGGGCCCAGAGATATCTCTCCAAAGGAGGGACAAATTCCATCTTGATCACTCACATCCCACTCCATGTTTCATGGCAAACCCGAAAACTACCTTTATAACTACCCAGTTACGGAATAGCGTTTGGTAGTCCCAAAGTAGGCTACTACACATGTTGGAATCCATGGTGATCTCAGGTCTAAGGACTTTGTACCAATACTACCTGAGACCAACTAATGGCACATTAATTCCTGTAGTGTCTCATGGTGGGTCTATTCAACAATGTGTTCTCTAACACATGTGTCCATGTTTATTGATTTGGTATCTCCATACCCATGATCTATGAGACATGATCATCAATCAATAAACATGCCGATCTTAGAATCATATTAGTTCCATTAATATGATATATGATCAGGGATCATTTAGAAATAGATTCATACATATAGAGTCTCATAAATAAGTCACGTACTTATTGATCAATACAAGATGTCTATTTCATGGAACTGAATAACACTTTATTCATAAATACATAAACATTGACCATGATATCCAACATCTCCATGTTGCCTCTAGGGCATATCACTAACACCCTTCCCCCGTAGTCTACCTTCATGGCTTGATTCAGGCACCTCGATGGGATGAAGGTCTTCAATAAAGTCGATGCAAAACTCAATCACCTCCTCTGTTCCATATCCCTTGGCGATGCTGGCCTCCAGACGCGAACGGTTATGGACGTACTTCTTTAGAACACCCATATACCTCTCGAAAAGGAACATGTGGTGTAGGAATACCGGACCGAGAATACGGATCTCTTTGACAAGGTGGCATAGGAGATGCGTCATGATATTGAAGAAGGAAGGCGGAAAGATCATCTCAAAGTTGACAAGACATTGGACCACATCATTTTGAAAGTCTTCTAGTCTATCTGGATCGATGATCTTCTGTGAAATTACGTTTAGGAAAGCACATAGCTTTGTTATTGTTGCCCGGACATTATCGGGAAGGATACCCCGAATTATAACGGGAAGCAGCTGTGTCATCAGCACGTGACAGTCATGGGACTTTAGATTTCTGAACTTCTTATCCTTTGTGCTTATTATTCCCTTTATATTCGAGGAGTATCCAGACGGTACCTTGATGCTCTCCAGGCATTCAAACATTATTTCCTTCTCTGCCCTGCTCAGAGTGTAGCTGGCTGGACTTAGGTATTGGGCTCCTTTCTCTTTTGGTTGCGGGTGAAGGCCATCGTATTGTGCCATATGTTTCAGATCGTTACGTGCCTCAAGTGTATCTTTTGATTTTCCGTACACACCTAGGAAGCCAAGCAGGTTTACGCTAAGGTTCTTGGTGAGGTGCATCACGTCGATTGCGTGGCGGACCGTCCACGACTTCCCAGTAGGGCAACTTCCAAAAAATTGACTTCTTCTTCCACATTGCCGCGTGACCACCTTCACTTGCTATAGGTTGGTTGCCGGGTCCCTTTCCAAATACTATTTTGAGGTCTTTCACCATGGCAAACACGGCCTTTTCCGTTGCGATGCTTTGGCTTAGTACGATGGTTTGTCTTTTGATCAAAATGTTTGCCTCTTCTCCGGACATGGTGGCTTGCAGCAAGAAAGCGACGATAACCCATGTACACTACCTTCTTACAGTGTTTTAGGTACGTACACTTAGTCTCATCCATACAGTGGGTGCAAGCGTTGTACCCCTTGTTTGACTGTCCGGATAGGTTGCCAAGTGCAGGCCAATCGTTGATGGTAACAAACAGCAACCCTCGTAGGTTAAACTGCTCCTGTTTATCCTCATCCCACACGAGAACACCTTCATTCTTCCACAGCAATTTTAGATCTTCGATCAGCGGTCTCAGGTACACATCGATGTCGTTACCAGGTTGCTTTGGGCCTTGAATAATAACCGGCATCTGAATGTACTTCCGCTTCATGCATAGCCAAGGCGGGAGGTTGTAGATACACATCATTATAGGCCAAGTGCTATGCCCGCTGCTCATCTCTCTAAAAGGATTCATGCCGTCCGTGCTTAAGCCAAACCTTAGGTCTCTTGATCCTCACCAAAGTCTTTAAATGTTCTGTCGATGTTTGGCCACTATGACCCATCGGCGGGATGTCTCAGCATGCCATCTTGTAGGCGTTCTTCCGCGATCCAGCGCATCATCCTTGCATGCTCCTTGTTCCTGAACAGACGCTTCAGCCGTGGTATTATAGGAAAATACCACATCACCTTAGCAGGAACCCTTTTCTTCGAAGGTCGTCCATCAACTTCGCATGGATCATCTTGTCTGATCTTGTATCAAAGTGCTTTACAAACCGGACATGCTTCTAGGTTCTCGTACTCCTCACCACGGTAGAGGATACAATCGTTAGGACATGCGTGTATCTTCTATACCTCCTGTCCCAAAGGGCGGACTAACTTCTTAGCCTCGTATGTTGATTCCGGCAATTCGTTTCTCTCTGGAAGAATGTTTTTCATGAGTTTTAGTAACCCGCCAATGCCTTATCACTGACACCATTTTTGGCCTTCTATTGCAAGAATTCCAGCGTGGTACCCAACTTTTTGTGCCCCTGTTCACAGCCTGGGTACAAGGACCTTTTGTGGTCCGTCAACATACGCTTCAATTTATGCACCTCCTTTACGCCTTCGCAGTCCCCCTGTACGTCGCGCAACATCTGACTAAGGTCATCGGTACCGTCGTTTTCTTCACATCCCCGCCCGCCTCGCCCGTTGTATTATCTTCAAACCTACCGTATTGACCACAGTCCGAATGTTGTCCTCATCTTCTTCATCTTCTTCCATTGCAACCCCCACCTCTTCGTGCGATGTCCAGCAATTGTAGTGAGGCATGAATCCCGACTGAAACATGCATCTATTTTAAAAAGGTCCTTTGTCATCTATTTTATAACTTTTTTGTCCAAAAGATTCTCTCTCATCATTTTCCATAAACATTTTTTGAGATAAAATTGTACGAACTAAATTCCTACAAATGTAACGTGTTAAGCATACTTTTCTTCCTCTTTATTTTCCCTAACTTTTTTCTCAACACAATGTAATGTGCTTAGCAAAATAATTAGTCCAAACAAATTTTGTCTCTCCTCATGTTTAAAAAAAATCTAGAGATGAAAATGTATAAAAAACAACCGTAAAATGCAAAGTGCTAAGAGGAAGAAGTTGCTAACCTTGTAGATAGCAAAGATTTGTGTATTATCACCAAAACAAAATCACCAAAAAATTTGGTAGCATCTCCCCTCTAGCTAGAGAAAAATTTTGAAGACAAGTGTAGCTGGCTCGGGCTAAAGAAGGAAGAAGGAGTATAAAAAGCAAGTCATCTTTAGTCCCGGTTGGTGTTACCAACCGGGACTAAAGATGATGTCAGAGGCTATCAGAACTTGTCAGACCGCTGGTAACACCAATCGGAACAAAATATAGCATCTTTAGTCCTGGTTGGTATTATCAACCGGGACTAAAGATGCCCAGCGCTCTGACAATCTCTGATAATATTTGAACCGGGACTAAAGATGATCTTTAGTCCCGCTTACGCCACGAACCGGAAATAATGTTCCTAGAAATCCGTAGAATTTTAAACCGGGACTAGAAATATTTTTAGTCCGGTACTATTTAAACAAGGATTATTATGGATTTTTGTACTTTAACAAAAATGATTTCATCATTAGTGCAAGTCACACGACATGTTTAAAACCACTGTCTTTTTATTTTTTAAGCTCAAATTTAACATGAAGCTTAAGTCCACTGTCTAAGATGGTGCATTGGACATGGTCTAAAGCCCATCTTTCTCTGATTGGTGACAAAAGAAAAAGGGAGTTCAGACTTTTACTTTCAGATTATACAAAAACTGATATGTTGTGCGCCCTATCTTGGAAGTAGGCCATGTTTTCGTTGGTTGCCATTTTTAACCTTAGGCAATATTTTCTCTTTTTTATATTATGATGAGACACTTTAACTTTTAACTTTTTCTTCTTTTTTGGCTAATTTTTTTAAAAAATAGCAAGACACCGAATTATTTTTATTAAATCTAAACTGAAATATATTTTGATATTATATTTTGTTTTCTGTTAGAAATATTGTTATGTTATTTTTATAAATTTGATTAAACATAAATGTAAATAAATTTGATTTAAAATAAAGTTAAATTGTCTTAAATATGAAGGACGGAGTATTATCATATTATAAAATTTGGTAGTTCCATACACCTCTATTTGTAAAATTAGTACCAAAACAACAAGCTAATTCCCACGCTACCAAAATACCAATAGTAAACATACCCCTATTTCTTCAAGTTTTTACGAAACATTAAAATCCATAAATTTCCAAGCTGGATGCTTTTTACTTCTCAACCCAACAAACATCTCGCATCGTTAACTTACGCCATTCTGGTCTTATCAATAGGAAAAATAAACTGATGGCTCCACATGTCATGCACTCCTCATTTTTCTCCTCTGCATAAATTAATTCAAATCGCAAGATCCACGCAAAGCTACCCAAGTTATTTTAAGGCCCGTTCGTTTGTTGGAGTTGGAGAAAGATTTCCAGTGCACGCAAAATAAGAAAACTTATTAATACATAATTAATTAAATTAATTAAGTATTAATTATTATAAACTTGGAAAATAGATTTGTTTGAATTTTTTAAACAACTTTTACATAGAAATTTTTTAAAAAATATATCATTTAACAGTTTAAAAAACATGTCATTAAAAATCGAGAAAGTTAAAGTTTGAAGTTGAAGAAAAGAACGAAGCTCTAACCATTCTTTGTTCTCATCTCTTCCTGTCCCCAACTATTTAAAGATCATGTTATGGAGATTCTTACAGCTCTAGTGGGTGTGGAATCTCTATCTTGTCCATACAGTCAAAACGCTTACTTTAGATCCTAAGATTTAAATGCTTACCAGTTAGGGATAACTTCATTTTACATCTTGTTGAAAGTGTATCTAGCTTCTTAAGTAGGTTCTGGATAATTTATGATAAATTATTAAGGGACCGATGCAATTTTTGAGTTATAAGTATGCATTAGGTCCTAAAGCGAGCGAAGACAACCATGAGAGCAAAAGAATTAAAGTTGAAAAGAATTAGAAAAAATTTAAAAGAGAGAAGATCAAGTTCCCCTAAAAATGCATTGCATAGGACGATCTTATGAAGACAGTGCATATTTCAAGAGTTATAGGACATCATGGAGAAGTGAAGGCCAACCAGTTCAGAATCGAGCGGATTGTTCGGGAAGTGTGTTTTGAAGCTACGAGAAAAACAATTTCTACATACAATAGGGCCAAAACTTTTTCATGTGCTCCAAAAACACTTGTGAGGGGTTTCAAGTGATTTCGTGCATGTACCACAAACTTACCCACGGGCCCATCCTCTCGCTAAAAAAATAATTTTTGCAACCAGCGAGGCTAGAACATTTCCATGTGCCAAAAAACACTTGTGAGTGGTTTCAAGCAATTTAATGCGCGCACCACAAACTTTGCAGTGGGCTCAACCACTTGCGTAAAAAATAATTTTCACAACCAATGGGACCAAAACATTCCCAGGACAGTACAACCTGATGGCGGATTGTCCGAGACATTAAGGAGCGGCTAAAGGCGGAATTGTTTGGGCAAGTGAAGTATTCAAGCCAACCAAGAAGTGAAGAAGAGTTGACCGATCAGTCTAGGTGCAAGCAAAGTGTTAGGGCAAGACTTTGTCCAATGTCGGTGGACATCGAGTTTTGATAAAGCCAGAAAAACTGGCGTGGTATCGGATTATACGGGACATTAAGAGCTATCGGATTGTCCTCTACTTTACATCCCAATGGCTAGCTGTCAATGACCATTGGGAAACGAAGGTTGGCAGATAGTCTGGTCTAGTGGCGGACTGTTCAGCCCTATACAAAATCTGGCAAACTCCACCAACAGCTAGAAACAGTTAGTTGGAGGGGTGTGGACTGTAAAAGAGCGGTGCCATCGATTCATTTGAAGACTTTTGAACCCTATTTCACTTGAGCAATCCCTAGAAGAGTTCAAGAGAAATAAAAGCAAATTGAAGATCCTTGTGCAAGAGTTTAGGCCTTTAAGTGTGTTTGTGTTGTGTTGTTCTTTAGAAGGCAAAACTCCCTCCCCTCTGTCTTTCTATGATCTTGAGCTCGTGAGCCATCTTTGAGTTGAGTTGAGAGTGTGTGGAAGTGAATATTATAATCATGGAGCCGCAAGGAGTGTGGTGCGCTCTGGAACCCTTGTGAAGGTTCCACCTCTCCTCTAGAAGGGAAGAGATCATGGAGTGGAAGCCATGCTTCTTCTCGGGGGTCGCATGGTGGAGCGGACTTCATCGGAGGGAAGTTGTGTGGCGTCCAAGCTTGGGACCAGTGGATTTCTTGGAGCATGAACTTGCCCTTGGTTGCTTAAAGAATCCAAGGCACCATCAATGGTTGATTGGAGAGGAAAAGGTTTGAAAGAGACCCAATTTTTCGGAGCCTCTCAACGAAGATGTAGGATTGATTGAATCCTAACTTTGATAAACGATATTGGTGTCTCCTTTCCTCTCTTTTACCTCACATTTACCACTTTCTATCTTGTGCTAGTTGTGATCTTTGCATGCTTGTTTAGCTCTATCTATAACTAGCTTGCTTGTGTAGAAAGTGTGCTTGAGTAACCCTCTAGTTTGCTTTTTGTTTTCTCTATGAGTGTCGATTGTCCTACCACTGTCCGACAATCCGAGACTATATTCTCTATCTTCGCACTGACTGAATTATCCTCCACGGAGCCAGACCGTCGGACCGCATCTATAGTTAAGATGTTCGACCCGGTACCAGACTATTTGCTTAGGTCTAATTCCACTGTGAGTTTTTTAAAATTTTAGGAAACGTCTATTCACATCCTCTAGGAAACATATGTGATCCTCAAGGCCCTTTCACATGTAACTCTTGCTTCTGTCTTAAATTCACAACTCTAAAATCAGGTATCCAATATCCTTCAACTATTAAAACCGTTCAATTTACCCCAGACCAAACCAAAGTGGTTTTTCGCTTATGTGGCGTCTATGTGTCAATATCAGTAAGCAAAATTATTAAAAATAATAATGGTCGCACATGTTATCGAGACCCTCTTCCTTCTCTCTCACCTTCTTTCTTAGTGGACATCTCTCTTCTCTCTCCTTATCTCTTCTGTCATCCACTGATCCCCTGCCTTCTTGCTGCCCTTTGGTGGCAATGGCCGCCGCCGACCTCCGCATCTCTCTCCTCAACTCGCCTCTGTTGATGATCATCTCCTAGCCATGAGATCAGCACCGACAAGCTCGAACTCCACCTCCCCGAGCGCCTCTTCCACGCATCGATGACCTTGAGCTCTGACTACCCACCTCCTCCTTGATGTGTAGTTGAGCTTGAGCTCCACCTCCTTCCCACTCCCCCAGCATCAAAGTACAGCTCCGTCATTGCATCTGCCGAGCTTGCCATCCTAGTCTTGGTAACGAGTCGCATGAGCGAGAGGTGGCAGTGGAGAAAGGAGTTGCGGTGACGCATGGAAGAGAACAATCTGCGTCACATGCCGACATAGGGAAGGAGGTGTAGTGAGCAACTCCGACAACGTCAATGCAACCCACGTCGTCCTCTAGTTCCGAGAGAAGACGACCAACAGTAGAGGCAGAGGAGACGAACAAGGGGTAGACGACATTGGGGAGACAATCAGTGTCGAGATCCAACACCAGTTTGCCCAACATCACTGTCAGCCCGAGTGGAACGAGCTTGCCGACCACTTGGTGAGACATAAATTGAGGAGGAGACGATGCACGGAGTCAGAGCTCCTTTCTCGAGCTCACCTTTGTCAAGCTTGTCATTGACCCCTTGGTTCGGGGCAGTAGGACGGAGGGGGAATGGGGAGAGAGGAGAGGAGAGGAGAGGAAGAAGATATGGTGGCAATGATAGGTGGGACCTCCTGTAGGATCAAAGGGGGCGGCTAGAGGGGGGAGGGTGAGTAGGTGGTTTTAAAACTTTTGGCTAAAACCGAAATTTGTATGTGAAAGCATATATCAAAATGGTTTTGCACAATTCAAAACCTAAACAACTAGTCTCAACTAAATGCACAAAGAAGCTAGCCTATGTTGAGGTTTGCAAGCCTAGGGTGATATTAGCACAAATAAGCTCTCGTATGTAATCTTGCTCAAAGTAAATTTGCACAAAATAAAAAAGACAAGTGACGAAGGATTTTTCCACCTGATGTTCAGAATCTTGCCAACTTCCTACGTCACCATTGAGACGAGCCCAACTTCACTGCTCAAACCACCAAGCCTCCAAACCTCCTTTTCAAGAGATGGACAAGGTGGGAGCCGGTCTCGAAGTGGTCTCCCAAGCCTCTATCACTATGGTTGTTCTTCATCCACTTCGGAGATGGCGAACACCGAGCCACTCACAATCAATACCGGGCCTCCTCCATAACCTTCTCGAAGAGGTCACCGGGCAACTCCTCCAAGCCATCTAGGAGGTGACAACCTCAATGAGTAACAAGTCTAGGATGCTTGCCGAGGATGATCAAGTGCCACACTAGCTCTAGCAATGAAGCAATGCACTTGCATTGACTTAACATACTCTCCAACACCTCACTAGATAAACTAAGTGCACAAGGATGTGAAAGCTCTTAAAAGTGTTCAAGATAATGCAATAGAGTTTCAAAACCTTACCTTTGCTACTGAGTAGTGGGTATATATACCCCCAACCATCAAAACTAGCCGTTGGGGGCGAAATCCCAACTCATAGGTGTCGAACGATCAGACCGCCATGGGGTGGCCGGTCAGAGCGGCCTCCAATGCAACGGCTAGAAAACTAGCCGTTATAGTGCATTTAATGCACTCACGGTCTAACCGCCATAATCTGGCCGGTTAGACCATGATTGGCTCCGGTCAGACCGAGCTGCCTCCGGTCAAACCGACTTTGACTTTGGCAGCTTTGTATCGCCAAGATAAGACCTCTCCATCAATTTCAAGAGTAGCGGTCAGACCGCCATGAGAGCTGCGGTCAGACCGGACAACACACTATGCTGACCTCCATAACAGCTACGGTCAGACCGTAGGTCAAATTTCAGCACAACCGACCATTAGTAAAAATGGCGATTTCTCTTGACTCGGGTGTCGGATTTTGATGTTCTTGGACTCTATGGAAAGCTTATACAAAGGGCTATCCAACCCATAAACAATCCATCCAAGAAACATAACTTTTATCAGGGAGAAAGGGCTCACACTCCAAAGGATACTCCACCAGACATAGGCACACGAGGCTACCCATTTCTATCAGACGTGCCCACTTCTGTTTTTGTTTGGGACTTGACAAAACTCGCCAAACTTTGCTAGACAAGCCCACCAAATGCACCTACATGCATATGAACTAATATGGCACAAGATCATCCACATGCTCACTTCATAGACCCCTCTTGATAGTACGACACCTATCTAGCAAATCCGGTCTACACCAAACACCAAGACCGAGAAAAAGACTAAGAAACATTCTTAGCTCCATCACCATCCAACTCTGGGTCAATGCTTGAGCCAAGATTAGCACTTATGACCATTCGGTTGAACCAAGTTTATGCCAAAGTCTTGGTGGGACCTATTGCTTTGCACAGCTCAAAGGAGAACATTAATCCCAACAAATCGGTTGTCATCCTCCACTTGATGACTAATCGGTTGCATATGAAAGATATGAATATATTTGTTGAGTATTCATTAACACTACAAGTGATAGATACTCAAATATGAGCTCAAGTGTAAAGATCCAATATAAATAATAGGTGAACATTATGGATCTAGAACATGCACACCAAGTGTATTGGATTTGCTCCCCCTAAATGTATGCATACAAAATAATATAAAAGAGAGACAAGTGTATGCATAATTAGAAAATAACCAATGTGGGTTTATCCTATACACATGGACAAGGCATATGTAGTAATGATGTACACCAACATAGACACATTCCTTCATGATTTCCATGTTCTTAATGTAAAGGAGACTAAATAAGATAAGTCTCAAATAAAAATTAGTCTCACACATATATATCAATAACATGGAAGGTCATATATATGATGACGGAAAGAAAGAGCGATACATATCATTTGTTCTCCATGCATTTCAACCTTGTTGTCCACGACCAAAGAAAGCATATCTATCGTAACTCGTTATCCGTGAATACCTAGTTGACAACTTATGTAAAGAAAAGGTTAATCCCATAAAGCCGGTTTATCATCTATCACCAAAGTCACAATTACGTAAATTGTTTGATCCAAAATATTTCAATCTTTTCTCTCTTGATCTATGATAACTCGATATAAACAATATAGAGATGAGATGAAAGATGATTTCAAATCAAGGTAATAAACAAAATATAGAATAAGCTTCCCCTTAAGATGTGAATACATATGGATATGAAGGAACACATATGCATATAATCAATTAAGATCAATAAGAGAGTTCACACTATATTTTGGATCCACAAGAGAGACCAAGTTAGAATATGTGAAGTTTAACACATCTCTCTCATCATTTTTATTTTTTTATCCAAATTAGACTAGTAAAAAAGCTCATAAAACATTAGTCTCATATAATTATATTCATCATTAATAACCAAAACAAAATTAAGGCACTTGAACTTACACCCTCTCTCTTCCTTGTTGAGGTGGACTATTGTGTACACATGCATCTTACATGGCATTCAATATTATACCAAAAATCAGGCTTAAACCACTAAGGCAGGGTGGAGTGTTTGGTATTGATAGTTGGGGTGTATTATATCCGGTTTGTAGTTTAGGGATATATTTTAGAGAAACACAAGGGTTCGGGCATGCAAAATGGATTTTTCCCTACCAATTACTTCTTAAAATCTCCCATTAAGACCCTGTTTATGGGAGGGGAATCCTATACACACGAGCCTTCTCGTATACACCATGCACACCAACTTAAAAAATATCATCAAAAATTATAGATATTTTTAATTTTTTAGAGGGTAAGACTTTACACATAAGTGTTATACTAATTGAAAGTATATGTATATTTTTTTCTAGAAGTTTTGATGAAATTTGTTAGTTGATGTGTATAATGTGTACATAAAAAACTTGTGTGAACAGGACATTGTTACAACAGCTCAACATGCAAAGATACTATATCATCATCCGCTTACAATTATTACATTTCAAACCTCATACAAGTATGCTACATTATTTATAATTTATTATATTTAGAGCTTTAAAATATAAGCATGTTAAATCATTATCTCACATTGTTTACGTAATATTTCAATATATATTGCCTATCATTTTCTACATATTCCTATATAGTTCATCCTTAATGTTATTTATCTTTTCTCTCTTTAATTAAGCTATGTTATCTCAATTATTTCTTTTCCTTGGATGATTAATCTATGATCTAAATTATTTCTCTTATTTTTTTCTCTCAAAAAGCCACATCGCCTTACTTTTGTTTTTAGATTATCAATTTATGTACTATTTAAATTATCATAAACCGACCACATCAACTTACTAGTTTATTTTTTTTTAATGATCAATCAAATATGCAAGCTTAAGTTGTCTGTATATCTTATATGTTATTTTTACTATTATTATACTAAAGTTTCATAGCAATGTACGGGTTTTCATCTAGTAACTAATTAACAATTATAGCTACACTCGGATTATAGTTCCCTATGCCGTCAAATTCTTACTTCAGATTCTGAGACTCGCTACATATAAAATCAAGAAATAAGTAACATTAGCCAGATGCATGCCGAGTAACTACAGCTTCTCTAAATTCTCGATTGCTGAATTGGCGGCAGTTCATCCTCAACGTCTTCAGCACTTCCCCAACAGCCAACAGGACCAACGACGTCCAAACACTTGTATGCATGTACTGATATACACTTTGTCATGTACTCTGTTGATATGGTAGTTTTGTGCTATTCAACAACAGTGTGCCTTTTTACATTGTGTGATATTTTCTTTCATAACTAATTATCAAATTACTTCATTTGTAGGTTATAGGAAAAATAACTCATTTAAAAATTTACTAGCAAAATGCCAGTGCGTTACAACGGAATGACGATGCGGGGAGAGAAGCAGGCGGAGGACGAAGGTCCAGGCGACGGCGCGGGAGCTCCGAGCAGCGACGGGAGGGAGGGGCACAGGCACGGTGCGGATGGGAGCAGAAGAGAGGGACGCAGGAGGCTTTTTTTCATCCAAGCCTTCTCTTTCTTTTCAACATTGGGACTGTAGGTTAATTTTATAAACAGTCAAGGAGTTTTCTATAAAATAACCCTTTTTTTTCTTTTTAAATTGGGTTTTTTTAAACTAGCTAGACGAACTACAGGTTAATTTTGAAAAAATCAAGGGGTTTTCTGCAAAATAGCCAGGTAAAACAAAATTTGGATGGAAGCACTACTTGTTTTATATAGTATAGATCTGATTACTTCATAAACAACAAATTATCAAATTACTTCATCCATACAAGCTATTTTCTGCTGTTTGAAAATAAGTCCTAGATACTCTCAAACCACTTATTTTAGCAGTGCCATCGCCGGAATTTGCCACCGATGAGCACCACCATATTTTCCCTGCTCCGTCCGCCGCCGCACATGTCGCTAGGCCATCCCAGAGCAAACCCGATCAAGCTATTGCCTTAGTTAGCATCACCACACCTTGTAGATGCTCCCAAGCTAGTTAGATTGGCCATGTCGTCGCTGGAATGCTACAGTGATGAGCGCCACCGCCGCCATGAGTACCTCGCCGTCGCCGGCTTGTCTCATTGTTTTCCCGGCCCAACCAAGCTCGAAAATGGGTTCATCAGATCGTGTAGATAGGGATAAGCCCCTTAACTTTAAAGCACCGGCCGCCCTCATCGCCTGGTGCTCACCAGTGCCAGCCCTAAGAGGAAGAAACAGAGAAAAATAAGAAAGAAGGAAGAGGAACAGTAAAAAGGGAGAGAGAGAAAGAAGAGGGAAGAAAATAAAAATAAGGGAAGAAAAGAAAAATAAGGGAGATAGAAGAAAGAGAAGTAAAGTACCGCAGTGGTAGATGAGTTGAGAAAGGAGTAGGAGGTCCCTAGTTTGAATCCAACATTAGGCATATTTTTTTATTAAAAGGAAGTGATAGAAAAGAGATAGAAAAATAGGAAAGGTATAGGAAAAATCCTAGAAAAATTAATAGATGACTACTAGATCCTTTCAAATTTTTTCAAACCCAAATTTCTTTTATTTCTATCAAATCTATCTATACTCCTGTTTAGGGATAGTTTAACTTCTAATTTTGTAAATTATTTTAAAATAAACCCAAATTTTACATTTTAGGATTTGACAATTGATTCCTCCTAAACTTCATTTTGTAATTTTAAAACCCATCCATTTTTCTTAAACTTATTTATTCTTCTTTTTAAATATTTAAAATATTGCTTTCAATTCCTTTTATTTTTATTCAAGTTCCAAACTTTAAAATCTAACAAATAATCTCCATATTTAAAACTTTAAACATTATCCATTTTTATTCCCTATTTAAAAATATTTTAAATACTTTTTATATTCTATTATATTCAAACTTAAATTTTAAGTTTCAAAATCTAATAAATAACCTTCCCTTCATAAAATCACCTTTTAAAACTCCTTTTAAAATTTTACATTTATTTGATGTTTATTTGGAGTTGTTCGTTTGATTTACTTTACCATTTACCGATAGACCACGACGTCGAACTCATAAAAGAAATCAAGCCCAACCACATCGTCGACGCAAGTATCTTCACTACTAGACGTAAGTATCTTCCCTACTATTCAAGGAATTAAAGGAATTCAGACCATTGGTCCCGAAGTGTTCTTGATCATTTGGTTTAAAAACAAATAAATGATCATGTTTTAAATAATGTATTTAATTAGAAATATTTTGCGGGATGTGTTAGATAGTTATAAGTTATCATTTTATGTAGATTTAGATACTCCTTAAAATCATGCCGGTCAATATTTTATGTAGACTTTCTAGTTCATGCAAGTTATCATTTCATGCATTAGAAGCATTTTATCATTTTATGTGTAGAAAAGGAGGAGGTTATTATTTCAAATAACTAGATATATTCTCCTTCTCCTTAGAAAATACCTTGATAACTTGGACTAGGTATAAAACTATCACCATGATAAAATAAGCATTATCACATATACTAGTATTTCCTTCATGCCCATAAGAAGTTATTCCATGTAGCAAAATAGAAAAGTGATCTATTATTTTATGGGATATGCAAAAATAAGTCCTATCATCTCATGTGATATGAGAATGTGTTATTATTTTATGTCATAGGCAAATATAAGTCCTATCATCTCATGTGATATAAGAATGGTTTTGGTTGTATGCCAGAAAATTATAAAAACTCCTATGTCAGAATAAAGACATAGTTTTGCCCATCCGATGGACCGCTTATACTCGCATAACATTTATATATTTCTCTCCAATCTCCCAGGGGTCTTGAGGAGATTTATTAATGCGCATAACAGCATTGGAGATTTGTAGTGTTGATAAAGTCTTATTGGTGGACAACTATGTAAACAGCGGATAACAACGTCGATACTAACCAGATCGATACCGTCTATTAAGATGAGTTCTAGGTTTCACCAAGCCAGGGCAAGTGTGTGACGAACAACTATTAAATAGGGGTGAGGACACCAATTACTGGTTAGAATTTGGTGCCCCTATTAAGATAGCCCGCAGGTCTTGTTCACACATCAGAAAAGGTTGGAACTATATAAATGCTATGTTATCCTTAGCCTTGCAACCTAGGGTTAATCCTCGGGTAAAACTGGGAAAACACTATAGGGTTGATTGTATTCGAATATGCCATACTCCCGGTCAATGGAGTTATGTCTATGGGTGAATCCAGAATAATGGCATGAGTACTTTTCTTAAATACTATTATAAAGTTTGAATACCCATACTTAAGTGCATTTAGGATGGAATGGGATATAAAATTTAATTCATGTTTTATGTTCTCAAATGTTTATATAGATTATTTTACAAAAAGGTAGATTATATCACCATGCTAGGAATATCTTTATAATTCATTTCTCTTGTCAATATAGAATGCATATTTATATAAAATTGTATCCAGTTTGGCTTGGTGAGTACCATTGGTACTCACTCTTGCATATAACAACTTCAGTAAATCCCGAAGCCAAGGAAGAACAGGAACTCTAGGTCGACTCTATACTCAGGCTATCCCTGTGGAAGTGTCACGTCTTTTTTATTGTATAACTTGTACTTATACATTATTATTATAATAATAAATGAAGTTCTTGTATCTGTATTATCTCACGCATAACCAGACTCCTGGGAGGTTATGTGGTATTGTGGGAATTGACCTCTTTGAGGAGACCCCACAAAGATGGTATCAGAGCAGAGCTTGACTGTAGGTTGATCTAGGTAAGTTAGATTGAATTCAAACTATTATTTTCAAAAATTAAAACCATGTGCAAAATTTTTTTATCCACCCGATCTCAAGTTCTTGATCTTTCTTATATATTTCTTCTCTTTGTACCTTCTCTCTATCAAAAAGAATTTTATTTTACTTCTCTTCTCAACTATTTCGAAATATCGAGACACGTTAGGGAATAGTAAGATTGAATGGTTAAGTAAGAGATAGTGTTAGCTAACCTTCCAGAATATAGTCACCGGTAAGTTAAGTTAACCCAAAGTCAGTTGACGGTTTGTCCGTCAAGATAGAACGATGAGTTATGTATTGTATTTCTTTGTGAATATTAGCTATTTTAGAGGATTTTTGAATTTTATAACAATTAGTGTGGTTCCTTGTTCCTTTCTAACTATCACTCCTTTCTATCTCCTTGCTCCTTATCCTCATGTTAACTCTTTATCCTATCCATTCAATCCTTATCCATAACCACAAAAAAATGGTAGAATTCATTAAGGGATTAGAAGGACCGATCAGTATAAATTTGTTGGATCAGACTATTATGATATATCAATCCCTTTTGGATAAAGTCCGGTTGATGGAGCAAAACTCTATAACAAAGGACCTCAATACCACCAAAATCACAATATGGGAAGAATCGACTCTCAAATAAAAATAGGTACTATCATTATGGACAAATGGGACACATACGTCCAGTATGCCCACTGAAAAGTTATCCTATGGAAGTAATATGTACCCATGCAAAGATGCAACAAACCCCACCGCGAGTCGTGCTGCCAACTCAGGATATACCAGGATACAGAGTTAAGGCACCAAACCATGGAACCATGGTGCTATACTACGGAGAACAAGCTAGAAAAGTCATTGTGGAACAAGAACGGCTTAACCATGGAACAACTCAGGGAAAGGTGACTAATATCACCGCAAAGAATACTAAAGGGGTCACCGATATAATAATAAAAATCCAGATCGAAGGGGGTTATGTTCACAACAGACCTTATCCTTGTAAGAATGCAAGGATTGGATGTAATTTTGGGTATGGATTGGTTGTATAAGCTTAAAAGAAAGGATGGATTTTAAGAATAAGATTAATTGGTTGCCCAGTGTAGATGGGAAAAAGGTAGAGTAAAGAGCTGAAGAGACCTCTACTATCGATACCATCTGAAGTTCTGAATGATGTGGTAATAAAAGGAATAGAGGAAATACCGATCATCAGAAAACTTTCGGATGTATTTCCGATAGATTTTACCAAAATACCACTAGATAGAAACATTAATTTTCCATCAAGCTAAGACCCAGACCTAAATCAATAGCAAAAACCATATATAAGATGGCTGTACCGGAGTTAGCAGAGTTGAAAAAGCAAATAAAGGAGAAAGAATTTATAAAACCCGGTGTTTCTGAATGAGCAACCCCAGTGCTATTCGCAAAAAAGAGAAATGGAACACTAAGGATGTGTACAGATTACAGGGCTCCAAATAAAGTCACCACCAAGAATAAGTATCTACTACCAAGGACTAATGATCTACTTAATCAGTTGAGAAGAACTAAGATGTTCTCCAATATAGACTAGGAGTTAACAAGGAAGAAATACCAAAAATAGCCTTTATTACCAAGTACGGGTTGTATGAGTTCACTGTAATATACTTTGGAGTAACTAATGCACCTAACATTCTCATGAATGTAATGAGTAAAACACACAAAGAATACCTAGATAAGTTGTGGTGATATCCATAGATGATGTTCTTTCCATTCCTCCAGTATGGAAAAGCATGAGGAGCATTTGAGATTAGCTCTGGAAAAGTTAAGAGAACAATAACTATATGCTAAGTTCTTAAAATATGAGTTTTGGATGGAGGAAGTATAATTTCTTGGACATATTATAACTACAAAAGGAATAAAAGTAAACCTAGGAAAGATAAAAGCAATGTCGGAATGAGAACAATCAGAAACAGTAAGAAATGTTAAGAGCTTTCTTAAAATAACAAGGTATTACCGATATTACATCGAAAGTTTTCCAAGATAGCTAGACCTTTTACCAATCTATTGGAAAAGGGATATATCTTTTGATAAATGGGTAAAAATCCCGAAAAATTAAACAAGGATTATAGAAAGGCAAAGCAACAGATTTCGTAAAAGATACCAATGGATCTACGTTCTAGGAACATATATGCGTTCCAGATATGAAAGAGTTAAAGGAAATAACTTTACAAAAAGATCAGGATTATAGAAAAGAGACTGAGAGCTGCTTAGGTAAAACAAAGGGATTTGAGTTTTAAAAGAGATTTTATCTATCCAAAGGTGACACCATTTAAAGGAGTATATAAGTTTCAGATAAAAGGGAAACTATCTCTGAGGTATGTCGGACCATAAGATTGTTAAGAAGAGAGGAGAAGTTTTCTATCAGTTACATCTATCACCGGAATTAAGTGAAGTACATCCGATACTTCATGTCCCATAATATATGAAGTGTTTAAGACAACCAACCGAAGAGATACCACTACAAATATTAAGTTAAAACCTAACCTAACCTATGTAGAGGAGCCCAAAAGGATATTAAAGGTGTCCGAATAAAAACCTAACCTAACCTATGTAGAGGAGCCCAAAAGGATATTAAAGGTGTCCCAATAGAGGCTACGAGACCGTAATATCAAATTCTGTCAAGTGTAACTTGGAGAAAGAGAATAAGAACTAGAAATAAGGTTCTCGCAATTATCAAAACTCAGTTAAATCTCGGGGACGAGATTCTTTTAAGGGGTAGATCTGTGACATCCGAAAAATTCACGATTTTAAAATACTCAAATTAACGTAGAAAATTTCTCAACAAAGTTTATTGTGTGTTCTATTTTTAAAACATTCAAAATCTCTACAAATTTGTTTACATTCTTTAGTTATTCTCCTTGTTTTACTTTAAAAATTCCAAACATATTAATTCTTACTCTTATTTAAAAAGTTTCAAATTAATTTTAATTCAAGAAAATACCCAAAAATTGAATTCAAATTAATTTTAAACCCTAAATTAAATCCTTTCCAAACTTTCTCTAATTTTAATTTAAAAATCAAAAACCAATTAAATTTTTATTTTTATTTTTGAAAAAGTTTTAAATTAACTTTTAAATTTGAGAAATTTCTAAAAATTAGGTCTAATTGATTTTAAATTCTAAAATCAAATCCTTCCTAAAATTTTCCCTAAAATTTCTTTTCCTTTTATATTTATTTTCCTTTTATTTTTCTTTTCCTCCATTTTCTTTTCTATTTACCTTTTTCCCTTTTTCTTTTCGTTGTTTTTCTTCTTTTTTTCCTTCCTTCCTTTCCCTACTTCTTTCTTCCTCCTCCTCCCCCCTGTTCGGCCCAAACTACGGCCGAACACGCCTACGCACCGGCCGTGGGCGTGCTGCTCGTGTCACGCCCGAAATTCACACCGAATTTCGCAGCTAATTTGTGCATTACACCTCGTCCGGCATCGCCGAGGTACACAAATCGACGTTATTGATAATAGAATCCTCGTCTTAGAAACAATATAAAAGAGTTACACAAATGCCGGAAAGGAAAATAAAGCGACTTAAGCTAAACTTGCCACGAGCGAAGCGGAACACCAACACCACGGCTAAACCTTGACGAGAACAAGCCTACACCTCCTCGGAGACCTCGATCTCAACCTCGGACCGAAGGGGAAAAGAAGCAAGGCTGAGTACAACCACCGTACTCAACAAGTCACACCGGAAAGGGGACATGATGCAAGATAAATAACAAGGAAAGGTCAAGAGGTTCAATTTGCATAAACAGCATTTGCAGAATATAATAACAATATTTGAAGACAGTAAAACAGTAGTAATATTTAAGCAGTACTAAATAAACACTGTCCAACGCTCAAACCACGTTGCAACAGGCCCATCCATCCACCTGCACTAGTCATACTTCAACATTTCATTCAAATAAATAAATGAGACTAATCAAGGTGAATCTGGTCGATCGCCCGTAACCGTGGGCACGGCTATTCGAATAGTTTTTACTCTGATCAGAGGTGTACAACTGTACCCACAAGACACAATCCCACAACACGTTATCGTGCGCCGGTGCACCACCATGGTGCCCCGGAAAGGAACTGTGACAGGACCCTTCACATAACCCCCCTCTAGTCAATCATACCACACCAAGGTTTCGCCCCCATTCCCATCGGGCAATGGGCAGCCCCCTCTAGTGCCGCGGTGAATCCGGAAGTTGATCAACCCTTATAATCGGGGCCGACCCAACTCCATCACGCCCACCCTCTCTGGGATACGTCGACTAGAGACAGCTATGCTACAGACCCAGCCATTACCCATGCTGGCTTGTGGTATGCACGGCATTTCTTCCAGGGTTTCCCGAGAACCGGTCCTTAATCGTCATGAGCACGCTAACCAAAGTCCAACCATGTGCTCACGACCCACCTTTTTCATAAATCAATATTATTAGAAACAGGATCACAACTTAACATCATCTGAGAGTTAACTTTTAGTAATAAACTTTACTAGTGTGATTCCCTTAAGTGAGCTAGTTGCGCTAAGCATAACTAAACAAACCTTAAGCTATCATCTAGTCACATTGAACCCCAAGTTATCAATGGTATAAGGTAAACAATCCTATGGTCGAGTACAATAGGTATAAACATCCCATAAAATGACATTCAAAAACATATGCAGTATTTGAAAGAAAAAGAGATATTTACATAAAATAGGTACAATATGGTCAATGTAAGGTATGACTTGCCTTGCTCTCGGAGACCGAGGAACCTCGGCGACTACTTCAAGAGAACGGGCTCGCGGAAAACTCGGGATCTACACGACAAACAAAGCACTCAACAAACACCCTAAAAAGTCTACCGAAACAGCACTGAAAAGTATTTTTAGTGGATTCTTGACATTTTCTGGATTTAATGAAATTTGAATGGGCTAAAACGGAGCTCGGATTCAAAAGATATGAATTTTAGAAGTTTAATTGCGATTTTTAAACTAAACGAAAAGACTAAATTATTTATTGCGCAATTAAGTCCCTGGTGACGTCATCAACTGCGGCTCGAGCGACGTCGGCATGACGTCATCGGCCGGCGTCGCCCTAGGTGGCGTCGGCACGCCGACGAAGCGGGCGGGCGGACGGGTGGCGACGTGGCGCACGAAGATTGGGCGGGCGGCGGCCGAATGGCGCGGCGACACGTGGCACACGCGGAGCCGAGGCGCGGCGGCGGATCGCTGCCACGTGGCGAGATCCGAGCGGCCGGATCGGCGGCGATCGGACGGCGGGGACGATGGCTAGGGTTAGGGTTTCACGGGCGGCGGCGGCGGCGGGCGGGGTTTTGCCGACGGCCTGGCGGCACGGCGGCCGGGACGGCTCAGCGGCGGCGCGCGCGCGGCGGCGCGAGCCCCGGCAGCGGCGGCGCGCGGCACGGCGAACGCAAAAAGAAAAAGGAAACGGCGCTCACCGGCGGCGGGGAAGAAGCGACACGAGGACAATTTTGGGGCTAAACCTAACGGGAAACAAAGGAAGCATGCGGCGGCGTAGGAGGGGATTTTATAGGGCAAAAAGAGATTGAATCGGGCACGGGATGGCGGGAAAACCTCGCCGTTTGTTTCGGACTCGGAGAGAGAGAGAGGATATTCGGCGGCCGTTTCGGGCGGCGGCGGCGTGCGGCGCGAGAAAGGAGGGCACGAGTGTGGCGGCGCGGGCGGAGCCGACGTGGGCCCACGCGGCGCGGCGCGCGGAAGCAGCGCGAAAAAAATGGTGGGGCGGCGCGGCCATGGCGGCGGTGGCGGTTGGGCGGCCGGGCGCGAGGAGATGGCCCCGACAGGTGGGGCCCACTGCGGTGGCCGCGGGCAAGGGAGGGATGCCGGACTTGCACGGCGCGGCCGGCTCTTGGGCCTCGGCCCACGGCCGAGGAGGAGGGGGGCTTGGGCGGGACTTGGGCCGGCGGGAAAGAGCGAGAAAAGGACGGCCCAAAAGGGAAAAAAGGAGGGAAAAAAAAAAAAAAAGGAAAAAAGGATTTAGGGACTTAATTTAATTCCCGATTTCTTATTTAATTGATTAAAAATACTTAGAGTGCTCTAAAAATTCCAGTAAAAATCCTGTTAGCGTATTTTGACGCGCAGAATTCAAGAAAAATCCTACCATGTTGTTTCCATTTATTAATTGCATTTTAAAATTATTGGTTGGCTCCAGGTTAATTTCAGAAATTCCGATTATTTCAGGGTAAATTATTTAAATAAATTAGGGAAAAACCAAGGGTGTGACAACCTACCCCCCTTAAACGGAATCTCGACCCCGAGATTCGGAGGTACTGGCGAAAAGGTGCGGGTGCGCAACCTTTAGCTCATCTTCTCGTTCCCAAGTAGCTTCTTCCTCGGAGTGATGAGTCCATTGAACCTTGCAAAACCTGATAACCTTGTTCCGAGTCCTTCTCTCGCTGACCTCAAGAATACGCGCTGGTCTCTCTACATAGGTTAAGTCCTGTTGGATTTCGATCTGGTCTGGACTCGCCTGCTCTTCTGGTACCCTCAAACACTTCTTTAACTGAGACACATGAAACACGTCGTGAATACCAGTCATGTTGGAGGGAAGCTCAAGCTGATAGGCCACTTCTCCTCAACGTTCCCGAATCCTGTATGGTCCCACGAAACGTGGTGCCAACTTACCTTTGGTTTGGAAACTGTGTACTCCCCGGAGTGGTGTAACGCGAAGATACACAAAATCCCCTGCTTCAAAAGCGAGATCTCTTCGACGATTATCGGCGTAGCTCTTCTGTCGGGACTGCGCAACCTTCAACCTTTCCCGAATCGGTCGAACCTTTACCTCTGCTTCACTTATTACTTCTGTGCCAAACAGCTGACGCTCACCAGTCTGATCCCAAAAAAGGGGTATGCGGCATTTCCGTCCATACAGTGCTTCATACGGTGCCATTTGAATGCTGGCCTGATAGCTGTTGTTGTAAGAGAATTCTGCATAGGGCAAGCTTTTGTCCCACGCTTTTCCAAAATCAAGCGCGCACGCTCTCAGCATGTCTTCCAAAATCTGATTCACTCTCTCAGTTTGACCGTCTGTTTGCGGATGATAGGCCGTGCTAAAATTCAAACGGGTACAGAGCTCTTCTTGCAACTTCTTCCAAAACTTGGAAGTAAACTGACTTCCCCTATCGGATACGATCTTCTTAGGCACGCCATGCAAACACATGATCCTTGCGAGATAAAGCTCTGCTAGCTTCTTCCCTGAGTAGGTAGTATGCACTGGTATGAAGTGGGCCACCTTGGTGAGTCGGTCCACCACGACCCAAATTGAGTCATATCCTGACGTGGTGCGGGGTAAACCCGTGATGAAATCCATTCCAATTTCTTCCCATTTCCACTCTGGAATCTGAAGTGGTTGCAACAATCCGGCGGGCCGTTGATGTTCTGCCTTAACCCGCTGACAAATATCACAAAGTGCAACAAACTCAGCTATCTCCCTCCTCATGCTGACCCACCAAAACTTTTCTTTAAGATCTTGATACATCTTTGTACTGCCCGGGTGAATTGAGTATTGGGTTTGGTGAACTTCCGTAAGGATCATTTTCTTCAAATCCTTGTCTTCTGGCACACACAATCTCTTTCCCATCCATATTGTGCCGTGTTCGTCTTCCGTAAAACCACGAGCTTTTCCGACTCTCATGTTCTTCTTGAGTTCAGCCATCTCAGGATCTGATGCCTGAGCAACCCGAATTTGATCAATGAGAGTGGGTTGGGCTTCCAGAACAGTCACAAAACCAAAATCCACCACTCGTAGATTTAGATACTCGAATTCCTGCTGCAACTGGTCACACATTCCTTCGACACTGAGGGTGGTGCAGTAACTCTTTCGGCTTAGTGCATCCGCAACCACATTAGCTTTGCCAGGATGGTAATGTATCCCTAAATCATAATCTTTGATCAGTTCCAACCATCTTCGCTGTCGGAGGTTTAAATCCGGTTGGGTGAAAATGTACTTAAGACTTTTATGATCCGTAGACACTTCACAACGGTTACCAATTAGGTAGTGTCGCCAGATCTTCAGTGCATGAACCACTACGGATAACTCCAAATCATGAGTGGGGTAGTTGTTTTCGTGTGGGCGCAATTGACGAGATGCATAAGCGACCACTTTACCTTCTTGCATCAACACACATCCCAACCCTTGGCGAGATGCATCGCAATAAACTTGGAAGTCCTTTGCTTGGGTCAGCGGTATCAACACGGTGCGAGACACCAACTTCCTCTTAAGCTCTTCAAAACTCTTGTTGCATTCGCCGACCACTTAAACTTCTCATCTTTCTTCAACAGTTGAGTCATCGGCTTGGAGATTTTGAAGAAGTTCTCAATGAAGCGGCGGTAGTAACCTGCAAGTCCAAGGAAACTTCGGATCTGCGTAACTGTATTAGGCGGGGTCCACTTGATAACTGATTCCACATTTGCTGGATCCACGGCTACTCCTTGGGCATTCACAATGTGGCCGAGGAACTGTACCTCCTTTAACCAGAAAGCACACTTGCTAAACTTGGCGTAGAGTTGATGATCTCTCAACTTCTCGAGTACTGTCCGAAGATGTTGCTCATGATCTTCCTCCGACTTAGAGTAGACCAAAATGTCGTCAATGAACACCACCACAAATTTATCCAAGAACTCCATAAACACCTTGTTCATAAGATTCATAAAGAAGGCCGGTGCGTTGGTTAACCCAAAAGACATGACCGTACATTCGTACAGGCCATACCTGGTGGTGAAAGCGGTCTTGGGAATGTCCTCTTCCCGAATTCTCAACTGGTGATAGCCCGATCGCAGGTCTATCTTGGAAAATACCTTGGCCCCTTTGAGTTGATCAAATAAATCATCAATCTGTGGTAGGGGATACTTGTTCTTGATAGTAACCTCATTGAGTGCGTGATAATCGACACACATCCTCTTGGTCTTGTCTTTCTTTTCCACGAAAATCACCGGAGCACCCCAAGGCGATGTGCTCGGGCGAATATACCCTTTTTGCAACTGTTCATCCACTTGCTTCTTTACTTCGGCCAACTCGTTGGCTCCCATCCTATACGGCCTCTTGTGTATTGGGGCGGTCCCGGGTAATAGATCAATCCGGAATTCAATTTCCCTTTTTGGCGGCATCTGAGTTAAGTCTTCGGGGAAAACTTCAGGGTATTCTCTGACGATGGGGATATCCTCTAACTTCACAGGGGTCTTTGCCGCCATTTCGGGCGATTCCCCGGTGGAAATATGATTCAAACTTGCTACGGACTTGACTTGCATGGGGGAGCGAAAAATAATTCTTTCTCCTTTCGTATTAATTAAAGTAATGGTGCGTCTAGCGCAGTCAATTACTCCTTTATGTCTGGACAACCAATCCATCCCAAGGATGACATCTATGCCTTTGGACTGAAGGAGGATGAGGTTGGCTAGAAACATAGATCCTTGGATTTCTATGGTCACCGAGGGACAATCGAGTGGTCTCCAAGTGGTTTCCAGGGGTTTGAACCCACATAGGTATCTTAAGTCCCACTACTGACAACCCATGTGCCCCAACAAACTGCTTTGGGATAAATGAATGTGTAGCGCCAGAATCAAATAATACTGTGACAGGAGTAAAGTTTATAGGAAACATACCCAGTATAACTTCAGGAGCGGTCTGTGCTTCCTCGGCGGACTCATGGTTGACTCGAGCCTGGATGAACCTTGGCCCAGCGCGTCTTGGCTTTGGACACTTGTCTGCAAAATGCCCGGGATCACCACAGTTGAAGCAGACCCCTGGCTTTCCTCTAGAGTCCTTCCTTGGAGGTGGTGGCTGTGGATTCGTTGCCGGGATGGCGCCGTTGGAGGCGCGGGCTGGAGTGCGTCGTTGTTGACCACCGCCACTACCGCCGCTTGGAAATTCCCGGGTGATAAGGTCGATGCCGACGAACAATCATGGTGGTAGGTCCACCCGACTTCCAGGCATGAAACGCGGCCTCTGCTGATTTCCCTGCTGTTGAGGAGGTCGGGACTGGAATACTTTTCTCTTCTTGATCATCTTGTTGCGCTGATCTTCCTGTCGAATGGCCTTGTCAACCAGCTTCTCAAAGTTAGCATACTCTCCGGAGATAAGCTTGTCCGTGAGTTCATCATCCAAACCAGCCAAAAACTTTTCCCGCCTTTCGCATCGGTGCGCACATCTTCTCGGGGCATAACGGGCAAGACGATTGAACTCGTGCGAGATACTCGCATACGATCGTTACCCCGCTCAAGAGAACGAAACTCACGCTTTTTCGTGCAACTATTCCCGCAGAATATGTGCGGTCCCGAAACGCGACGAAACTCTTCCAGTGTAACTTTGCTCCCGCCGGCGAGTAACCAAGTAGTTGTCCCACCAAGCCAAGCGGGACCCAGAATCGATGAGTGGCAAACGAGACTTTCTCCTGATCCGTGCACTGCAGCAGGTCTAACTTCTTCTCTATGGCATGAAGCCAATCATTAGCCTCCATGGGATTAGTGGTGCTGGAGAAGGTCGGCGGTCGGACACGAAGGAACTCTGGCAACTTGGACTGGGGTGGTGGGGCGGCAAACTGATTGTTCTACTGCTGTTGCTGCATTTGTTGCAGCATCTGCTGTTGCATCTGATGGTGTTGTTGTTGCATTTGCTGCATCACCGTAGCCATCATCTCGTGCGTGAAGCGAGCACTTGAGCAATGGTGGGGTTCTCGGGTGGCGGTGGAGGAGCATTGCCATTGGCGTCGTGAGCCTCGTGGTTGTTGGCACTCGATCGCCCATTGTTCGTTCGCCCGCCGGTCCCGGTGTTCACCATCCGAAGGAGACAACCGACCGAAGAGAGAGAAAAGAAGAAAAACAGACAAACTTAGAACTAATCTTTATTATTAAAATTCAAATGCATTGTTCTGATCTTGACTAAAAATAAGGAAAAGCACCAAACATCCTTAATTGGTCGGTCATATCACACTTGATATCGACCGCCGCCTATCCCACACACAGCCTAACACACAAACAACTACCAAGAAGACAAACTAAGTTAAACGGTAAAACTAAGGAGGACAACTAGAACGATCCACGAGACGAGGAGTCGGCGCTTCCTTCGAAGATCCCCATTCTTCCGAACGGCTCCTAGAGTCCTCGGCGTCACCTCGACTTGGACTCTTCGAATCGGTTGCCGTAGCCCAACCGATCCTGCCTCTTCCCTCCGAGGAATCTCGAGTCTCTTCGGAGTCCATGTCTTCAGCCGAATTCTCTGAGCTTGAGTTACTGGAGATGGAGATCCACCCACACGCCACCTCCGCCTTGATTCGCCGAAGTGGAGCAAAGGTGAGAGCAGAGACCGCAGCGGGAGGAACTGGTACCGATGCTGGAACTGAAGCGGGTGGAGCTGGAGAAGGCGGTGGAATCCGAGGTGCCAGCTGGATACGGACAGGCGCGGTGGTGGTCTTCCGAGGCGTAGTGCGGAGCCTGACCCCAACTGGTGGCGAGAGTCCCTTCAACTCAGCTACCTCCTTCTTCAGACGAACCACTTCGTCCTGCAGTCGCGCGATCCTCAGCATCTTCTTGTCGTTCAGCTCTTTGGTCGCCTTGTGTAGGTCAAAGTGCATCTGATCCAGTCCTTTGAGCACGGTGCACATGTGGCCGAAGGTAGAGTCATTCTCCTATGCTGTAGACTTGAATGCACTGACCTCTGAGGAACTACCTCGACGGGGATGGTAGCGGTAGGAGGAGGTGCGAAGGTCAGCATCATGCAGCTCCCTCATCCTGGCTAACATCAGGTAGGCGGCTTCTTGACAAGCGTGATCTGACGTGCCTCCGGAAGCTGTGACCTCCATGTTGGGAAGACACGTTCCCACAAACCCGTGAACCTCCAACCGAACACGGTAGGGCAACTCGCCACTGAGAGGCGCAACTGTTGTATACTCTGGTGCTTCAGGATATCCAATTGCAAGAGCCATACGCGCCAGCTCTGTAACGAAGCCTGTCATCCCTTTTCCGCAGTGCGTCGCTGGGGAACCTGCCATCTATAGAAACAGCGGAGTGGGAAAAATCAAAACATGCTCAAAACCCACGACCAACATCCCATTTTCGCAATTCCTAAACCCTAGATCGACTCCACTTTTCAAAACACCCTTTTTTTAAAAACATATGCACATGAAAAGAATTAGAGGGCTCTTAAGGTTTCCGGTTGGCTTGTCCTACGAGTCACAGAAGGCTCGATACCAACTTGTCACGCCCGAAATTCACACCGAATTCTGCAGCTAATTTGTGCATTACACCCTCGTCCGGCATCGCCGAGGTACACAAATCGACGTTATTGATAATACAGAATCCTCGTCTTAGAAACAATTTAAAAGAGTTACACAAATGCAGCGGAAAGGAAAATAAAACTGACTTAAGCTAAACTTGCCACGAGCGAAGCGGAACACCAACACCACAGCTAAACCTTGACGAGAACAAGCCTACACCTCCTCGGAGACCTCGATCTCAACCTCTGGCACTAAAGGGGGAAAAAGAAGCAAGGCTGAGTACAACCACCGTACTCAACAAGTCACACCGGAAAAAGGGACATGATGCAAGATAAATAACAAGGAAAGGTCAAGAGGTTCAATTTGCATAAACAACATTTGCAGAATATAATAACAATATTTGAAGACAATAAAACAGTAGTAATATTTAAGCAGTATTAAATAAACACTGTCCAATGCTCAAACCATGTTGCAACAGGCCCATCCATCCACCTGCACTAGTCATACTTCAACATTTCATTCAAATAAATAAATAAGACTAATCAAGGTGAATCGGTCGATCGCCCGTAACCGTGGGCACGGCTATTCGAATAGTTTTTACTCGATCGAGGTGTACAACTGTACCCACAAGACACAATCCCACAATACGTTACCGTTCGCCGGTGCACCACCATGGTGCCCCGGAAAGGAACTGTGACAGGACCCTTCACATAACCCCCCTCTAGTCAATCGTACCACACCAAGGTTTCGCCCCCATTCCCATCGGGCAATGGGCAGCCCCCTCTAGTGCCGCGGTGAATCCGGAAGTTGATCAACCCTTAAAACCGGGGCCGACCCAACTCCATCACGCCCACCCTCTCTGGGATACGTCAACTAGAGACAGCTACGCTACAGACCCAGCCATTACCCATGCTGGCTTGTGGTATGCACGGCATTTCTTCCAGGGTTTCCCGAGAACCGGTCCTTAATCGTCATGAGCACGCTAACCAAAGTCCAACCATGTGCTCACGACCCACCTTTTTCATAAATCAATATTATTAGAAACAGGATCACAACTTAACATCATCTGAGAGTTAACTTTTAGTAATAAACTTTACTAGTGTGATTCCCTTAAGTGAGCTAGTTGCGCTAAGCATAACTAAGCAAACCTTAAGCTATCATCTAGTCACATTGAACCCCAAGTTATCAATGGTATAAGGTAAACAATCCTATGGTCGAGTACAATAGGTATAAACATCCCATAAAATGACATTCTAAAACATATGCAGTATTTGAAAGAAAAAGAGATATTTACATAAAATAGGTACAATATGGTCAATGTAAGGTATGACTTGCCTTGCTCGAGCGAGGAACCTCGGCGACTACTTAAGAGAACGGGCTCGCCGGAAAACTCGGGATCTACACGACAAACAAAGCACTCAACAAACACCCTAAAAAGTCTACTGAAACAGCACTGAAAAGTATTTTTAATGGATTCTTGACATTTTTTTGGATTTAATGAAATTTGAATGGGCTAAAACGGAGCTCGGATTCAAAAGATATGAATTTTAGAAGTTTAATTGCGATTTTTAAACTAAACAGAAAAGACTAAATTATTTATTGCGCAATTAAGTCCCCGGTGACGTCATCAACGTGCGGCTCATAGCTGACTTCAGCATGACGTCATCGGCTGGCGTCAGCCCTAGGGCTGACGTCAGCACGCTGACGTAAGCGGCGGCGGGCGGACGGGTGGCGACGTGGCGCGCGAAGATTGGGCGGGGCGGCCGAATGGCACGGCGACACGTGGCGCACGCGGAGCCGAGGGGCGCGGCGGCCGGATCGCTGCCACATGGCGAGATCCGAGCGGCCGGATCGGCAGTGATCGGACGGCGGGACGATGGCTAGGGTTAGGGTTTCACGGCGGCGGCGGCGGCGAGGGTTTTGCCCGATGACCTTGGCGGCACGGCGGCCGGACGGCTCGGCGAGCGGCGGCGCGGCGGGGGACGAGCCCCGGCGGCGGCGCGTGGCACGGCGAACGCAAAAAGAAAAAGGAAACGGCGCTCACCGGCGGTGGGAAGAAGGCGACGACGAGGACAATTTTTGGGGCTAAACCTAACTGGGAAACAAAGGAAGCATGCGGCGGCGTAGGAGGGATTTTATAGGGCGAAAAGAGATTGAATTGGGCACGGATGGCGGGAAAACCTCGCCGTTTGTTGCGGACTCGGAGAGAGAGAGAGGATATTCGGCGGCCGTTTCGGGCGGCGGGCGTGCGGCGCGCGAGAAAGGCGGGCACGAGTGCGGCGGCGCGGCCGGAGCTCCGGCGTGGGGCCACGCGGCGCGAGGCGCGCGGAAACGGCGCGAAAAATGGTGGGGCGGCACGGCCATGGCGGCGGTGGCGGTTGGGCCGGCCGGGCACAAGGGAGATGGCCCCGACAGTTGGGCCCACTGTCGTGGCCCGTGGGGCAAAGGAGGGATGCCGGACTTGCACGGCGCGGCCGGCTCTTGGGCCTCGCCACGGCCGAGGAGGAGGGGGCGGCTTGGGCGGGACTTGGGCCGGCGGGAAAGAGCGGGAAAAGGACGGCCCAAAAGGGAAAAAGGAGGGGGAAAAAAGAAAAAAAGGAAAAAGGATTTAGGGACTTAATTTAATTCCTGATTTCTTATTTAATTGATTAAAAATACTTAGAGTGCTCTAAAAATTCCAGTAAAAATCCTGTTAGCGTATTTTGACATGCAGAATTCAAGAAAAATCCTACCATGTTGTTTCCATTTATTAATTGCATTTTAAAATTATTGGTTGGCTCCAGGTTAATTTCAGAAATTCCGATTATTTCAGGGTAAATTATTTAAATAAATTAGGGAAAAACCCAGGGTGTGACACTCTGCCCACCGAAGATCCCAAGTCATGTTGGTCATTGCTATCCCTCTGCACAAGTGGCCATACACGATTGGAGCATTGTCGTCATCATTCTAATCTGCGCTGAACCGCCATATGCCGCACCGCCATTGCTGTCCTCATCTCGTCGAACACAAACCAACATCAACTCTTATAAATAGACCATGACAGACTAAGAATTGTATACAAAAATTCTTCCTCATCCCCTCCACAAGATTTCCCCCAAGGTTTCCCAAATTGCTACACATCGGGTTGTTTGAATTTTGAGGAAATCCGAAGAAGAACCTCGAAGAATCCTAACCAACCGCGCGAGCAATTCTTCAAATTTTGACTTCCACAATCAGTCCCTCTCCAAATTGAAGGTACATCCACAAATTGAAGGTACATCCATTTTTTAAATATCACAAGCTTCATTTTCCCTAGGTTTTCCAAGCCCAAATATAATCGGAGCACCCCGCCGACGAGGCCGCCGGACTTACTCTGTTCGACCGCTGGCGCGCACACGGTGCTAGCTCTTACCAGCACATTTCTGACCGAGCCGAACTTCTAGTTTGCTTCCCCTTATCTCCTAGATCTCCCAAACCAGTTATTTTAGTTGTGCCATCGCTAGAATTTGCCGTCGACGAGCACCACCGTATTTTCCTTGCTCTGGCCGCCGCCGCGCGTGTCGCTAGGCCACCCCAGAGCAAACCTGATCAAGCTATTGCCTTAGTTAGCATCACCACACCTTGTAGATGCTCCCAAGCTAGTTAGATTGGCCATTCCATCATCGGAATGCTACGGTGACGAGCGCCACCGCCGCCACGGCTACCTCGCCGTCACCGTCTTGTCTCGTTGTTTCCTCGGCCCAACCAAGCTCAAAAATGGGTTCACCAGATCATGTAGATAGGGATAAGCCCCTTAATGATGAGGACATCAACACTACCGATACATCCACGCCTCCACACGTATAACTTCATGGTCCAATAACCCACGCTCGTGCACGTCAACTCAACCATCAGGTGAGTTTATTCTTGAGTTTATGTTCCTCTTCGTTATACCCTGGAGACGCGTGCACTCTTGTTTTACTCAAGAACGATGGAGAGGATCCAACGGGGAGAGGATTAGCGCGGGGTGGATTCGGATTGCAGAACAGTGCCAAGTTTTGACGGCCGCCACGACTTCATGCGAACTTCGATTTGGGTCTGCAAGTGGATGAAAAGGTTATCAAGTCTAATTTCAAATGGATCTGGCCCCATGTCAATATCTGTCCTGGAGCGACCGCAATTGTCATTTTTCTACCGAGTGTTTTTCGGTCCATGGTGATGCGTCACCTCTTTTGGCCCAATGGGCTGTGTATCAAGTTGGGCCCATTAGGCGTGTGTCCTAGGGTTGAGCATGACCCCAGCACCCCTGTGGTCATCTTCCCCTCTTCTTAAACCTTCAGCCGCTGCCAAGAACGGCGGGTTTTTTTATTAGAGTTAGTGTCTTGCTACATGCACACAGCGTGCGTGTCGGCTAGACCGCCCGTCTATTTGTCTTTGGAACCCTGCCATATTTTGAATTCAGAGTGAATCTTTCATCTTTATATCTAGCAATTTCATTGCTTGTTTTACTTGTTCTTACTTGTTCTTCGATTGCTTGCAGGACGAGTGCCCTAGTGGTTGGGTTGTCGTGCACCGTAAGTTCGCGTCGACCATCGGAGACGGTGTATCGGTTGCTAAGGTGCATCGTTCTTGGACGGTTGTAGTCGGGCTGTGAACGTCGCCTCCGTCTCCCCAATCGAGTTATCCTCCACCTCTCATCGAAAGATCGGGACTAAACCCTAGCGGGTTCACATCACTTAACTTTCACGCACCGGCCGCCCTCATCGCTTGGCGCTCTCACCATCACCAGTGTCGACCCTGAGAGGAAGAAACAGAGAGAAAGAAGAAAGAAGGAAGAGGAACAGTGAAAAGGGAGAGAGAGAGAAAGAAGAGGGAAGAAAAGAAAAATAAGGGAGATAGAAGAAAGAGAAGTAAAGTAGCGCAGTGGTAGATGAGTTGAGAAAGGAGTAGGAGGTCCCTAGTTCGAATCCAACATTAGGCATATATTTTTTATTAAAAGGAAGAGATAGAAAAATAGGGAAAGTATAGGAAAAATCCTAGAAAATTTAATAGATGACTAATGGATCCTTTCAAATTTTTCCAAACCTGAATTTCTTTTATTTCCATCAAATCTATCTATACTCCTGTTTAGGGATATCTTTAACTTCTAATTTTGTAAATCATTTTAAAATAATCCCAAATTTTACATTTTAGGATTTGACAATTGATTCCTCCTAAACTTCATTTTGTTATTTTAAAACCCATCCATTTTTCTTAAACTCATTTATTCTTCTTTTAAATATTTAAAATATTGCTTTCAATTCCTTTTTTTATTCCCAAACTTTAAAACCTAACAAATGATCTCCTTATTTAAAACTTTAAACATTATCCCTTTTTCTTTCCTCTTTAAAAATATTTTAAATACTTTTTATATTCTATTCTATTCAAACTTAAATTTTAAGTTTCAAAATCTAACAAATAACCTTCCCTTCAAAAAATCACCTTTTAAAACTCCTTTTAAAATTTTATATTTATTTGATGTTTATTTGGAGTTGTTCATTTGATTTACTTTACCATTTAGCGATAGACCACGACGTCGAATTCATAAAGGAAATCAAGCCCAACCACATCGTCGACGCAAGTATCTTCACTATTATTTAAGGAATTAAAGGAATTGAGACCATTGGTCCTGAAGGCAAGTCAGACTGTTCTTGATCATTTAATTTAAAAACAAAGAAATGATCATGTTTTAAATAATGTATTTAATTAGAAATATATTGCGGGATGGGTAGATTTATATGTTATCATTTTATGTAGATTTAGATACTCCTTAAAATCATGCATATCAGTATTTTATGTAGACTTTCTAGTTCATGTAAGTTATCATTTCATGCATTAGAAGCATTTTATCATTTTATGTGTAGAAAAAGGAGGAAATTATTATTTCAAATAACGAGATATATTCTCCTTCTCCTTAGAAAATACCTTGATAACTTGGACTAGGTATAAAACTATCACCATAATAAAATAAGCATTATCACATGTACTAGTATTTCCTTCATGCCCATAAGAAGTTATTCCATGTGGCAAAATAGAAAAGTGATATATTATTTTATGGGATAGGCAAATATAAGTCCTATCATCTCATGTGATATGAGAATGTGTTATTATTTTGTGTGATAGGCAAATATAAGTCCTATCATCTCATTTGATATGAGAATGATTTTGGCTGTATGCCAGAAAATTATAAAAACTGTTATGCCAGAATAAAGAGATAGTTTCGTCCATCCGATGGACCGCTTATACCGGCATAACATTTATATATTTCTCTCCGATCTCCCAGGGGACTTGAGGAGATTTATTAATGCGCACAACAGCATTGGAGATTTGTAGTGTTGATAAAGTCTTATTGGTGGACAGTTATGTAAACAGCGGATAACAACGTCAATACTAACCAGATTGGTACCGTCTGTTAAGATAGAGTTTCAGGTTTCATCAAGCCAGGGCAAGTGTGTGACGAACAACTATTAAATAGGGGTGAGGACACCAATTACTGGTTAGGATTTGGTACCCCTATTAAGATAGCCCGCAGGTCTCGTTCACACATCAAAAAATGTTAGAACTATATAAATGCTATGTTATCCTTAGCCTTGCAACCTAGGGTTAATCTTTGGGTAAAGCTGGACAAACACTGCAGGGTTGATTGTATTCGAATACGTCATACTTTCGGTCAATGGAGTTATGTCTATGGGTGAATCCAGAATAATGGCATGAGTACTTTTCTTAAATACTATTATAAAGTTTGAATACCCATACTTATGTGCATTTAGGATGGAATGGGATATAAAATTTAATTCATGTTTTGTGTTCTCAAATGTTTATATAGATTATTTTACAAAAAGGTAGATTATATCACCATGCTAGGAATATCTTTATAATTCATTTCTCTTGTCAATATAGCATGCATATTTATATAAAATTATATCCAGTTTGGCTTGCTGAGTACCAATTATATAACAATTTCAGAAAATCCCGAAGCAGGAAGAACACGAACTCTAGGTCGACTCCACACTCGGGCTATCCGTGTGAAAGTGTCGTGTCTTTTTTTATTATATAACTTGTACTTATATATTATTAATTTGTAATAATAAATGAAATTCTTGTATCTGTTTTATCTCACGCATAACGGAACTCCTATGAGGTTATGTAGTATTATGGGAATTGACCTCTTTGAGGAGACCCCACAGAGAGAATTAAAAATTAATTTGAAACTTTTTTAAAATAAGAGTAAGAATTAATAAGTTTGAAAATTTTAAATTAAAACAAGGAGAATAACTAAAGAATGTAAACAAATTTTTAGAGATTTTGAATGTTTTAAAATGGAACACATAATAAAATTTGTTTGTGAAAATTTTCTATGTTAATTTGAGTATTTTAAAAGCGTGAATTTTTAGGATGTCACAATAAGTTTGTGAAGATACAAGATATTAGAACAATTTGGTTGCTGCCTAAATTCACCATGAGTATCTTTAGGCAAAATGTGGCATGATATAAAAGTGTGGCTATAAAATTATTGGTCACAAGTGTGTCATGGTTTGCTTAAAAAAGTGAATAATATGTGGACCCAAAATATAAAAAAATGTGACAAGTCTAAGTTGTGGCAGTCAAATAATTATCTGACTAACTGACGATGACATGATTGAAATGTGGCTTGACAAGGCGAGACAACAAAGCAATCAACCCCTTAACATCTTGGTGGCTTACTATTAGGGTGCTTTATCTTTCCTCTGGTAAGGTAAACCCTGATGAAAAGTGATGGTGATTAAATTTTTTAGATTTCCATCGCTTTGTTTGGGGCTAGATTAGCTGGATGCAATTATCATATTTCAAAAGTGAAACCGATAACAAAGAGCAGAATCCTTAATACCTTTGCGTCTGAGTTGGTCTGAGCGCCAACCTTGAAAAGACTAAGATCTTCCCCCATTGCATGTCAAAAAAGAAATCTTGATGAAGTTTTGGCACCTCTGCCAGGTAAACTATGCTCTTTCCCCTCCAATACTTGGGTTTACCACTGCGCACGAGGAAACTAAAGAAGGTAGAGCTACAGCCCCTAGTTGACAAAGTAGCTTCCCGTTTGCGAAGATGGAAGGGACGCTATTTCACTTCGACTGGGCGTCAAGTGCTAGTTAAATCAGTACTTTCTTCAGTACAACATACCACCTCTCGGTAATACCAGTTCAAAAATGGGTTGTTAAAAGAATTGATCGTATAAGAAGAGCTTTTCTTTTCAAAGAAAAGGGAAGATCCAAGCAATGTGAGTAATGGTCCCAGTCTGGTAAATTGGCAGACGGTTGGTAGACCAAGAAGCTTAGGAGGATCTCCCACTACATCGGCATCGGCTATCTCTAATGGGCATTAACCCTCATCTTTATCGGGTGGGGTTTCCATCACTGTGCAAAGTTCATTGATGTGAGAAAATATCTCTAACGGGCACAAAGCCGTCACGGATGCACATTATCTCAATCGGGCCATAAGAAATGCTCATCACAGATGAGTTTGAAAGTCAAACCAGGGGTGTTGAGCGTCCGTCACGGACGACACATCCCAATTAGTCCTACTTCTAAGCCCGTTAGAGATGACAACTCATCTCTAACGGACCGTAGTTATTAGGCCGTCATCGATAGGGTTGACCAACCATGGAGTCAAATATAGTCCCAGTTTGTTGCCCGTCACGGATGACCTATCTCTATCGGGCTGGTAGGTTGAGCCCGTCACGGATGACTTATCTCTTTCGGGCTTTTTAAAAATGCCCGTCAGGGATGAGTGTATTATGAAAAAAAATAAAATTTATTTTTTGGCTAGCCTCAGGCTTTTGCTAGCCATGCTCGCTGCAAAAATGAGAAAGATATAACAGAGATATAGTCTCATTCCAGTCCCCACTCCCAACCACAGCCACAGCCACAACCAATTCAGTCCATTCACATATTAAACATCACAGCCACAACCAATTCACATCCACAAGATTAAACACATTCACATATATGCCATTCACATCCATTCACCCATAACCCATTCACATATATGTCATTCACATTCATTTTTTCCAAGAACAAGTGTAGTTTGCTGTTTTTTTCCAAAAAAACAAGTGTAGTTCCCAAAATAAAGAACAAGTCAGGCAAAAATATACAACTGCACTTCAAACTGTCAACATGCATCAAAACCTACAAAAATATATTAGAAAGAAAAGCAAGTATATACAGAAACAACGTGCAGAATTGTATTACAAAGAATATTTACAAAAATCAAATGTTTGTCACACAAGCATTACAAATGTTCTACTATTCAGAGTCGATCGAGCTACCTAGGACCTTACTTTAAACATTCCTTTCGGAGACACTATATCATCTAGTATGAATTGTGCTATCTCCTCTCTAATGATATCGAAGTTGTTATTCGGAATGCTTGATAGTTTATCCTCAAGGTCGGGCAATTTCACCTTGTCTGCTAAGATCCGCATGTTATGACAGACGTGGAACCCACACTGGTCATCCACTTGTTGTTTAATTGGGAAGTCTTTTTTTGTGACCAAGTTTGGGATGTCCATCCTTATGCCTCCCGCCTTTTGCCACGTACAGGTCCCATGCCTCGTTCAAGATAGCTTCGATGCCGGACCAGTTGTATATTTTTGGCTTGATATTGGAGTTAAGGTAGTGTACCAAAATCCACTTCGGCGTTATTACCAGAAGAATCCAATGACCCCTGCGACATTATTAAATTGCAAGGTAAATATGCATACATGATAAAATGCTGCCATTAAAATGTTGCCATCACACATTCTATTAGCATCACAAAGCCATCAAACATTCTATTAGCATCACAAAGATTCACCTTGCAACGGATGAGCATCACATAGCATCACAAATCAACAAACAATTCAAGGATCCGCGCCGGTGATGAGAGGAGAGGAAAGGAGAGGAGTACTAACCGGTGAGGACGGGCTCAAGGTCGAGGCGGCAACGGTGCAGCCGGGCTCGGGGTTGACGCGACCAGCGTTGAGGGAGGCGGCGGCGGGCTTGACGAGGAGGCGTCCGGGCTTGATGAAGAGGCGTCCGGGCTTGGCGAGGAGGCGTCCGGGCTCGGGGTCGACGGGGAGGCGGCCGGCGTGGAGGGGAGGAGGAGAGGAGGAGAGGAGGCGGCAGCGTGGAGGAGAGGATGAGAGGAGGCGGCGGCATGGAGGGGAGGATGAGAGGAGGCAGCGGCGTGGAGGGAAGGAGGAGAGGAGGCGGCGGCGATGGCGTGCGTGGATCCGAGAGGCGGCGGCGTTGAGGCGAGGAGACCGGCCGGGCTCGGGGTCGAAGGGGAGGCGGCGGCGTGGAGGGGAGGAGGAGAGGAGGAGAGGAGGCGACGGCGTGGAGGAGAGGATGAGATGAGGCGACGGCGTGGAGGGGAGGATGAGAGGAGGCGGGGGTGTGGAGGGGAGGAGGAGAGGAGGCGGTGGCGATGGCGCATGTAGATCTGAGAGGCGGCAGCATGGAGGCGAGGAGACGGCCGGGCTCGGGGTCGACGTGGAGGAGAGCGGCGGCGGCGTGAAGGAGAGGAGGTGGGAATGACGCCGGTGACTAACCCTACCGACGTCATCTCTCGACGGGCGTACTACTAGGGCCCGATACTGATTAGTCATCTCTGACGGGCTCTTGTAGTAAGCCCGATACGGATGACTGTCATCCGCATCGGGCATTAACACAAGGCTGATACGAATGACTGTCATCCGCATCGGCAGAGAAGAAGCCCGATACGGATAAGTGTCATCCGCATCCATTGTCTTATTAAATTAGTTTACAATTGGGATTATATTTTTAAAATATTATAATTAACAGATGAATTATTTATATAGTGTACATTTGGCATTAAATTTTAAAAAGCCATGAGAAATTAAAATATACCTTATTAAATTAGTTTACAATTACCATTATATTTTAAAATATTATTATAATTAATAGATGAATTATTTAAATAGTGTAAATTTGTCATTACATTTAAAAAACCTCATAAGAAATAAAAATATGCCTTATTAAATTAGTTTACAATTGCCATTATATTTTAAAAATTATTATAATTAACAGATGAATTATTTAAATAGTGTAAATTTGCCATTAAATTTAAAAACCCATAAAAATTAAGGCATGAAAGATATGCAGATCATTCATTAAGGCACCGGTACAAAATACTTCATTAGTTACATCAATTTACAAATTTTATTACTACAAAGACTCTATTTACAAGGATATGCCTTCCGAATGGTCTAAGCGAGCGTATGCCACTTCGTCTTCGGGATCATCGTTAAGTTCGATCTGAGGTCTCACATGAAGATTCTGGTTGTATTCTTCTTCATCGACGACGTTGTCAACCCCAACAATTATTCGTTTGCCATCCCTAACAACGTGCAGCTTCTTGTTTGCGGGGTCTTTTGTATAAAAAATATGCTCGACCTGCTTGGCTAGGACGAATGGTTCGTCCGTGTATCCAACCTTGGCCAGGTCCACTAAAGCGAATCCTTCCTTATCAACTTTAACTCCGTTTCGGATATTCACCCAGCTGCAACGAAACAAAGGGACTTTGAAGCTCCTGTAGTTCATCTCCCAAATCTGCTCTATGCGACCATAATATGTGTTCAATCCAGCTTTATCCTGATATGCATCTATACGGACTCCACTATTCTGCACTGTGCTTTTGTCATCTTGTGTGACGGTGTAGAATGTGTATCCATTAATATCATACCCTTGCCATGTGTCAACATCCCAGCTTGGGCCCCTTGCCAACCTTCGCATTATCTCAGTTGGGCCATCGGTCGACCGTGCGATACGATCCTTGAACCATTCATTGAAGCGAGTACTATGTTCTCTGTTGATCCATATGTCTGATCAACCCATGTTGTCCTGTCGGACCTTCGCTAGATGCTCCTCAAAATATGGAGTTACTTCCGCCATATGTTGTAGCACAGCGAAATGAGCCTGCGCATAGGTAGCTTGATCGAAAACAATTCTTTTTCTGCCTATTGTGCCAAGGCCTGCCAACCTTCCTTCGTGGCGAGACGCAGGAACTCCGATAGGATCAGTCTCGGCCATAAAGTCGATGCAGAACTCAAGAACCTCCTCCGTCGTGTACCCTTCAATGATGCTTCCCTCCGGTTTTGCTCTATTTCGAACATACGACTTAAAAACTCCCATATACCTCTCGAACGGGTACATCTCCCTTAGAAAAGTTGGGCCACATATTTTTGTTTGCTTCACTAGATGAACAGGGAGATGAACCATGATATCGAAGAAAGATAGTGGAAAATACATCTCCAAGTGAGACAGGGTATTGACAATATCAGCCTGCATCTGATCTAGATCTTCGGTATCTATAATCTTTTGGCCGATTGCATTGAAGAAGGCACAAAGCCGTTGGATTATGTGACGCACTTTGGGTGGTAGAATACATCTGATAGCAACTGGTAAGATCTGTGTGATCAGCACGTGGCAATCGTGAGACTTCATTCCAACCACTATTAGATCCTCCAATTTAACGTATTTACTGATCCTTGCTGAATAGCCTGAAGGAACCTTAATATCAGACAGGCATGACAACATTGCGATCTTCTCATTCTTCGACAATGTGTGGCAAGCTGGTGGGAGGTACACTCTTTCTATCTTTTCATCCGTAACAGGCTGAAGCTCACTGCGAATGTTCAATTCCTGCAGATCTAGGCGAGCATTCAAGCCGTCCTTTGTCTTTCCAGGCATATTAAGCAGCAACCCGAGCAAACTATCGCAAACGTTCTTCTCTACATGCATTAGATCAATGCAATGCGGGACGTCAAGGTCTTTTCAGTATGGTAGCCGCAAAAATATGGATTTCTTCTTCCACATACCCTTATCATTTTCCTTGCCACATTTTCTTTTCTTCCCAAACTCATTAGTTATGTCTTTGACCATGTCATGGACCTCTTCTCCAGACAAATCCGTGGGAGCAGTTCCAAGTTCTCTCCTACCGTTGAAAATTTTCTTCTTTCTTCTAAAGGCGTGGTGTAGCGGGAGCCATCTCCTATGACCCATGTAAACCATCTTTTTGGATTTCTTCAGCCACCTGCTGCGTGTATCTTCCATACAGTCGGAGCAGACCTTCTTTCCTTTCACGGTTTGTCCAAAAAGATTACCCAGTGCGGGATATTCATTAATGGTGCAGAACAGTAGAACTCGTAGCTTGAAGTTGTCCTGACCATATGCATCCCAAGTGTCCACGCCTTATTTCCAAAGAATCTCAAGATCATCGATAACAGGCTCCAAGAATACATCGATATCATTGCCCGGTTGTTTCGGACCTTGGATTAACAAGCACAACATAATGTATTTTCTTTTGAAGCACAACCATGGCAGGAGGTTATAGTTCGCAATAAGGACGGGCCAAGTGCTGTGAGAACTGCTCATATCTCCAAAAGGATTCATGCCATCCGTACACAGACATATCCTCATGTTTCTGAGATCAGCAGCAAAGTCTTTGTACTTTCGATCAATATTCCTACATTGAATCGAATCCGCAGGGTGCCTTAGCAAACCATTGTTCGTTCTCTCTTCGGCATGCTATCGCACTAACTTTGCTTCCTTCAGGTTGGCAAATATTCTCTTGAAGCGATCAATGATGGGTAAATATCACACAACCTTCGCCGGACCACCCCGCTTTGACTTCTTTCCCTCCCCGCACTTTTCTTTCGCTTGTATCGAGAAGCCTTACACACAGGACAAACTTCTAAGTCCGCATATTTTTTGTGGTACAATATGCAGTCATTTGGACAAGCGTGAATTCTACGGACCTCTAACCCTAGGGGACACAGAACCTGCTTTGCTTCATATGTTCTCTCGGGCAATGTGTTCTCTTCAGGAAGCATGGCCTTTAATATTCTCAAAAGTTCTGTAGAACTTTTGTCTGTCCATACACTACTTGCCTTCAGCTTCATTAGGTCTAAGGTAGCTGACACTTTTGTGTGATTTGCCTTACATCCGGCGTATAGAGGTGTCTCGGAGTCACTGACCAACCTACTGAACTTTATCGAATCTCTCTTGTTGTGAGCTTGCTCCTCAACATCACGTAACATCTTTCAGCATATCAGGATCCACATCAACCATTTCACCGCCCAATGGAGATGGAATAAACATGTGATGCTCATCTTCATCTTCATGATTGTCGGCAACGATGCTGTCTGTAGCTGCACCATTACTCGATTCTGTCTCTCCATGCTTCACCCAACATGTGTAGTCCTTCATAAATCTCCGTTGTATCAAGTGAGAGTGTACCTCCTCTCCGCTAAACATAATCTCATTCTTGCAATCTCTACATGGACAACACATCTATTTGCTATTTGTTCTTCTCCTATCCTCCTCCGCGACGTTCATAAAACTTAAAACGCCATCTCTATAATCCTTGCAATGACACTTTAATATTGTCGCATTCATCCAACTTCGATCCATCGCTACAAAATTTAACAAAACATTATTTACATACTACTAAATTTTTTAAAAAATATTTCAACCTTTATACTTACTTCAAATATATTTCTATTTTTCTTTTAGAAAAATAATAAAAATTCGCCCTCTTCAACCTCCCACAAAAAAAAGTGAACAGTGGGATGAATTCAGACAGCGGTTGCTGATGCATTTATAGTGTGTTCGAACTATATCTCAATCGGGCCAATTAAACAACATCTGTAATGGGCGCACAGACATCTTTAACGGGTGTCAATCAAAGCCCGATACCGATATGAGTCATCGGTGTAAAGTCATCTCAATCGGGCCATATTTTGATCCCGTCACCGATGACCCTCATCTCTGACGGCCTCGGTATTATGGCCCGATTGAGATATCCTAGGTAATCTCAATCGGGCTAACATCTGAGCCCGTCACAGATGAGTTTCATCGGTGACGGGCTATATGTAATTGGGGCTGTACGAGTACATCTACAACGGTGCAAATTCAGGCCCGATTGAGATGACTTCGTTCTGACGGCCCAAATACTCCAGGCATATTTGGGCCCATCACAGATAATGGGATCTGTACTAGTGTCCAAAGATTTGCGTGAGCCTTGCGTGTGAATTGGCTTTGGCTACAATGGAAAGATAAATCCAAACCGTGGTTAGACATGAACCTGTTGAAAATCTATCATTTAATGTATTACATTGCATCTCTTATGAGGTAGAGACTTGGAGTACAAGTTAAAAGTAGATTTATCTCTAGAACTCTATTTTTATCTCTAGGATTGTATCTTATCTCTATGATTGTATTTGGCTCTTATCTCTAACCATATATAACTATACTTCTAACATTCTCCCTCAGTCGTAATGGGAATGAAGTGAACGATTGTAACTAAATTTGAAATCTTCTATTTCTTCATCTTCTTCGACTCACCATCATCGATTACATCTCTGATGGACGGTCCTCCACCTGGTGCTTGTGTCCCTTTCAGTGTTGTCCCTTAACTCTTCTCTATTCCCTCTCGCAGTCATAGCGGGAGTGTCATGGATGATAGCGATGACACAGACGCTTTGACTAAAGTTGCGGTAGATGATTTTTGTTATAGACGTTTGTCGATGTAGCCAATTATATAGTAGCAGTGGTCATAATAGTCATGATAGTTGATGTAGCCGCATATAACCGAAGGCAAAAAAAAATTATGCCATGGTGCGAAGATGAAACTGCAATTGTTAGCATCTTGCCCCTTGTAGGTGTCAGAGGATGTTGTTGAGGACATCTTGCGAATGTCAGAGGATGTCGTTGGCGATGAGGCCACCACTTTAGTTTATCCTTCTGTGCCATGTAAGAGGTCATCACAGTAGTGATGTCGGGTTGATATAGTCGTTGCCGTCGTCGGTAACGTGGTCATTGTCGTTATAGAAAACGCGATCGATGTCGTCAATGAAGCATCGTGCAGACGTGTCTGCCAGAGGATGCGAGATATCCATTATTATGGATGCTATGGTGACGGCGGTATGTACCATGTTGACGAAAAACATCGACGAGATGTGTTGCCGGTGATGACAATTGCTGTCGTCATACAACTGATGAGGAGGACTATCAATGTAGTGAAGACGATCAGCGTGGAGGTGGACTATCACTACTGGAAAAACCATCATTGGTTGAAGTGGCAAAAAGCACAGTAGTCCCGGTTTGAGTTGCACCCGGGACTAGAGAGATGATCTCTAGTCCCGGTTGAAAAATTCAACGGCCCTCTAGGAACAGTAGTCCCGGTTCGTGTCACGAACCGGGACTAAAGATCACCTCTAGTCCGGTACAAATGTTGTGGGCGCGTGTCGAGCGCCGGGGACCTTTAGTCCCGGTTGGTAACACCAACCGGGACTAGATATGTCACCTCTAGTCCCGGTTCAAATGTTGTCGGCGCGTGTCGAGCGCGGGACCTTTAGTCCCGGTTGGTAACACCAATCGGGACTAGATAAGCTACCTCTAGTCCCGGTTTGTGTTACCAACCGGGACTAAAGGTCCCCGGCGCTCGACACGCGCCGACAACATTTGAACCGTCATCTCTAGTCCCGGTTCTTGAAATGAACCAGAACTAAAGGTCCTAGAGAGCCGTTGATATTTTTTATACCGTTGCCTCGGGACTAGAGATGGCATCTCTAGTCCCGGTCGGTGTTACCAACCGGGACTAGAGATTTTCTTTATATACCCCTTCCTCCTCCATCCCGAGCCAGCCACACTTGTACATCTTCAAAATTTTTCTCAGCTAGAGGTCCGGTGCTGCCGAGGTTAGCACCTTCTTTGGTGATAATATATTTGCTCTGTAAGGTTAGCAACTTCTTACTCTTATTTGCGGATGTTTTTATACATTTTGCTATCTACTTGTATAACTTCTTACATTCTTAGCACTTCGTATTTTGCGGTTATTTTATATACATTTTCATCTCTAGATTTGTTTGCAAACATGAGAAGATGTTTTCCCGCTCGATGAAATTCACCTCTAGTCCCGGGTGGTTTTAAAAACCGGGACTAATTATTACCGTGCCCAATTATATTGTGTTATATTCATATATAATTATAATTAACATATGTTCATATATTCATATATAATTAAGATATGTAATATAATTAACATAAAATATTATAAATTAAAATAATAACATATAATTAACATATGTCATATTCCAAACTATTTAAAATTTAAATAATAATATATATTTAACATATGGCCTATTTGAAAAAAAATTAAATTAAAATAAAACATATAATTAACATTTGTCATATTTAAAACTATTTTAAACCATAAACCCTAAACCTAAACCTTAAACCTTAAACCTAAACCCTTTTACCATTAACCCTCAACCTAAACCCTAAACCCTATCTTAAACCCTAAACCCTAAACCCTAAACTCTCGTGCGGTCTGCGTGATTGGCATGTAGAAGGACTGCAACCCGAGCTGGAATGTCAATCCCTTCTCCTCTGATCTAACATCGTCTCTCATGCACTTGAAGGCTGCTCCATTCTCATCAGTGTAATAGAGCAGTGGCAATATCTTCTCACTTTGTTCTACCTAGTTCTTTGATTGCTTCATCTCATCCCAATACTTCAGCACATCATCTTCAAAGATGACACCAAGCTCGTCTGCATGGCAAGAAACAAGTGTATAAGCAACACAAATCCAGAAAGCATCATTCCTTTTCGATTAGAAAAAAGAGAGCATCATTCTTGCGTTGATCTGAGTAGAAAGAAAAGAATCATACCTTGTAAAACGTTGCTTTGCATGACAGCAGAGCAGAATGGCTGGGGATGAAAGCTCGGGAAGGAGATACTGGAAAAGAGAGCTTCCTCCTCAAGCAGGTAACTATCAGTCCAAAGGCTAGTGCAATAAGGCCACCAGCTAGTTAATGAAAAAAGGTTAGATCAATAACACATAAACAGATAAACAAAGACAGTCTTACAGCCAAAAGAAGCTACTGCTATAAAATTTTCTCAGCGATGAGCATGGTTAACCATATGAATGATGCAAGACAAAACTGCATTTACCTATGTTTTTGGCTGGGCTCCATTATTCGAGAGACATGAATCAAATCTCACACTCCAATGACTCGGGATCAATGAAATAGCTTATCTTATTCGTCTCGTCCACATCCGTATCCAGTTCCTCCTGTTGATCCGTGAAGAGGTCCCAACGTTTTTTTCCTGTCTTCTTCACCGATCTTGGTCTCTTTCAACATGTCATGATCCATCTTAGTAGCCTTCTTCATCGTCTTGGTCTGTTCAATATTTAATGATCCGGATCACGGTCTTTTTTCTTGCTTTTCTCCCTTTGCTTTATAATCTTTCTGTCTTGCTATTTCTTCGAGTACGATGTAGCAATACTCGTGTATCTCCATCAAACTTTGAATAGCGAGAGATATGGCAATGATTGGATAGTGCGGCTGTATATGGCAATGATGGCTTGCCTCCCCTGTTCCCGTCTCAATGCCTCGGCGGTGCCATGGAAGCCGCCGGTGATGCGCACGACGACGGACTACCTCTATCCGCCTGCCGTGATCGATGGGTACTATCGCCGCCACCGCTGTCGCCGGTCTCCCTGATTTAGAGGTGTGCTTTCTCTGTGTTTCAGTGGCAATATTAAAGTTCTCGTTGCTAATGTCTTCTGCCTTATTCTCGTGAATTGCCACATAAGCATTAGCCGTTAGAGGATTATTGTCCTGACCACAAGTTCGGATCTTCTGTGAGTATGGAGCATGTCGACGACCGTCCTCCTACTCCTCTTGTAATTCTCCCTAAGGACTTTTTCGTCGACCTCGGTCTCACCCTTTTACCATTTTTATTCATAGCTCCCTGCAATTGTAATATGATCTAAGGGAATTGCCTATGAATTCAGTGGATGGTGTTGGTGCCTCCTCCAACGTGGTTCCCTTGTTCTTGTCGAGGACGTTAGGTGCCTCCTCCTCCAACGCTTTTAATTCGGAATACAATGGTTGGTGGCTTAAACCGGTTGGTGGCTTAAACCGGTTGGTGGCTTATAATTCGGAATACAACCGTTGGAGGAGGAGGCACCCAACGGTCCCTCGGACGCTGAACAAGGGGAACCACGGAGGAGGCACCAACACCATCCACCGAATTTATAGTCAATTCCCTAGATCATATTACAATTGCAGGGAGCTATGAATAAAAACGGTAAAAGGGTGAGACCGAGGTCGACGAAAAGTCCTCAGGAGAATTACAAGCGAGGAGGAGGACGGTCATCGACATGCTCCATACTCACGTAAGATCCTAACTTGTGGTCGGGACAATAATCCTCTAACGGCTAATGCTTATGTGGCAATTCATGAGAATAAGGCAAGACATTAGCAACGAGAACTTTAATATTGCCGCCGAAACACGAGAAAGCACACTTCTAAATCAGGAAGACGACGGCTGCGTGGCGCAAGAGCCAAGACTGGGCGGTGGCGGCGTAGTACGGCTAAATCACGGCAGGCGGATAGAGGTAGTCCGTCGTTGTGCGCGTCATCGACAACTTCCATGGCACCGCCGAGGCATTGAGACGGGAACGGGGGAGGCAAGCCATCATTGCCATATACAGCCACACTATCCAATCATTGCCATATCTCTCGCTATTCACAGTTTGATTGAGATACACGAGTACTGCTACATCGTACTCGAAGAAATAGCAAGACAGAAAGATTATGAAGCAAAGGGAGAAAAGCAAGAAAAAAGACCGTGATCCGGATCATTAAATATTGAAGAGACCAAGATCGGTGAAGAAGGCTACTACGATTGATCATGACATCTTGAAGAGACCAAGATCGCTAAAGAAGACAGGAAAAAAATGTCAGGGCCTCTTCACGGATCAACAGGAGGAACTGGATACGGATGTGGACGAGACGACTAAGATAAGCTATTTCATTGATCCCGAGTCATTGGAGTGTGAGATTTGATTCATGTCTCTCGAAATAATGGAGCCCACCAAAAACATAGGTAAATGTAGTTTTGCCTTGCATCATGCAAATGGTTAACCATGCTCATCGCTGAGAAAATTTTATAGCAGTAGCTTCTTTTGGCTGTAAGACTGTCTTTGTTAACATTTTTTCATGAACTAGCTGGTGGCCTTATTGCACTAGCCTTTGGACTGGTAGTTACCTGCTTGAGGAGGAAGCTCTCTTTTCCAGTATCTCCTTCCCGAGCTTCCATCCCCAGCCATTCTGCTTTACTGTCATGCAAAGCAACGTTTTACAAGGTATGATTCTTTTCTTTCTACTCAGATCAACGCAAGAATGATGCTCTCTTTTTTCTAATCGAAAAGGAATGATGCTTTCTGGATTTGTGTAGCTTAGACACTTGTTTCTTGCCATGCAGACGAGCTTGGTGTCATCTTTGAAGATGATGTGCTGAAATAATGGGATGAGATGAAGCAATCGGAGAACTAGGTAGAACAAAGTGAGAAGAGATTGCCACTGCTCTATTACACTGATGAGAATGGAGCAACATTCAAGAGCATGAGAGACGATGTTAGATCAGAGGAGAAGGCATTGACGTTCCAGCTCGGGTCGCAGTCCTTCTACATGCCAATCACGCAGGCCGCACGAGGGTTTAGGGTTTAGGGTTTAGGGTTTAAAATAGGGTTTAGGGTTTAGGTTGAGGGTTAATGGTAAAAGGGTTTAGGTTTAAGGTTTAGGGTTTAGGGTTTAGGGTTTATGGTTTAAAATAGTTTTAAATACGACAAATGTTAATTATATGTTTTATCTTAATTTAATTTTTTTCAAATAGGTCATATGTTAAATATATATTATTATTTAAATTTTAAATAGTTTGGAATATGACATATGTTAATTATATGTTATTATTTTAATTTGTAATATTTTATGTTAATTATATCACACATCTTAATTATATATGAATATATGAACATATGTTAATTATAATTATATATGAATATAACACAATATAATTGGGCACGGTAATAATTAGTCCGGTTTTTAAACCAACCGGGACTAGAGGTGAATTTCATCGCGCTGAAAACATCTCTAGTCTCGGTTGGTGGCTTAAACCGGGACTAGAGATGCCCACCTACCTAGGACACATGGCTGCCCACCATCTCTAGTCCCGGTACGTGGCTTCAACCGGGACAAAAGGTATGCTCTATTGTCCCGGTTGAAGCCATCAACGGACTATATCATCTCTAGTCCCGGTTGGTGGCTTCAACGGGACAATAGAGCAGTACCTATATATAGCAAGGGCTTCACGGATCCAAACACTTAGCCGTTTTCGCACAACTCCATCGTCTTCTTCGCCATCGCCGAGCACAAGAACGCCGCCGCAGCACGCCGTCTTCGTCGCCGTCGTCGTCGCCGATGGACCGCCGCGCCAAGGTCTTCGTCGCCGTCGCCGCCGCTGCCGGAGGTTAGCCGCCGCCCCCTTTTTCTCCGTGATGCGCGCTAGGGTTAGCCGCCGCCGTCGATGCCATCGCCATCGCCACCATTGTCGTCTCCGCCGTCGCCGCAGTCGCCGCCGCCGCCGCCAACGCCGCCGCCGCCGCCGCTGCCGCTGCCGTGCTATATGTTCAATAATGTGAATGAATTTTGTGAATTTTCTAATTTTGTGAATGTGAATGAATGAGGAGGTTTTGAATATGATTTCGATGTGTATGTGTAAATTTGTGAATCTGATTTCGATGCATGTGTATGTGTAAATTTGTATGGACTTTATATGTAAATGGACTGTTTATTTAAATTTTAATGCATGAATATTGTGAATTTAGAATTTTCAATGTGTATTTCAATTTAAATGCATGAATAGATTTAAATTTGAATGTGTATGTGACTTGTGAAGTTTGTATTTTTCAACGAACGAGAATGATAAAATCAACAAACGGCTGTGGACGGACGAACGGACGGACAGCCGTACGGACGTGGACGAACGGACGGACGCACTAACGAACACTCATTCGGTCGGTCGGTTGGTCGTGCGTTCGTTCGGTCGGTCGGTCGGTCGTTCGTTCGGTCGGTCGGTCGTTCGGTCGTTACAACGTACATAGGCATGCAACGTCCTCTCTGTCCTCTCCTCTCCACTTCCTCTCCTCTCGACCTTATCTCCCTCACATACATGATCATCTCTTTATCTCCTCTCCTCCAGATGATCGTACTCACCGACGTGAACGAATGGACGCGAACGAACGATAGGTTAGGGTTCGGTCGGTTGTTTGGTCGTTCGTTCGGTCGTTCTGTAGATGTAATCCAGAAGTGACTTCTAAAAAATATCACCATTGTGGATGTGCACAATTGATCTCGGTGTCTATCGGATTTCATCTATTTTTTCCATCTTCTTCTTTTCGACAATGTTTTTTACGTACACATACATGATATTCGTAAATAATTGGTACATGTATTAACCGACAATAATTTTTTTTCAGAATTATTTGATTAAGTCATCAACCCACATCAATCAAATGGCGGATCGTGACGAGGAACAGTTTCTCCTTGATGAGATCGCACGAGGAACAGAGTTTTACAACGAGGAGGGACACGAAGATCCAGATCAGTACCTCAACGAGGAGGGGAACGAGGGGGAGACGAGCAAAGGAACGAGGAAAGGAATGAGGGCTCCGCCTCCGCCTCCGCTAGACAGAAGAGGCCACGCGGCCTCAGCAAGAAAATAGAGGGTCGACATGTCATAACGGAGGTGGCACCCGACGGTCGACCAATTGCCCCTGCAGGACGCCGCAAGGAAGTTTGTGACGCACAACGGATGGGTGGTGAGGGATGACGTGCCCATAAGTGTTGCCAACTGGAGGCGTTCTACCAAAGGAGGAGAGGAGCAAAGCTATCTCCCAAACTCAGAGAAAGAGATGTTGTGGACGACAATGCTGCAGACGTTCATCATCCCGGACTCGGATCGGCAAGGGTCAAGGAATGGATGTTGAAGAAAATGGCATAGCTCTTCGGGAACTACAAGAAACATTACACAAGAAATATATCTTGAAGGGCCAGACACCAGACTTCGACAAGTTCCCAAAGCTCAGAGATCATTGGGATGCTTTTGTTGAGCACAAGACCAGTGAAGAAGCGCAATCAATCATAGAAAAGAACAAGGCCAACGCAGCAAAAAAGAAATACCATCACGGGCTTGGGTCAGGCGGCTATAAAAAGCAATGGAGAAATGGGAAAAAGGAAGCTGACCTAGAAGCACGGGATATCGTCTCGAGCACAAAAACTGGCGGAACGATCAAAGAACTGGTTCTATGCTCACGGCAGCTCACTAAATCCCGTCGATGGCACAGTGATCTTTGGTGATGAAATTCTAGAAGCCGGACGGAGGTTAGAGGAGGCGGTGCAGGCCAGTTCCTCGGGCTCCTTCAGGCCCGATAGAGAGAAGGACGAGCTAACGCTCGGCCTCCAAAACCCAGAGCACCCGGGGCGTACGCGAGGAAAAGGCGTCGTCCCATGGAAATACGGGTTCCAAGCTGACATCGGCACATACAGGAGCCGAATGCGGTCAAAGCGAGAGAATGATGCTAGATTCGCAGAGATGGAAATGAAGCTCTCGCATATCGATCAAATTGTCGATGAAAGGGTGGCCGTAAGGTTGGCTAAGGAGCGGAGCCAGTGGTTTAGCCAACAGCCGGATCCAGCAACAACCGCACAACTCCAACAACAGCGCAGCAGCTGCGCGTCTACTGGAAATGAAGGCGAGCTGGCCCAACAAGCTCAACCGGGTCCGCCATGCCCCGTGGATGACATCACACAGCGGACCCCGTGTGATCTGCACATCCCGCTGAAAAACATAACAATAAAGGTATGTTCGTACTTTTATGTTGTACGTATATTTTCTTTAATAACTTGTCAATCAACGGTCATTATTAACTAATAAGCAATCTTCTCAACAGGTCGTGTCGGGCATGGCTATTTCAGTAGCCCGAGACGGCACCTACCACTCCCGGCCCGTTCCACCTTCGTACTCGAAGGTTGAAATTGAACAGGTGGAACGCGGCTATGAAGATCTGGAGCTGGATATCCCCGGAGGAGACGGGGAGACGACGCTAGGAGAAACAATTCATGGAATATTTCTCTGGAGGAAGATCTACATAAAATTCCCCGGACGAACAGCGTCTCCTATCGTTCCACCGCCCTCGCCTCCACGTGGGCCGTCTCCTCCGCCTCCTCCGCCTCCTGCGTCGCCTCCACGAGCACCGACTCCTAAACGGCCGTCTTCAACTCCACCGCCTTCCAACCCTCCTCCGTCGCCACAACGAGCACCGACTCCTAAACGGTCATCATCCAAGAGCACGCCTTCAATATCAAGCGGTCGTCCAAGAAAGACTCAGAGAATTGAGAAGACGCCGCCACCCGCACCAAAGCAGTCGGCCTCAAGCAGGGGGAAGAAAGCAGGCAAAGAGGTACCCAAGCTTGGCATGCAGCCACAGAAGCCTATGGTGTTCAGCACGATCCCAAATATTAGACCTGATTTATGACAATTCATTCAAGAAGCTGGAATTAATATGGATCAATTACATGGGTGTGCACCCCTGGCGAAGGCTCCGCTTAAATACAAGTTCAACCTTGGAAAGCCTCTCGTCAAGCTGGATCTCGTGAAAAGGCTTCCAACTCAGATGTATCGCTTTCATCAGTGGTACATGCAACAATCTAGCAAGGGTGAAGACATGATAACATGCAAATATTCAACTGACTACTTCTTCGATGGAGATGACTACCTTTATATCCGATTCGAAGATATATTCGACCTGTACCAACGTGATGCCCTTGGCGTCTCACTTCTAACCGCGCGGGTTTTGTAAGTATCGCCCGGTTATTTCGTTTCTTACCTCCTTGAATTTAGCTGACTAAAATTCTTTTTAACCGTTGTAGAATGACGATCAAATACTGCAACAAGCACGAATGCACCAAGCATGGATTCATGGATCCACGGAAAATCAACGGCCCATTGGTTGATCAACTTCCTAATGACACAGTGGACAACATATACAACGCGCTTGTGAAGCAACCCTTCCGGTCCTTCCTCCTTCGCCCTATAATTGCGTAAGTTTTTCTTTCTTTCCGAACCAATTTCAATCCCATGCATACATAAAGTTTCATATGTGTCATCTAAACCAATTTACAGATTCCACTGGATTCTATTAGTACTTGACATGGGTCAGTCAAAGATCCATGTCTTCGACTCAATGGATAAACCAGAGTCCACGTACTCCCATATATTTGAACTGTTTAACAGGTAATGCCAACTTACTTTCTATTGCATATATGCGGTTCTCGGATAATTACGTGCTAACTTTCAACTGCACGTAGGGCATGGGAACGATTCCGGGGTAATGTTCGTGGAAATTGGAAAGATAAGCTTTCTGTGCGGATGAAGTTTTCAGTGAGTAACATGCCTCCTCCTAATTTGAGTTGAATCATTTAATTTGAGTTGAATCATTATTATGTTCGAAAATATGATATGCATATTAAATCTGTCGTCGTTTCTCCACGTGCAAAACAGTCGCAGGGCACCAACCTATGTGAATATTACGTCTGCGACTACATTCACCGCTTTGTGACCGAAGTTAAAACTGTCGATGATCTAGATGTACGTATAACACCAATTCATACATTATGTCTCGATTTCTTATTCACTTCATATATTTATTTCTCATTTATTGTAATTAATGACAGCTTATGCGAGTAAGAGACGACCTCCCCCACGAAACTTTCATACAAGTCGCTCAGAAGATTTGATGGGATTTATTAACGAGCAGGTCGTTGATCCCACGGGGAGTTCTTCATTAGTTTTAGTAGCTAAACCACAACATAGTAGATTAGAGACAATTTTTTATAAGCTAGCTAGGAAACATGTATGAATATTGTACATATTTTGGTAATATATGTATATTTCCTTTCTTAAGTTCGTTTAAATATGTGTAAAATATATATTTATGTGTATTATAATTTATGTGTAATATATATATAGCAATCATGCTGTAGAAATGACAAATTAAAAAATAATCTTTAATCCCGGTTGAAGCCACCAACCGGGACTAAAGATTGCGGAGCCGGCCACGTGGCTCCGTCACATTTAGTCCCGGTTGGTGGTTTCAACCGGGACTAAATGTGAATCTCTAGTCACGGTTATTTAACCGGTACTAGAGATAGACCATCTCTAGTCCCGGATTCGTAGTCCCGGTTTGACAACCGGGACTACCGAAGGTTACGAACCGGGACTAGTGTGGCTTCTCCAGTAATATATCAAACCCATGTCAGGCATGCACAGCGAACGATGTGCATGACTGTTTGATCTCCATGGATGCATACATGCAGCTTGCTATTGCTTGGCTGGCATGCACAGGACGATTGCTCGTGGAGTGACAACGTGGGATGGGTCGGCGGCGAAGCAGATGGCGCCGGCGAGACGTTGGCGATCTCCTTCGTGGTCCTGAGTTCTCGTTGGAGCAGCCGACGTGCCCTCGCACGGCCGGCGGCAGGACGATCTTGCAGCCGGCATCGTCTTCAGGACCAGGAGCCGTCCAGGTTGTCCATGTCCTCTGACAGGCTTGTGACGTCGTGGCCGCGCGTGGCCTCTTTGACCGTAGATTGACTCCTTGCCGGTGTCGTAGTTGCAGCTGAAGGTTTTCGGGTCTAAAAGGAAAATTCAATCTAATTCTAAAAACAAGTCTAATCTATGGATGGATAATTTATGGTAACTAATTGATACGACACCAAAAAAATTATGAGGATAATCTCATCTCTTTGGGATGCATGCGGAAGACGTCGATGAACCAAGAATCAATCAATGTTGGTCTATAGACTGGTCATCTAATGATATATATATATATATATATATATATATATATATATATATATATATATATATATAATTACATATGAAATTTAAAAATATATTTATTTAGGACTCTATTTTTATCTTTAGAATTATATCTTATCTCTATGATTTATATTTGACTCTTATCTCTAACCGTATATAACTATACTTCTAACAGAAAGTCCACGAGTCCAAAGGACATCACACCATCTTTGTTCATCCTGTTCAAAAGGAAGAGTTGTTCAGTGAAAACTGAACTCCTTGATAATGATTGGCTTCGCCTTCTAAAGCCAATAACAACGATAGACGAAATTCATGAACTGGTCAATTTAGGTAACCACCTGCAAGCAATCCAACTGAACATGGATGTCTCCGATGATATCATCTGGAATTGGACAAAAGACGGTATGTACTCAGTAAAGAGCGCCTATCTAGCTCAGTTCAATGGATCAACGGTGCATGAAAATTTCAATGCAATATGGAAGGCAAAGGTTGAACCGAAACAAGCTTTCTTCGTCTGGTTGCTCCTACACCAGAGAGCCCTAACCTGAAAATTTGCTGAAGCGGCACTGGCCTTGCAATTGGATTTGTAGCTTGTTGCTGAAGCCTTCGAGGATACCGACCATCTTGCAAAGCATTGTTCATTCGCAAATACGGTGTGGGCTCGGGTACAACATTTTCGATGTTCTTTCGGTGCTCCTCCTCAATCAAATTTTAACAATATTTCTGAATGGTGGTCGGCGACGGCAACGAGCAAAAGATCAAAGATCATGGGCGCCCTAATTATCACCTGGTAGAACATAGGAAGGAACGAAACAGAATAATCTTTCAAGGTATTTTTCAGGATGAAGACCAAGTTTCTTTCTTGGTGGTACAAGACATTCGACAATTTGAGCTTTTTAATAAGTTTTGGCTTAGACTCACGTAATAGAGCTTTCCTTTCCAGTAGGCTTTCTTTGGCGAGATTGTAACTAATCAATGTACTCCATGCTTCTCTTCTTAATATAATCAAGGCAAGGCAGAGCTCCTGCCGTTCTACTAAAAAAACAAAGAAAATGATATGTCGGAGGAAGATGTAATAGGTTGACGAGAAATAGTAAAAGACGAGTGCACTACAGATATGAACAAAAATTATATCAGCTCTGTTTTTTTTACCGTAAAACAGAGCTGATATAAGCTCTGTTGGGAAGTTTGTTTTCTATTCGATCATTTGTATACACATGCATCGATGCATATGCATATCCAGTCTTTTCCAAATCATGGACGAGCCATCATAATATCTCTTCGACAATTTGATGATGATAAGGCGTAAATCATGCAAGATATTGCTGAGATTGGTTGGCTGAGATAAGGAGTGATGGAATTGTATGTGCAGATAGGTGTTTGAGACAATGACATGAACAGCAGCTACCCGTTGCATCTAATTCTGCACTTAATTCCTTTGCCACCTTTTAGGTTCTCGCGGCTTTTATATGCGCTTTCCTAGAGGCACGACCGCACGAGTCCCTTTTCTTCAAGGAAAGAATATATACTCGATCAACCCAGTCGTCAGTCCACGAATTGTCAGATAATATTGCTGAAGTAGTACAAAATCGACTTCTGTCTGTAGTATAAAGGATTTTGTTTTGCACAGTTTCAACTCCAAGTTTTTTTAAAAAATTTTTTGAAGTTGGTTTTTCTAGCTCTAGAAATTGTTGTAGAGTTGTAGGTAGATTATTTAAAGTTATAATTAAATAATTATTAATTATTATAAATTTTAAAATGTATATATTTGAAATTTTAAATTAAAAAACTTTTCTACTTATTTTTGTTTTGTTTTATATTATAAGATGTTTTAATTTTATTAGTTAAACTTATAGTTTATAGAAAAATATAGTAATATTTTCAACACAAAACTAACCTATTATGAAAATATGTTTAATGCTACATTTAATTAAACTAATTTGATGGTGTAAATGTTACTAAATTTTTCTATAAACTTAGTCAAATATAAAAATGTTTGACTAGTAAAAATTCAAAATAACTTATAATACTATATGCAGTAACTAGTATTATGAAACAAATGAAGTATTTGATAAAAATATACCGTTCAACAGTTTGAAAACGTGCCAAAAAAAAGTTGCTCAGCCCAATGGCTGAATCAAACTCAGCCTAAGCCACTCTTTTGACAAAGATCTCACAAAGATTAATTATCTAGTAGCAATATCTTTAAAAGTTGCCACCACGTAGGTTAGAAACTCTCAAAGTGAACGTGGCACTGGCAACTAAAAACATTATTTCCTCTGGTGTTTCTGTCTTCTGTAGTCAATTTCTCCGGATCATGGTTTTTTTTGCTGGCAAAGCAATTTGACAATTAGCCATCCTCCTCTTATGGTTGTGCATCGAAAATATGTACCTGCACTACCATGATCAATTGTGATGAAAGAGGCAATATGGCAGCAACTATTTATACCTATCCGATATCAACTACTACTAGTTACTTGGTCAGGCCTAACCCAGGGTGTGTGGCAATCACCTTTTGACGTTAGGGCTGGGCAAACTTAACTACAGCTAGTATATAATTGCTATAAAATCTATATTTTAATTATTCTAATTACAAAGATTTTAAATGGGTCATTTCGCCCTCTCTCGAGGTGGCCAGGCAGTGGATCCACCAGCGCATAGAAGTCCTCTCATGTTTGTGTCTTTTTTTTTCTTTTTCGCATACAGTTAAATATACCGTATACAAAAGTCCAACAAAAATTTAAAACGGATCCAAAGTAAATGCAAGTGGGCTCGAATGCCCCTACCCTATTGGATCCCCATAGAAAGGATGTGAGAGGAAAAGAGAAAAAAAGGAAGATGAATAAGAGTAGGGGGCTAAAGAAGAAAGAAGAAAATGAATCCCCTTTTAATTACATACGGGATTCGTCATTGGTAATAATTACTACTATCTCCATTCGAGAATATAAAAGATTTTCTTTATTTAACTACATGAAAATAATCCCTTATATTCTCGAACGAAGGTAGTTTAAACATGTACAACAAAGTCAACTGCTGCATATACCTCTCAATCTAAAGTAACCAAAATACCCTCAATAGATAAATAGAGGAAAAAAAGCACAGTAAACATGCATGTAGGGGTGAATTCAGGAAAAAATCTTGAAAGACGTGAATTGTCACTGCTGAGAAACCCTTTATAGTCAGTTTCGGGTTGCAAACCGGGACCACAAAAGCGAAACTAAAGACATCGATCTTTAGTCCCGGTTGAAATAATCGGGACTAAATATCCATCTTCAGTCTCGGTTGGGACTAAAGATGTTTTTTTTAATTTTGCTCCTGCTGCTTGCTACTTGTTTATATATTATGCATATATATATATGTGTGTAAATATATATATATATATATATGTATAATATATATAATGTATATATAATATATGTATTTATACATATATATATATATGCGCAATATGCATATATATGTATAAATACATATTTTATACAAATATATATGCACTTAAGTAAATATATGTACATAGTTTATCAAAATATATACACACATATAAATATATACATATAGTATAATCCTTCTTAATTTTTAATGTTCTATATCGTATATTATAAAATCTAATCCTTGAGGTAGGGTTGATCAACTAGATTTTTATCGTAGTGAAACTCTCCTTGGGATCAATAATTTGCTCATTGATAAATCCCATCGTTGATTCTTCAACAGTCTTTATAAATTCGTCATGAGAGAGTTTGTTCCTCATGTGAGGTATCTATCGTTTGAAAAAAATAAAAAAATAAAAATATGAAATCACTAAGAAATCGAGACATAATGTATGAATGATTTTTACGTACATCCAGATCCTTGTCAGATTTGATTTGGTGAACTAGACGGTGAATATACTCACGTACGTAGTAGTCGCACAAGTTCGTCCCCGCTCCTGTTTTACACACTAAAGGAGAAACAACGAGAGATTTAATATATATATATTTCTATTTTAGAACAAAGTAATAATTCAATATAATTTTGGAGCATGTACTCACTGAAAATTTGGTCCTCACAATAAGTTTTTCTTTCCAAGTCCCGCGTACCGATGTACGAAACCGTACCATGCCTTATGTACAGTTGCAAGCTATGATTAATTATCTAAGATCCGTATAGTAGCAATAGAAATATTCATAATGACAGTGGAATAGATGGCATTACCTGTCTATCATTTGAAAATTTTTTACGAAGGTAGACTCTGGTTTATTCATTGAGTCGTAGACATGGATTTTACGAGAAAAGGTTAAAAAGGAAAAGTACACAGTGGAATATGCAAATTGTGTGAGATGATATATGTGAAACTGCATATGTACGAGAAGGAAATTGGTATGAAAGGCCGTAAAAACTCACGTTGTGTTGTACGACAAAAGTGTCTAAGTCTTGTAGTGTTGCTGTACCAGCAAATGGATGATATTCTCCTCTCTATCTTGCTCAAAATTACGTATCATGTCTATGTTTATTTTGTGGGGTCCATGAATTTAATGTTAAAACACCCTGCTTGCGACACACTTGTATATGCAGTCTACAAAGGATAAAATGAATTTTTATCATCTACATATAATGAGCTAAGGAACAGAATAAATTTAACTAAATGATACTTACAAGACCCAGCAACGGAAAAGAGAGACGTTGAGGACGTCTAGTTGGTATAATTCGAATATATCCTCTAAGCGGATCCATATGATATCATCTCCTTGGAGAAAATCTGTGTTTTTTATCCATACGCCGAACATCTCTCTACCTTTGGCTAAATTTTTCATGTACCATTGATAAAACCAGTATATCTGTGTAGAGAGAGTTTTCACCTGAGAAGGACTGACAAGAGGTTCACCGAGGGTAAACTTGTATTATAGTTAGGCATGAATCCTGACTCAAACAAGTTGGTATGAATAGTTCTTAATGTAGAATATTCTTTCTGTTTTTTTGCACTTTTTACATTAACAACATATAAAGCCCTTATACTTGTTAGCATTGGTTACACAAAAAAATAATGCACGCCTTCAATAAACTCTATCGACCGTCGGTCCACGGTATACATTTATTATCGATCCATCTACTTAAAATGCACAAAAATCATAAAAAAATCCACAAAAAGAATACTAATTAAATAATAATAATATATAAATAAATAATTATACAATAACTATATAGTAATCTCGCATATTATACTTAATAAATTTTAGAATTATTTTTAAAAGTTTTTTTAAGTTCTAAACATATTGATAATGTATTGTACTTATATCTAACTATTTTAACGATTTTTAAATTAACTTCGTTTTCTAATCTTTTGTCTTAATTTTTTATATTTTTTCTTTGTCATATCTCTTATAACATTTTTATCCACAAGTTTCTAATTTAAAAAAGTAACATAAATTTTCCTAAACAAATTTTCTCTCTCATCATTTTTCATAAACCTTTCTAAAGATAAAAATGTATAAATAAATGCTAAGTATATATCATTAAAGGATGGAGTTGCCAACCTTTTAATCAATTCGATTTGTATATTATCACCAAAATAATTTCACAAAAATTTTTGCAGCACATCCCTTACTCCTCCAAACCTTCGTAGCAATGACTCGAGCTGGGAAAGAAAGAAGAAGTATAAAAAGATCTTCACTTTAGTCCCGATTAGTATTACCAACAGGGAGTAAAGATCATTTAGATATTTAATCTCGATAGTATTACCAAACGAGACTAAAGTTAAGATGTTTTATCAATCGAGACTATAGATCCTCGACGGCCCGAATAGATTCTAGCAAAAAAAATAAACCGGAACTAAAAATGATCAATAGTTCCGGTTGGTAACATCAATCAGGACTAAAGATCATAAAAAGCCGTTGTAATTTTTAACCAACACTAAAAATGTGGTTTCTATTTAAACGAACAATTCTTCAGTAATGGTCAAGTACCTAAAAGCAAAGATAATCATCGAGAGCATCAATTATTCGAAAATGACGGGCAATCTCATGAGCAAGCATTCGCCTAAAATTAATAATGGCTACTAATGATCATCCGACATGGATCGCGTCAAACTTTCCTGCATCGTCTTCTGAGACTGACCATGCCACCATGATAACTTGATCAACGAGAGCAGGCTGCAACGTCGTTTGAGCGGAGCGCCGGAGCCAGCCAGGCAAGCAGGGCACAACTGGCAAATGGAGAAACCCGACGTGGCTGTGGTCGCAGGGGCAGCGTCGTCATTTTTGTGGTTATCACCGCGCTCTAATTGGATAAACTGAAAATCCCACTAATACCATTCAGAGCGCCCTGTTGAAAAAAAGCCCATCAACGAACATAATTTCTATAAAATATCATTGTATAAGTTAACTTGACCTATAATAAATATTTATTATTGTTGTGAGGGTTTCATACATTTCATCTTATTAATCCATTATATTTTTAAAAAAAAAGATAAATCCCTCTAATGACGAAGGCACGAGGGGTATCGGGGAGGACGAAACACCCGTCCGATAACCCAAACACACCCTCTTATGGTTAACCTACATTAGACAATATCATACATATGACTAATTAGTTGGTTAGTGCACTCACTACTGGAGAAAGCCACACTAGTCCCGGTTCATAACCCTCAGTAGTCCCGGTTGTCAAACCGAGACTACAAATCCAGGATTAGAGATGGACTATCTTCGGGACTAGAAATGCATTTTAGTCCCGGTTGAAGCCACCAACCGGGACTAAAGGTGGCGGAGCCACGTGGCCGGCTCCGCAATCTTTAGTCCCGGTTGGTGGCTTCAACCGGACTAAAGATGCAAAAATTTTAAATTTATTATTTTCTCCAAGAAGTCTGCTATATATTACACATATATTATATTACACATAAATATATAATTTACACACATTTAAACGAACTTAAGAAAGGAAATATACATATATTACCAGAATATGTACAATATTCATACATGTTTCCTAGCTATCTTATAAAAAATTGTCTCTAATCTACTTTGCTGTGGTTTAGCTACTAAAACTAATGAAGAACTCCCCCACAGGATCAACGACCTGCTCGTTAATAAATCCCATCAAATCTTCCTGAGCGGCTTGTATGAAAGTCTCATGGGGGAGGTCGTCTGTTACTCGCATAAGCTGTCATTAATTAGAATAAACGAGAAATAAATATATGAAGTGAATAAGAAATCGAGACGTAATGTATGAATTGGTGTTATACGTACATCTAGATCATCGACAGTTTTGACTTCGGTCACAAAACGGTGAATGTAGTCTCAGACGTAATATCCACATAGGTTGGTGTCCTGCGACTATTTTGCACACTAAAAGAGAAACGACGACAGATTTAATATGCATTTCATATTTTAGAACATAATAATGATTCAACTCAAATTAGGAGCATGCATGTTACTCACTAGAAACTTCATCCGCACAGAGAGCTTATCTTTCCAATTTCCGCGAACATTTCCCCGAAATCGTTCCCATGCCCTACATGCAGTTGAAAGTTAGCACATAATTATCCGAGAACCGCATATATGCAATAGAAAGTAAGATGGCATTAGCTGTTAAACAGTTCAAATATGTCGGAGTACGTGGACTCTGGTTTATCCATTGAGTCAAAGACATGGATCGTCGATTGACCCATGTCAAGTACTAACAGAATCCAGTGGAATCTGTAAATTGGTTTAGATGACACATATGAAACTTTATGTATGCACGGGATTGAAATTGGTTTGGAAAGAAAGAAAAAACTTACGCAGTATTGTAGGGCAGAAGGACGAAGGACCGGAAGGGTTGCTTCACAAGCGCGTTGTATATGTTGTCCACGGTGTCATTAGGAAACTGATCAACCAATGGGCCGTTGATTTTGCATGGATCCATGAATCCATGCTTGGTGCATTCGTGCTTGTTGCAGTATTGAATCGCCATTCTACAACGGTTAAAAAGAATTTTAGTCAGCTAAATTCAAGGAGGTAAAAACGAAATAACCGGGCGATACTTACAAAACCCGTGAGGTTAGAAGTGAGACGTCGAGGGCATCAAGTTGGTACAGGTCGAATATATCTTCGAATTGGATATAGAGGTAGTCATCTCCATCGAAGAAGTAGTCAATTGAATATTTGCATGTTATCATGTCTTCACCCTTTTTGGATCGTTGCATGTACCACCGATGGAAGTGGTACATCCGAGTTGGAAGCCTTTTCACGAGATCCGGCTTGACGAGAGGCTTTCCAAGGTTGAACTGGTATTTAAGCGGAGCCTTCGCCAGGGTGCACGCCCGTGTAATTGATCCATATTAATTCCAGCTTCTTGAATGAATTATCTTAAATCAGTCTAATATTTGGAATCGTGCGTAACTCCATAGGCTTCGTGGCTGCATGCCAAGCTGGGGTACATCTTTGCCCGCTTTCTTCGCCCTGCTTGAGGCCGACCGCTTTGGTGCGGGTGGCGGCGTCTTCTCAATTCTCTGAGTGTTTCTTGGACGACCGCTTGATATTGACGGCGCGCTCTTGGATGATGACCGTTAAGGAGTCGGTGCTCGTTGTGGCGACGGAGGAGGGTTGGAAGGCGGTGGAGTTGGAGACGGCCGTTTAGGAGTCGGTGCTCGTGGAGGTGACGCAGGAGACGGAGGCGGCGAAGGAGGCGGAGGAGACGGCCCACGTGGAGGCGAGGGCGGTGGAACGATAGGAGACGATGTTCGTCCGGGGAATTTTATGAAGATCTTCCTCCAGAGAAATATTCCATGAGCCGTTTCTCCTAGCATCGTCTCCCCGTCTCCTCCGGGGATATCCAGCTCCAGATCTTCATAGCCGCGTTCCACCTGTTCAATTTCAACCTTCGAGTACGAAGGTGGAACGGGCCGGGAGTGGTAGGTGCCGTCTCGGGCTACTGAAATAGCCATGCCCGACGCGACCTGTTCGAGAAGATTGCTTATTAGTTAATAATGAACGTTGATTGACAAGTTATTCAAGAAAATATACGTACAACATAAAAGAACGAATATATCTTTATTGTTATATTTTTCAACGGGATGTGCAGATCACATGGGGTCCGCTGTGTGATGTCATCCACGGGGCATGGCGGACCCGGTTGAGATTGTGGGTCCAGCTCGCCTTCATTTCCAGTAGACGCGTAGCTGCTGCACTGTTGTTGGTGTTGTGCGGTTGTCGCTGGATCCGCCTGTTGGCTAACCCACTGGCTCCACTCCTTAGCCAACCTTACGGCCACCCTTTCGTCGACAATCTGATCGATCTGCGAGAGCCTTATTTCCATCTCAGCGAATCTAGCATCATTCTCTCGCTTTGACCTCATTCGGCTCCTGTATGTGTCGATGTCAGCTTGGAACCCGTATTTCCAGGGGACGACGCCTTTTCCTCGCGTACATCCCGGGTGCTCTGGGTTTTGGAGGCCGAGCGTTAGCTCGTCCTTCTCTCTATCGGGCCTGAACGAGCCTCGAGGAACCGGCCTGCACCGCCTCCTCTAACCTCCGTCCGCTTCTTGAATTTCATCACCAAAGATCACCGTGCCATCGACGGGATTTAGTGAGCCACCATGAGCATAGAACCAGTTCTTTGATCGTTCCGGCCAGTTTGCTGTGCCTGGAACGATATCCCGTGCTTCTAGGTCGGCTTCCATTTTTTTCCATTTCTCCATTGCTTTTTTATAGCCGCCTGACCCAAGCCTGTGATGGTATTTCTTTTTGGCTGCGTTGGCCTTGTTCTTTTCTATGATAGATTGCGCTTCTTCACTGGTCTTGTGCTCAACAAAAGCATCCCAATGATCTCGAGCTTTGGGAACTTGTCAAAGTCAGTGTCGGCCCTTTAGGATATATTTCTTGTGTAACTGTTTCTTGTAGTTCCTGAAGAGCTCGCCATTTTCTTCAACGTCCATTCCTTGACCCTTGCTCGATCTCGAGTGCGGGATGGTGAACGTCTGCAGCATTGTCGTCCCGAGCATCTCTTTCTCGAGTCCGGGAGATAGCTCGCTCCTCTCCTCCTTTGGTAGACCGCCTCCGGTTGGCAACGCTTACGGGCACGTGATCCCTCACCACCCATCCGCCGTGCGCCACAAACTTCCTTGCGGCGTCCTCGGGGCAATTGGTCGACCGTCGGTGTCACCTCCGTTATGACATGTCGACCCTCTATTTTCTTGCCGAGGCCGTGTGGCCTCTTCGTCCGCGAGGCAGAGCCCTCATTCCCCTCCTCGTTCCTCTGCTCGTCTCCCCCCTTGTTCCCCTCCTCGTTGAGGTACTGATCTGGATCTTCGTGTCCCTCCTCATTGTAAAACTTTGTTCCTCGTGCGATCTCATCAAGGAGAAACTGTTCCTCGTCGCGATCCGCCATTTGATTGTTGTGGGTTGAGGACTTAATCAAAGAATTCTGAAAAAAATTTATTCGGTTAATACATGTATCAATTATTCAGGAATATCATGTATGTCTACATAAAAAAACATAGTCAGAAAAGAAGAAGATGGAAAAAATAGATGAAATCTGACAGACACTAGATCCAATTGTGCACATCCACAATGGTGATATTTTTCAGAAGTCACTTCCTGGATTACATCCACACCGACCGACCGAACGAACGATCGATCGAATGACCAAACGAACGACCGAACAACCGACCATTCGTTCAATCTATCGTTCACGTCTCCGTTCGGTCGTTCGTTCGTTCACCCTAAACCCTAAACCCTAAACCCTAAACACTAAACCCTAAACCCAACCCTAACCCTAACCTATCGTTCGTTCACGTCTCCGTTCGGTCGTTTTAACATTCGTTGACATCTGTGAGTACGATCATCTGGAGGAGAGGAGAGAAAGAGAGGAGAATGATGTGAGGGAGATAAGGTGTTCGTTCGTCCGTCCATCCGTTCGTCCACATCCATACGTTCGTCCGTCCGTCTGTTCGTCCACGTCCGTCCGTCCGTTCACATCCGTTTGTTGATTTTATCGTTCTCGTTCGTTCAAAAATACAAACTTCACAATATAAACTCACATACACATTCAAATTTAAATCTATTCATGCATTTAAATTTAAATACACATTCAAAATTCTAAATTCACAATATTCATGCATTAAAATTTAAATAAACAGTTCATTTACATATAAAGTCCATACAAATTTACACATACACATCGAAATCATATTCACAAATTTACACATACACATCAAAATCATATTCACAAATTTACACATACACATCGAAATCATATTCAAATCCTCCTTCTTGCATTCACATTCACAAAATTCATTCACATTCATATTCATTAAACATATAGCACGGCAGCGGCAGCGGCAGCGGCGGCCACGGTGGCGGCGGCGGCATGGAGGGGAGGCGACGGTGGCGACGAGGATGCAGGCGGTCGGCCGGCGACGTGGAGGGGAGGCAAGGTTTAAGGGTTTAGGGGGCGGCCGGCCGGCGTGGGGATCAGGGAGGGAGCGGCAAGGGGAGCGGGCGACGGCGACGGCGGCGAACACGACAATGGTGGCGATGGCGATGGCATCGACGGCGGCGGCTAACCCTAGCGCGCATCACGGAGAAAAAAGGGGGCGGCGGCGGCTAACCTGCGGCAGTGGCGGTGACGGCAAAGAAAGACGGCGGCCCGGCGGTCCTCCGACGACGACGACGGCGACAAAGACGGCGGAGACGGCGTGCTGCGGCGGCGTCCTTGTGCTTGGCGACGGCGACGAAGAAGACAATGCAGTTGTGCGAAAACGGCTAAGTGTTTGGATCCCAGTGAAGCCCTTGCTATATATAGGTACGACATCTATTGTCCCGGTTGAAGCCATCAACCGGGACTAGCGATGATATAGTCCCGGTTGATGGCTTCAACCGGGACTAAAGATCATACCTTTTGTCCCGGTTGAAACCACCAACCGAGACTAGAGATGGCGGGCAACCATCTGTCCCAGGTAGGTGGGCAGCTCTAGTCCCGGTTGAAGCCACCAACCGGGACTATAGATGTTTTCCCGCTCACTGAAATTCACCTCTAGTTCCGGGTGGTTTCAAAAATCGGGACTAATTATTACAGTGCCCAATTATATTGTGTTATATTCATATATAGTTATAATTAACATATATGTTCATACATTCATATATAATTAACATATGTTCATATAATTAACAAAAATATTATAAATTAAAATAATAACATATAATTAACATTTGTCATATTCCAAACTATTTAAAATTTAAATAATAATATACATTTAACATATGGCCTATTTGAAAAAAATTAAATTGAAATAATAACATATAATTAATATTTGTCGTACTTAAAACTATTTTAAACCATAAACCCTAAACCCTAAACCTTAAACCTAAACCCTTTTACCATTTACCTCAACCTAAACCCTAAACCCTATTTTTAAACCCTAAACCCTCGTGCGGCCTACGTGATTGGCATGTAGAAGGACTGCGACACGAGCTAGAACGTCAATTCCTTCTCTGATCTAACATCGTCTCTCATGCTCTTGGAGGCTGCTCCGTTCTCATCACTGTAATAGAGCACTGGCAATCGGTTCTCACTATGTTCTACCTTGTTCTCCGATTGCTCCATCTCATCCTAATACTTCAGCACATCATCTTCAAAGATGACACCAAGCTCGTCTGCATGGCAAGAAACAAGTGTCTAAGCAACACAAATCCAGAAAGCACCATTCCTTTTCGATTAGAAAAAAGAGAGCATCATTCTTGCATTGATTCGAGTAGAAAGAAAAGAATCATACCTTGTAAAACGTTGCTTTGCATGGCAGTAGAGCAGAATGGCTGGGGATGGAAGCTCGGGAAGGAGATACTGGAGAAGAGAGCTTCCTCCTCAAGCAGGTAACTATCAGGCCAAAGGATAGTGCAATAAGGCCACTAGCTAGTTCATGAAAAAGGTTAGATCAATAACGGATAAACAGATAAACAAAGACAGTCTTGCATCCAAAGAAGCTTGCTATAAAATTTTCTCGCGATGAGCATGGTTAACCATATGCATGATGCAAGACAAAACTGCATTTACCTATGTTTTTGGCTGGGCTCCATTATTTCGAGAGACATGAAGCAAATCTCACACTCCAATGAGTCGGGATCAATGAAATAGCTTATCTTAGTCGTTTCGTCCGTATCCGCATCCAGCTGCTCCTGATGATCCATGGAGAGGCCCCGATGTTTTCTTCCTACCTTCTTCACCGATCTTGGTCTCTTCAACATGTCATGATCCATCATAGTAGCTTTCTTCACCGATCTTGGTCTCTTCAACATTTCATGATCCGGATCACGGTCTTTTTTCTTGCTTTTCTCCCTTTGCTTCATAATCTTTCTGTCTTGCTCTTTCTTCGAGTACGACATAGCAGTACTCGTGTATCTCCATCAAATTTTGAGTAGCGAGAGATATGGTAATGATTGGATAGTGCGGCTATATATGGCAATGATGGCTTGCCTCCCCCGTTCTCGTCTCAATGCCTCGCGGCACCATGGAAGCCGCCTGTGACGCGCACGACGGTGGACTACCTCTATCCGCCGCCATGATCGAGCGGTACTACCGCCGCCGCCGCCGCCGTCTTTGCTCCGCCGCCACCTTGCGCCGCGGTCTTACGATTTAGAGGTGTGCTTTACGTGTTTCAGCGACAATGTTCAAGTTCTCGTTGCTAATGTCTTACTGCCTTATTCTCGTGAATTGCTACATAAGCGTTAGGTGTTAGAGCATTATTGTCACGACCACAAGTTAGGATCTTACGTGAGTATGGAGCATGTCGACGGCCGCCCTCCTCCTCCCAGCTTGTAATTCTCCGAGCACTTTTCGTCGACCTCGGTCTCACCCTTTACCTTTTTATTCATAGCTCCCTGCAAATGTAATATGATCAAGGGAATTGACTATGATTTCACTGGATGGTGTTGGTGCCTCCTCCAACGTGGTTCCCCTTGTTCACTTGTCCGAGGGACGGTGCCTCCTCCAGTGAAGCAGTCCCTCGGACAGTCCACAGGGCAGTGCCTCGGAGCGGTGAACAAGGGGAACCACGTTGGAGGAGGCACCAACACCATCCACTGAATTCATAGTTAATTCCCCTTGATCATATTACATTTGCAGGGAGCTATGAATAAAAACGGTAAAAGGGTGAGACCGAGGTCGACGAAAAAGTCCTCAGGGAGAATTACAAGCGGAGGAGGAGGGCGGCCGTCGACATGCTCCATACTCACAGAAGATTCTAACTTGTGGTCAGGACAATAATGCTCTAACAGCTAACGCCTATGTGGCAATTCACGAGAATAAGGCAGAAGACATTAGCAACGAGAACTTAAACATTGCCGCTGAAACACAGAGAAAGCACACCTCTAAATCAGGAAGACCGGCGGCAGCGGTGGCGGTTGGAGCCAAGACTGGGGCGGCGGCGGCGGATAGTACTGCTCGATCACGACGGGCGAATAGAGGTAGTCCGACGTCGTGCACATCACCGGCGGCTTCCATAGCGCCGTCGAGACATTGAGACGGGAACGGGGGAGGCAAGCCATCATTGCCATATATAGCCGCACTATCCAATCATTGCCATATCTCTCGCTATTTAAAGTTTGATGGAGATACACGAGTACTGCTACGCCGTACTCGAAGAAAGAGCAAGACATAAAGATTATGAAGCAAAGGGAGAAAAGCAAGAAAAAAGACCGTGATCCGGATCATGAAATGTTGAAGAGACCAAGATCGGTGAAGAAAGCTACTACGATGGATCATGACATGTTGAAGAGACCAAGATCGGTGAAGAAGGTAGGAAGAAGACGTCGGGGCCTCTCCACGGATCATCAGGAGCAGCTGGATGCGGATATGGACGAAACGACTAAGATAAGTTATTTCATTGATCCCGACTCATTGGAGTGTGAGATTTGCTTCATGTCTCTCGAAATAATGGAGCCCAGCACTAAAATATAGGTAAATGCAGTTTTGTCCTTCATCATGTATATGGTTAACCATGCTCATCGCTGAGAAAATTTTATAGCAGTAGCTTCTTTTGGCTGCAAAACTATCTTTGTTTATCTTTTTATCTGTTATTGATCTAACCTTTTTCATGAACTAGCCGGTGGCCTTATTGCACTATCCTTTGGCCCGATAGTTACCCGCTTGAGGAGGAAGCTCTCTTCTCCAAGATCTCCTTCCCGAGCTTCCATCACCAGCCATTCTGCTCTACTGTCATGCAAAGCAACGTTTTACAAGGTATGATTCTTTTCTTTCTACTCGGATCAATGCAAGAATGATGCTTTCTTTTTTCTAATAGAAAAGTAATGGTGCTTTCTGGATTTGTGTTACTTAGACACTTGTTTCTTGCCATACAGACGAGCTTGGTGTCATCTTTGAAGATGATGTGTTGAAGTATTGGGATGAGATGGAGCAATCGAAGAACAAGGTAGAATATAGTGAGAAGAGATTGTCACTGCTCTATTACAGTGATGAGAATGGAGCAGCCTCCAAGAGCATGAGAGACGATGTTAGATCAGAGGAGAAGGCATTGACGTTCTAGCTCGTGTCGTAGTACTTCTACATGCCAATCACGCAGGTCGCATGAGGGTTTAGGGTTTAGGGTTTAGGGTTTAAAATAGGGTTTAGGGTTTAGGTTAAGGGTTAATGGTAAAAGGGTTTAGGTTTAAGGTTTAGGGTTTAGGGTTTGTGGTTTTAAATAGTTTTAAATACGACAAATGTTAATTATGTTATTATTTCAATTTAATTTTTTTTCAAATAGGCCATATGTTAATTATATATTATTATTTAAATTTTAAATAGTCGGAATATAAAAAATGTTAATTATATGTTATTATTTTAATTTATAATATTTTTGTTAATTATATAAACATATGTTAATTATATATGAATATATGAACATATGTTAATTATAATTATATATGAATATAACAGAATATAATTGAGCACTGTAATAATTAGTCTCGGTTTTTAAACCAACTATGGACTAGAGATGAATTTCAGCGGGCGGGAAAACATCTCCTCATGTTTTCATACAAATATAGAGATAAAAATGTATAGAAAACAACCGCAAAATACGAAGTGCTAAGATTGTAGATATAGCACATGACATGTAGATAGCAAAATGTATAGAAAACAACCGCAAATCTATAAGAGGAAGAAGTTGCTAACCTTATAGATAGCAAATATTTGTGTATTATCACCGAAGAAGTTGCTAACCTTATAGATAGCAAATATTTGTGTATTATCACCGAAGAAGTTGCTAACCTTGGCAGCACCGGTTCAAATGTTGTCAGCGTGTGTCTGAGCGCTGGGGACCTTTAGTCCCAGTTGGTGTTACCAACCGGGACTAAAGGTCCCAGGTTCTGACACGCGCTAACAACATTTGAACCGGGACTAGAAGTGATCTTTAGTCCTGGTTCGTGACACGAACCGGGACTACTGTTCCTAGAGGGCCATTGAATTTTTAAACCGGGACTAGAGATCATCTCTAGTCCCGGTGCAACTCAAACGGACTAGTGTGGTTTTTGCCACTTCAACCAATGATGATTTCTCAAGTAATGACTTAGAGTATAGTAGAGATGATGACATTAATTTTTACCAAATAGTTAGTTTCTTTTTTCTTTTAGCTCGATTTGATCCTCTTTCTCTTTTCCTCATCCTTCCTTTAATTGCATATTAGTCTCACTTGGCTTCATTGGATTTTTTTCGTTTAATGCCATACTATCACTTGTAATAAAAAAATTTACATGTAATATATTTTTCTATAAGATAATTCTGGTAAACCGAAAGCCTCTTGACATCGTCGTCACGTACTCACATCATACGATGAATGTATACAGAAATCTCGGCACCTTAATATCAAATCCATCTTCGCTTTTAGATCCTTAATGGTAATGGTATTTTTGGGTAAGTTAACTTGCGATATGGTATTTTCTAAAATTAGAATTGATGATATTTTCTGGAACAGGAAGTTTTGTTAATAATATTTATTGGACCTTTTTTTGGATAAACTTAGCGAGTGATGATGGAGTCCCATGTTGGCACGGTGGTGGTGGGTGGAAAGCCAATGCCCAACGGGGAAGACGAGACGGAGGGAGTGCCGTGGCGCACAAGGGTAGAGGGAGGCGCTCCCCCACGTGGTGCCGCACGACACGGACGGCGTCGCACGGGGAACGGGACGGCCGGACGGGGGTGTCAGGTCAGGTGCCGAGTGCGGAACGGAGCGAAAACGGAACGTGACACCGGTGGGCCCGTCGGCTGGACTTCTACTACTGTAGTACTGTGGGAGGGGATTAATTTGACAAATACTACGGTTCTCGCGTGGTAATTATTATAAGGTAAATTTTAAATTAAAAATATTATGAAACGAAGGTAGAAACTCTTTCGAAAGACTACGGTGTGTTCTTTTCTATTTGTTTTCTGACTTTTAGTCTCATAGTTTCTCGCGTGCGTTTCTTAAATTGATAATAATTTGTTAAATAGTTTTTTAAAAAATTATAAAAATGCTGCCTAAAAATGTATTAATCTATTTTTGAAATTTTTTAATCTAATACTTATTAATTAATTATGTATTAATATATCGTGTCGTTTTACATGTCGAGGAAAAGGGTCAGAACCCTCATCGTTTGCCCTCCAAGGAATCATATGTCAAAATTTGTTTTTTAATCTCAATTATGAAGTTGATTTTATGGTATTTTTAATACTATTTTTCATCATTGATTTTTAAGTATGTACATATATATATATATATATATATATATATGCTAGCAACTATACCGTGCGTTAACGGGTGAAATCGGGCATGGCGCGGATGGGGACGGGAGGGAGGGGCGCAGGCGCGACGCGCGGGAGCTCCGAGCAGCGACGGGAGGGAGGGACGTAGGGAGGGAGGGGCGCAGGAGGTCTTTTTTCCATCCAAGCCCTCCCTTTCTTTCCAGCATTAGGACTGCGGGTTAATTTTATAAATATTCAAGGGGTTTTTTGCAAAATAGCCAAGCGGACAAAAATTTTGGGTAGAAACACTACTTGCTTTATAGATAGTTAAGTGATATATATATAGTAAATATGCCTGTGCGTTGCAACAGGTGTCATTTTATTTTATCATAATTATTTTAAAGTTGAAGTCTCGTGTAATTCCAATTTATATTTTTTCTTTATGTCTTCACCTGAGGCCTATTTCAGCATTGGGACTACGGGTTAATTTTTTAAATACTCAAGGGGTTTTCTGCAAAATAGCCAAGAAAATTGCGGGTTAATTTTATAAACACTCGAGAGGTTTTCTGCAAAATAGTCAGATGGACTGTGGGTTAATTTTATAAACACTCAAGGGGTTTTCTGCAAAATAGCCAGGCAGACTAAAATTTTGGGTGAAAACACTACTTGTTTTATAGATAGTTATAGCAACTGTGCCTATACGTTGCAACGGGTGAAGTCAGGACGTGGCCGCGGATGAAAACGAGAGGGAAGGGCTAGCCATTATAAGCATAATTTAAGACGCATGCGTGATGATGAAGCAAATTCTCATAGTATAAACCTTAAAAGAAAAAAGTAGTAGTTCATCTAAAAGAGAAGCTATGTGTGCTGATTGGTAATCACTTACCCAGAACCGAGGTGAAGTGTAGGTGCTGAACCTGAGGCAAGCTTCGGATCAATGGTGAGAGAAACACCTGCGACCTTAGCAGCACAAAGGATGGCAAATGGTGGACTATCCTGGGGGAATGCTAGTTTTGCCTCCATTCTTCCCCTTGCAAGTCCTCTCAAAGAGAGGGAACCTACCAATTACAGAAAAAAATGTCATAAGCTGTACAATTTACTTCAATGCACTTACTCATCGAGTCCTTGCACGAGCAATTCTAGCAAAATATTTAACAGTCTAGCTTGCTAACTCAAAATCAAAATAAATCAATAGCTATTCAAAATTATGTCCTTTTCAACAAGCTACATATTTCATAAGAACACAGACAATTGAACTGATAGTAACCATGGGATTATAACAGCAACCTCAAAAGATTACCACATAAACCATAGAGGTTACATATTCCTAAAACAAAACAATAATGTCTGCGCATAAATGCCAAGGGACTACACAAACAAGTCAATTACTCAAAACTTGATTTGAAGCATCAGACGATGAGCAAAGCAAACGAGCCAAGTATAAGACCCCAACATAAGCACGTAATCCCCGAGGACCACAACACTTCATCACGTCGGGTCCCGATACTGCGCCGCCCAACCAAATCGCGCGAACACCTAAACCTCACCGTCCGAATCGCTAAGACGGCCAAACAGGGGCAGTATGATGGCGGGTTAATTTTGGAAAAAGTCAAGGGGTATTTTATAAAATAGCCACGCAAAACAAAATTTTGGATAAAAACACTATTTGCTTTATAAATAGTTATAGATATATATATCTATATATATATCTATATCTATAACTATCTATAATCTATAATCTATAATCTATAACTATTTATAAAGCAAGTAGCGTTTCCACCCAAATTTTGTTTTGTCTGGCTATTTTGCAGAAAACTCCTTGAATTTTTTCGAAATTAACCCGCTGTCCGTCTGGCTATTTTAAAAAAAACCAGAAGAAAAAGGAGTTATTTTGCAGAAAACCCCTTAAGTGTTTATAAAATTAACCCGTAGTCCCAATGCTGAAAAGAAAAGGAGGGCTTGGATTAAAAAAAATCTCCTGCGTCCCTCTCTTCCGTCCCCATCCGCGCCGCGCCCCGCGCCGCTCCTGGGCCCATCCCTCCCGTCGTCGCTCGGAGCTCCCGTGCCGCCGCCTGACCTTCGCCCTTCGCCTGCTTCCCTCTGCGTCGTCGTCCCGTTGCAACGCACGAGTATTTGGTTAGTATATATAAAATAAGTAGTGTTTCAACTTAAAATTTTGTTTTGCTGATTGTTTTAAAAAACCTTTAAGTTTTTTAAATTAACCCAAAATCTCCACTGTGCCACGTCGTGCATGGCCACGTCGTGCATGGCGTTCGCTCGTCGCTCGGCCGTAACGTGTCACTCGGTGGACGAAGGGGAGCGTGCGTACGTCGTCGTGTCGCGAGTCTTCGTGTTTCGGTTGCGGCATCTCGCCGCCTCGGGGTCCGAGAGATGAGTCATGACAGAGACCCACCAGGTGGGGGTAGAACCGTGAGCGACCTTTCCTTCCGTCACGCTTCACGCGGAACCAGATGTTATAGAAGCAGGAGACGTTGCCTCGTTGCTCTATATTGCAAGTTTGTAATGTTGCAGGTTGCAGAATATTGGGCTGCACCCAATTAATGATCGGGCTCAAATCAGATAGTAAGAGAAATATGGCTGGCAGGCTGGGAAATTCTCTGCAGTCCAACCGTGCAGGTGTGTGGATTTTGCAGCCCGTGAGTGCAAAATTGGCAGGAATAAATAAGTTCATTTTATGTCTCTCTTAACTTACGATCGTAATATCAAATTTATATAAGACTTTAATTTAAAATAATTATAATAAAATAAAATGATGCTCGTTGCAATGCACAGACGTATTTACTAATATATATATATATATATAATTTTTACTAGAAGTACATGTTTACCGAGAGAGACTGTCGTCTCTCAGACCAGCAGTGTTATGCCAGTGTTATGCTTGTAGTGGATTGCTGTATGATCTGGCCTTTTTTCTGGGCTCTGCTCGCACGTCTACGCTCTGACCAATTCAGTCGAAATCGAAAAAATGACGTTTCCTTCGAAAAGTCTGAAGAGCTCGGAGAACGACGAGCAAAATTACATTCATTTGCCCCAAATTTTAGAGGGGCTTATTTAAGACTTGATCAAATGATTACTCAACATGTAACAAGAGCGTTTGTTTCCTTTCATCCAGATAGTCAGGCAAAAGAGGGATTTTCGACTTTTGTGAATCAGAAATACATGGTCTCGCTGGAATTATATTTAAAACGGATCCACACATGTGTGATTGTAGGCACGGATCATAATTTGGATCCCCATGTCATAATACTCTCTACTCAACATCAGGGTGCTTACCTCTCTTTGAATTATCTATTTGTTGCAGAATTAATCTTTGCAAATGGTTAAAATCTATTTTTACAAATGGTTGGGCGACTCACCTTTCACAGGTGACTAAAAATCGATATTTTCCAACCAAGCAATGCAACCGCGCACGAAAATGGATTTTCGCAGATGATCAAGTTGAGCCGCCCGCCTACGAAAAAAGGTAAAAAAATTATAAAAATTTTAAAAATGAAAACCTTATCTAATTTTGATCCACCATCGTCGCCGTAGTCCACCATAGTTCTTGTGGCCAGCAGCGGGGGATCTACCCCTCCTGAGGTCAGCACCGTCATATCTGCCATCGACGAGTGCCGGATCCGCCATCGCCGAGCTCCCAACGCTGCACCTGCCGAGCTCACCAACATCGGATCCGCAGCTCCCATACGTGGACGTCGCCTTTGTTTCATCGTCGTCGTTGCCCGAGGCTCGACAAGCCTCGACCTTGACCTCCACCTTCCAAAGCAGCCGCCGTCACCATATTTGCAGCCTAAAGCAGCCATTGCCACCGCTAGAAGCCTACTGCATGCTTCCGTCTCTCGTCGCCGTTGCTCAGAGGAGAGGAGTGGTGATGGGGAAGAACAGAGAGTAAAGAGGACTTGGAGAAAGGAGGAGATGTGAAGAGGGAGGAAAGAAATTAATGGAGAAGGAGAAATTAAAAAAAAAGACCACGTGATTAACTGGTGTGATATTTTCGTATATGGGCTTCGCCTGAAAAAAAACTATTTTTTTAGGCCGGTATATTAAGAAGCCAATTTTCATATGCGGGTTTTTATTGCATGCCTCTAAAATCTTTTTTATATGGATGTTTTTTAATCATGTTTATAAAAATGAAGAGGTTGTCTAAAAAACTATTTCTTTAAGTAGTGTGTAATGTTTTAAAAAAGTAAAAGTAAAGTGTTATATGGTGTATTGGTGCATCTATACCGGTATACAATTTCAACTAATTAGAGAGCTCAAACTAAGTCTTCACATGCATAATTATCGTACTACTGGACTGTCCTTTCCAAAAACATTTCCTTTCAATTAATTAAAGATAAAACCAAGATCGGTCCATGTCAAGGAGTGAACATTCCTCCCAGGAAAGTATCATAAAAATCAAAAGAGAAAACACCGAAAGTATACTAAAATGGTTAGTGGTGATTCGTTGTTCTTCTTCTGTTGTTAAAGATAAGAAAGAGTTGGAGAGATTTAGCTGTCACATGCATGAACGATTCAGCCGCCAACACGATCTTTTGTCTAGGGCTCATAGTCACAGCGTCTTCGTCATTGTGAAAATAATCCCTCTCGCTTGGCGTTTAAGCAAGGGCAGGAAAATCACTAAAAACCTCATCGCTTGCTTTACGCATTGGCGGAACCAGCGATGCTGTCGAGTCCACGCAGCTAGTAGAGTCGATGGCCAGCCATTTCTACTAACATTATAGGCAATCAACTATGGATACCTCAGTGGCCAGCCACTTTTACTAGATACTATAGGAAATCAACCATGGATACCTTTAAATTTTGGTTGCAGTTAATAAGCCAAAAAGCAGACGATTGGGAGGCACAACAAATATATGAATCTTTTAAAAAACCATAGAGTAATATAGTATTGTTTTTAGTGCAGCAAATCTTATATATTCACTAAATCTTATATAAATATATATATAGTTACTAAGTATAGGTAATGCTATATTTCTTCTCTGACAGCAAGTCACATGGCTAACATCAACTTAACTAATTATTTCTAGATCTTGGATGTTTGATCAATTGTTTCCTTTCCTTTCTTTCTCTCATAAAGCCATGTCCCTTAGTTCTTTTTATTTGAATAACTGATCTATATTCTATATTTAATCTAAATTGTTTACACATTTTCTAATGATTGATCAAAACGTTAATTATATGAAGTATATAAAATTTTATGTCGTTTAGTTACACAAACAAATTCATCTTATACTTTATTTCTACCATTATTATACAACATATTTTAGCAATTTGTGGGGTTCCATCTTCCAATTTGCAGTTTAGTTAAAAATTGATAACACTACAAGAGAAATAAAACTAGCTTAAAAGCATGAGCCAATAAACATAAATCCTTCATTATACTCCCAATGCAAAAATATTTATACAACTATAAATATAAATATATGTAATTAATTACTAAGATGCAAGGCATGGTAAAAGAAATTTAATTAAGGATGGTTTCTAAAGTGTTTCTCATATTGGCTACTTCCTTGTTTATTTTGAGAATATTTTTTAAACTGTTAAATGATATATTTTTAAATACTTTTCATTTAGAAGTTTTTAAATTAGATAAATCAATTTTTAAGTTTATAATAAATATTTAAATAATACTAATATCTTATCTCGTTCGCGTGTCACTAAAAGCTAAGTAAAAAGGCTTGCTTGGTGTATTACCATACCGATGTTACATTGGTAGTACCAATCTAGACAAATTTTGGCACCAATGTTTTGTTAGGGTAGCATTAAAAATGAATGTGAAATTAGGAGCCAAATTTATATTATGATAAAGAAAGTTTTAAAATTGTGCCAAATTAAGCATGAATGTTACCAACTATTTGTCTTCAAACCAAACCACCATATTTACTATCCAAACTAAGAAGTTAGAAAGTTAGTAGCACATATTTTTGGCATTGATCCAAATAGGCCCAAAGCCCTTTAAACACTAGCCTAAACGTTTGGGCGTAGCACCTCCTTTTTTTCATATATTGGTCGATCAGTGCCACTTCCAAGTTGAAGCAATCAGAGACAAATATTTGGAGACGACTACAAATCACGAACTAACGTTGCAATAGGCCCAATTTTATTGCAAAAGGTAGATGTTGCGACCAAAACATGTTCGTTGCCAATGGTTAAAAAAGTCACGTTGCAATTAATTGCAACCTTTGCTAGTTTGACATTACAAGCGTTTGTGTTTCTTGTAACCATAGGTGTCCATTACCAAGCATGACAATAGGATGTTGACGCAATGTTCATGGTCATGGCAACAAAAAGCACTTGCCACGCCCGTCTTCGTAGCAAAAGGTGGTACATGCAATGATCGATAGCGTTGCAATAGAGACAATTTGCTATGCTAGAATTTGTTGCCTAAGGTGTTATTACTACAACCGTTATGTCGTGGCAAGTATACCATTTTCCACATAATTTTATTCGTTGCAAGATATCATACGTTATTGCCATAGTCATTTTATTATGACAATAGTATCATTTGCCACATAATTTTGTTTGTTGTGAGAGATCATATTATTGCCACCATCATTGTACTATAACAAAAGCGCTTGTACTCACATATATAAATTATAACCAATGATCTAATAAGTTAACAAAGCATTGAAATAATCATAAATGAGTGTATAGTTAAATTATAATTTCATAACTATTTAGAACTTGAAGCAGTACAAGACTTTGTAGCATCAATGAAGCACCTTGAGGTTTCTCTAGCATCAACATGTCATCACCTCGGCTATGTCCTCGTTTGATGATGAGCCTCCCACTCAAACCTTGTTCACCTAATTACCAAAAGAATAAGATTGGGATATTATAAAAATATTAGGTTTACTTCGTTATGCACAAAACGTAAAAATATTTATATAGAACATGGTTGTTATTAAACAATAGTAGAATTAATCAAAACTATGGAGGGTGTGTTGTCAATTTAAATTAACAAAAGTAGAGCTAAAAATAAAGAAATGCTATACGCACAACCAATTAAGTATATATCTTAATTTTTAAGATAGCAACAGCAGAGTTGCTTAGAAAAATCATAAATAGAGTTGTAGACAACAAAAAATTATATTCTTTAATAATACGGAAAACTCATAAAATTCTCTACATCTTTCTAGTTATTTATACAAAATTCTCTACATCTTTCTCTACATTCTTTAACAATATGAAAATCTCATAAAATTTGAAAAACCCATGTTTACTTGCTATGGATGAGAGAACCCACGTTCGTCTTCTACTTCAAGTGTGGCTTCAACATATAGATGGACGCCCAAGACGGTGGCGTCGTTGCATGCGCTGAAGCCTTGAGTAGGAATCGATGTCCTGGCTGGAGGCGATGTCGGTGGCGTCCTGGATGGAGGCAGCGCTGGCGGCATCCTGATGACGGTGGCAAAGTAATGAACATGAATTGCAAAGACACTGGATCGAGTAATATGGAGATATCTAGAGTTATAGCTATCCAAAAATTATCAAATTTTACCAGCTGATAGGTAACAAAGATACAACTTTCTAGTTAGGCAATTTTGCAGAAAAAATCGTTGTGACCGTCTAATCGAGTTCTGAAAATCTGCCGAGAAACTCAAACAATAAAGAGTTATATGGCGATATATGGAGTAATAGATATCAAAACATTATAACATTTTACCAGATAATAGGTAACACATATATCTACAACTTTCTAGTTAGGCACTTTTGCAGCAAAAATCGTTTTGGCCGTCTAATCATCGAAATACATAAGCTGTAAAAATCTGCTCAGAAACTTGAATAGTAAAGAGTAATACGGCGATATCTGGAGTTATCGATATGAAAAAATTATCATATTTTACCAACTGATAGGTAGCAAATATATCTACAACTTTCTAGTTATGAACGTTTGCATAAAAAATAGTTTTTACCATCTAATCGTCAAAATACAGAAGCTCTGAAAAGCTGCCTTCACCCTGCGCGACCAATCTAGAAACCTACGCCCAAATCCCTCCTGTAATCCCTATTAACATGACTTAGGGCATCAAAAACCCTAATTACATCTAAACAAGAGATCAAGCCTTACCTAGGATTTTCTCCGGAGAATCCCGCAAGAATAAACGACAGGGAAAACGCAAATTCAGCACACCTTCCTGCTCCTCTCCTCCTCCTCAATCCTTTTTTTTAGTTTTCCTCTTGATCCAAGATACCATCGTGAAGATCTACGGAGAACAAGTTCTGATGGAGAGAAAAGGGAGACAAAAGTGCGCACAGGAGATGAGGGGAGGGAAGGGGGCGTCGTGGGAGAGGAGAGGGAGGCAGTCGCCCCTCCTCTAGGGTTTTGGATGGGGGGTGGAGGAAGTGGGCTGTATTTCTTGGGCCTTGGCCCAAGTCGTCTTAGCTCACTTTTAAAGGTAATATTTATTTAATTAAATATTTCTATTCTATTACAAATTATTATAATACAATATAAATCAAATATATATATATATATATGAAGTTTATAAACGTGAATTAGAAAAATTTACGGAACCAAAGTGGGTACAAAATAAATTGAGCTCGTATTTTCCGTCATTACTTCAAAACGCTACAATGTTTATTAAAACAAATGAGGAAAACTGTGATTCGAGAAAAAATTATGAAAAAACTTATAAAAATCATTACGATGAAATATAAATTAGAATATATATATATATATATATATGAAGTTTATAAACGTGAATTAGGAAAAATTTACAGAACCAAACTAGATACAAAATAAATTGAGCTCGTAAATTACGTCGTTACTTAAAAACACTACAAGGTTTATCAAAACAAATGAGAAAAATGTGATTCGAAAAAAATGTGATTTGAGAAAAATTATGAAAAACTTAGAAAAAATCATTATAATGAATATATAAATTAAGAAAATATATTTATGAAGTTTTTAAACGTGAATTAGCAAAAAATTATGGAACAAAAATGGGTATAAAATAAAAAAATTGGTGCTTCACACTAAAATTGAACCCCCGATAGGTTGTGAAAGACAGGACCACACTTGCCGTTGAGCCAAGAAGTCACATTGTTTTAACTTGTATGGACATAGTATTCTACAATATTGTATGGAACTAAACAAACTAAATGTAAAAGGCAACCGGATGGTGTAGCTTTTTTTTCCTCTTTTTTATGTACATGGTATTTTACAATCATTGAGGTCTCAAGGTCGAACTGGTGTGGCTCTTTTTTTCCTCTTTTTTGTTTTTTCCTCATTTTTTTTGCTAAAACTTGTGACCTTTTTCTTTGTTTTTTTCTGAGAACCTTTGGTATTGTAACGATGCAAATTTTAGTTGATATATGTATTATTTTTTGCAACGCAAGCGACTATTACAAACAACAAAATATATTCGTTGCAACATAGACGAGCTATCGCAACCATCAATTAAAGAGTTGTAATATCATCTTAGTATTGCAACTCCAATAAAACTACCCGCAACGCAAGTCTATTCGTGGTAACAGTGACCACTTATTGCAACCGTTCTACAAATGGTTGTGATATCACTTGCTTTTCGCAACGATATCCATACTTTTGGCCACGAAAAATTTGCGTGGAAAAAGCACCATCTAACGCAACATAAATTTCAAATGGTTGTAATAACACCCCCAGTTGCAACCATTTCTTTTCATTGCGACAAAAAGCGTGGCATAATGATCAAAATTTAGTAGTTTCACTAAATTTCCCTAAAAATCACAGGCGTTGTTTCACTACTCATAAAAAATATTTAAAGAAGATAAAAAATGTTTCAAACTATTAAAACGGTGAAATAAATTTGAACAATGACTGAAACATCTTGATGTAATATATAAAACATCGAGTTGCACCTATTAAAACACAAACAGATCCGTTAGACTCTAGAACAAAACAACATAGTTATGTAACACCATCAAAACCACATTACAACATTTCAATCAAACCTTAAAAAACCACAAAGTCACACCAGCTGAAACATCCAAAAACCACACGTGCTATTGGCGGTTAGCCGTGAACTGTTATAAATGATAAGGGAATAAACGATGAAGAACACAGATCAACCACAAAGGACACGAGATTTTAACATGGAAAACCCTCCTGAAGTAGGAGAGAAAAAACCACGGGCGCCAGCCAGGAAATCTTCTTTAAATCAGATGAGGTTACAAAACACCGAGGATTTACAATCTTAATATCATATCCCGAACGACGTCATACATGAAATATATATAGAGGTGAAACCCTAAAAGGCGGGCCTCCGCTTCGCTCCGTCCGAAGTGGCCTATATATGTGGGTAACTGAATTTGGATCACAACTCAACAAACTCCACCTTGAGACAAATTCCTCCTTGTAGCATAAACCAAACCTTCACCCTGAACACAACAAAGAAAACTTCTTTGAGAACAAGTGGAACTACATTATTTGACACTAACATACGTATAAGAAATATTAGTTCTCCTCTTTAATTATTATGATAGTTGGTGATCGAAATCAGTACTTAACGATCATCAACAACACGCCAAGCTGAACCTTTGTCCGTCCCAAGTAAAGATCAGGAATTGCTACCATATTTTATTCCACAATAGTACCATGCCTACAACATATTCTTCTACCTAGAATTTGAATAAGTTGACATTAGTACTTTTACCTCTCTTACCTTACTTCTCATGGGGCTTTTAGCTTCTCTTTGTATTGGATGGTTTTGAGATCAAACGGATCATAGAGTACCGATCACTTACTCTTTGTTCAACTTTTTTTCCGAAGGTTTTTAAGAATTTTTGCAATTAAAACCAAAGTTTCTCGAATGATACCCTCGATCGCTCAATGTGTATAATTCCTCGCCAAGGCATAATGTTGCCTCTTTTCAACCTTCCTCTGAAAGGTTTATATGTGGAGCTCAAGCTGAGAAAAATAATGAGGCAATACTTATATCACATATTTTACAAAATCAAAAAGAGGATCCAAGGAGAAAATAAATCATACAATCTGATCAAGATGTGCAAAGTGTGTGGCTATATGGTAGAAGGTAATATGTGGTACTTCTTGTCATAGACTCTCTTTTAGTTCTAATTGGAGATATGGCTATTTTCCTTCTAACTATTTTTCATCATGATGCTCAAGAACATTTGTGAGCGTACACTCCCTTTCTCCTCGTTCTCATTTTTTTCTTCTCATAATGGTTCATAATAATTTCTACCTTCTTTTCTCCTCTCTTTTTTTCAGCATCTCCTATTGCAAACTACTATGAAACATTTTTGATTGACATGATGGAGTATTTATTTGGTGGATGAAATTTGTTGCTAACCCTAGTGTAGAGGTAAAACAACTATGGTGGGTGTATGACATGTTTTTGCTAACCTCCAGTGTAGAGGTCAAGCATATATATATATATATATATATATATATATGTAGAGAGAGAGAGAGAGAGATGGGCTACTGTGTGGCGCGCCGCACAGCCCCATCCCGTGTGCCATGGAAAAATCTCTAATTTAAAAACTCAAATTGAAAATCCAAACCGTTCAAATTGTTCTACATATTAATATCGCCTTGTATACCAAATTCTACATTTTTTGATTTTTTTTACTATTTTATCAGATAGGTCAAAGATATATGGTGGGTGTGCATGTGTGACATCTTGATCAAGAAAGTATGAAAAGAATCTCACAAGGGTCACAGCAATTTGATAAATCTCAATAAAATAACAAGTAGCATATGTGTATAAGCTATTCAATATATCCATCATATGATTTTGGTCGGAATTTATCATCATTGAGGAACTTATAAATTTTAATTTTTTGAAAAACAAAGACTACCCCGTAGTTCAAGTGTCATTTGAAAGTAAGATCATAGCACTCTATTTCACCATCTCATATTAAACAACAACCTAGACTTAGATCATGCATATGCAACACACAAGTTTCAAGTTCAAGGCAAAGATTTTTGTCCAAAAAACTCAAAAACTCAGGTGAAGACTAAGTTGTAAACTAAGCACTAGAGAAAAATAAAGCAGAGCAACCATCATTTCAACAAAAAAGAACTAGCACATTATTACCACGTATGAAAAAGCAAATATTTTTGGTATTGCAAATTTTTATAATTTTATATAAGATGCAATGTAATGGGAATAAAAGATACAAGTTACCCTAGTGAGGGCTCTCCCCCAAGCTTGCTTCTTACTCACGATGTGTGATGGGGATTGAATCCCTGCGATTGGAAGAAGGCCAACATGTCGGTCTAACTTTGCTGCATGGTGATGTTGATGTTCACCAGTGGGTCGTCGGTGTGCTGCTGCCATGTGTGGGTCTCCTCGACATGCTGATTTAGCATGTTGTGCATCTCATTGGTCCGGAAATCAAACTCTCCCAGCTGTTGAGTGATGTCCGCAAATTCTCGGCTGAAGTCACAATAACTTTGAGCCGAGAAAGAGTGAAGTGCACTGGGAATATCGCCACTAGAGCTAGAGGAGTGGTCTGCACTGGGAATATCGCCCCAGCGTCCGCTGGTGGGATGATCCCAGCGACCACTACTCGTGCTTGGCCAAGCCGAGCCTCCCTCTTTGTATGCCGGCGGTGGTCGGTCCCAGCTGGGTGTATATCCAGGCTGGCTCCAATCTGCCTGTTGCGTGAACGAGTACTTTGGTTGCTGCTATGGCTGCTCCGTAGGGACATTCCTCGATATGCTCTGAGTCATCCTGCCAGAAACACTGCTCCTTCGAGCTGCCTCTCGAGGTACGAGAGGAATGGTTAGCGCCCGACACATACAAATGAAATTCCGGGCTAGGTAATGGGATCTCATTTGTATATTCGGGGAAGAAAAACATAAGGGAGGCATTTGGACCATGTTTCAAAGTATGCCCTTGCACAAGATAATCCTCATTAATGATAGAGCGAGGTTGAAGGATGTCTATGATTGAACCATCCTCCAACGCTCGAACTTTAACAACAATTCGAGTAATTAACGATTTGCACTCTATTGGTACTACCATCCTAAGTTGTTCCAACCATTTTAATCTTTTTGACCACGGCATAAAGGATTTTCAACTCATCATTGTGAATAGACCTAACATCCTTCCAAGGGAAGAGAGTAAAAGCCAACAACTTGTGTATCAAGTGCACGGTGGGATTGTGGATGTCATTGGCTCGCAGTTTCCCACATACAACCTCACTCGTGATGCGATGCCAAAAATCGTTTCTGTTGAAACCTGAAGTCGCTGACTCCAAGTCCACAAAACATCGTCTATTGAATCTTAGGCAAAGACTAAGATTCTTCCATGTGAGACAGTATTCCGTTCCAAAGAATCAGAATATAATATCGTCCCCTACTTCTTGTAGGGTGCATAGGAATTGCATAGTGAGAAAACATGAACCATGATCATCTACAGGTACAAAACCTTCCCAACCTATAGCTTGCCATACATTAGCAAAATCAACATACATACCCATTTTGGTGAGAAGATCCAAGGTCATATGCTCGCGTGTGAGTGAACACCTAATCCTTGAGGATGACGTAGGCTTGCCTCTCCTGAGCACTTTGCAAGTCGAGCTTAGTGTCAGGATGAAAGTTTGCCTCGCCGTGGTCCTCTTGCATAGGTACTTGGCCATGGGACTCCACTTGCTCTTCACTAGACGTGTACTCGTTGGATGGGCATATGCTCGAGCTGTGGAAATGATGTCGTGAGCTCGAACTCGTTGCCCGCTTCATAGCACCGTCGAAACGTTTGGCGCTATTATTCATCATACACACACGAACAAAGAACACACAGGAACACTCAAAGAACAGGTTATGTTAGCAAAAGCAAGCTAGCCGTTTGAGGGTTAATTGTTCTTGTGAAGCTTGGTTGCCACCACAAAATTATACTTGTGGGTAGTGACACTTCACGAAAATCGTTCTTGTGGGTAAGGACCACACTACAACAATCGTTCTTGAGGGGTAGTGGTACCACCAAAACACGTTCTTGTAGTTCAACACTTGAGGGGAACTTGAAATGCAAAAGGAAGAAGGAGCAAATATTTTGTTCAAACTCAAGACAAGAACGTGAGAGAAACCATAGTAGAAAGAGGGAATCCAAGGGGAAACACTTACAACTTGATTTGGGGCAAGAAGAGCAATGGCCATGGGGTGGCTTTTACTGGGGATGAGCCACCCCTGGTTCGACCGAACCAGGGGTCGACCGACCCACTATGGCTCCCCATGTTGCTCTCTTTTCAAGGCTAGAATAAAGGCACTATCCATTAAATAAAAATGATTGATTGGATGCAAGAGAAATATCAATTCAGACCTCTTTAAATCCCCAAATGGTCTCATTTTAATTTTCAAAAAGATAAGATTAGGGGACCACCTCACATGACTCCAAAGCTGAAATTAGTGGGTCTTCATTTCAAGAAAGATCAGCCCACTAATCATGTCAAATCTCAAATTTGATTTTTGGCAAAAGAATTTTGAAAATGCAAAGGGTTGAAAATTCAAACATGATTTGAAAAAATCAAATATGCAAATTCAAGTTGAAAAATCAAATATACAATTGGAGAAATTAAATATGAGTAACTACCAAGTTTACCTTTTGGTGGAGGACTCATTATTTTAAGTCCAACGAGTGGGATTTCTCTGTTACGCTCATTCTATCGCAACATCCGACCCTGGAGATGATGAGACGGACGACTGTGTTTGCTTAACTCGCCACACCTTTTTTGTCTTCTTTGGTTTCACCAGTGTGGACAATTCTGCGGACTTTGAGGGCTGCTGCTTTGGCTTCGCCCCTTGCCTCCTTGGCGTCTTGACATTTCGGTATTGAAGAGGGAGTTCTCTCTTCAACACCTCCTCCATGAATGCCATGAGGCTGTCCCTTTTTGGGGGTGTCACTTTGACCTCACGGATATTTTGCGGTTAGACTCGTACTTGATCTTCATCATTGAACATTGTCGAACTTCTCAGGGGTTGGAAGTCGAACTTCTCTTCCTTGATATTAATGTGGAGTTGGATTTATTCGCCCCACATCGATGCATGCATCCATGGTGCTTAGGAATGGATGCCCAAGGATAAGTGTTGTATCCTTGTCGGTGTCTATGTCTAGCACCATGAAATCAACATGGACGAAACAACCCCGGATTTTCATTGGAATGTCTTCGTTAATCCTCGCCAGATAGCGGACCGTGAAGTCGGCTAGCTACAGCATCATGGGTGTAGGCGATAGAGTAGTATAGTTCAGCTAATAAAAGACTACCTTGGGCATGACGCTGCCGCTTGCTCCAAGGTCGCACAGAGCTTGGTCAAAGTGTTGTGTCCCAATCGTGCAATTGATCGTGGGACACCCCGGATCCTTCTTCTTCTCAGAAAGCTAGCTGAATATAGTAGTGCTACACTCCTTCGTTAGCTTTACGATATTCGTGGTGGGCATCTGTCGTTTATTGCTAATGATATCCTTGAGGTGGCGTGCATAGGTTGGCACCTGCATCGCATACAACAGTGGCATATTGATGTAAATCTTTTGGATAACCTCGATAAAATGGTTGAATTGCTCGTCCATGGTTGGCCTCCTGTTAGATGAGAGAACAACATGATGTTTGTGTCAACGAACTCCTGCAGAGCCGTTATTCCGTCGTGTGCCTTGTTGGAGTCATCAGAAGGGGGATCATCCTCTTGGCTCTCCTTCCATCCACAATCCAAGGGGATCATCCTCTTGGCTCTCCTTCCATCCACAATCCAAGGGGATCATCCTCTTGGCTCTCCTTCCTTCCCCTTGTATGTCCTGAGTTAGATATGACGGATCACGATTGGTCTTGTCTCCTCTCATGGTTACCACATGGATGTTCTTCACGGAACCTAGGTAGGATATGAGCCAAGTAAACCTTATATTCTGAGTAAACCTTATATTCTTCGAGTAAGACTCTGATACTTTTTATTTCGGCGAAAACAATTTTCTTTCAGACTCACTTTATTTTTATATCTAAAAATATCTTTTCGTATAATAGTATTTTCATATAGCATGAAATAGGAGATATCTCTTATTCATAACCTGACAATACAAGATACTATTATCAATTTATCATAGAGTCAAAGTGTCAGACAATTCGAATAAGGACGAAAACTGGCTCCATCACATTTATTTTCATAATGTTCTCTATTATCGGAAACGGAAAGGAATACTCTAGACATGAAACCAGTTATTATTGAATACAAATACACGAGCTAATATGAACTGGAACGACATGTATATGTCACGAGCATTTATCAGAACTTGAAAACCGCTTAAGGGTCCGATCGAAAGTGATTTTCAAAACACTATTCTCCTCGTTTTCTGTTAGCACGCTTTTCAAACTGTTAAATGATACGTTTCGTGCGAAAATTTTTTATATAAAAGTTGCTTTAAAAAATCTAACAAATTTATTTATTATTTTTTTATAAATTAATACTTAATTAATCATATGCTAATTATGTTTCTCGTTTTACGTGCGGCTAATCATCATCACAAGAATCACTTGTGAACGCCGCCCTAAAATGTGCTTCAGAATAATAAGGATATTTTACTAGTTCTTTTATCAATAAAATACTACATTCTTCTAAATTTGGCAACCATGTCTACATATACTGTAGATCACAACCGCTTGGGTCTAGCTTTACATAGATCACCATACTTACATATACTCTAATTTATTATATTATTAAGACAGCTTTAAAAAATTATAATTTTACATTAATTCTAAAAAATAGAGTTGAAGTACAAATGCAATTTAGAACAACTTAAATTCAAAATAAAAATAAAAGTAAGAAATATAAAAAGAAGAGTCCATGAACATACCAATAGATTAATTGAAATTTATAACAGAAATAAAATAAATTTTAAAATTAGGAAAGAGAAATGAGAGTTCAGTAGGAATACTATTTAGAAATAAATTTAGAAATAAGTAAAATTCGAAATAAAAATAAAATATTGAAAGAAGAGACCATTAAGAACCAACACGAGATTTAAATAAATTTAGAATAAAAAACAAATTCTGAAATTAGACAAATAAAAAGAAAAGTTCATGGAGAAATATAATTTATAAATAACTAAAATACAAAATAAATATTTCCATATTAATAAAAAGGAAAAGTTTATAGTTTAACTATGAATACAATTTATACTAACTAAGATTAAAAAATATTGAAAGAACGGTTTATTTAGAACACAACACAATATTAATTTAAAATTTGAAATAAAAAATAAAATAAATTCCAAAATCAGCAAAAAAATGAGATTTAAATTACAAATACAATTTTAAAATAACTAAAATTCGAAATAAAAATAGAAAATATTAAAAAAGAGACCATCTACAATATTATAGGAGATTAATTAAAATTTGAATAAAAGATAAAAGAAATTCTATTATGTTTTTAAGTAGAATATAATTTAGAAATACCTAAAATTCAAAATAAAATATAGAAATGTTGAAAGAAGAAACCATCTAAAACACAATATGAGATTAATTAAAATTACAAATAAAGAATAAAATAAATACTATTAATTTATTAATTGGACAAGCCAAGAGGCAGAAAGAAGTAGGGCAACAGTGGGTGGCAAGACTTCTAAAAACATAAAAACAAAAATCCAACAATCATAAAGTTTGATTTTTTAAATCTCAATAATAATAAATAGAAGAGGCAACTATTGACCGTAAAAAAATAGTGTGATGGTGGTTAACGGGACAACAAACAACTATATAATAGAATCCAAACGACATTTGGGTTTGATTTTAAAAATTTCAATAATATAGGTACTATGGGTAAGTCATAAAGAAATTAGTGTGACGGTGGAAGAAATAGTGTGACGGTGGTTGACGGGACTTCTAAAAATTTTAAAAAATAATTCTAATGATGATTAAGTTTGATGTTAAAATTCCAATAACAATAGAGATACGTGACAACAGGTATACCATATAGAAGTAGTAGGTATAGAAGTAGTAGGTAGCATTTAACGGAACTTATTAAAAACTGTAAAAATGGAACCAGGTGAGAAATTGAACTCTAAAGTACCAATAATGATGAATATATAGAAGTCATGGCGGGTGGATAAGCAAGTAAAAATAGGATGGTGGTTGCCATGATTTTTAAAAACTATAAATTAATAAATTAGAAATCCAATGATAAGGTTTGTTTTTAAAATCCTAAAAATAACGATATGTGTATTTAACAAATTTTAACCCTTTTAAGAAATATCATGTGTAAAACATTTAGATAATTTTGTATATATTCTAACCGCGTAATTGTGTCGGTCATCCAACTAATTTTATTAATATTAGTTATTTAAATCACAATTACTTTTGCAAAGTATCACCATCATTCTCATCTATGTCCTCCGCCTGTAAACCAAAATTCAAAAAAATTATTGGTCCAGCCTATCTGATTGGATTAACCTCGTGGGCCAAACGAATGATGAACCTCGTAGGTATTATTCCTAGGTATTATGAACAAGCTAAGTCCTCTATCCATCGATGTTCGAATATTCTATCTAGATAGTTTCCAACCATTTTCCGTTTTCTATACTGTACCTGTTTCCTTTTGCATAATTCTTTTATTTTATTTCCAAATGGAGATATCATCCCAATAAAAATATTAAATTCATTTTTGAATTGAGGTATCATCTGAACGACATGGTCTTTTTTAAAAGATTATCAGAATCGATTGGAAACTATCCAAACCGTTTACTCGAGGTCCTACGAAGAGAGAGGAAACACCACCACTTCGCTGGCCTCTGGTCACTAGGCCATCTCCGATGAAAGTTTCCACGGTGCTCTTTGCTACTAATAGAAATAATCGTAACCATTGATTTGCTAGGGTATAATAATATTTTCCAGATTTCATATCACGGGTATTTTGGACCTTTGTAAAAAATTCCTGAAAACATTGAGAAGATCGATCGGTTCACACGACGTTGGTGAGATTGTGATCGAGACCTTGCACATCGTCTATGGCTGCCACCTTCATGGTCGTCTTCAGCGGCCAGCGACCCAGCGTCAGCGCCTGCAGCCGACGCTGCTCTTTTCCCACGACGGGGCCTATTCTTCATCCGCCACCCGTTCCCCTGTAGTAGATTTATATGCGTTTGTTTCTTGTCGAGTGTAGGATCAATGTTCCCGGTTGGTCTCAAGTAGCCTTTATAAATCATTTGAATGAACTTTAATTTTTGTACATTGAGGCTATAATCTTCAGCGTTTGACAAATGAGAGCAGTTTCGTTTGAAGAAATTTACGATTTAGACCGTAGCAGAAAAAAGTGTGTATTGCATAGTAGAGAAGAAAGACTCCAGTCAACAGAAAGTTTAATTAAAACTCCCTGAAGCAAAGCAAATGGCGATTCCCTTTTATTCATGCATCCAAATGGCCAAAATTGCAAACACATTTCTGGATCCAAATTGTAGCAGTCTCTAGCTGCAATTATCCCAGTTCTTGAATTGACGCTAATCTCAAACCATTGCAATCACCGGCGAGTCAATGGTTGAGGATATTCTGCTAATGACATCACGAAGGGATGCTCTCCGGCTGAAGTGGTATTTGGAAAAGATGGCAAGGGCATTCACAAGCGCGGCGGAGTTGCGTATGCGGGAAAAGCAAACAACGACCCTCCATCCAAGCCGCCGGTGCACCGCTGCCGCATCTTCAGGTTCCCTCCAGCAAGAGGAGCAGGAGCCTCGGCCCCGTTAAGAACAGGGCGTCCATCAATTTTACTATTTTATCCTGAACGTTCTTACTTTACTTAGACAATTATATCTTTCTTTACTTATACTACCATTAAGTGAGAATGTAGTATAGGTAGATCTGGTTCTCCTTGATTGGATCACTTCTACGACCAATGGCGCCGTAGAGAAGCTCGTCTCTGATGAGTCTTGGGCATTGAATTTTAATACACAAAAATTCATACATTTTCAGTCCATCAGATGCTTAAGAGAGAATCTAAGTAATTTAAAATTTGACCATAGAGGTGACAGAAAATATTTTCTCTTAGTCATAATATTTTATGAAACAAGATAGAAATACTTTAATTTTGGATGGAGTATATTTAGATTGGGACAAGGTCCGACGTGGTTCCGTCTGGGGTGGACACGTAAAATTATACAATATGATTAATTAAATATTAATTAAAAATTTTAAAATAAATTTATTTAATTTTTAAAAAATTATATGTAAAAAGTTTTGAAAAACATGTCATTTAACCGTTTTGAAAAATATGATAATGAAAAAAAGTTAGACATAAAGAATCTTTCATGCACCTCACAACTTAGAAATAATTTGTGTTCCTCGAATAAAAAAAATTCATGTATAAATTACAGTAGATACATATATTTTTTATGTAGTGTCCTAACTATCACGTGATTGTCTTTATAAAAATTGTCGTAATTTTTTATGAAAAATTTTCAAATATAATTATAATATAATTTTACCACAGCTATATATACTATGACTAATATAACTTATATATAAATATTAAAAAATATATGTAACTTTATATTGTGATGTAACTATAGTACACTACAATATAACTATATTACATTGTAGTTATACTATGACTATATATAACTTTTAAGTTTTTGAAAAAAGATTACGAGTTTTTTTAGCAATTCCATTTACAAATTGGAGCAAAAATTCAAAGTCGCGCCGCCATGCTGCCCCTTGCTGGTCGACCCGGCCGGCACGTCGAACGACTCCAGCTCGACCAGGCCTCCGTCGCTGATCCCGTCATCGTCGTCGCCGCATCCGTGCAGCCACGTCAGGTTCCTGGGGTCCTCCCGGAGCAGCATGGCGTCGTACCGCGTGCTCGGGAACGCGTCCGGCGCGGCCACCCGCGGGGAGGCTGCTGCTGCGGCGGCGGGCCTGCCTTTCGCCGGCGTGGACCGTCGTCCAGTGGGCGTGGTCGAGCTGTCACCGGAGGAGGCGACGGACGTGATCCCAAGGCGGCTTCTTGACGCCACCGACGAGCGGCCACTACGGCGGCTGGTGGGAGTAGTGTCCCGGCGCGCCGCCGCCATGAGGTGCCGTGTCGCTGCTCCCTGCCATAGCCTGCGCTTTGCGTCGGTTTCCATCGACTTGTTCCGACCGCCGGCGCTCGTCGGAGAACCGCCGTTCGCACCGCGCGGGCTAGAGAGGTCAGCTGTGCGGAGAGCGGTGGTGCTGGTCTTCGCTACGTCGATCTTCCGGCGGCTGTCGCTGTTTCTTGATGATCCATGGGTAACCGGCTCCTCTCTCCGTGCGTTTCTTCCGGCGATGGCGGCAGCCGCCGTGGGCGGGGCCGGGCGCCACCTCTGGGCTGGCGTGCTCTCCGCCGCCATGCCGTTGCCGTTGCTTTGCTTCCCCGACGCCGGCACCTGCCTCGGCTTGCTGCTGGACGGCGGCGCGCCATGGGACGCTCCCGCCGCAAGGTTGACATCACGCGGTCGCGGCGAGGGAGACGCGGCCTGCGCCGTTGACCCCGAACGTGCCACGGAGTTGGCGCCACGTCTGGTCGCTACAGGTTGCTGAGACGCCGCGATGGTTGACCTCGGGCTCGACGTGCCAGTGGCACTGGGCGTCGCGCGCTGGCGCGCTCCGCTCGTCGGCGCCGTCAGCGAGGGTCTTGACCTGGACGCCGCCGATGCATTGGGTTGGCCGGCGGCGACGGAGCCGAACACGTGCAGTGCTTGTGTTCTGTCCCTGTGACGTGGCCGAGCCGACCCAGCCGGGGAGCTCCTTGCTGTGGCCCGCGTGCGTGGGCTCGTCGCCGCCGACGACCCCCGCGGCGTTGAGCTCACGGACGCATTGCTCGCCGTGTTGATCGACGACACCGAAGCCGACGACAATGTCCGGCGACCGGAGAACACGGTGCCCGGCGCGTGGGCGACGGTGGAGAGTTGCGATATCGCGGAGCTGCTCCTCGCCAGCCTCGACGCCGGCGTCCCGTTCTCCGGCCGTGTCATTGGTAGCTGCGTCGCAATTGCAACAGAGAGAAATGGGGATCAAAGAACAATTTGCATTTCTCAAGCCGGCTTTCTTTTGGAAACCGGTCCGACACCATTTGTGTCGTAAAGAAGCTTTGTAATTAACAATTCCCTTTTTCTTAATAAAATTTGGTCGGCCATTCTGGCCTTCCCGGCTTTTTAACAATTTGCATTTCGGGATCGAGAGATCAAATAAAAGAGGGGAAATTTTGATCTGGACGGCGAGAGCACATGCACATACCCGTGAATTCCCTTTCGCGTATGGCGCCGAGCTAGCTCTTTCCAGCCGACTTGGCGGCGCGGCGGCGCTCGTCGCCGGCGACCAGAGAGGCGACGCCGGAGGTGTCAGAAGCCTGCAAAACATCGGTAAAATGGAAACGTAAGACAAAATGTCCAATTTTTCATCTACATTTCGGGGTCATTAACCGTAACACATTCTCAATGCATCACCGATTCATGCATACGACCGTACCAATCGTAGTCATGCTTCTCGGTTCCCGTCGAGAGGAGCTTGCCGCCGCCGCCGGCGGTAGGGGCGGCGCTCTTCGCCTTTCCCCTCCCGTCCGGAGCTCCTTCTCGCCCTGCATTGCAGAAATTTCGTTGATCTCAGCGCCACGCAAGAAGAGATGATCTGATGACAGCAAGAACGAGGAGAGATTGAGGACCAGGCAATCTCAATTCGCACCGGCATGATCGGAGGCGGCGCCGCGATCGGGCTGGCTGCTCCGTAGCTCGGAGAAGAACTCGATGCTCTCGTCCTTGGCCGCCGCGCTCCGGCCTCGCCAGCGCAGGAGAAGCTTCGCCACGGCGGAGGTGGTGGATGACGACGACGACGACGGCGGCGGCGGCTTCTTCTTCGTCGTCGCCGGGTGCGGATCCGAGTGGAGCTTGATCATTGCTGCAGCACGAATGCACGATGTTGCGATGGATTCTCGATCGCGTTTGGGGGTATCGCAAATGAGAGGAGGAAAAAAGAGCGTTCAAGGAGAAGGCGGCGTTAATAAAGCCGTTGAAATGGTCCCCGTTTGGCACTAGGGATTGAAACTGTCCAAAATCCAATATGAAATTCTGATCATCTCTTTCGTTCAAACCAAAAACAACTTTTCTGATCATCTCAGCTGTGTTAGGATTTTTCTTTTCTTTGAACCATTTTGTAAACGGATTTATAAAAATAAATAATACCGTAACTTGTTTCTAAACCTTTCAGCCACGCCTTGTTGCTGTCGGTCGCAATACACTTACGAATCTTGGAAGAATTGCGCCGGACGTGGCAAGGTTTGGTCACGCCGCCATGGTGTGATAAAAATTCAAAATGTTAACTTTTAAAATTAACTTGCATATAGGTTTCTTTATATGTTTTGAGCAAAAAATTTTTATATTTCATTGAACAAGTTCCAAACGTTAAAATACCTCCATATTATCAGGGAGAAAGTCTTGATCAAACATGACTGATTTTATTCACACCGAGCAGTAGTTACAGATATGATCTACATGGCCGAAACTCCCAGTAATCCAATAGTATAAAATGCATAACACAAAGGGGTCATGCTTATTCAATCCCCTTTATACACAAGCTTCTGTAATATAAAACAAAATACTGCACGCTCAGATTCCGTCGCAAGGCAACAAATAACTAATTACGTAGCCATTCGAAGCAACAGCAGAGGCCCCAGCAGAATTTCGAAGGATAGTCCCTTATGAAGACATCCCTACTGTAGCCGACGACGTAGAAGCTGAAACATTGCTTGCGATGAGCCATAGTGACACGGATCACAGGCACGACGGAGATTATGTGCCTCTCGGAAATGACCCTCGCGGACGGTGGAACAGGAAGCCGGCTAGCTACGACTTCCGAGGAGAACTGGTTGAGCTGGTATGAGTCGGCAAAGAATGCAGGAGTGCATTGGTATGCCTGTATGTTGCATAGCTGAACCCCCTGGGCTCTGTGAAATACTTCGTCAGGCACAGAGGCAGCTCCTCTAGTTGCGCTCACTTTTCTCGTTGACAGTGTCTTCCTGGAAAGAGAAGAATTGCGAGTTAGATCAAGGCATCGCGTAATTATTGAAAATATTCTCGAAGTGTTTTCTCCAAAACATGAATAAAAAGCATAAAATAAATTCCCTGTAGAAATCATGGATGTGTGCCTTCAGACCATAATGCACATATCATCACGTTATAAGGTCTAGCTGACTGAAGAAAACAGTTATAAAGGGATACTAAGTGTACAGATTGCTTTGCTTGGTTGAAGGTAAATCATGGAGAAACGCCTACTAATATGCAAGCATAAGTCACACAGATCCAATGACAGCTTCAGGAGATACAAGTGTAGAGCACCCAGCAAATGAAACACTAACAAATAAGTTCCCTGAACATCAATATTTGTCAACGAGGTATTTTGTATGAATAAACTAATATGCTAGGCCTCTCTCTGCCTAAAAGAAAAAAAAAGAAAAATGGAAACCAATAGGATAGGCCAGACTCAGAATTAAAGCATCAATTGACATGATCTAAAAGACTACAACAACAAATGCTCCTCTATGCTTTTCTAACCACATTATTTCAGGATTATTAAACTGTTAAACCATATCATAATGATATAAAGCATTATAGCAATTATAAGTTCCTTTTAGCCATCAGATGTTTTGGTTGAATTTTCTTGTTACTATACAGCCTCAATGTAAACACTGAGACAGCATGAGCAGAAAAAGAATCAAATTACCATTGAACATGAGCAGTGCTTTTTGCTAGAAGGGAACCATAGCCAGTACATGTCTTGCATGTTACAAGGCCACGCGAACCACATGCTATACAAGGCAACATTCCTTTACCACTGCACATTCCGCATCTGTTACAAAGAAAGATATACAGAAGTTGTCAGATACTTTTATCAGCAAACATAAAACATCTCAATAATAGGAAAGTCTATTTCAAATTTTAGGTTACTGTTTTCTATGTAATTCAAAATGAACTAGGAAGAATATGCCCGCGCACATATTCTTGTTTTATAAATTTTATTAAAGGTATATGGTGGCTTTAACTTGAAATATTATTTGATAACAATATCAATGTATGATCTTTATCTTAAAAAATGTTTGGTATTTCTGATCCTTGCAGATTGTGTACATTTATAAAATCACAAAGATTAATATCTATAGCTCACTCCGTGGCATCTTGTTAATATCGTATAAAATTATACAACCATATTTTTCCCTTTGAATATGAGTGTTTGATGTTTTCAAAATTAAATGTTGAATGTTAGTTATCCTAACAATCATTCAGATATTTAGTTAGTAAACATTTTAAATCATAATTATATTCTATATGACGACTGAGTCCGGCATGTCTTTTCCAATTGTGTGCATTATTACTCGTCATATGTTATGAGTATTTTCTAATTTATAAACATAGGAAATATATATTTCAAACTGATTATTTTAATATTTTGTTGCAACTGTCAAAAGTAATAGTGAGTGCGCAAGAAAGCACATTTGAGCAGACTAACCTTTTATATGAAAAGGATAGAACTACACCTCCGTTATTTTTTTAAAAAAAAACAGTGATTTATGTAAACTAATTCTTTGAACATCTACTTGGTACGAAATATTTTTTTTATTTTTACTCTAATTGGATTATTAAATGAATTTTTAAAAACAATCCTTGAAAATTTTTGTGTTTCAATCAAATCAATGTAAATATTAATTTTGTACACCCTCAAGCCCGCCGTTTTATTTTAGTCGGCACTACCTCTGAGCTTGTCCACAGCCGCATTCCTGAGATCGCCTCATAGCATTGCCACCGCTAGCCTCATGCTTACTTTTGCACATGCGCGGGCGTATTATTTATGTTCCATAAATTTTATTATGTTAAAGATGTACTGATGATTTTACTTAAAATATTATTTGTTAACAACTAAATTATATGATCTTCATTGGAAAATGTTTGGTATTGCTGATCCTTCACTGATCGTATATATTTACAAAATCACAAAGGTTAATGTCTATAGATAACTCTGCGGGCATCTTGTTAACATCTTATAAAATTATACAACCATGTTTTTTTCTTTTGAATATGAGTGTTTGAAATTTTAAAAATTAAATATTGAATAGTAGTTATCGTACCAATCAGTCACGTATTTAGTCACTACAACATTTGAATAAAATTAAATTATATCCTATATTGAATATTATGTCTTTTCCTCTCGCATGCATTATTACTCGTCATACGCGGTGAATATTTTTCTTTTTAAAAAAATAGCATATATATATATATATATCAAACTGATTATTTGTAATGGTTTTGTACTTTTGTGCTATCATAAAAAAAATACGCGACAAAGCAGCAACATAACCTTTTACATGAAAATGTTGAAAACTACACCTCCGTTATTTCTTAAAGGCGGTTTTTTATGTAAACTTATTCTTTAAGCGTCTACCTGCTGCGAAAGAATTTGTGTGTGTTTTTTACTTTTACTCTAATTGGATTGTTTAAATGAATATGTAAAAAGAATCCTTAAGAATTGTTGTGTTTCAATAAATATTAATTTTGTAGGCCCTCAGGCCCACTCTATTATTTTGGTTGGCACTATCCTCGAGCCTATATGCAACCGCGTTCCTAAGCTTGCCCTGTGGTGTTGTCAATGCCACCTCCTTTGCGCCCACCTAGCGTCACTTCCTCAAGTTTCCCCGAATCCATGATGTTGTTAGCACCGTTAGCCTCATGCTCTTACGGACATCTCGTTCAAGATCAAGTGCATCCGTAGCTGTGGAACTCAGACACCTTATTTAAAGTTCTATAAATTTTGTTGCCGTTAGGATTTGAATAGTATGACTTTTTCTTCAAAGATTATTTGATTATATTTTATATATCTAATTGTGTGGTGTGAAATTTAAAGGTTGAGCGTATAATCAATTTATATAATTTATAGTATAGGTCTTAAGATTACGTTCTCATATGCTTTCACCGGTTAGGAGGTCATCTCTGGATCAGCAAAGGCATATGAACTAAAGCTGAAAATCCAAAATACAAATAAATCTAAGATTTGTTCTTATACATAACTAATCTGGTATCTTTGAGATTATGTTGTACATGAGATATATATGCTCCTGTACGTGCATACGTAGGGAGGGAGGGGTACACAAGGGAGGTGGAGGTGGAAGGGATTTATTTTTCTTTAAGTATTGATGTAACAGTTAAAAATAATGGATTCATTGGTTTAAGTGAGAACGGATGGCTAGATTTTTTTTCTAGGAATTTCTCTAATTTATTCGAGTGCCACATGGCGGCTTAGGAGCACTTTCAGGAATGCCACGTGACAGCTTAGGAGCGTTTGTAGGATGTTTAATGAACTTTTAATATATAATAGATTAAAAATTGGTGATACACTAGCAACCATTGACATGTAATGCAAATAAATGTCTAGTGGACCAAAGAACAAATGCAACAATACTGCCTTAACATGTATACTGTTTTACTAACTCAAATAAAACAGGCAACCAGAATTAGGCGATTAATGTGGTGATGGGTTTCTTTAGTGAGCTTGATATTATGCGCTAATGTGAACTATATTTTTAGATAATGGCGCTAACGTGAACTGCAAGATGTAGAACTAAAAAATAAAGTTAGTAGCAGAAGAGCACAACTAACACTGTATCAGATCCATCTTGGTGAGCAAGTAAACCCCTCCCATGACATGCACTGCATCGGGTCATCTGATTTGCCTTGTAAAATCCGTGCTCCTGACCAGCATTGCAAATAGGACATGGTATCTCTCCACGACTCTCGCAATCTAGGAGAAAATTTAAATCAGAAAACTAGAATCTTCAAAATAGAAAAGACAATGATGAATAAATTATGATATGTACTGTGCAAAACATATATACCGTCATACTGATAGGACAATTATGGTATAAAGGAAGCCAGAAGTGTTTGATAAGAAAAATATATTTAAGGAGTCCAACTCCAAAAGTCCAAATAATTTTAAGAAAGCCAAAGGTCGTTATGAGTCTTTGTAATTGTAAGACTTGTTTGTTTGTAAGGGCAGGGTTTTCTTCCCCCCCTCCCTGCATCTCTTTCTTGCTTAATGAAATGATATGCAGATCTTATGCATCTTCAAAAAAAATCTATCTCCTATTTTCTTTTCTAAAAGAACAAATGTTGAGATCAACAAAGGTGACAGGATAGATTGTAGCTGGAAAAAATGTTTCAGCAATTTTCTTCAGGATTTAGTTTTATTATCATATTGGCAGTCAACAAATACTTTTTTCAGCAACCAGTCAATAAGTATGAATGAATCATGTTCTGCTTTTTATTGCAAATGAAAATGGAGTTTATAAATTTATAGGTGGCAAAATGGTGGAACATTCAATAAGGAAACGAGATAGACAGCAACATTGTTGCACACTGCACACTAGTCTTCTGATATGATGAATACTGTAGGTGTGAAATAAATGCTCCAGTATGAACTTGGATTAATCTGATTTCTACGTTAACTATACCCAAAATTCCAGATTGGTTTGAATTTTCTAAAGCTTGAGGAGTTATAATGGTGTGGTTGATTGAAGAGCCTACAACTAGTTATACTGTTTCTAAGCCAACTCTGAGACATATCCTGTGTTCTTACAGAATAAAAAATGGTGTGTGTTAAAACCACATAAGTGCACATATTGATTCATATTTAACATCATAACAACGTAAATGAAAAGAATTAAGGTGATGATCCACGATGGGACTCTGAAATACATTTCAGAAGTTTAGCTGGTGCCTAGAAGGACATTTGCAGAATAGATAGGAACTAGGACAGCAGAAAGAAACACCGCACTTGTAGTTAGGAAGTACACAAATTACACAATCGGCGAAAGAAATTATATGTCTAAATAAGTACTTCAGAATGAAAATCATACCTAAGCATTTTTCAATCACTTCTGAGTGAGGAATCTTGACCATTACTTCTTTTTCTGGTACAAACAGTAGAGGGAACTCAGACCTCAGATCAAGTTCCCACACTCCAAGCACAGGACCCTTGTCTCTTCCATCTATTTTCCCACCATCATAGGGTTCCTTGTTAATTACAGTGTCCCTTTCCTCGATGAAAGTTTCCAAAGTTCCAACATATACATTGCAATCCTCAACTGAGGTAATTTTCCATGTGCGACCAGGCCTACTTCCCCAGCAACACCGATGCCCAACATGATCAATAAGGAGCTGCCGGATCTCTACCTCATCCAGTACATCCCTGTCAACAGATCCCAATCATTCCATGTGAACAATTGATATAGTCTTGGGAAAGAAAGCATTGCAGCAAAAAAAGGAAATAATGGGCAGGATAGCTACAGTTCCTTTCCTTTTGCCATCAGAGAAAAAAGAGGAATCATTATAGATATTAGTGCACAACTAGTGATCCTAGTGTTCCTCATCATCAATCCCTTTTTATCTGTATGAAAATCTGCTACTTATACAAATATTCTAGGTTTTCTTTTCTCAAAAACACAGTAGAGCTCTGTTTCATTTCATTAAGAAGAAAAGAAATATATATACAAAGAAGGGGTCAAGGAAACAACCCCACTACAACCCAAGAATGCATCCCACACAAGCTATGCTCGACCACAAATATTCTAGGTCTCTAGAGCTTTCTTCCTTTAAGGCCTTCTCCAATGACTATCTATAAGCTATCTATAAGCTAACTTATATAATTTTTAATAGAGGAGAGATAAAAGCTATCTCTTGTACAAGAGATAGTCTCTTACACAAACTACAAGACTATGTGAGGATGATATGTAGGGCCATTTATCTTATGATCCATGTGCTAATAGTTAGACCATTGGAGAGGTTGTCTTTTAGACTACTTAGAGATAGCAGCTATCTATAACCATTGGAGAAGGCCTAAGATGCATTATCCCTAAACTACATGTACCAAGTCATTCCCATCCCAAATCACTTCCTGCCACATCCTTAAATTTGCACAGGACAACAGACCAAGAGTAAACTGTGTTTTCATTTTTATGATATTTGGGACCAAAGGACAAACCAAGTATCAATCAGCTTACATAAGTTGGTTACAAAGACAATAATTTAGCTGTTGCCATGCACTTCTTTAGTACTGGCGCAAATTAGGCATGTATGAGCTGTTGAGAGCGAACTGCTTGAGCAGAATGCATAATGGTATAATTAATGTTTGGAAATATGGATTGATTGTGATTTGGATATCTCAGCTGCGGCACTGATGTACTAAGAATCTGAGGTTATAAGCACCAAGAAAACTATTTCCAGGTTGACTTTTGGATGCAGCCAGCATTTTCTCTGTTGAATCCTTTATGCTGGCACATCAAGGATAGATGTGACCAGCCAGCATTCCAGAGCTAGGAACCTTCCATCCCAACTGAAATAGGTAAAATTTGTGGTTTTTAGTGAAACTAGCAAAATGCCCATGCTTTGCTATGGTAAAATGCGCATACTTATTTGAATAGATTTTATTCACTTGATTCAAACAAATATTAAAAAATATTAGGGACTAAGTTGTAAAACGTGCAAAAGCAGTGGTAGTGGGCTAGTGGCAGAACCACCACCATCACTATTGTCTTTTATAGTAGTATAGATAATATATTTCTGGTCACTCTTATCAAATATAGTATTTTGCATCCCAGGGCTTATTGCTCATTCGCTCATTTCCAAGTGCACCTTTTTTGTCTAAGAATTTATTCTAAGGAAAATTCAACAATTTCATATCATTGTGCACGGGCATCATCTCTTCATTATCATTCATCTGAAATTAATGGTTTGTAGATGGAGTTGAAGTCAAGATCAGTTAAATCAATAAGAGCCAACCCAACAGGCAACAGATATTCATTTTTGGACACTAGAAAGATCACTGCACAATTTGACCATCACGTGAATACCATCTATTTAACAATAACTGGCAAAAGGAGATGGCATGCATCTGGCCACAACCAAAAACATGACTAATTTGACTGTACTTACAATCTCAGTGTGTGTGATTAGCAACTATGGTAGCTAGCAATTTGTTAAATTCTTTCTGGCCTGACTGTGCCGTTTGTGCAAGACATAACATTTCACAATATTATCCAACTGGCGACTGCTACACCAAATCAATGTGTTGCACATTCCACTTGCTAAAAATGAGAAATAAAACTGGCTACTGCTTGGCAACTAGCTGGCTACTCCTAAGAACTTTTTCAAGCACCTAGCATGGGAAAAAGAGGCGCAAACAAATCTAGAAGGGGATATATAGAAGCAACTGGGGTTCAAGTAGACTGGATATATCACGTGTTTTAATGAGGAAACACCGAAACAGTGCCTCTCTCTTATGTTCGCCTTCGATCCCCAATTTCGTACTACGTTCACACTTCATACTGCTCATTCTCGTTATGATCTTGCGGCAGCAGGTTCTCGTTAGAGCATAAGGCCATAACAGCAAATCAGCACTACCCACTTTCGATTCGAATTGCTCACCTTCTGCCATCATGAGAAGGCTGGTATTCGCCGCCATACGGATACGGCCCTTGAGGAACAATCGCCAATCCTCCTGCAAGGTAGAACCAACCTGTTAGGTTCACAAACACAGCTGATGCGAAATGGACACAGACGACGAGAAGAACAGGCGATGCCGAATCACCGAGAGGGTGCGGAGCAGTAGGGGCAGCTGGTGACGGGGACGGGGAGTGGACGGCGCTGTGGATGTCCGGCGGGTAGACATCGTGGTGGAGAGCCGGCGGCGGTGGGTAGTAACTGGCGGAGGAGATCGACGCGGCGGACCTGACCTCAGCGGCGCTGACCTCCGGCCCCACCACGCCCCAGCCCGCTCCACCGCCGCCGCCCCCGCGCAGCGCCGACGAGCTGCTCCGGCCCAGGTACTGGTACTGCTGCTGGTGGTGGTGCTGATGCTCCGCCGCTGAGCAAACGGAATTCGACGAAACGAGGCAGGGTGAGACAGAGCGAGAGGGGTATGAGAGCCGAGTCCGAAATGGGGATCGGGGGAGGTAGTGGCAGTGCCGGAAATCCTACCTGGCGGCGACGACGAGGAGGAGAGGAGGGGGCGGCGCTGCTCATCGCCATCGCGCTCCGCCGCCATGGTCATCGTCGACGCGGCCGAGGCCGAGTTTTGGCTCGCGAGTGGCGAGGGGACGACTATTTGGTATTTGGTTGGTTCAGGGATTATAACGGCCTGCCGCCAGCAGCTCTGCAAGCCTTCGCCGCGAAGGAGTCTCGGAGGAAGTCAGGCCGGTGTCCGTCGTCCTCCCGTCGAAATCAGATCGCGTCGCTGTCCAGTGTGATGAGGACGAACTTCGCCAGCTGGCTGGAGCTGCAGCTTAAGGCATCGCTAATATTTATGGCCGAATTTTGGATTTATGACTTGTAATGTAGCGCTAAAAGAAAGGATTCAATACTTATTTTTTTTTCTTCTCCAATAATAAGACCTAAAAATAACTCTTTCTGCAAATAGGGAGAATACTCATATTTGGATGGTGTCTCTTCTGATACTCAAAATGGATCTCTCATCTAGATACTCTGTTGGAGACTGATATAACATTGTCAAAAACATATTTTGAATTTGGGTAGCCATATAGGTCTTCTGTTGAAGACAACGTAAGAAGTAGAAATACAAGTAAGCCATGGTCACGTAAAACAACTACTCCCTTAATTTAGTACATAAAACCTCATGAATGTCTATTTCACTTCTAACTTCCTTCATATTCTATTGTCATCGATTTTTCCTCATTGTTTAAGTTCCTTATTTCAATTTCATAAACCCATATGCCTTTGGTGTGGTGGGTCCTTGAGGAAACCTCCTTCCGTGTTTCCAGCTCTGCCTTTCCCAAATCCCGCACCGAATGAGATGATGATGGCAAAACACGATGGCACAACTTGCTAAGTTTTGCACCAGCTGTAATTTCTATGATACCAACCTCTTGAGGTTGCATGAGTTTCTGTTGTCCCAAGACGTTGGTGTTAACATTAAAATTTGGTACAGTTTTTTAGTGTATTCGGTTAAGGAAAGAAATCGATTGGTAGATGAAGATTTATATAGATAGGACTGAATTCAAGGAGGAATTATGAAGACCGCGACAAGAAAGTTTCATATTTTCAGTATATCTCTTAAATAGGCAGGATTAATTATTTTCCTTTTATTGTTAGGAAATCTTATCTTGTGTCCGACATGAACTCGTATAAACCCGAGGGTATAAATATATACACCCGAGGTTTTTTAATCATTTTCACATATTAATACAATTACATTTGGCGCATCGTCACCTTTTATTCGGTGAGTTCTTAGTTTCGAGTGGGGCTGCATCGTTGTGATCTCTGGCAAAGAAGTAAGTTCCGCCAACTTCGATTGTTCGGCTTAGTTAGAACTTTCTCGATTTAGTCCGATATTCTAACTAGTTGCTACAATCGTTGCCTATCTTGATATATCGGCTTTGGCGAAGGTTGCGTCGCTCCGATCTCTTGGTCTGATCTGGTATATCCATCACGTTTATGTAGATCTATCGGCTAAATAGATTTCTCTCATTATCTTGAATTTTATACTATCTCGGTTAGGTCTGATCTATTAGATTGCTGCTAATAAGTTTACTTCTACTAATTCAATAGGTAATAAGTTTACTTCTACTAAGTCAATAGGTTTTTATGTAACGTCCATTAGAGTTCTAGCTGATGAGTTGTCTTTATTCTAAGCTTCAGTTATCAGATGTATCAGTTAGTTAGCCGATATAAATCTATCTGTATCAGATCCCTAGTCGATGTATATTTTAACCATTGAATCTCAGAAATATCTTGTTACAATTTCGTGTTATATCGGCTCATACATAAACTTCACCCATTAGATCTATCTTTATTAGTTTCAATCTTATACTATCTCGGTTCAGTCCGATCTATCAAGATTGTATTTGATAAAGAACGGTCTATTGATGATTATTTACATAATTTAGTTTTAGCTGATGATAGCACAGAATCTGATCATGTGAATCTACATTATTTACATTATCATTGTTTATCTGATCATGTGAATCTACATCAGACCCATGGTCGTTAATCCAAACTTTGTCGATAAAAGCTGGTCACTCGACTTTACATTGGCTCATTGGTCGATCATCTCCCTGATCTTATACAATCTTTTATCTGTCTTGTTAGTTGCAGAAGCAAACTAACTGGTATTGTCCTGAACCCAATTTTTAGGGCATGTACTAGAGCTAAGCAGGTCACTCAAGCCTTCGTGTGTTGGTGCAAATTTTTTTGGCAACAGCTTGAGGCCCATAGGGCACAAAAAATTAAAATAACTAGGTGAAATAGATGAAAATAGGATATTGGGGAAAGTTAAAAGATAGATTGACTTGTAGTTGTAGGGGGGTTGTGTATGAAATTGAGTTGTAGGGAAAAATAGAAACACTAGTGTGTTGTATGAGGTATTTGGACTTTCCCTTTTGTATTATAAGTCATTTTAACTTTTTTCTAATCAAAACTTATCAAATTTATAGAAAAATATAACCTTCCGAAACCAAAGTATCATGTTTAATAGTACTCCCTACAAGAGATAACGTGTCACGTGGTCTAAGACCATACACCTTCTTCTACAGTGCAAACTGGCTCAATGGGTATCTTCAATTTTGTATGTCAGCTTGTGTCATTTTATATTTAGTACTTATATTTTGTTAATTTATAGGAAACTCTAATTTATAAAAATTTAGTCAATTTCTAGATTATTTTGTATATTAAATCCCTGTTCAGAATCAAGCCGCATCGTTAACGACCAAATTTGGTAATTAAATCTCTAAGTTTGAAGTTGCAATTGAAGCGGAATCAAAGAAGCGCATGATTCTCGGAAACAGAGGCCACATCGGCTGAGTCCGAATCGGCTAAGGAGCCAGTCGACTGTGTTCGAGTCAGATCAGAGTAGCTGATAGCCGATTCCGATTGGAAATAGAAGATGGGACCGATCCTAGAAGGAAAGCTTAAAGATAATCGTTGGATTCAGTTTCCAAGTGCTTCAGAGATATTGTCATCTACAGATAAGGTCCTATAACAGCAATTGTATCCATCATTTAGGATATTTTGTATAGTTTTCTTGCGGATAATGTATACAGGATTCTGTTAGAGATATTGTCGTACTGTAAATCGTAGATAAGGATAGAAGTCGTGTCCTACACGGACGTTGTTGTAACCGGGTATAAATAAGGCCCGAAGGTTTGTTGTAAAAAGAATAGACACAACTCAGTACAATCTCGGCGCATCGCTACCCTTTTATTTTACTTGCAATCTCGATAAGTTCTTGCCTCGTTTTTGGGCTCATCGGGTTTCGATCTCCAAGCAAGGTAATTCCTTGTTACAAGCGGTTTGTACTATCGGGGTTAGTGCTTCTATCATCATGACACTCTAATCCTGCTATTGTGAATTGCTTAATTTATCATATATGGCATATAATTTAGATCAATGTCTAGATCTATCTCGCGATCGGCTAGCATCTCCCTAAAGATAACAGCCGACAGAGCTAGATCTTGGGGTTGGTTTAGGTTATTTGGTGTATCCACCATCTCGAAAGGTTTTCATTAGCTCATATAGATCTTGTGCTTCTTTTTTACTTAATGCTGCATCAATTTGATCTATTAAGTTGCTCTTAGAATCATATAGATCTATTCGGTTTAATGACTGCTATTAGAGATAGTATCGGGGTTTCAGCCGATCTTACATGTTTTAGCCATCTTATATGTTCTATTACTGCTAGATGTGTTAGAACTGTCTTTTATATCAAGATCTTAATATATTTAAATATGCTAAGCTCGGTATCAATCTGTTAAGTCGTCTTAACAGCCGATTGATCTTTGTTTAGTGTATTTAGCTCAGATCAATATCTTAGTATAAATTATATCGGAGTACTAGCCTATTTACATTAGATCTACGACATCGGCTAGGCTATAAATATTGTTAGTGATATGCCCTAGAGGCAACATGGAGATGTTGGATATCACGTCAATGTTTATGTATAAATGAATAAAGTGTTATTCAGTTCCATAAAATAGACATCTTGTATTGATCAATAAGTATGTGACTTATTTATGAGACTCTATATGTATGAATCTATTTCTAAACGATCCTTATCATATGTCATATTGTTGGAACAAATATGATTCTAAGATCGGCATGTTTATTGATTGATGATCATGTCTCATAGATCATGGGTATGGAGATACCAAATCAATAAACATGGATACATGTGTTGGAGAACACATTGTTGGATAGACCCACCATGAGACACTACAGAAATTAATGTGTCATTAGTTGGTCCCAGGTAGTGTTGGTACAAAGTCCTTAAACCTGAGATCACCATGGATTCCAACATGTGTAGTAGCCTACTTTGGGACTACCAAACGCTATTCCGTAACTGGGTAGTTATAAAGGTAGTTTTCGGGTTTGCTATGAAACATGGAGTGGGATGTGAGTGATCAAGATGAAATTTGCCCCTCCTTTGGAGAGATATCTCTGGGCCCCTTGAGGTAATGGATTATGGAAATGCATGGTCATGCTAAGTTGATTGAGGAGTCAATCAACAGACAGATAATCCAATACGGTTCGAGTGAATGGTTAAGCTCTTGAAGGGATAGCTTAACTGGTATCGTGAGGCAAAGGGATTTGTGTACACATTACAGGTTCAGAGCCGATATTATTCTTGTATACTATGGTGTCAATATGTGCTGCTAGGCGCCGCGCGTTGACAGTCCCGAGTTAGACTCGAGCCGACGATCGGCTAAGTTAGACTATAGCCGAAACCGAATATACCGAACCTACAGGGTCGCACGCTTAAGGGGATAAGAACAGGCATTCGAGTTGGACTCGGATACGGCTCGATCGGATAGGGATCCGATCGGATAGAGTCCTATGGGCTTACGACGTGTGGGCGGCCAACTCTATGAGATACGGATGAGATCCGATTCAAAATAGAGTCCTAATCGGCCACTAGTCCCTCGGCCAACTCTATATAAAGGAGGGAGGGGTGGAGAGCTGCGGCATGTCAATTGCATCGCGTGCAACAGAAGTCGCCAAGATCAATCTCCACGGAAACCCTCCCCACTTTCGAGCCAAACCCTAGCCTTGCATCGCGTGCTAGCACACGGGTGTTCGGCGTTCGTCCCGGACGTGTGGATACCGGCAGAGGCGCCGCTACGTTGCACACCGTTGATCGGCTTGATCGGCCGCAATCGGAGCGATCGGCCGTGGTGGAATCGGCCGCTCGGCGCATCGGAGCGAGGCGTGAGAACGCGGCCGACGACTCGAATCGGGCCGATTGGCGAATCGGCGTCTCCGGGAATCGACTACACTATTCCGGATCGGATTGCCCTGATTGGCTATTCCGCTGCACTCTACTCCAATCGGTAACGATCTATCGGCTCTTACTTGCAAGTATTCCTGGTTTGCACGGCAAAAGTTTTTGTTTTCGGCTAGCGTAGCCTCCGCGTAACCCTTCAAATATATATAATTATTATCCTAATGTACTTTTAGATATAAGTGATTTATACTATCTCGGTACACTACCGATCTATCCCAATCACTTAGTCTAAACGTGCTTTGGGATAGCAATTATATATTATGAATATCTATAGCCGATTGAGTAGGATCTAATCTTAACCATATTGCACATTTTCTTATTTTCTTGTTGGTTACAGGATCAAACCAACTAGCACGCCCTGCAAACACCAAAGGCGATCCAATTTGGACTTGCACTAGAGTTAAGCAGATCTCTCAGGCCAGTGCGTGGGAAAATTTCTCAACACATACACAAGATGACAAATTAATATAAAAATCCAAATATAAATAAAGCATAAATACTTACAGAAGAGGCACTTAGTCCTCACATCGAAAAAGAAAGCAACAGCGGAAAAGGACGATCCTAGCAGTGCTTCAGCTCCACTCCACACGGAGTATAAGCCTTGGTCCTCTAACTCCGTCTTCTTCAACGCAGAAGCAAAAGGGGAGTTTATGGCTATTTGTATAAAGAAGTTGTAAACATTTATAATTGAAAACAGTAAAATGGTTGATTAATTAAGACAAGATTAATCTTCATTGAACAATGCTAAACCACGTTGAACAAACCCAACCAAACCACCTGAACTACACCATTTCATTAAGTCAAGTTAGTTAATAGTGTGTGACTAATCATGGTAAAGCTGGTCAATCGCTTATAACCGCAAGCATGGTTACTCGAATAGTTTACTCTGGGCAGAGGTGCATAATTGTACCAACAAAACACAATTCCACACATGATGATATACCTCGAAATACCACCATGATACTGCAAAGGCCAATGGGGGAAATCATGACAGGGCCCCTTGCATAACCCTCCCCTAACCATCCACACCATGCTGACATTTTTGTCCTACCCTTAAACTGGGGTGGGCAGCCCCCTCCTCGGGTGCATCGCGGTGAATCCGGTAGCCGATCAACCCTTAAACCGGAGTCGATCCAACTCTATCATACCCACCCTCGCCTCGGTGCATAGGAAAGGGTCGAGCTATACTTCAAGTTCAGTCGTTGCCCATGCTGGCTTGTGGTAAACACAGCAAGTCTTCTAGGGTTTCTCGTGAACCGGTCCTTAACTTCATGGATGCAACAACCAAAATCATGCACCCACAACCCACCATTAATTCATACAAGTAGAGCTCAATCTTAAATGAATTTTGCAAGTTGAATGGTCCAATTTGGAGTTCGTATGAATTAGTTATGAATTTTAAAAGTTTTGAACTATTTAAAGGAGTTTATTGAATTTAATTCAATTTATGGCGCAATTCTTATTTACTTATCAACAAAAACGAGGAATGTTGATGTCAGCATGAGGCATCGTCATCGACACGCAGGCCCCCACATGTCAGCTGCCCAAAGGGGCGGTGCATCGTGGACCAAGTCCACACACACCGGAGCGGCACCATGGACCAGGACCACGGGGTGGTCCACGGGCGCTCGACGGCTCGGATTGGCTTGAGGCCAATCCAACGACCAAGAGTGGTCGGGCGGCTGGGAACAGGCGAGAGGGTTGGCCGACAAGCCAACCCAATGATGGCGTGCGTTGGCTGGTGGTCGCTGGCAATGGCAGGGAGAAAGCGACAAAAGAGAGGGGGAATGGAATGGGTGCTCACCAAGCGCACATGGCGATTGGGGTGATAGGAAGTAGGCCGGCGACAAAGGTTTGGTGCCGGCGCCGTACGAGTTGAGGATGACGGTGACGTCCTCACGGCAAAGGTGTAAGGCAATGGAAGCGATGGCACGGCGGGAGGTGACCTTAACCGGTGGCAAGAAGTTGCCGGAGGCGGCGAGTGGCGGTGGAGCTCGGGTGGGCAACAAAGGCGACGCCCTGATGGTGGTTGCGGGCGAAGAGATGGTGGCAGGCACGCAACGCGATGCGGCGAAGCCGATGGTGGCAACGACGTGGTTAGGCGAGGCCCCACTCGTCGGTAAAAATCATCTCGAGGCGATGGAAGAGGCGGTGGCTTCAGGTTAAACCCGACGACAGTCGTCCCATGACGGTTAGCATTCGAGAAGGGGATGTCGAGCTTCCTCTCATGGTTGCGAAGGTGAATGTGGAAGCCGCGCTACCCGAAACGGCTCCTATAGGCAACGAGCGATGGCTGAAGTCGATAACGGCGATGACGCTCGGTGATGTGGCGAGAAGGTGGCTTGGGAGCACCGTGAGCTCGGGTAAATTGGGGAAAATGGAGAAGGGAGGACGAGGATGATTTTTAAGGGCTCGGAGGTGTAGATTGAGGGCAAGCGAGGTGGTTTTGGAGGAGGACAGCGCGGTTGTCGTGGACGACATGGAGAAAGTCCACGCCGAATTTCACGGGGCGAGGGGGAACGAGTGCATAGAGGAGGAGGAGACGACAACTTCCACGCCATTCGGATAGGAGAGCGTGCGTGAGGGCGTGGGAACAGGTGGACAAAGCGGCGGACGAGGGCGGCAGTTGCGATTTCCTACCTCTGGCCCAAGGTAGGTGTCACGCCCAGAAATTCCTCCCCGAAATTTCTAAGCAGAATGTGTATTACGTCCCTGTCCAGGACCAGCCAGGGTATACAAATGACAATTTGATACACAGAATCCACATCTTAAAAACACTATAAAAGTCTTACATAATGCAGTGGAAAAATAAAATGTGCTAATCTATATCTTGGCGCGTAGCGACTCCACTCCATGGGCGATGGTAGAGACAAGCCTACTCCTCCGCAAATCCATTATCTGATCCATACTCCAGCTCTGAGGTGAGGAAAAGGAAGCAAGACTGAATACTACCCACTGTACTCATCAAGTCATACCAAATGGAGGTATGATGCAAGTGATTTCAAAAGGAGGCTAGGGGTTATTTGCATAAAGTAGACATTTTAAAGACAATAGTTAAAAGCAGTAAAACTGTTAAATTTAATTAAGCAGTAACCAACACTGTCCAACGCTACACCATGTTGAGACAGGCCCAACCCATCCATCTAGTCTATGCCAGTTCCATTAAGTCAAATTATTAAACATCGGACAAATCACGATGAATCTGGTTGATTGCCTACAACCATAGGTATTGCTATTCGAATAGTTCTACTCTGATCAGAGGTGTACATACGTACCCATAAGACACAACCCCATGACACATTTTCGTGACCAACATACCACCACGACATATTAGAAAGGGAATTGTGACAGGACCCTTCGCATAACCCTCCCAGACCAAGCGATACCACACTGCAGGTTTCGCCCCTACCCCTAAATCAAAGGTAGGTAGCCCCCTTGTACCTAGGTGAATCCGAAAGCCACAGAGGCATTGCTCCGCCCATCAAAACTCCGTCACGCTCACCCTTTCCTGGGTACGTCGGATAGGGAAAACCTACACTACTAGCCCAACCGTTGCCCACACTGACTTGTGGTATGCACGGTAATTCTTTCAGGGATTCCCGCGAAATGGTCCTTAACTACCATAGGTGCATCTATCAAAACTATGCACCCACAGCACACCATTAATCATATTTTAGTTATATTTGTACCTTGAAGGCACATGTCCATAATTGTCCTCAATAATATCATCATAAGGTATCAGTGAAATTTCCCATCGTGAGCTAGTTATTCTAAGCATGGCTAGGCATTTTCTAACCTAACATCTAGTCATATTAATTTCCAAGTTATCAATGGCACTGGGTGATCAAGCTAGGCTCCACACTATAGGTCCCATTCCACATGACATTATAAAATAATATAATTTAACAGAAAGAGAGGTACTTTACAAATAGGTACAATATAATCAATGTGAAATGCATGGCTTGACATGCTCTTGCTCTCAGGGAACTTCTGCAACTTCTTCGAAATAAACGGGAACGTCAGAGTTGCTAGAATCAAAAGCGACAAACAAAACACAACACAAACAGGCTATAAGTCTACTGAAATAGGCATCAAAACTATTTTTAATGGATTCTAGGCATTTTTATGAGTTGTCTGCAATTTGAATGGACTCAAATGGAGTTCGCATGAATTTTCTATGAATTTTAGAAGTTTTTTATTGTATTTACTATCAAAAGAAAAAGAATTAAACAATTTATTGCGCAACCAACCCTAGAGCTGACGTCATCGAGGGCACGGGCTGGCGTCGACAAGCGGGGCCCACCTGGCAATGGCGTGCGGGAGGAGCGGCGCACGGTGGACCAAGTCCACGGGGCGAGGGTGCGTGTGCACCACGTGGCGCACACGTGGCGCCGAAACGGCAGCCGCGCGGGCGGGTGGCGCCGACGCGGGACGACGTCGGGGTGACACATGGGTGGCCCAGATTCACCCGAGGGTGGATCTGACAGTGTGGGAAGGGCGACGATGGCTCCACCGGTCGGCGGGGTGCGGCGGCGGCGCGCGGGACACTATGATAACTGGCGACACGTGGGAACAGTGTGAGAAGGCGCGACGCATGTGGGCGAAGCAACGGAACGCTCGGTCGAGGGAGGAAGGAGAGAAAAAGGGAGGAGGGTGGCTCACCACCACAACGACGACCGGCGTGGAGGGAGAGGATGGCAGGACGGCGAATGCAACGATGATCCGTTGATTCAAAGGGCGATCAAGGTCCTGCATTATCCGGCGGAGGCGAGAAAGGAGAAATGAGGAGAAGAGAGGGCGTGCGGTGGTAGGAAATGCCAGTCGGAAGGGGAAAAGGAGGGCGGCTCATAGGCGCACGAGGGTGCGGCGTTCGGGTGATGGAGGGCGGCGTTTGAGTGGTGGCCAAGGCTCCTCATGACCTTGCGAAGCCGACGGTGACCACGGCATGGCCCGGCGACAAAGGCGCGGTGGAATTAGGCGGTCAGAGCGGTGGAAGTGCGACAGCGCTAGGGTTTTGAGGCGCGGGCGTGATTGAGAGCACAAGAGCTTAGGGTGAGTTGAGGGAAAGGATGACCGGAGCTCGATGGCGCTTTTATAGCCATCCGGGGCTCGATCGTGGCCCGAGAGCGGCGGGAATGGCGGCGACATGGAGAGAGAGTGGGACGGGCAGTGCAGGATTTCGAATCCCGGTCGTTCTACGACTCTACTCGCACAGGGGAGTGGGGGAGAGTGGGAGCGCGGGCGACGCAGCGTGGCGCGGGAGTGCACGTGGGACGCAGCGGCATAGCTGACATCAACCTCGCCTTCCTCGGCCACAGGTAGGGGATGACCCCGACAGGTGGGGCCCACCTGTCGGTGTCTCGAGAGAGAGAGGGAGGGGCGGGGGACTTGTGCGGGCGGCTAGGCCGCGGCCTCGGGCCGGCCAGCTGGAGAGGAGTGGGCCGGAGGACAACCCATGGTCGGGGAAAAAGAAAAGGAAAAGGAAATTGATAAAGGAAAAATCATTTCCAAATTTAATTTAATTATGATAATCCTGTTTCAATATTTAAAATGATTTCCTCTCCTCTGAAAATTCCACCAAAAATCCTACTAGTGTATTTTGACATGGGGAATTTAATAAAAATTCCACCAAGCCCATTTCACTTATTAAATGGATTTATTTATTAGGGTTCCTCTCTAGTTTAATTCCCGACATTTTCTTCGCGCAATTTCTCAGATAATTTTTAAGGCTAAGGAGGGAGTTTTGGAGTGTGACAAACCTACCCCCCTTAAACGAAATCTCGACCTTAAGATTTGGAGGCGCTGGCGAAGAGGTGCGAATGGGTGGCCTTCAGCTCGTCTTCTCTTTCCCAACTGGCCTCTTCCTCGGAATGGTGGCTCCACTGCACTCGGTAAAATCTGGTTACCCGGTTCCGGGTTCTTCTCTCGCTGGTTTCAAGGATTCGAGTTGGCTTCTCGACATACGTAAGTCCTCTTGAATTTTGATATGCTTGGGGCTCGCTTGCTCGTCAGCTACTCTTAACCACTTCTTCAACTAGGAGACGTGGAACACATCGTGAATGACTTCCATAGTGGGGGGAAGCTCGAGTTGGTAAGCGTCTTCTCCTCGGCGTTCTAGGATTTTGTATGGTCCCACAAAGTGTGGTGTCAACTTTCCCTTCGTCTGGAAGCAATGTACTCCCCGGAGCGGAGTGACATGGAGGTACACATAGTCTCCAACTTCAAAACTAAGTTCTCTCCGACGGTTGTCGGCATATCTTTTCTGTCGGGACTAGGCAGTTTTTAGTCTTTCTCGAATAAGCCTTACCTTTCTCTTCTGCCTTGTTCAAGATGTCAGTCCCAAACAACTGGTGTTCTCTCATTTGATCCCAGAAGAGTGGTGTGTGGCACTTTCTGTCATACAGTGCTTCAAATGGGGCCATCTGCAGACTGGCTTGGTAACTGTTATTGTACGAGAACTTGATATATGGCAGGTTCTTGTCCCAAGCTCCGTCAAAGAACAAGCGCACTAGTCAGTTTATACCCGACTAACGTGCATAACCGTCATTAGGAATGGTTGAGGATTTGCCATATGGAAGGTGGAGATAGGGGGGCCAGGACTGGTTCGACCAAACTAGGGTCCGGCCAAACCCTGGCCACCAGTTTTCTCCACCGCCTTTCACCAGAAGATGACAGGTGGGCCCTTTAGTCGGTTTCTGGGTGTTTGGCCCCACCTTAAGTCGGTTTCATCTGACTTGTGGGCCTTCCAATCCGTGGGATGTTGACGTGGCGAGCGTCAGTTGGTCGGAGTTGTGTTTCTTCGCCACGTCAGCATGCTTTCACTTCATTTCTGTGTATTGATCGCTTGCGTACAAATTTTCACCAACACTTGTGAAACGGATTAGTACATAACCCTACCGCTATGTTGATGTCCACCTTTTATTTTGTTTTATGCAGGGTTTGACGGTCAGATTTTAGTAGTTAAGGACCGTCAATAATGGGGAGGGGTTCCTCATCGGTGGTCGACGACGGACGACGCGAAGAGGATGAGGGCGGCGTTGATCCCGTGAATGAGATAGTGGACAAGCACCGACGTGACCTAGGAGAGAGAACGGGAGAGATTAGAGAGGGAGAGGAGGCGCGGCGAGCGGCATTGCTGGCAGGAGGGAGGAGGAATGGCGGGCTAACCGACGAGCAAGGGGGACTATGCTTCAGTGGTAAATCGATGACGGGAAGTGGTGGCCAACGGGTGTCTTGGCCCCGCGACTGCAGCAGAGGCAACGTCGAGGCTTGGCGGCAGCTCTAGTGGCAGTCAGAGGCGATGGAAGGTGGTGGAGCTAGGGTTGAGCGACGCGGGGCTAGTAGGAGGTGCGGGATAGGACGACGATTAGGGAAAGGAGAGGAGGCTGTGGATGCTTTATATGGGCTCGGGGAGCTCGAATGTGACCGGGATGGGGGCGGATTCGCCGGTGACGTGGGGGAGGGAGAGAGAGCGGGATTCAAAAATCGAAACCCGAGCGATCCGGGGATGCGGCACGCACGGGAAAGTGAGGAGTGGGCGGCGGTTGCGGCGCGGGCATGGAGTAAGCGTGGAGGTGCGTGCGAGGCACATGTGTGGCAGTTGCCAGTCTAGCTCTGCTGGTCGTAGGTGGGAGACAGGCCCGATAGGTGGGCCCCACCTATCGGTGACCCAGGAAGAGAGGAGCAGCGGCAAATCGGCTGGGCCTCGGGCCGGCCCAACAAGGAGGAAGGGGGCGCGCAAGCATGAGCAGGCCTGACGGGGAAGTTGGGCTGGAACGACCCAACGACCAAGGAGGAAAAAGAAAGGATTTAGGATTTATTTAATTATGATAATTGTATTTTAATTATTAAAATTATTTCTTTTGGTCTAAAAATCCACTAAAAGTCTAGTTAATGTATTCTAGCATGGGAAACTCAAAGAAAAATTCCATCAAGCCGATTCCAATTATTAAATGAGATTATTAATTAGGTTTTAGCTCTAGGTTAATTTTAGACAATTTCTTCGGGTGATTTATTAAATAATTTAAGGCTAGAAAAAGGGAAAACTTTAGGGTGTGACATTGATATTGGTATATAACAGTGTAACATTGCATAAGCATTTAGATTTGGTATAATGAATATTGACATTGTGGCAATTGATATATCTTATCCACTGCATAATTCATCATCTATCTTTTTCTACCATTATTTATGACAATTAACTAGGAATAGCTAAAATATTTTCTACCACTATTTATGGCAACTAACTAGGAATAGCTAAAATAAAAGCTATTATTTACATCATACGGTGCAATGGTATGCAACATTATATATAAAACATGATTGTTGAATAAAACTATGAAAGATACTGGTCAATAAACATTATACACATTAATGTATAGTTAGTCGTGCATTTATCAACGAAGTTTCAGATAATATGTATAGCGACACCCTATGCATCGTGGCATGTTGTCGGCGTGGTCCAAGAGAACGCTGTAGGTCTGTCGCTCGTCTAAGTACCTCTGTATGTCCTCCTTCGCCATGGCTCCACCTGTCACGTCAGGGTCTCGTCGGTAGCGATGATGCACCATATCCAATTAGGGGTTGTGCACGCTCGTGGCTGAGGATCACAGAGGAGCTGACGAAGAATCGGAGTGGATTAAGGTATATCTTGAGGAGGCGGACGCTTGTGTGCAGGCAGGTCGAGTTGACGGCTCGACGCACGAGCGCTGGTTTGTGGCGCTTGCCCGCCACCACCATAGCCTCCAACGCACCCGTACATGCGAACCCACGACCGCCGCCTGCTGCCATGCATGTTCGATCTGTGGACATTGCCGCGTCGATAGCCAAGCCGCCTCTGGCCCTTACTTGATCTTGATCCTTATCTATATGTATAGTATCTCGAGCAATCCAATCCTACACCTGCTCATGCTTCGTGCCTTCGTCTCAACACATGCCTTGCTCATTCGGAAGGATGATGTCACCGCCGAAAGAGTGGACGATAGGCCAGGTGCCATGGATGAGCTGCACACGATGGAGGTGACGTGCACTTCCCTGCCAGTACGATGACGGTGACAGGAAGCCTCATGTGGCCAGTTATCGATTTGGGAAGGACTCGATGTCTCGTGTGATCACGCGTCGCGTCAACATTATATGATGAAAAAATCATAGTATCATCATGCTTAATTAACATTGTAACATTCGATTCTTCCTAACAAAACAGAATCAGAATTTTCAGCAATCGAGAACAAGGCCAAGAATCGGACTTTTGTTGGTGTAGTATCGAGGGCGTGAAAAATCTACACGACAGACAATGTTTTAATAATAATAATAAAGTAAGTAGTTAAAAAGATAAAGATAAAGATAAAGAAATATGAAGCTTCGTGGCTTTGGCTGTGTAGCAAGTTAGATTAAATTTTTTTATTTTCTATTTTTATGGGCATGGTTAGGATGATAAAAATACTATGAATATTTTAAGTAGGTAGCGATAAAAATAAAGATATCGACATGATTATTTATTGAACTTATTTCCTATTTTTGGCTTATGGAGGCAATCTGAGCGCGTTGCCGCTGCCTACCAGGCTTCCAGCACACTGTACGACAACACGGCACGATGGGCTTCCGGAAAAAAAAAAAGTCGCCCTCTCACTTAGCCTCGAACCGAAGCCGCAAACTGCACCACACTCTACGGCGCACCGCACCGGATCCACCACCCCCCGCCTCCGCCCGTGACCGGTTTCGGCGACAAACGGAGCCCCCAAATCCGTGTGCGCCGCCCAGCACGGCCGCGCCCCACGGCCCCCGCCCCCGTCGCCGCCTATATCACCTCCCCTTCCGACGACTCTGCTTGCTTTCCTCCTCATCCTCCGCACGCGTTAGATCTCCACAGACAAAATCCATCCTGTACAAATCGGGCCCCGTCCCGTCGGCGCGCTCCGGCCTGCCGGCGACGGGATATCGAGGTCAGTCTTCTCGTGCTCCAGTCATTGGGTTTCCTCTCCTTGGGTCGAGTCGGATGCCACCAGAGCCAGAGGGATTGGGGCGGGGATGTCGGGTTGGATGGATCTTTCCTTCTTGCTGTCGTTAGCTCGTTGCGTATGGGGAGGGGACAAAAAAAGGGAGAGCTTTGTCTTTCTGTGTTAGCTTGCGTGTTCTATATTATTCCTTCCTAATTGCTGCGGAGAATCGTGCTAAATGTGTGTGCTCCTTTCTGTCGCAGGACTGGAGCTCTCCATGCAGGAATCGTGAACTAGTCTGTTGCTGGACCGAGACGATTGCTTCATGAATTGGCATTCCTTGCCGATGCTGACCGTATTGCATTGATTGGCCCGGGGCATGGGAATCTGAATCTAATGAGTGCCTGCTATTAGAGTGAACATGGACAGAAGAGTTGGAGTGGTCCTATTCTGCCTGCTCTTTGTCCTTGTCAGGGATGTCTCAGCGGTCGCCGAGACAGAGATTGGCGATGTGCGTGTCATCCAGGAACCGCCTGATAGGAAGCTTGAAGGTGCAGGCAGGCAGGATGGGTTCAAGGGCGGGAGGGTGTCGGTGTCTACAGTTGCGTGGTCAACGCTTGCAATGGCCGCTGCGACTGGGTTGGGTGCGTTGCCGTTCTTTTTCCTGGAGCTAGAGGCACAGTGGGCGGGACTTTGCAATGGGCTCGCGGCAGGGGTGATGTTAGCGGCGAGCTTCGACCTTGTGCAGGAAGGACAGGTCTATGGCAGTGGGAGCTGGGTTGTGTTTGGGATTTTGAGCGGAGGTTTTTTCATTTGGCTTTGCAAGAAGGTACTTCCTGTTTCCTTCTCTTCAATTTTTTGTGATATCACTTACTATTTACTAGTACATTAGCATTTTCACCAATTTACAATTATCGAACCATGTACAAAAGTATTTTAACTTTATGGAGCCAGTCGTTAAATGTCATAAAGACCCATTCAGTTCATATGTTCATTTAAATGGCATCTGCAATGCACATATCAACGCATTAACAGAATTTAAGATTGCAATACACAGTTTGTTGTGGTTCTTAGTAACTTTAGTTAGAACACTTCTAGCATTCAGAAGGGTTTCCTCTGTCCTACTCTATCCATCCAAAAGTCTAAGACTTATTTCTTTTGTCACCAAGACCAATGAGTAATTAAAACTCATCTACCATGTGACAAAACCAATGAACTATACACATGCATGAAACCAATAAGTACTAGGATGGCTTCTTGGGTTCCGGTCAACAATTTAATTTAGCACATAGAGACTACAAATAGACCTTAGACTTTTCGAAAAACCAAAAAATAAAATAGGTCTTAGACTTTTGGATGGAGGGAGTAATATATGTTGATGTATTCATAATTTTGTTGTCATTTAACCTACTTATATGGTCCTGACTCCTGAACCGAAGAATCAAATTCTAATAAATTGAGGGCTGCAATACTCAAGATTTACATGTTGAAAGATATAACAAAATCTAGACTCTTGTGAACACAGTATTTTTTAAAAACCTTCAATATTTTTCTTAATGAACCCCACTATACTTTATTTTCAAATCTGAACCTTTTGGCCTCACCAAGAAAATTGGTGTTGCTGAATAACCGTGCCATGCCACGTACATTTGCGTAGCAAGACATGCCAGGCTGGACGAGTCGGCCACACCAGGCATTGTGGCGTGGCAAAGAAAAATTGCAACGGCATGCTTCGTGGCGTTGCAAAGAACGTGCAATGACCTGGTGGAGACTAATCACATGTTTAGTTTAAATAAGCCTTGCAGGCTCATCGGTTTAAAATAAATGCTGTTGCAATCAAATGGGCTGGTACAAGCACATACTTGGACAGTTGGACTGTATGAATAGTAATTTTATATTTAAGTATTATAAGTTTCTTCTTCATATATAGGTTCTAACTTTGTAACTAAAACAGCCTGGACAAGCCAAATGTTTTGTGTACCTTAGGCCTTCTTATTACCAAAAGTTACTCGATAACCTTAGCACTCGGTGAACTAATACCATCTCTGACAATTTTAGGAGCTATCAACAAGAATACCATTATCGATGACACTAAGATAAATAAATATTGAGTGTAAAAAATGAATATTAGTTTGCCAAGCATACCCGGATTGAATGGTAAGGACTTTTGTACAGAACAAGGCTACCATCTTACTTATGTAAAATCTTATTTACATGCATCCCATAGCCCCATAGCCAGTAACGTCATTAAATGTTTGCCCCAGGCTATTAATTGTTCTTCCCTTTGTTTATTAATGCGCTGCCCTTTTGTTTAAACTTTACTGGCACGCGCACCAAATTGTGATTAGTTCACACGTGCTACTGTCCTGCACTCCTGCTGCTCCTGCAGGCAAGGAGAGGGCCTTGCCGCGCCACACAAAATGGCGTTGCAGCACGGTTTTGCAACACTAGGCAGGTTGGCGTGGCAACAAGCCTACCTGGCATACCGGTCCACTTGGCATTTTCTGTCACGCCAATGCATGGGGGGTGGCAGGGTTAACTGGTAACCGCAAGTTTCGTTGGCGTGGCCAAAAGGTTTAGATCTGAAATAAAATTTTAGAGGGTTTGTTTTTTAAATATTATTTTAAAAAGGTTTAAATATAAAAATAAATCATATGTGTCGGCATACTCATAATTTCATTGTCATTTAACCTACTTATATAGTCCTGACACCTGAATCCAAGAATCAGATTCTAATAAATTGAGGGCATGCAGTACTCAAGACACATTTTGAACGATAGAACAAAATCTAGACTCTTATGCACACAGTACCCACAATGTAAGTCTACATTAGTGTTTGCCTTCATTTAGGCTAATAACAGTATTGTGTAGGTTATCTAACAATTTGAGTGTGATGCATGTGTTCTATGAATATTGTGCCTTGGGGGCCTGATCAATAGATATCAATGCATGAATGGTATGTATATTTGCGCCTGGGTGGGGCCAGTTGAAAATCTGAAGTCCACTTTGCACTTGCATATTAAGTGCATTCACCATTGTACCAGTTTGGTTTGATGGTTGAGTTTTGGGTTATTGTCAATATATTTATTTACATGTATTTTTGTTATTAATCTCTTACTTATTTTGTATTATGTCATTGTACACAGTTTCTTGAGCAATATGGAGAAGTAAGCATGCTCGATATAAAAGGTGCAGATGCAAGTAAAGTTATTCTTGTTGTCGGAATAATGACCCTCCATTCTTTTGGGGAGGGCTCTGGTGTGGGTGTTTCCTTCGCTGGCTCGAAAGGATTCTCTCAAGGTCTTTTAGTTACTATAGCCATTGCTGTACACAACATACCTGAAGGCTTAGCTGTAAGCATGTTGCTATCATCTAGGGGTGTATCCCCTCAAAAGGCAATGATATGGAGTATCATAACATCTTTACCACAGGTGCACTTACTCTTTCCTTTGACTGAAATATGAGTTACCTGATAAACATACTGTCCTCATACTTGAGTCAACATGAAGAGTTTTATAAATTTTTTTTAGTTATAATGGTTCATGCTTTGTAACAAGAAAGTGAAAACTAGTTCATTTTTTCCATTGGCAAATGGGCTAGAATGTGAATATCCTTCTCTATAAATTTAATCACTATACTCCTTTTTTTTGTTTGTGTGTACATGTGCTAGTATGTTCTTTATGTAGCATAGCACATTGGTGTATGCATGTGCATTTGTGAAATGGAGTTACTTTTATGAATAATTTATCGATGATCTTTGTCCAGTGATTTTTTTATTGAAATATTTTCATTGCTAGGATCATTTTTTAGTAGTGCAATTTTATTTGCCCCTTTTAATAATGGTGGCAAGGGATTCTTTGTGGTGGTATACTCTTCACAGTTTCCTATGTTGCTTGCATATCTGGTAGTTCCCTCAATCAAGTGTTTTATCTATTCATTTATGTTTGGTGGCCATCTGTGAAGCTGAACACGTTAGGACTTAAACACCCTATCCAAGGTCCTAACATGTGTTCGAGTAAAATCAGCATGACTTAGAAATTTGTGCTGAATTCCTCCGTATTGCTCCTTTTATTCTTTTTCACTTGCAGTTTAGGACATTAACACTTCTACACATGTATGATCGTTGCTTTTTCAAATCATATATTCATGAAAAATATTTAAAAAATAGCTGCATGAAAATATTTTTCGTGAAAAATCTGTTGCTATTAATGTCTTTCACATATCAAATCTTAATATTTTTGCATATATCATTGAATTAAGAGTTCAAGATTTGATTGCATGCATTCTAAGTATCATCTGATTCAAAATGGGAGGTTGTAAACTTGTAAGAAACCAACAAACTTATCACTAGCTCGTTATGCATCCTTCTATAGATTTAGGGTAAATTAGCTCAGCAGCATTGCAAAGAAGCAAGATTAGAGAACTAACATTGGCACATCACAAAGGATCTCAACTGTTAAATGGACTATCACCACCATATTGTGGAAAATAACAAAGCCATAGATAATCACTTAATGGGGATTCCCATTATTATTTTCTTTTTACTTGCTTGAACATGGAATAGTGCAGCTTCCTGTCAGTATTACATTGTGAACAAAATGTTTGTCTACTTGTATGCAACAGCGTACCAACTTGGTTTCAAGCTACATTTTGGTGCCTGACATTCTTTGCCTTCCACTACTCTGACCATTCTTTCATTTTTCTTGGTTAATACAGCCAATTGTTGCTGTCCCTGCATTCCTTTGCGCCGATGCATTTCAAAAGGTGCTTCCCTTTTGTACTGGTTTTGCGGCGGGATGCATGATATGGATAGTAATTGCTGAGGTTCTTCCTGATGCTTTTAAGGTGAACTCTAATCATTTAGTTAGGAGATCTGTTAATGGCTGAATCTGCTGTTTCGTTTGTTTCAATGATTTGTAAATGCAGTTCTGCTCATTTTTTACCTTGCATTCAGGAAGCGGCTCCATCTCAAGTTGCCTCTGCTGGAACGCTTGCTGTTGCTTTCATGGAAACATTGGGTACAGTGCTTCAGGGATTTACTGAAGGCCACAAGTAAGTTTCCTCTATACAATTCCGGAGTACTACATGGGTACTGTGAATTTCTAATTGATGTTATTAATTTCTTCTGACCTGCAGCTCAGAAGATACAGCAGGCTTTTTGGTATCACTTGTATTTGGACTAGGTCCTCTTTTTGGAGGAATAGTACTAGTCGCATTCTCTCTTACTTTCAGCATGCCACACCCTCTTTTGACTGGTGTAGCATCAGGCATAGCCTTCCGTCTCGCAGCATGGAGACCTTTACAACTTCTAATGTCATCGAAGATGGGTCTATTTACCACCTTATTCCTCCTTATAGGAGGTTCCCTCATCTACCATGTGGCCACATCAAACATCCTTAGGGTAGTTAACCGCAAGAAATCTTCTGTTAATGTCTTTGCATCATCTTCAGGCCTCTCACTTAGTGTCCTCACTCTGCAATCGCTCCTTGCTTGTGGTTCTGTCTTCCTTCACGCATATGCTGAAGGTCTTCAACTTGGTGTGGCTGCGCGCAAGGCTTATGGTCTAGGGCGCTACATGGTTCTTCCAGTTTCCCTTCATGGTCTACCACGAGGTGCTGCTGTTGCGAGCTGCATTTATGGTGCCACTGATAGTTGGCGATCAGCCTTGGCAGCTGCTGCTTTGACTGGCTTTGCAGGGCCAAGCGCCGCCATCAGTGCAATTCTCACGAAGATTGACTACAACGGGCTAGACTACTGGATGGTCATTGCATGTGGTGCTTTGATTCCAAGCTTTGGCCGGGTCTTCAAACGCTCGCTAAGGTTGGACATGCGGAAGAGCATCTGTGGGCTTTTGATAGGTTTCGCCTTCGCCTCTGTATGCCTGATGTCGACCAGATTCATTTGCTTGCACACTCCCTATTGCAACTCAGCTCCAGAAGCAGTCACATAACCTTTTCTTTTTTTCGCTGGTACAGTTGTAGAACATGTATTATCAGTGTAACGATGATACAAGAATGGAAAATTTATTACCGTTGGGGTTGAGGAATCCCCTTGTATGAACAAATCAGAGGGGAAAATAGGAATGGAATATATACCGGTTTAATTTCGCATTTTCGCCTGTTTGTCCTGAAGCTGTGGAGCAGTCCTGAAACTGCGGGTTGTTGCCAACCTTGACAGAAAAAGGTGGTGTGCAAGTTCGGTTTAGTTCACTTTTTATGGTGCCAGGTGGTACTATACTGGCATAGTTATTGTAAGATCTGCTCTACTGATTGATGGATATCTACTTTAGGGTAAAGTGGCGCAAACAAACTGAACATCTGAACTCATTCTGGTGGATATAAACCATTTAATTTGCAGGAGATTAAACTCATTAGCCGTAGTAACTGATCAGCTTTTCTTCTAGTTCAAGCTAAACTCTAGCAACCGTGTTTATAACATATCCCGTGTTTAACTGTTTATAATAAATAACAGCTTCTTCGTACCTCCAAAAGTTGTATGAAGGACCATGTACTGAAGCAACATAATTCCAAAAGTTTCTCCAACTCATGGTACTTGATACTTCATTCTAATTTAAGGGGAACCCAGGACACCGAATTAGGGCAAGCAAAGGTTGGAATTTCTATGGTGATGTGAAGACAGAAAATGATGCAACTTATACTTATCTAGACATGAGATGGAGTGATGGACAGTCATGTGAATTGTAAAATAGACTGTGCATATGAAAGCGTTACCGTGAATCGTTGCAGCAGCATGTTGAATTTCTATAGCAGACTTATTTCAGTTTAGTAGTATTTAATAGACCCGGATACAGATAAACAATTTGACAAGCACAAAATGATGTGATGATGTTTAGCATGGTGGAGGAAATTCCACAGATAATTTAAATAAGTAAAAAGTACAAAGTTCATGCAAATTTAGGTTGACATCCCATATAATTAACCTCTAGGTGAAAATCGAGACATTTCCCGTCTACCCCTTTGTCCCAATAAAAATCCAACCCTCGCATCCTAAGATGATCTGTGATGAGGAAAAAAGATTATACATTGCCCCTCTTAATAGTAAGTGAGTATTGATGGATGGGATTTATAGACTAAAAGTAGGTAAGAATTTAGAAGTTGATTTAATTTTGGACAAAGCTTGTACCTTAGGATTTGATTTATTTTGGGACGGATAAAGTAGTTGTTTACCATGTATTGGTTTCGATGCAACGACATAAACTTTATCGATGCAACGACATAAACTTTAATGAAAATATTAGAATTTTCAAACATAACCTTTTTTATACCATATATAATTTAAGGTCTGCTAATGGGCGTGCACGGTCGTCTTCTATGTATATACTACATATAAACTTTGTATATATAAATATTAGGAGTTTATACATATGTATAGATAAGTATATATAAATATAAACTTTATATATATATATATATATATAAACTTTATACCTGTATGTATACGCTTTGGACTAAAAATGATTATACATACGCGTACAAAAAAAGTTTGTACGTATACAAACAGAAAATTCTATGGGGCCAAAAAAAGTGACATGTTGCCTCCCCGAGCGTTGTTCTAACCTTGCTAGTGGTTTGCTCTTATCGAGAAATGGGTGTCTTGATTCATAGCGACCTGTCATCAAGAAAAACTGCTTGGCCTCCACTCTTGGTCACTATACCATACTTCCAAGATCTCGGTCATCATATTATTAATGGGAAATTTTTCTACGCACTAGCCTGTGTTTAGCTCTAGTACAGGTTCAAATTGGATTGCCTTCGATGTTTAGGGTGTGTCAGTTGGTTTGATCCTATAACCAATAAAAAACAAGAAATAGACAAATTGGTTAAGGTTAGACCCTACTCGATCGGCTATAGATATCCATAATATACAATTACTATCCTAAAGCATATGTAGACTAAGTGATTGGAATAGATCGGTAGCATATCGAGACAGTATAAATCACTTATATCTAAAAATACATTAGAATAATAATTATATATATTTATAGCCAAGCCGATGTCGTAGATCTAATGTGAATCGACTAGTACTCCGATATAGTTTTATACTAAGATATTAATCTGGACCAAATACACTAAACAAGGATCAATCGGCTGTTAAGATGACTTAACAGATTGATGACAGGCTTAGTACATTAAATTAGGCTAAGATTTTTAATATAAAAAGCGGCTTTAACACATCTATTAGTAGTAAAAACGTATAAGATGGCTAAAACAGGTAAGATCGACTGAAACTCCGATACTATCTCTAATAACAGTCATTGTGCCGAATAGATCTATATGGTTCTAAAAGCGACTTAATAGATCAAACTGATGCAATATTAAGTATAAAAAACATGAGATCTAGACAAACAAATGAAAACCTTTCAAGATGATAGATACACTATATAACCCGAATCAACCCCAAGATCTAACCCTATCGGTTCTTATCCTCAGAAAGATGCTAGCCGATCATGGAGTAGATCGAGACATTGATCTAGATTATATAATGTATATGATAAATTAAGCAGATTGCAATAACGAGGTTAGAGTATCATGACAATGGAAGCATTAACCCCGAGAACACAAACCGCTTGTAACAAGGATTTACCTTGCTTTGGAGATCGGGAACCGATGCAGCCCAATGTGAGGCAAGAACTTGTCGAGATTGCAAGTGAAAGGGTGGCGATGCGCCGAGATTGTATTGGTTGATTAGATCATCTCAATTACAAACCTTTGGGCCGTATTTATATCCGGTTACAACAAAGTCCTTGTAGGACACGACTTCTATCTTATCTACTATTTAAATACGACAACACCCTGGGACGGGATCCCCTGCCGTGATACGCAAGGAAACTATACAAAATATCCTAAATTAAAGATACAATTGCTATTGTAGGATGTTATCTGTAGATGGCAAATCTTTGAAGCGCTTGGAAACTGACCCCAATGATTATCTTCACGCTTTCCTTCCGGGATTGGTCTCATCCGTTCACCCAGTCGGAATCGGATGTCTTGGCTGCCCTGTCCGACTCAGACTCAGCCGATTGGCTCCTTACCCGATTCGGACTCAACCGACGCGGCCTCTGTTTTCAAGTATCACACATTCCTTCGATTCCGCTTCAGCCCTTGCTTCAAACTCGGGGATTTGCTTACCAAATTTGGTCGTTAACACATGTCCCCCAAGTCTGCGATATAGATAATATTGCGGATTTTGTGCAACCCTATCCTTGGAAAAAACCTATAGTGGGTCTGTTTCAGCTGTTATGAAAACTCTTTAAATAACACCCCGTCCGCGCCGAACAACTCATGCCGTCACTTTTGCACTCCAATCAAGCCCTAGCCAGAAAGTTTCTCAACCTCTTCGGTGATTTCCTCGGAACTCTCAACCCCGCTGCGGCGACCCCCTTCTTCCGGCGACAAGATTTAAGCCAAATGGCAGCCTCCGCTGCTCCCTCCGGTTCTTCATCCGCCGATTTTGCTGCGGTATGTCCCGTCAGCTAAATCCCTTCCTTTTCTGTTCGTAGTTGTAAATCCGAATTATGGGCTTCAAAAATCTTGATTTCGTTCCCCTTTTCCAATTGTAGCATCTTGCTCATCAAGTAGTTGTTTCCAGTCTGTTTAGTACGAGAGATACTTTCTAGGGCCTATCGGCAACAAGAACCCCTCTGAGATTATTAATGCTGAGACAAATAGGAGCCCTACAGAATTTCAAATCCCAGCTTAGTGCCTTGGAATGGAACCTTTAAATCCTATCCCTCAACCGATAAATCCTGGCCTGCCTGGTACAAGAGAATGGAAGCCAGCAAGCATAGTCATTGGGAAGAAATAGGAATAGCCCAATATTTAGCACTTTCAGTAGCCGATCAACCTAAGGATGAACCATTGATATCGGCCGCATGCTATTTCTGGAACAATACATTTAATGCTTTCCTCTTCCAACAAGGACCAATGACTCCCACACTAACCGATGTCTTTATGATAACTGGCTTAGACATCCTATCATCGGCTAATCCCAATCGGCTGGATGGCAAGGGCCAATACTCTTTTAAGACAAAAGCCATTGAGGGCTGGAACGGGTATATTAACATGAACATGGACACCGGATCCATCAGCCCGAGAGAGCATGCTACCTTCCTGATGATGTGGCTAGAGAAATTCATCTTCTGCGGATCCAGCTGTGGCCCCATAGCCAACTGGCAAATAATAACCGAAGCACTAGTATCAAGGACCCAGATCCCCTTGGGCAAGTTCCTGCTGGGCTATCTTTATCAAACTCTCAGCCAGGCATCGGCCAAGATAGCAGCTGACTTGGCTATAGGCACTGGAGGCCCGTGGTGGTTCTTGCAACTCTGGCTGGTGCTACTTACCCAGAAAGTTTCTGGAAGACCCAATATGGCCGACTCAAGATTCCCTTTAATAGAGCCGATTGAGGACGACGAGGGAGAAAAAGTGACTACACGCAGGTGTATGTCCTTTGGAGAGGTTGCTGCTGTCCATCCTGGATCAAAATTGTCAAGTGACCTCTTGGCCGATTGGTTCATCCTTTTCTATGATGGATTCGCCAAGAGCAACCGGACATGGTTCTTTTATGAAGACCATTCAGAATTTGAACTCCCAACCGAATTCAACTTTGATGAGCTTAATTCAAAAGAATATCCAAAGCCTAGAGAAATCTTCACCGCAACCATCACTCCCTGTCTCTTACCTATCGGCACCCATCAGGGCAGGAATATCATGAAGTCGTATGAATTCTACTACCCTGTGTCGACTGGCAGACAACTCGGGCTTGGGCAACTGCCGATCGGATTCTACTATGCGGACAAGATCTAGACGAGAGGGGAAATAACCTCAAGGATAATGATGGATCGGCTGATGAGCATAGAAAACCCCCCTCTTGGCAGCATTGAGGTGCTAGAACTGGCCCACAAGAGAAGCACGGCTTACGACAAATGGTGGGTTGAGATCAAGAAACACATCTTCCATCAGCATGCCACAATGTACCTCACTACTCTTCAACCGGAATCAACCCCTGTTGTAAGTATCTCTGTCTTCATGTATCTTTCTTCTTAAGTAATCGGCTGTCATCTTCTAACACTTAACCAATTTTTCTTGCAGACGACAAACTTAGATCCTCCTGCTGTAAGCAACTCAGGAGTTGAGATCGACTACCGCCCAGGGTTGATCCCAAATGGTGGTGGATACGCCCCATCCCTTATCGGCTTCAAGGCGCCGAAAGTTAAAGACTTTGGTCCATGGCCAAACTCATGAAGCTGTGGCGAGGAAGGGAAGACTGGCCTCGTTGGCTGCGGGTCCATCAGCCGCACCATCCAAGAAACAGAAGAAGCCGAAGCCTGCCGCACCAGCCGACAGCATGCCCCCACTTGACCCAAATGTAGAAGAAGCCATATACAAAGAGGCCATGGATGAAGAAATCTCTCAATGCATTGAAGAAACGACAGCTGAATCAGATAGCTCAAGTCATAATGCATCAACACCGCCAGCCGAAGATCAACCCTAAAGGACTCCTTTACCCCCTAGGCGCGCTCCTCGTCCACTGCTACGTACTTTGATTCCTGAAGCTTGATTCCAAATTATAATTAATTCATTCTTAACCAAACTCCTTCTTCTTGCAATACAAAAAATTGGCAAATCGGCCTCCACGTCCAGTTTCACTGGTAACCCTTAACTTTGTCTTTTCTTGATTATTCTTCACCCAACCGATTCAAACTAACACTTGTTCCTTGTTGTAGCCTCCTCAATCTCTGTCGGCTGCCCCCCATGCATCAAGCGAGAGAACTCCATTGGCTAGGGGTAGCCATAACATCAAGGAAGAAGAGCAAGCGCCAGTCCCTGCCATCAGAGTAAGAAAACTTCTTCTTCAAGAATAACATCGGCTTATTAGAATAACATCGGCTTATTATACTTGTCTGGGTCTTGATACTTCAACTATTGCTTGCAGACTTTAGCCGACATACTTCCATTTGATATCAAAGAATTCATCAGCGAGGACGAAGAGGTCACGAGACAAACCCAAACTCCGATAGTCGACGATCTCAAAGAGGAACTTTCGGACATCACTCGTTGGCTGGATATCTCCTTGGACCAGCTCGTCACGGACTGTGGGCCTATCAAAGCCAGGTTCAATGAAATAGAGAGTCAGCTCCCAGAAGACCTCACCGATACCATCTCTCAAGCTGCTTTCATTGATCAATATAAGCACAAGCTGGAACAGGCAATGCAGCGCATGATCGATAAAAAAGCGCAAGCCGATTTGGAGACAATGATCGAGACCAACCGCCAGAGCATGATTGCCGAGAAGGCCAAGTTGGATGAGTTGGTCGCTGGTCCGTCGGCCACTCAGCTTAAGATCGATCGGTTGAAGCAAGAGAGAGCCAAACTGGTCGCCAAGTTGGAGAAATGTGATGCTGACATCGTTGCCGAAGAGCAGAAACTGGCCGATCTCCCCAAGGCCACTGAAGATCAAAGAGCTAGGCTGGCGTCATCCATCAAGTACTTGGGAGATTTGAGCAAATCGTCCAAGGCGATCCCGGGAACTGACAAAGCCGATAATGCAACAATCAACCGGATTAAAGATATCAAGCAAAAAGCAATATTGGCTATCAAGAACTTCCTTGGCATGTAATAGGCTAGTTTTTGAAAACTTTGCAAACTTCTGTAATCTATAACTTTTGTAATCGAACAGGGTAGCCAAGACAGGGATTACCCTGAAAGTTTTCAAAGTCCCAAAAATTTTGAAGTCCTCCGATTGTCCTCTGATTTTGATTTTGTATAATATATGCCCCCCTAATTTTTCAATGTTGCCTTTATCATTGACAAAATTATAATGCCAACTAGCACATGGCGGCTAGGCGCAGCTGATTCGAAAAATCAAAGGGGAGAAAAACTTATAGTTAAATTTTCCTAAAGGCAATGTGCGTAATCTCGAAACACATTGGCTAACATGCATCGACATAGACTTAGCCGAATCATGAGTTGATCCAAATACTGGGATAATATTTCTTCATATATTTGCCATTAAGAGCTGTTCCAAATACCTCTCCACCTAATCCTTCTAGCATTTAGGCTCCCATAGAGATGCACTTGTGGATCTTGAAAGGCCCTTCCCAATTAGGTGACAATTTATCGAATTTATTATCCCTTGTACCAATCGGCAGTATTAATTTCCAGACTAACTCGCCTTCTTCAAAAGATTTAGGCACAACCTTCTTATTACAATGACGAGCCACTCTTTCTTTATCCTTAGTCACCTTTTCCAAAGCACGCATCCTTGATAAAACCAAATCCTTCGATTCGTCCACCATCAGATTGTGATACTCATCGGTTGTTAACTCATCTTGCAGTTGAATCCTTCTTGAGTCGATGACACTTTCCCACAGCAGAACGGCTCCATGTCCATATACTAATTTATGAGGGACTTGGGTTGATCCATGACAGACCATCTGATAAGACCACAATGATTTGACCAATCGACTATGTCATTGCTTTGGATACTCAGAGATCTTCCTCTTTATCAACTTGATCAAACTCTTGTTAGAGGCCTCTGTCTGTCCATTAGCTTGGGCATAATATGGTGAAGATTTTAACAGCTTGATTTCCATGCTGTCGGCAAACTGAACAAACTCATCTGATACAAAGATAGATCCCTAATCGGTCGTGATAGTTTGAGGGATTCCGAATCTGTAAATGATGTGCTCTTTGACAAACTCGATTGCATCCCCAGAATCAACCTTCTTCAAAGGAATTGTTTCCACCCACTTGGGAAAATAATCGGTTACCACCAATATAAATTTGTGTCCTTTGCTTGAGGATGGATTAATCTGGCCGATCATACCGATTCCCCATCCTCTGAACGGCCAAGGCTTGATAATTGGATTCATAGCCGATGCTGGTGCTCTCTGGATAGCTCCAAACTTCTGACAATCTTGACAACCCTTAAAATATTTGAAGAAATCTTCCAGCATAGTCGGCCAAAACTATCCAGCTCTCCGAAGTAGCGACTTCATTTTATGAGCCGATTGATGAGTGTCACAGATACCTTCATGCACTTCTCCCATGACTACCTTGGCTTGATCAACACTTAGACATTTGAGCAGCACGCCATCAATCGTTTGATAATTCAAATCATCGTCGAGCAAAACATATCTAAAAGCCAACGCAATTTCCTTAAAGCCGACTGGGAAGGATTTTGTAAATAATTGTGAACCTCGTACCTCCAGTCATCGGCTGAGATGGTTGCAATTTTCACTTCGACATCTTTTGCCATCGGCTTATAGTCTGATGCCCCTTGAGCCAAATCATTTGCTTCTGAATTTTGCTCCCTAGGGATATGTTTAATGTAACTAGCCAAAAACTATCCATCAACTCTCGACATTTTTGATAATAGACCATCAACATGTCGTTTTTGCATTCATATTATCCTGACAACTGGCTGATGACCAAAAGTGAGTTGCCCATAACCTCCACAGCATTGGCTTCAACCTTCTTCAACAAATGTAAACCCTTGAGGACAGCCTCATACTAAGCTTGATTATTTGTAGCATAAGACGCGATTGTAAAAGCAAATTCAAAACTTGCCCCCTGGGTGAGATGATTACCAAGCCGATGCCACATCCATGTGTGCAAACTGATCCGTCGAAAGTTAGCGTCCAGGGCATGATGTCGACTGAGCCGACTGAGTCGTCTTTATGCTCAATAATGAAATCAGCTATAGTCTGCCCTTTAACTACTTTGGGTGCTTGATATCTCAAGTCAAACTCTGTCAAGGCAAAAATCTACTTTCCAACTCGTCCCTTCAGAACTGGAGCCGATAGCATATACGTAACTACGTCAGCTTTGCAAACTATGGTGCACTGGTTGGATAATAAATAATGCCTCAACTTCGTACAGAAAAAATATAGACACAAGCACAACTTTTCCAGAGGAGAGTACCTTATTTCCGCATCCAAAAGCCTTCTGCTGAGATAAAATATTCCTTTCTCCTTTCCTTTAAACTCCTGGATCAAAACTAAGCCGATAGACTTCTCGTCGGCTGATAGATACAACTTGAAAAGGCACTCCCTTCCGTGGAGGGTTCAATACTGAAGGGGAGCTTAAATAATTCTTGATGTTGTCCAAAGCTTTTTGTTGCTCTGCCCCCCAGGTAAACGCTTGATCAGCTTTCAACCGTAACAAAGGTGTAAATGGCTCCATCTTCTCGGATAGATTTGCAATAAAATGCCTGATGAAATTAACCTTGCAATCAAAGACTACAACTGCTTCTTGTCCTGCGGAGGCTGAATACTTTTGATTGCGTTGATGCTCCTCTGTGTTACTTCAATCCTCCTCTCATGAACAAGAAAACCCAAGAATTGCCCAACCGATACACCAAAAGCGCACTTAGTGGGATTCATCTTCAGGCCATATTTTCTAGTTCTCTTCAAAACTTTCCTCAAATCGGCTATGTGATCTTCAACCTCTTTAGATTTGACAACCACATCATCGATGTAGATTTCAACCAAGAAGCCGATTAAGTCATGAAAAATATAGTTCATGGCCCTCTGATAAGTGGATCCAACATTTTTCAAACCGAACATCATAATGACCCATTCATACAAGCCGATTGCACCTGAACATTTAAGAGCAGTCTTATGAATATCTTCTTCGGAAATAAAAATTTGATTATATCCAGCATTGCCGTCCATAAAACTTATGATTTTGTGTCCTGAGGCTGCATCAACGAGCAAATCGGCTATGGCATGGGGTACTCGTCCTTAGGGGTAGCCTTATTTAAGTCTCTGAAATCAATGTATACCCTAAGTTTGCCGTTTTTCTTGATTACTAGAACTATGTTCGAAACCCACTCGACGTATTGGCATGGCCGAATAAAACCAGCATCATATAGCCGAGTAATTTCGGCCTTGATTGCATCGTACATATCGGCTTTAAACCTCCTGAGAGATTGTTTGTATTGTCGATACCCTGGCTTAATAGGGAGCCGATGTTCAACAATCGATCGGCTAAGACCTGGCATCTCAAAATACTCCCAAACAAAATAATCTTTATATTCCTTTAATATATCAATAATCTTAGTTCTAAAATGAGAAGACAAGTTTTTACTAATGTATGTCGGCCTAGGATTATCTCCTGGACCTATATCAACCTCTTCAAGATCGTCGGCCGACATAAAACCTTGCCCAAGTTTGCCATCCAGATCGTCCATGGTGTCCTTGGTGTAGACGCTCGAGCCCTCCATGACGCTCTCAAAGTAATAATTGAGGCTCTTCGTCTCCGACTGGCTGTATATCAGAATCAGACACCTTCAAAAAATCGACCTCCCAAACTTTGCCAGACAGGTAATCAATGCCATCGATTTCCCATAAGGTTAAATCGGCATTGGCTACGTTTACTGACCTATCGGCTGGCACGATTTCAATCTTGTCCGCTTGCCACTGGATTAAAATCTGATGCATTGTTGAAGGGATACAACAGTTGGGGGTGGATTCAATCCCTTCCTAGCAGCAAGCTGTACGATCCCTTCCCGTCGATGACAAAGAATGTAGTGGGCACGGTTGTGCTGCCGACGGTTAGCTCGACGTTGAGGACCCCTTTGGCCTCCGATGGGGTCCCGCCAAAATCCTTAAGCACCATGTTCGTCTTTATCAGATCATCGGCTCCTTTGCCCAGCTTCCTGAAGGTAGCGTAGGGCATCAAATTGACGGTGGCTCCCCCATCGACTAGCATCTTGGACATCGGCTTGCCATTGACAAATCCTTTTACGTAAAGTGGCTTAAGGTGCTGATGCTCAGTTCCCTCGGGTTTCTCAAATATCGCTTGCTCCGGGGACAACACAAGTACAACCGACGACTCTTCTACGACGTGTGCGTCGGCTTGGGCCGCTTCAAAATTTGGCTGGTAGCACCAAATTAACCGACGCAACGACCACAGCCTTTCCCTTGGCCTTTCTTTTCGCTTGGTCGGCTGGGTCTTCATTGGCTGCAACGGTGTTGTCCTTTACGCGCCATTGCTTCCTTCGACGGTTTTGCTCCTTCTTCTTTTTTAGCCGATAGTCGATTTCGGACTGGACCTCTTTCAACCGACCCTCGCTCTTTAGCCGCTACACCTTTCGCTTTTGTGTTTTTGTAAAAATGTCGGAAGGACATCATTGTGGGTTGGCAGCTTGCTCTTCGTCATCCTCTAAATCCTGCTGAAAGAAATCTTCATGGACGAGGCCCAACCTTTGATGAACGGGTAGTTTCCTTTGATAGAGCCGAACCACCCTGGGTATAAATTGGTTGGAGGTCTTAGCTGGTTCATCCTCATATCCACTACATGTCGGGCAGTCTTGGAGTGATGGCAGCCTCATCCCCTGATCCCAGTAAAACCTGAAGAAATGGCAGCTCCAATGGGGATCGAAGCCATCACACTGCCGATGATGAGCCTTTTCCTGCTGATCGCATCTTCTTGGATGTACTTTGTAAACCCTGCCTGTCTCCCTCTCTTCATGTCTTTTCATTAATTTGACTAGGCTATCCATTTTTCGGGGACGATGATCAGCCGATCGAGGACTGACACAAACCATGTTAACGGGAAAAGGATTCTCATCAATCTTCATCGGCTTCTTAGGATCTTCGAATTTGATCTTCCTGACCTCTATAGCCGATTGTATCTGCTAGCGAAACACTTTGCAATCATTGGTGCTATGAGAGCCGGTGTTGTACCATTTGCAGTATTTCTTCCTCTTCAACTCTTCGGCCGATGGGATAACATGATTGGCCGAAAGTTGGATCTGTTTCTCCCGAAGTAGCAGATTGAAGATTTTGTCGGCCTTCGTGATGTCAAAATCATATTTCTCTTCTTTAGCCAAATTTTTGACCCATTGGCAAGTAATAGTTTTCTTGTTCCTAGCCCATTCGGCTGTTACTACCTCGAATTCAATCTCGCTTGAGTCGGACTCTGAGGTGTAGGCTACATGGCTCACTTTCTTGAAAGCCTTCTTGGCCTCCTGAAATCGTTGTTCATGAGCCGTGATCTTCTGAGCTAAGTGTGCTAGGCTCTTAAAGTCCTAGGCCGAAAACCGTTCTCTTATGGGCGTTAGCAGACCCTGAAAGGCTAAATCGGCTAATTGGGAATCGGACAGCACCAGGCTGTAGCATCGGTTCCTCATGTCCCTGAATCTCTGAATGTAATCTTGACCGATTCATCTGCTTCTGCCGGATGCTGGTTAAATCTGACAGCTTCATCTCATGAGTGCCGGAGTAGAAGTAGCGATGAAACTATTTCTCGAGATCGGCCCAACTCTGAACAGAATTATACGGGAGCAAAGAGAACCATGTGAATGTCGATCCTGAGAGTGAAAGTGGAAATAACCTAACCCTGAGCACGTCTGTAGTCGATGCTTCTCCACACTGGGCCAAAAATCGGCTGACGTGTTCATATGTTGAAACGTTGTCTTGCCCAGAGAATTTGGAAAAATCTGGCACCTTGTACCGGTTTGGCAAAGGGACTCTTTCGAAGTACTCAGGATAGGGTACCAGTACATGTTGCCAGAATCCTTTGGTTTGAGGCCGAACTGATCTCGCATCACGTCGGCTATTAGATCGACCCAAGGCTTGTTTTGCTGCTGTGCCTCTTGAGCCTGTTGGTGCTGTATCGGCTCATACTGATCATACTGAAGCGGGCCTTGCCGATATTGCATCTGGGGTGAGTGAGGCTGATAATACTGGCCGAAATTGCCTCCTGGATATTGGTGTGGGGACTGAGGTACGGCAAGAGGCGGCTGAGGCATCGATGTAGGCCGTTGCTCGGGGGTAAGCCGAGCACCACCTGGGTTTTGAGGAGAACCAGGTGTATAGTTGCCAATCGACACCTTATTGGTGAGGGGTTGCCAATTGGCGCTGAACATGGTCTCCACCTGCTCCTGGGATACCGTTGGGATTTCGTGGCCTGAATGCTGAGGTGACTGCCTGATCAAGACCTTGAGTGGCGGCTTTGCAGCCGATGATTGCACATTCGGTTGGATGGGAGTTGATCCTGGAGCCGTCGGCTGTCCTGGAGGAGGAATCGACAACCCATGTGTCGACAGGGTCCTGTACCCAGGGAATCTGTCATCAGGGAGAAAAACTGGGCCCCTTGCCTGCTGCTCGTGAAGGGTTACGCGGAAGCTACGCTAGCCGAAAACAAAAATTTTCTACCGCGCAAACCAGGAACACTTGCAAGTAAGGGCCGATAGATCGTTACCGATTGGAGTAGAGTGCGCGGAATAGCCAATCGGGGCAATCCGATCTCGGAACAGTGTAGCCGATTCCGGAGACAACGCCGATCAATAGCGCGCAACGTAGCGGCGCCTCTACCGGTATCCACACGTCCGGGACGAACGCCCTACACCCGTGTGCTAGCACGCGATGCAAGGCTAGGGTTTGGCTCGAAAGTAGGGAGGGTTTCCGTGGAGATTGATCTCGGCGACTTCGTTGCACGCGATGCAATTGATATATGGCAGCTCTCCACCCCTCCCTCCTTTATATAGAGTTGGCCGATGGGATTAGTAGCCGCTCGGGACTCTATTTTGAATTGGATCTCATCCGTATCTCATATAGAGTTTGGCCGCTCACACGTCGTAAGCCCATAGGACTCTATTTTGAATTGGATCTCATCCGTATCTCATATAGAGTTTGGCCACCCACACGTCGTAAGCCCATAGGACTCTATCCGATCGGATCCCTATCCGATCGAGCCGTATCCGAGTCCAACTCGAATGCCTGTTCTTATCCCCTTAAGCGTGCGACCCGTAGGTTCGGTATACTCGGTTTCGGCTATAGTCTAACTTAGCCGATCGTCGGCTCGAGTCCAACTCACAGATGTCAACGGCGGCGCCTAGCAGCACATATTGACACCATAGTATACAAGAATATAATATCGGCTCGAACCCGTAATGTGTACACAAATCCCTTTGCCTCACGATACCGGTTAAGCTATAGGCAAGATGTGTGCCATCCCTTCAATAACTTAACCATTCACTCGAACCGTATTGGATTATCCGTCTATTGATTGACTCCTCAATCAACTTAGCATGGCCATGCATTTCCATAATCCATTACCTCGAGGGCCCAGAGATATCTCTCCAAAGGAGGGGCAAATTCCATCTTGATCACTCACATCCCACTCCATGTTTCATAGCAAACCCGAAAACTACCTTTATAACTACCCGACGGAATAGCGTTTGGTAGTCCCAAAGTAGGCTACTACACATGTTGGAATCCATGGTGATCTCAGGTCTAGGGACTTTGTACCAACACTACCCGAGACCAACTAATGGCACATTAATTCTGTAGTGTCTCATGGTGGGTCTATCCAACAATGTGTTCTCCAACACATATGTCCATGTTTATTGATTTGGTATCACCATACCCATGATCTATGAGACATGATCATCAATCAATAAACATGCCGATCTTAGAATCATATTTGTTCCAACAATATGACATATGATCGAGGATCGTTTAGAAATAGATTCATACATATCGAGTCTCATAAATAAGTCACGTACTTATTGATCAATACAAGATGTCTATTTCATGGAACCGAATAACACTTTATTCATTTATACATAAACATTGACGTGATATCCAACATCTCCATGTTGCCTCTAGGGCATATCACTAACAATCTCCCACTTGCACTAGAGTCAATCATGTAAGTATCTAATACCCATTGCTCTTGTGTGCGCCTCATGCTTCGGGAGGAGAGGTTTTGTCGGCGGATCGGCTATGTTGAGATCCGTGTGCACTTTGCATATCTTGACATCACCTCTGTCCACAATCTCGCGGATGAGATGATATCGCCGAAGTATGTGCTTCCGAAGCAATGTACTCGGCTTCCGTTGTAGAATCGCAACGTATCCCGCTTGGAACTCTTCGTGACGCGCCTCCGTTCGAGGCAACACGAACCCGCATTGCGATCTATAATCATCCTTGTCTGTTTGGAAGCTAGCATCGGTGTAACCACTTACAACGAGCTCTTCTTCACCTCCATAGACTAGGAACATATCCTTAGTTCTTCTCAAGTACTTAAGGATATTCTTACTACGCGTCCAGTGACCTTCACCTGGATCGGCGGTATCTGCTCGTAGCACTCAAAGCGTACGAGACATGCGGGCGTGTACAAAGCATGGCATACATGATGGATCCAATTGCCGAAGCATATGGAACCATACCCATCTTATTCCGCTCATCATGTGTCCGAGGACACCGATTCTTGCTAAGATTAATGCCATGTGACATGGGCAAGAAACCTTTCTTGGAATCATGCATGTTAAACCTTTTCAACACCTTGTCAATGTATGTACTTTGGCTTAATCCAATTAGCCTCTTGGATCTATCTCTATAGATCCGAATGCCTAATATGTATGCTGCCTCCCTAAGTCTTTCATAGAAAAACTATTTTTCAATGAAGACTTGACGGATTCTAGCATAGGGATATCATTTCCAATCAGTAATATGTCATCCACATATAAGATTAGAAATACAATTGCACTCCCACCGACCTTTTTGTAAACACAGGCCTCTTCTTCGTTTTGATGAAACCAAACCCTTTGATTACTTCATCAAAACGAATATTCCAACTCCGAGATGCTTGCTTCAATCCATAAATGGATTTCGGTAGCTTGCATATCTTTCAGCGATTGGATCGACAAAACCCCGAGGTTGTATCATGTATACATCCTCGCTTAGGTTTCCATTTAGGAAAGCCGTTTTGACATCCATCCGCCATATCTCATAATCGAAATATGCAGCAATCGCTAGGATAATCCGAATAGATTTAAGCATTGCGACGGGCGAGAAGGTTTCATCATAATCAACTCCTTAAATCTGTTTAAAACCTTTCGCCACCAATCGTGCCTTATAGATGTGAACATTTCCATCCATATCGGCCTTTTCTTAAAAACCCATTTACACTCAATGGTTTTGACACCATCAGTGGATCAACCAAGTTCCAAACTTGATTGTCGTACATGGATTCTATTTCGGATTTCATGGCTCCAAGCCACTTGTTGGAATCGGGTCCCACCATCGCTTCCTCATAGGTCTTAGGTTCATCGTTGTCCAACAACAATATATCACGTTGTTCCGCACTGTGTACTGTCGGGTGCACGACGTGATCTTTCGACCTCCGTGGGCTGGTGTATCTACAACCGGTGGCGCAACTCTTTGCTCCTCCTGTTGTGGTTCCGTGTCGCGAAACATTTTTCGGTGTTTCTTGAACTTCTTCAAGATGCACCCTGCTCCCACTAACCCTTCTTGAAAGAAACTCTTTCTCCAAGAAGACACCGTGTCGGGCGACAAACACTTTGCCTTGTTCCCGATTATAAAAGTAATATCCCTTGGTTTCCTTAGGATATCCCACAAAGAAGCACTTGTCGATTTGGGTGTGAGCTTGTCGATCAAACGTTTTACATAAGCTTCGCATCCCCATATTTTGAGAAAAGACAAACTAGGGGTTGCCCTGTCCATATCTCATATGGTGTCTTTTCAACCGACTTAGATGGAACTCTATTTAGTGTGAGCGCATTGTTTCAAGAGCATATCCCCGAAGGATAACGGAAGATCACTTTGGCTCATCATCGACCGAACCATGTCCAACAAGGTGCGATTTCTCCGTTCGGACACCCCATTCCATTGTGGAGTACCGGCGGAGTCAGCGTGGAACAATTCCACAATCTTTCGATGATTACCAAACTCTTGGCTCAAGTATTCCCTCCACGATCCGATCGTAGAAACTTGATTGTTTTCCCTAAATGATTCTACTTCATTCTGGAATTCTTTGAACTTTTCAAAGGATTCGGACTTATGCCTCATTAAGTAGATATAACCATATCTACTAAAGTCATCGGTAAAGGTAATGAAGTACGATAACCACCTCTAGCCGTTGAGCTCATTGGTCCACATACATCGGTATGTACGAGTGCCAACAAGTCACTTGCTCTCTCACTATGTCCCGTGAAAGGTGCCTTTGTCATCTTACCAAGTAAACAAGACTCACATGTCTCAAATGATTCAAAATCAAAAGAGTGAAGCAATCCATCCTTATGGAGCTTCTCCATGCGTTTCTTATTTATATGGCCTAAGCGACAATGCCGGATAAACGTGGGGTTTATATCATTAGAGAGTTGCCTTTCGTATTAATGTTATAGATGGGAGACGCTTCAAGATTCAAAACGTATAATCCATTCACCAATGGAGCATGAAAATAGAACATATCTCGAGATATATTGAACAACCATTGTTCATTGATCTAAAATCATATCCTTCCGCTTGCAAACATGAAGCGGAAATAACGTTTTGACATAGTGTTGGAACACAATAACAATTATTTAATTCCAAAACTAATCCGAAGGTAGATGAAGTAGTATCGTGCCGACAAGCAGAACGTAGCAACGCTTGCTCCATTGCCGACGCGCAGTTCACCTCGCCCCTTCTCAATCCTCTACTTCTTCTCATTCCCGCAACGATTTGCAAATATGAGCTACCGATCCGGTATCAAATACCCAAGAGTCGTAGGTGAAGTAGCAAGATTAATGTCTATAACATTAATACCGAGCGTAAGTCGTACTTTGCTTCTTTTTGAGATCCTCCATGTACTTCTTGCGTTCCTCTTCCAGTGGCTGTCTCCTTGCAATAGAAGCAAACGGCATCGATGCCGCCGACCCCTTCTTGCCCTTCTTTGCATTAGAGGCACTCGCGATCTCATCGGGAGTTAACTTCCTCTTGGTGCAAAGTTTCTTGACAGTGGTTTGCGTTTAGCCTTCGCATCATCATCACATGATGACCATTCTTCGGATACTCTCCTCATTGTCTTTAGCATCCCATGCAATTCAGCCAAGGTTCTATCCATATTGTTCATGTGATAGTTTAATATGAATGGCTCGAAGCTCGGAGGGAGCGCGGAGAATCACATCGTAGCCAACTCTTGGCTAAGGGGAAAACCTAGTTTTTCCGGACTCTCAATGTAGCCAATCATTTTTATCACATGCGGATCGACGGATTCCCTCAACAAGCCGCACGCAAACAAGGACTTTGAGGTGTTGAACCTCTCGGCCCGTGCTTGGTTCTCAAACATGCCACGCAGTCCCCGAATAATAGTGTGAGCATCGCTGCTCTCATATTGCTTCGAAGCTCGGGGACATTGTAGCAAGCATAAGACAGCTTATATCTAGGGCATCATTAGTGTGCTTCTCATAAGCCCTCCGTGCGGTTGCGGTGGCGTTATTAGGCAAATCCTCGGGATAGGGTACTTCAAGAACGTACTCCTTACGCTCTTGCTTGAGAACAATTCTCAAGTTGCGATACCAATCCATAAAGTTTGTTCCATTTAATTTTTCCTTTTCGAGAATAGATCGCAAATTAAAGGTACCGGGTGCAGATTAACCGCCATTTATTCCACAAAGAAAAAGCAAAGTTTAGCACAATGTTTATGCTATGTCTTTTGTTAAACAATTTAACATAAGACTCCCATTACGTATTTTTCACCTTCCCTCTAGGTTACGTATTGGGTCAAGATCCACATGTTAATTAATTTTCTAGTGAGCTTTGGCATCACGCTAGAAAATTAATAACATCGGTAAGCAACTCCTTGCTAATCACATCTCTATGTGACTCTTGTTGTTGGTGTGGCATCTCCATGCCCCGGCGCCAACCTATGCCCCAAGGCCCAAAACTGTTTTGATAGCCTTGTTAAGTAAACCAAATGCCCGCTGTATATGTCCGACATATACCCCTCGTGTTATGATAGAGAATGGCACTCGCTTTGGCGGACCCACCATTGACGAGCATAACGGTGGACGGTGCAGCATTTGGAAGGGCATCATTACTACTTAATTTTGTGAGGGATGCTATCCTATCAAACAAACATATCACATATATGAAAGCAGGTAGAATAGCATATAATGAAATAGTATGGCCCCCTTCACATGGTGATCTCCATCTCCATGTCGCGCGAGGATCTCCATCTTCGGCACCATCTTCCAATGTGCATGATGCTTGATTTCTTCAAACTAAGCTACTACTATAGAAGCTCTAATTGAAGATTACATCGACTCGCAGTCGTGAAAGAATATTACAAGCATTGCACGTATGAAAGAATATTACAAGGATTGCACATATGAAAGAATATTACATGCATCACATGCATCTCATACATCTCATACATACAATAGGGCCATACCATCTCAAAGCATTCTCTGCAAAAACAAGTTAGGCGTAGAAACGTTTTCTACTTATCGCAGAGCTACGGCATCGAGACGACCTATAAGGAGGGTACGCACACGGCGGTCCCGCTAGCCGATTAGCGGGCGGGGGTCGAGGGGAAGCCAAGGACGAAATTCATAGATCCAATCTATGAAATTGCTTACGGAAACCATATCGGCATAATCACATTATGCCGTCCCGATACACTATCAAGGGAGATGGTTTGCGCGGCGCGAGGCAACAAACAAGATCGGACTACGAGATAGCTTCGGCATAATCACATTATACCGTTCCGATACACTATCAAGGAACGCTATCTCGAAGCCGACTCAAACCGAGTTCTATGGATATTGCTTCGACGTAATCACATTACGCCGTTCCGATACACTATCAAGGAACGCAATTACCATGAACTCTCCTCAACAAATCCCGTAAAACCGATTGATCTAATCAACCCGTGCGCAAAACTTGTTCCAGATCCAATCTAAAACCCGAACTAAGCAAGATTAGCTCGATACCACCGAAGGGTTACGCGGAAGCTACGCTAGCCGAAAACAAAAATTTTCTACCGCGCAAACCCGGAACACTTGCAAGTAAGGGCCGATAGATCGTTACCGATTGGAGTAGAGTGCGCGGAATAGCCAATCGGGCAATCCGATCCGGAACAGGTGTAGCCGATTCCGGAGACAACGCGATCAATAGCGCGCAACGTAGCGGCGCCTCTACCGTATCCACACGTCGGGGACAACGCCCTACACCCGTGTGCTAGCACGCGATGCAAGGCTAGGGTTTGGCTCGAAAGTAGGGAGGGTTTCCGTGGAGATTGATCTCGGCGACTTCTTGCACGCGATGCAATTGATATATGGCGGCTCTCCACCCCTCCCTCCTTTATATAGAGTTGGCCGACGGGATTAGTAGCCGCTCGGGACTCTATTTTGAATTGGATCTCATCCATATCTCATATAGAGTTTGGCCGCTCACACGTCGTAAGCCCATAGGACTCTATTTTGAATTGGATCTCATCCGTATCTCATATAGAGTTTGGCCGCCCACACGTCGTAAGCCCATAGGACTCTATCCGATCGGATCCCTATCCGATCGAGCCGTATCCGAGTCCAACTCGAATGCCCGTTCTTATCCCCTTAAGCGTGCGACCACAGTAGGTTCAGGTATACTCGGTTTCGGCTATAGTCTAACTTAGCCGATCGTCGGCTCGAGTCCAACTCAGCCGACACATCACACGGCGCCTAGCAAGCACATATTGACACCATAGTATACAAGAATATAATATCGGCTCGAACCTGTAATGTGTACACAAATCCCTTTGCCTCACGATACCGGTTAAGCTATAGGCAAGATGTGTGCCATCCCTTCAATAACTTAACCATTCACTCGAACCGTATTGGATTATCTGTCTATTGATTGACTCCTCAATCAACTTAGCATGGCCATGCATTTCCATAATCCATTACCTCGAGGGCCCAGAGATATCTCTCCAAAGGAGGGGCAAATTCCATCTTGATCACTCACATCCCACTCCATGTTTCATAGCAAACCCGAAAACTACCTTTATAACTACCCGATTACGGAATAGCGTTTGGTAGTCCCAAAGTAGGCTACTACACATGTTGAAATCCATGGTGATCTCGGGTCTAGGGACTTTGTACCAACACTACCGAGACCAACTAATGGCACATTAATTCTGTAGTGTCTCATGGTGGGTCTATCCAACAATGTGTTCTCCAACACATATGTCCATGTTTATTGATTTGGTATCACCATACCCATGATCTATGAGACATGATCATCAATCAATAAACATGCCGATCTTAGAATCATATTTGTTCCAACAATATGACATATGATCAGGATCGTTTAGAAATAGATTCATACATATCGAGTCTCATAAATAAGTCACGTACTTATTGATCAATACAAGATGTCTATTTCATGGAACTGAATAACACTTTATTCATTTATACATAAACATTGACGTGATATCCAACATCTCCATGTTGCCTCTAGGGCATATCACTAACAGCTCGGCTATCCTGGAGTCCACAACCGTGTTGATCATGTTATTTAAAGTGTTGACCAGTATCCCGGACTGGTTGAAAAGAGCGTGGTGGACAGCATAGTCGATTCTATCCTGCAATGTGTGGAGCTCTGGGCCTTCTGCTTCATGTTTGACTTCCTCCACTTTTTCTTTCCCCTTGTCTTTACTGAAGGTGGCTCTAGTGATGTGCTGCTCGGGGATCTCAACCTTGTATTTCTGAACGATTGCTCCAGACCTGGTCTGGGTGAAGGATTGCAAGTAATGGGTCTGCAACTGTTCGATCATCTACTGGTATTCGACTTGTTGCTCAGGAGTCAGCTTGTCCAGCGTGATGGGGATGATGTTGTCTTGATCCACCTCTGGGGTCTTGATGTTGACCATTGTATTGGACTTGAGTGTTGCAAAGGTCCCACTGGGTGTGCCAAAAGCGTGTTGATGAGAAATTTTCCCACGCATTGGCCTGAGAGATTTGCTTAGCTCTAGTGCAGGTCCAAATTAGATTGCCTTCGGTGTTTAGGGCGTGCCAGTTGGTTTGATCCTGTAACCAACAAGAAACAAGAAATAGGTAATTTGGTTAAGATTAGACCATACTCGATCGACTATAGATATACATAATATACAATTACTATCCCAAAGCACATTTAGACTAAGTGATTGGGATAGATTAGTAGCATACCGAGACAGTATAAATCACTTATATCTAAAAGCACATTAGAATAATAATTATATATATTTATAGCCGAGCCGATATCGTAGATCTAATGTGAATCTACTAGTACTCCGATACAGTTTTATACTAAGATATTAATCTGGGCCAAATACACTAAACAAGGATCAATCGACTGTTAAGATGACTTAACAGATTGATGCCAGCTTAGTACATTTAACTAGGCTAAGATCTTAATATAAAAGGCGGCTTTAACACATCTATTAGTAGTAAAACGTATAAGATGGCTAAAACAGGTAAGATCGGCTGAAAATCCGATACTATCTCTAATAGCAGTCATTGTGCCGAATAGATCTATATGGTTCTAAAAGCGACTTAATAGATCAAACTGATGCAGCATTAAGTATAAAAAGAAACACGAGATCTAGACAAACAAATGAAAATGTTTCAAGATGATAGATACGCTATATAACCCGAATCAACCCCAAGATCTAACCCTATCGGCTGTTATCCTCAGAAAGATGCTAGCCGATCGTGGGGTAGATCGAGACATTGATATAGATTATATAACGTATATGATAAATTAAGCAGATTGCAATAACGAGATTAGAGTATCATGACGATGGAAGCACTAACCCCGAGAACACAAACCGCTTGTAATAAGGATTTACCTTGCTTTGGAGATCGGGAACCGATGCAACCCAATGCAAGGCAAGAACTTGTCGAGATTGCAAGTGAAAGGGTGGCGATGCGCGGAGATTATATTGGTTGATTCGATCATCTCAATTACAAACCTTCGGGCCATATTTATACCCGGTTACAACAAAGTCCTTGTAGGAGACGACTTCTATCTTATCTACTATTTAAAATACGACAATACCCTGGGACAGGATCCCCTGCCGTGATACGCAAAGGAACTATACAAAATATCCTAAATTAAAGATACAATTACCGTTGTAGGACGTTATTCATAGATGACAATATCTTTGAAGCACTTAGAAACCGACCCCAATGATTATCTTCACGCTTTTCTTCCAGGATTGGTCTCATCCGTTCACCCAGTCGGAATCAGTTGTCTTGGCTGCCTTGTCCGACTCAGACTCAGCCGATGGGCTCCTTAGCCGATTCAGACTCAACCGACGCGGCCTCTGTTTCCGAGTATCACGCATTCCTTTGATTTCGCTTCAGCCCTTGCTTCAAACTTGGGGATTTGCTTATCAAATTTGATCATTAACACATACCACCTTTTAAGACCTTGGCCACTGTCACGTCCTAACCTTCTCCATCAAGATTCATCCATTCTGTGTCTGCCCTCACCTTGATAGAGTCATGCTCTACCATGCATGTTAACCATGACCTAGCATGCTAGCTTCGCATGCTAGCTAGACAAGGTCTTAGAAAAAGAATGGTGGACAATAATGTTAGGCAACGTTTTTCATTTCTAACGGCCTTAGGAGAAATATTTCATTAAGCCAAGGACATTCTATAAACAAATGTATTATTGGGGAGATGATCAACTAATAAAGAAAATTATATAAAAAGTGCTTACATTACATTTTGTTGTCACCCAGGACTACAAGGAATTCATATAAGAGCAAACTTTTACAGTGTTAGATATGTCAAATCATGAGAGGAATGAAGCACTCATATTTTTCATTTCTTACTTGAGTTGTATTGTTTCATACAAAGTTCCTGTAAAGTTCATGTGATTTCTCATGTTCCATGCAAATGCATAATGTGCCTACTCAGAATTTGTACAAATGAAAGGTCATCTATTTATTTATTTTTCTTAAAAACATGGTTAGGTTAGCCTTAAAAGATAAAGAACAAAAGCCATTGTTTTATTTATCTTGTAGGTAGATGTATAACCAATGATCACGGTATCTCATATTCATGGTCGATGTCTTATTATGACCATGTTTGTTTCTCACCAGGTGCGTTTTACGAGACAAGATGATCGGGCCCGACAAATAGATGTATAACCAACGATGATGTTATCTCATATTAATGGTCGATTTCATGGTCGATGTCTTATTATGAGCATGTTTGTTTCTCATCAGGTGCGCTTTACGAGATGAAGTGATCGGATAACGTGAGGCAAAATCTTCATAGGGATACAAATGCAACTTAGAGATGGACAGGGAACCCTATCAAATTAAGTAGGATATCATGTAAAAATGAGCCAAATATGAATGTATTATGTCTTTTCTGTAGCATTCAAGAGAAGACTCTAAACCAAATTTGTACCTGTTGACCATACCAAGGCCTACTCTATATACCTCAACTAAGATATAAGACATGGTCAAGCAGATGCCATTCTTTCATCATATTTCCTAAATAGAGTGGTTATTTCCTTCATCTACTTAACTACTTTAGAATTAAACAATTATTGTTAGACAAAAGGAATTGATCTTTTATACCCAAGATTTCCTCATAAATGTAGAATGTGATATGTATGTTTTAGTAATTTAACTTTCTTGTTTATTTATGAATCAATACTAACATTTTTTCATCATAGGGCATTGAGACACAACACTGTACAACAACATACCCTTTAATATAATCATAGACAGATGATGAAAAAACAACTTCACCTCTAGTCTATTATTTTCCAAACAAAATACTCAAATTACACAGTAATCAATTGCATATATATTTATTCACTCCATTATATCAAACTCATTCGAATGCAGACACCAATATAAATCATCATCTTGTTCCAAAAAAAGCATAAGGATGCCTAAGTCATATTTTTCATCATAGATTTTTCAACACAATAAATTCCTTATATTTGTGCTAGTTAACGTACTTTATTAGATGATACATAGAAAATAATACCTTCTGTCCTTCTCAGTTCTCACTAATACATACCATGAAATAACTTATAAGAAAAAGATGTGGCAACATCAATCAGGATTCAAGAGCAAAGACATATCGTGGAGTTGGTTGTTGGATATGCTCTTCTACCATAATAGTCTTTGTTGTTGCTAAGTGCGTGAGAAAAAACACAACTAGGAGAGAGAGGGGGAGGGATAGAGAGGGGAGGGAGAGAGAGGCAAAATGACATTTCACAACCATTATATATATAAGAAAAAGAAAAAAAATTACACATTTCAATCAAATATATAATTACTGAAATTTTCTCCGATCATGAACAGTGGATATAACATGTTTGAATTTTTTCCAATTGCATTTAGCATGCAAATAGCGTGATTGCTTAATAATATCTAGCTATTACGTCACTTATTTTTATTTTGCTTGTTAAACACAAGGCTAAAGGATTTATCACTGTTCTTCGTCCTTCAAACATGTTAAAAGGTTGTATATATATATATATGTGGAGATTATGGCAATCGGATATCTACATGGCAAGCTTATCCGACTAGAGATAGGGATAGGTTGCGCCTGCTAAATATGTAAACCAACTATGACTTGGGTATTACGTTGCCGATTAGATAAGACAAGGGCTCATAGTCACGGATTGGTAAGATTGAGGAAACCGACTTAGAGTAAGATAAGGTTTCCGATCTGTAAGCCCGTCTTCCAAGACTATATAAGGGGGGTAAGGGGCGTCCCTTGAGGGATATCAGCTTTAGATCAGACATATGTTTTTATGAGCTATTAGCTTTCAGCCTAAGATCACGAGATCAATAAAGACACTCGGCGGATCGAATCCCCGAAACAGGAGTAGGGTATTACCTCATGAGAGGGCCTGAACCTGCCTAATCCTTGTTTTCCATCTAACCCATTGTGCTTGGCGATCTTGACTGCACCCCCAATTTTCTATTGCCGAAACCAAGTTTCGACAGTTGGCGTGCCAGGTAGGGGCCCGCGCGTCAAGACTTCTTCGACAATCTCGCTGGCAAGCACGATGGGATCTTGTTCAAGCCTCGGCGACTTCGCCGCCAACGACTTCAATAAGCTCTCCCCCTTCGACTCGGGTTCGGACCAGTCGGGAGGAGAAACCCACTCGACGCCGTTCAGGCTCCCGAACAACGCCAAGATCTACGACGAAATCCTGGATTCCAAGATGCCGTCCATCCACTCTGACCGGAGAACTCACTCGGCACCGTTCGGGCTACCAAACGCAGCTGAGATCTACAGCGGTCTTCTCATCTCTTCGTCGGAGCCAATCTACTCTAAAGAAAACCTCTCAGTACCGTTTGGATTACCAAATGCCGCTGAGATCTACTGCAAGCTCCTCTCCCCCGAGTCAAAATCGACCCACTCGGAGGGATCCACGTCATCAAGCTCCGACTCGGACTGGAACGACCCAGATCCGAACCACCCGAGCTCAAGGGAAGTCGCGGTCATCCTTCAACCGTTCGGGTCATGCTCATCCTTAGAGCTCGACGAGTACCTCAGCTCCTCGGGTTTTGACAACCTTTACGGCATCCCCTCGGACGAAGCTGATGACTCCGACTGCAACAAGGACTACGAGCCGAAGTGCTTTGACGTCCTCATGGCTGAGGTGGCCAAGACCGACTCAGCCATGGCCCGTAGGCTTGCGGAAGAAGAACGAGCCAGACTTGAGCAAGAGCGCAAGCTGGCGAAAGAGGAGAAGAAGCGCAAAGAGGAAGCCGATAGAAGAAAACAGGATCTGAGGGCAGCCGGACGATCCGCTCAAGAGGCCATACTTCAAACGCGGGTCCGCAACACCAACATCTTTCAGACACCGCAGCAGAACGCTATCGCCGCCCTCACGCTCCTGGATACTGTGATCGAGACGGCACCGCCCGACGTAATGCCAATATTGGATAAAATCAAGACCATCGTCGCGGCTACGGCCAACGGTCATCCCTCCACCTCAACTCGAAGAACGACTGAGTCCGTGGCAGAAACGCCCGACAGAAGTCGACTCCCGCCGCTGAGGTCAAGGGATTACAAGAGGCCCGAGCCAGACCGGTCGGCGACCAGGTCAAGAGGCCCACGCCACGAGACCACACACAAGCATCAGGAGCAAATGGCCGATTCCCGCGAGAAGCAACATGGACGTCCACCCGTCCACCACCGGGCCCGCCGCAACAACAGCTCCGATTACCGAAGCAGCTTGCCGAGGATCCCGCCGAGTGATCTGCGGGAAGTCCTCGATCGTCGCTACCAAGAACGCGACCAACGCACCCGGGAAGATCGAAGGGGATCACCCGACAGTAATGACGACGGAGTACCAGCTTTCACTCGGGAGCTTCGCCGAGTGCATTGGCCAAACGGATTCAAGCCGACTGGAATCGAGAAGTACGATGGGAAGACCGACCCCGAGTCGTGGCTGACCGTGTACACCCTCGCCATTCGGGCGGCAGGAGGCGACAACAAGGCCATGGCCAATTACCTCCCTGTGGCCCTTTCCAACTCGGCCAGGAACTAGCTCACGAGCTTGGCACGAGGATCGATCGGCTCGTGGAGTGAGTTAAGGGACCGCTTCATCGCCAACTTCCAGGGTACCTTCGAGAGACCTGGAAAACTGTTGTAATCGACGCTGAACTAGATCCTAAATAGGAAAGCGTGCTCGTCACCTTCCTCCAAAATAATAAAGATGTTTTCGCTTGGAAGCCATCTGATATGCCTGGAATTCCTAGGGAGGTGATCGAGCACTCTTTGCACGTCAAAGATGATGCAAAACCGATTAAACAACGATTACGCAGGTTCGCGTAGGATCGAAAAGATGCCATCAAGGAAGAGCTCACAAAGCTCTTAGCTGCCGGTTTCATCAAGGAAGTCCTACATCCCGACTGGTTGGCCAACCCGGTTCTGGTCCGGAAAAAGACGAGGCAATGGCGCATGTGTGTTGACTACACCGACCTCAACAAAGCCTGCCCCAAAGATCCATTCGGGCTGCCTCGCATCGACCAAGTCGTGGATTCAACAGCCGGCTGCCAACTCTTAAGCTTTTTGGACTGTTACTCGGGCTACCACCAAATCAGCTTGAAGGAATCCGACTGCCTGAAGACATCGTTCATCACGCTGTTGGGGCTTATTGCTACATCACAATGCCTTTCGGCCTAAAGAACGCCGGGGCCACATACCAACGCATGATCCAGAGGTGTTTTCAAACGCAGATTGGGAAGAACGTGGAAGCTTATGTCGACGACGTTGTCATCAAGACCAAGCAGAAAGAAGACCTGATTGCCGACCTAGAAGAAACTTTCGCAAATATTCGGGCCTTCAGAATGAAGTTGAACCCGGAGAAGTGCACTTTCGGCGTCCCATCAGGCAAACTGCTCGGCTTCATGGTATCACATCGCGGCATTGAAGTCAACCCAGGAAAAATCAATGCTATCCTGAGCATGAAGCCCCCAAGTAACCAGAAGGACGTCCAAAAGCTTACTGGCTACATGGCAGCGCTAAGTCGCTTCATCTCCCGACTCGGCGAACGCGGCATGCCTTTCTTCAAGCTGCTGAAGAAAACCGACGATTTCCAATGGACTACGGAAGCCCACAAAGCCTTTGAAGATTTCAAAGAATTTCTTACGACGCCGCCCGTCCTAGCCTCACCTCAACCCCAGGAGCCCCTGCTACTGTACGTTTCAGCCACTCACCAAGTGGTTAGTACGGTCCTCGTGGTCGAGCGCGAAGAAGAAGGTCGGGTCCAGAAAATTCAGAGGCCGATCTACTTTGTTAGCGAAGTGCTGGCAGGAGCCAAAATTCGCTACCCTCAGGTACAAAAATTTTTATATGGTGTTCTGATAACCGCGAGGAAATTGGCGCACTATTTTCAGGGTCACTCGGTCACCGTCGTCACCTCCTTTCCACTCGGCGATGTCATCCACAACCGGGAGGCAACTGGGCGCATCGCGAAGTGGGCCCTGGAGCTGATGTCGTTGGACTTAACTTTCAAGGCGAGGACGTCTGTAAAGTCACAAGCCCTGGCGGATTTCTTGGCCGAGTGGACCGAACAACATGAAGATGTATCTCGAGAAGACCTTCAACACTGGACCATGCACTTCGACGGATCCAAGAGGATCACCGGCTTGGGAGCAGGAGTCGTGCTGATCTCCCCGACTGGGGAATGACTAAGATATGTCCTCCACCTTCACTTCTCTGCCTCACACAACATCGCCGAGTACGAAGCCCTGCTACATGGACTGCGGCTCGCAGTTTCACTCGGGATACGTCGGCTCATCGTGAAAGGGGATTCCCAGCTGGTTGTGAACCAAGTAATGAAGGACTGGTCTTGTCTAAACGACACCATGGAGGCCTACCGGCAGGATGTTCGCAAACTTGAAGAAAAGTTTGACGGATTGGAGCTATCCCATGTCTTGAGACATAACAACGAGGCAGCTGACGAGTTGGCGCAGTTCGGGTCCAAGCGAGAAACCACTCCAACAGATGTTTTCGTAGAACACCTCTACGAACCAACTGTTGCAGCCAAACCGACCCCCAACGAGCAAGCTGCAACCGAAGTCATCATGGTCGACGCCGACTGGAGGACACCACTCATCAAATTTTTAACTCAGCAAAAGCTGCCGGAAGACCGGGATAAGGCAGAACGTGTCCGACGTCGTTGTCAAGCTTACGTCATGGTTGACTCCGATTTATACAAGAGAAGTCCCTCCGGAGTCCTGATGAGATGCATCACACCTGAGGAAGGACGACAGCTACTCCAAGACATCCACTCGGGCATATACGTAAGCCACGCGGCAGCACGCACCTTGGTGGGCAAAGCCTACAGACAAGGTTTTTTTGGCTCACGGCGGTCTCCGACGCTGACAAAGTGGTACGAACTTGTGAAGGTTGCCAGTTCTTCGCCGACGAGCCATGTTCCGGCCAAGAGCTACAAACAATTCCATTATCTTGGTCGTTTGCGGTATGGGGCTTAGACATGGTCGGCCCTTTCAAAAAGGCTCCAGGAGGATTCACACACCTATTCGTTGCAATCGACAAGTTCTCCAAGTGGATTGAAGCCAAACCGGTCGCTACAATCACTACTGACAAGGCACGGGACTTCATCCTCAACATCATACACCGGTTCGGCGTCCCAAACAGAATTATAACCGACAACGGGACCCAATTCACAGGAGGCATCCAACATCGTACACCGGTTCGGCGTCCCAAACAGAATTATAACCGACAACGGGACCCAATTCACAGGAGGCATCTTCAAAGAATTCTGCGAAGACTTTGGGATCAAATCTGCTACGCGTCCATCACACATCCCAAAAGCAATGGACAAGTTCAGCATACCAACGGCATGGTCCTTCAAGGCATCAAGGCCCGCGTGTTTGATCGCCTAAGTCCTTATGCCGGCAAATGGGTTCAAGAGCTCCCCTCGGTTCTATGGTCTCTGCGGACCACGCCCAGTCGGGCTACCAGCCAAACTCCTTTCTTTTTGGTTTATGGCGTAGAAGCCATGTTGCCAAACGAGATGGAGTACGAATCCCTTCGAGTCCGCAGCTTCAACGATGAACGCTATGACCCAGACCGAGTAGATGACCTCACCCGACTAGAAGAGGCCCGTGAGGCAGCCCTCATCCATACGGCAAAATATCTTCAAGGGCTCAGACGATACCACAGTCGCAACGTTCGAGCACGAGCTTTCATCGCTGGTGACCTGGTTCTACGCAAGATTCAGACCACCAAGGACCGTCACAAGTTATCCCCCTTATGGGAAGGACCGTATATAATTGCTGAGGTGACTCGGCCAGGCGCATACAGGCGTGAAGACGGATCTATGGTGGAGAACTCCTGGAACATCGAGCATCTTCGAAGATACTATGCTTAAATGGCCTTAAGTCTCATGTTCTTCTTGATTGCCAACCTCAAGCAAGATGACTTCTTGAGTTAGCAGCCGGAGGCTGTACATATGTCAATAAAGCATGGTTTTTTCGGCAACTTGTGCATATTTGGTTTATCATTGTCTAATGTTCCTTGATTCGAGTTCAACGTTTAAGGACTGAGAATTTTTTGATGACCTAATCAAGCTTGATGACAGTCGGACGAAAATTACTTAAGAAATTTTACATAAAAACTCGGATCTAAGGCATTAACATAAATAAGTTGAATATTTACAAAGTTTACATCAGAAAGTTGGCTACAATGTTCTGCAATACAATCAAGGTCGGAAGTGGTTTACTACATCGGCGGCCACCTTTTTGGCCGATTCCTGTGCTTCACTAATTAATTCAAGGGCTTGCTCATCTTAAGTGCCATCAGCGAAGCCCTCCCCGACTGAATCAACGTCCACCCAAGGGTAGAGCGACTTTGTCTGTGCAAGGGCGAAGCCCGCCCCCATGATAGCTGCTTCGGAGATGTTAGCTAAATCGATCGGGAGCCCTCCGGAGCTTGTCGAAGATCTTGACTGGGTCCAATGAGCTGGTCCCGACTCCGTGATGGAACAAAGATAACAAGATCGGCGTCGCAGCATTAGCAACATCTTCCCTGACCTTTCCGACTTGTTTGACCCTCTCAAGCAAAACATCGTATTGAGCTCGGGTCTTGACTTTGTAAGCTACCAAAGAAATATGATCACGCAAAGCATTCGAAGACAAAGCAGTACAAAGAATGTTACTCTCAAGAAGCTCACCTTCAAACTCGGTCTCCAGCTCGGCCTTGCTGAGGCTGACTGCTTCTAGCTGGGTTTGAAGCAAGTGAACCTCCGATGAATTTTCTACAACAAGAAGGTCGTCAACAACCAAAATCAACACAGAAGGCATAAAGAGACTGAGAGAGTTAAGCTTACTCCTGACTGAACCCCGGAGCTCGAGGTTCTCCTCTCGGAGTTCGGCTATTTCTCTCCTCAGGGCCGCTTCCCTCGATGCAGCTTCCTCTCGAGTGGTCTTCAATTTTTGCTGGACGTTCTCCAGAGAGTTCAGATGCGAGACCAGCTTCTCGAGTGCATCGGATTTCGCCATGGATCGGCAGTACTCCCTCTGCACACAAGATCTGAAGTTGGCCGATCGAAAAGAAATGATGATGCTACAACAGAAAAGGATCAAGACTTACGTTAAGTAGCCGAGTTGCTTCATTCAGGCTGCTCACAAGCGCATCTCTTTCTTCGCTTTCCATTTGTTTATCCAAGATGATGCCTTGTCTTTGGCCTTCCGAATCCCGCCACTCGATCTTGATCGGAGGAACCCAGGTTTCAGAAGACTGCAACCTGGAATCTCTTCTATTGTGTGGTGAATGGATCGAAGGAGCAGATGAAGATACGAAGAATTTACTAGAGATTGAAAAAGTTAAGGAAGTGATTCAAGACTTACGGGTTTTGATGGCTGGGTCATTGACCGGCACTGCCCGACTACTCTTCCTTTCTTGGCTTTTGCCCGACTGGTCTTCAGTCGGGGCCCTTCGAGTAACGGTTGGGGGTTCATCTATGGCCGACTGGTTTCCAGTCGGGGTGTCCCAGCTGGCGGTCGGGGGCTCCCTCATTGAGGTATCTTCGCCGGGAGTTGAGGTCCTTCCACACGGGGCGCTCTCGCTCGGGAGAGGGCTCTGGGGTTTTGGCTCCGCAGGCCTTGATGCCTTGGTTGCTGCAGCTGGCGTTGGTCCCTCACTCTTCCCAGCGGGGTCTATATCTTGAGGCCTCCTGCCAAACGAACGACAAGCGCAGTCGGGATGAAGACGAAGGAATTTTCAACAAATAACTTGATTTTGGTCATAAGATGTACCTGGTCGATCGGCGGATTTTGGGCGCTGCCTTCGGCGACGGCCTTGGAGGGGTCGCTTCGGCTTGAGGGGCTGGGACGTCGTCGTCCGAATCATCAATGATCAGCCTCCTCTTGCTCGCCCGTTTACTGATGTCTTCACTCGGGGCTACCCTCTTCCCGGTCGGATCACTCTGGATCTTCATGCCACCAGTTGGTTTCTTGGCAGGCCGAGTCGGCACGTCGTCATGAGGAAAAATTTTGTATGGCTTCGAGATGATGAAGGCATTTTCCTGCAAAAAAGATTCTTACAACACTAAGAAGTGTGACATCAAGATTGCAAGGCAATGAAGGAGTTAAGTCGGCTTACCGGAGGAGGAGGGCGATATAAGCTATATGGGAGGACTGGCAGCATGAGGCTGCATTAGGGTCGACCGCAATTCCAGTCGAGAAGACCTTGTACATGCGTATCTTCAAAATCTCGAAGCTGAGGGAATCACGGTCTTCCCGATTAGGGTCCCTCTCGCCTTCGTACTCAAAGACTGGTTTGGAACGCTCCTTGATCAGAGCCAGTCGGCTCCTGATAAAGTGCCCATTGATTTGCTCGTCACGAAGACCTTTTTTCTTCATCTTTAAGATCTTCGCTAACAACTTGTTGGCTTCATCCCAGTCTTGGGCTACTGGTACAGTGCTCCAGGTAGGCCTGGGCACGGGGGGAAGGCCAACGAAGTTTGGCAAGTTGGGCTCAAGATTGTTAATGTAAAACCAGCTCGCATGCCAATCCTTGTTGGAGGATTTTAAGGGAAGAGAAAAATACTCCTTGCGAAGGGATCCACGGAGTTGGAAACCGGCTCCACCGACAACGCAAGGTTGATCCTTATTAGGATGCGGCTTAAGGTAGAACATGTGTCGGAAGAGTTGAAAGTGGGGGAGAATGCCAAGGAAGTCTTCACACACATGAAAGAAAAGAGCGATGTGGAGCATAGAGTTGGGGTTCAAATGATAAAGACGAAGACCGTAGTAGTCAAGAAGTCCCCTAAAGAACTCAGAGGTGGGGATACTGAAGCCGCAGTAAAAGAAAGAGGTGAAAACGACGAGCTCACCGGTGTTCGGTGTGGGGAACTCCTCACCCGCCGCCGGGCGCCAGCGCACAATCTCCTTAGGAGGAAGCACTCCGTGCTTCACCATCTCCTTGAGGGTGGACTCCCTCACATCCGAAGTGGCCCACTGCTCGAAAGGGATTTTCTTCTCGCCCGCCATGAGTGTGGTTTGTGTGGGGAGCAGATCTGGCTTGTAGGATGGGGATTTGAGATGGGGGTCTGAGAAGATGGATGCGGAGGCTACCTGTGAGCGAAGCGCATGCTTCTAGATTGGTGGATTGGGTGCGCGTAAGAGCTTAGGGTTTTCCGTTGTGAGCTGATGAACAGTGTTGCGATTGGGGAATTTTTTCTGGGAAGACGAAGTGGCGGGGATGACCTCGAGGCTTTATACAAAGATTTGAGGGTTGTGCTAAGTTTTCTCGCGATTGGGCTGAGCCCATGGGAGACCTGCGGCCCAGCTAAGGTGTGGCCTGACGCGTGTCCTTAGGGACTTAAGTGAATGAACTTAAGCATATTTGCTTTGGCAATATGCACGTGTCTGAGTGTCCTGTACCTTTGGAAATCCTTTCATACCGCAGTTTGTTCAACTTCATGAGGAGTTGGCACGATGCAATTTGAAAGGTGACAAACAGTGAAGCTTTTCATGGCTGCCTTGATGACAGGGACTGTTTGGTTTTTAAGCATTTGATTAAATGATTATGTCAATGCTATTTTTTCACCTTGGTGAAGATCAGACCAATATTATGGCAGAAGATATTTAATATTTTGGTCGCATTTTTCAGATGACTGAAAAAACTTGTTTACCCATGAGGGATGATTAAAATATTTGTTCCGAGATAACTTGGGCAGATCCACTCGGATAAACATGAGCTTACCGAGTGCTTTTCACCCACGAGGGTTGATTGAGTTATTTGTTCTAAGATGACTCGGGCAAATTCACTCGGATAAGCACAAGCACGCCGAGTGATGAGATTTTTTATGATTGCTTTAGCTTGAGCTAAACATCTATATGAGAATGATTTTTTATAGTTCTTGACTATATGTTTAGTCTGTTTTGGCTAACCACACAGTCGGGGGCTATACTTAATTAGGTGCATCACGAGATGTACCTAGATATTTATTTTTGAGAATTTTTGGATATTTTTCAGCCCTTCACAGTCTTTGGAGCCACTCGGGAGATTCAGACAGAGGTGATGAAATCGCTTGGCGCCAGAAGCACTCGGCCAAAGAGTTGTTTGGCTGTGTATTATCTTGGTTCGAGGCTGAGTTATCTCGTCGACTGCAAAGGACTCGGGGGCTACTGTGGAGATTATGACAATAGGATATCCACATGGCAAGCTTATCCGACTGGAGATAGAGATAAGTTGCGTCTGCCAAATATGTAAACCAACTATGACTTGGGTATTACGTTGCCGATTAGATAAAGCAACGACTCATAGTCACGGATTGGTAAGATTGAGAAAACCGACTTAGAGTAAGATAGGGTTTCCGATCTGTAAGCCCGTCTCCCAAGACTATATAAGGGGGGTAAGGGGCGTCCCTTGAGGGATATCAGCTTTAGATCAGACATATGTTTTTATGAGCTATTAGCTTTCAGCCTAAGATCACGAGATCAATAAAGACACTCGGCGGATCGAATCCCCGAAACAGGAGTAGGGTATTACCTCACGAGAGGGCCTGAACCTGTCTAATCCTTGTTTTTCATCTAACCCATTGTGCTTGGCGATCTTGACTGCACCCCTAATTTTCTATTGTCGAAACCAAGTTTTGACAATATATATATATCGTAGATGTATACATATGGTATTCATAAGTATCCGTATAATTCGTACTCATCCCAAAGCACCAAATGAAAAAAAAAACTAGCACAAGAAAAGAAATCATAGCGGATAGACGGGCCGAGGTGACCACCGGCACCGGGGCGAAGCATGGAAAAAAAAAGCCAAAGAAACCAAAAGTAAGTAAACCAACCCAAGCAAGGGGATCTCTCGAATCTCCCCATTCCAGGGGCCTCGTCTCCGCCTCCGCGTCCGGCTCCGCCTTGTAGGGTTTCGCCGCTGCCGCCGTCGGCGATGGAGCCACCGGCGGGAGGCTCCTCCGATCGCCGGGGTGCCGGGGCCGGCGCGGGCGCCGGAGGAGCCGCCGCGCCGTCGGGCCTCCGCCGCTACGGCTTCAGATTCTCCGCCTCCAGCCTCCTCCAGGCCCCGCTCGCTGCGCTGCTCGAGTACTCCGGCGTCGTCCCCTCCGGCCCCGGCGGCCCGCAGGCGGGGGCGCCCTCACCGCTGTCGTCCTCGCTGTCGTCGTCGTCATCGTCGTCGGAGGCCGATGGGCTACTCTCCGCGGCCGCAGCTGGGGACGGGGAGGTCTCGATCCGGATCCAGGGCGGCCCCGGGGAGACCGACGCGGCGGGCGTCGCGGGGGCAGCCTCCTCGGGGGAGGTCTCGATCGAGGCGACCGCCGCGGCGGACGTTGACCCGGCCTCGGCCACGGGGGAGGGTGGCGGCGCCGACGCGGAGGCGAGTGGTGGGGGCGCGGACGGCGCGTCGGGGAACGGGGGTGGGGACCGCGCCTACCAGCGGTATGACGTGCACCATGTCGCGAGGTGGATCGAGCAGATACTGCCATTCTCGCTGCTGCTGCTCGTCGTCTTCATACGGCAGCATCTCCAAGGTCTTAATACTCATTCTCTTGTGCTGTGCTGTTATGGTGATTATAATTGGTGCGGCTTGTCAAAACAAAATGGGATTTTATTCATGTTGATGTCCATATATGGTTTATTACATGTTATAGTTACCAAAAATTAAAGTGATTTTGTGAGTAAAACACATTGACTTAGGCGAATTAATGTTTGTGATTAGGCGGGTCTATGTTATTAGTATGTGTTAACGTAGCATCTATGTTAACCATTTGAGGTTCTGGGATACTTTTTTGGTTTGTTATTTTTTTATCATTATGGTTTAGAGGATAATATTATCACTTGATTATAGTCAACTTATCTCATCTAACTGGTTTTTGCCTGCTTCATTAGATGAACCTAATGGGGATATATTTATAGCTTGGTATTGCTAGTTAGCTGCCCTAACTTTAAACTGGATTTGCTGAAGGCAGCCTTATTATATTAGGTGGGAACTTCTCTTTGTGCTACATTATCTGGTATTGTGGTCGGGTACCAGTCTTAAGTTATGGATCAGATGACATATCCTCGTTAGTTGTTTATCATGACATTAATTTTCTACTACATGCTTATCTCCTTGTGGTTTTGAAATGATGATTAAGATGTATATATTATATCAGGTTCTTAGATTTTAACATTTTTTCCGTTGGAGGCTGCTCCAATCAACTCATAATTTATGTGTTTATGTGCCAACCATTTTTTGGCAAGGCCTAATGATGATTGACGATACATTAATATGTCAACAACTAGTGGTATACAATTATGCACTGCTTCAATTTAATTATTAGGATCTAACTATAGCTTCTAGCAGCTTAATTATCATATATTCCAAATTTCCATTTACTTGCAGTTAATAATCTTGGATGTTATATTCATCTTGCCTTATCCATTCATATTATCCTTTACTTTTCAAAGTTCATGCTCTCTATCATTTCTGCCACTACAAACAAAATTTTTTTTTCTGTCAAGAAAGGTTAATGGATTGAGTTAACATATAAATCCATCTTTCAATTGCATTTCTATTATTGTATGTGCAATGATTGCCATGTAAGAATTTCAGTACACACTAATGGAAGGGTTGTTGTGCAGGTTTCTTTGTCACAATTTGGATTGCTGCTGTAATGTTCAAGTCAAATGATATATTGCGGAAGCAAACTGCTTTGAAGGTCTTATTTCTTGATGCATTACTTTTCAATTTGGCAACGAAATTCTTTTAGTATAAAGATGTGGAAGACTACTGGCCAGACCTTTCCGTTTTGGTGTCATAAATTTGAATGTCAATGACTACATAACAACATAATCATGAATTGTAATAATGCAGTGAACATAGCATCATTGTGAAATGATGAATTTCCTGAGTTACACAACACCTTACCCAGTTTGGAAAGTAGTAAAGAGAATAACATTTTTATCTGCTCTTTATCTTTTGCTGAATCACTTTTACCATTAAGTAATCTAGTAGCAGGCTGGTCATCCTATCTCTAGTAACAGTTTGGTCAACCTATCTACCATACTTGTGAAACTAGTTGAAGCTACTTGTTACATTGCTAAAATACTTGTCAATAGCAACATTTTCATACTTCCAACTCTTTTTGCAGGGCGAGAGAAAAATTGCTGTGCTTGTCGGGATTACAGTAATCTTCATGATTCATGTGTTTGGTGTCTATTGGTGGTACAGGAATGATGATCTTCTCAGACCTCTGTTCATGCTTCCGCCAAAAGAAATACCGCCATTTTGGCATGCGATTTTTATCATCATGGTCAATGGTACTGATACTTCCTTAAAGGGTTACTTGAATCTGCTTGCATGCATTTCTCCATTATCTGATAGTGAACTCTGATCATATCCACAGAAGTACCTTTCTTGATCTGTTAGATTAAAATTATTGGCCTTTTTAAATGTTTGTACAATGAGCAATTTTGTCTCATTTTTCAAATCATGAAAAATCATGCAAAGTGAGTTTTTTTTACTTCACTTTCTGGTTCTTTTTAATTCAAGGTTTTGTGTTGAACTCATTAGTTCCTCGGTTTATATTAGCCTTTTGAGTTCCCAGCAAATTTAAAGATGTTCTTCATTAAATGTGTGAAGAAAACTAATCATTTATTAAATTTATTTGTACACTTAAATCATTAAATGCAGTAGGAAGTTGTGATTTGTGAATGCCTGAATGGCACAAAATTCACCATATTTAATTCATAGTTTCAAACCGCTAAACTTACACGCGCAACATAGATTTGTTTTAGCCAAAAAAGGTTCATATTAGCTGTGGCACTATCTTCATTTCCTTAAAAGAAGTATGTTTTCTAAATTACAGGGAAAAACATTTTAAGTTGTCTGTTTGTAATCATAATTTATTTCATGTTACAATTGGCATTTCTAACCAAATGCTACTTTCAGATACAATGGTTCGCCAGGCAGCAATGGCCATTAAGTGCATGCTACTTATGTACTATAAGAATAGCAGAGGTCGTAACTACCGTAAGCAGGTGACCATTTCTTCTAGTTGTCATAGATTTATTTTGTGATTTTCTCATCATGTTTATAGGATCTTGTGTTTAGTTGTCGATTCTACATAACTTATAATGATAATCAATGCAATGATTACTATGCTGGCTAGAGAATGTAGAGATCTAGCTAAACCAGTGAAGTGACCACAACCATCAAAAGTACCAACACTTAGTGTATCTGGGTGCTTTTGTGACAATACCCTTTGCTCACACACTGAATTATCTTTGTTCCTGTATATCCAACACAGCATATTTTTATTTAAGAAGTGCATGTCTATGACTATACAAGTACTTTTATCCCCTTAGGTATTGATCTACTTAATCTGTGTAGCAGATGAATGCTTGAAGATATCCTCAAATGTGTCCGCTAGATAGGGATTCTATATAACATTCCCAAATAAGTACTTAGCTAAGAATGGTAGTGTTCTCTCCATACACAATTCAGAAGCAGTTTGATAATAGTTTAGTGGATGCCCTACCAAATAGTCAAATATACATCATGTGTTCCCATAGTTCTGTTGGCTTCATGTGCCATGTGTTGTTCGCAAGTAACAATAGGACAGAACTTATTTTGGAAAAAAAATACTTATGAGGGTCTCACTTTGGCATGAAGTGACTAGTATTTCCATTGTTATTTTCTTTATCTTGTTTTTTTTTGTTCTAAACTTCTAAAGGTGTCTCTCATTATCTTGAATGCTAGCTTATTTCTTATTTTAGATCCTCTTAGAATTGCAAGCTTAGTAGTTGGTTCTGAGGTTCAAACTCTTTCTGTTTTGTTAGGGCCAAATGCTAACCCTTGTGGAATACCTTCTGCTCCTATATCGTGCCTTGTTGCCAACTCCTGTTTGGTACCGTTTCTTTCTGAACAAGGAATATGGAAGTCTTTTCTCATCTTTAACCACTGGACTGTACCTGACCTTCAAGTTGACTTCAGTAGTTGAAAAGGTACTACTTTTATAGTTACTGCAGCTAACATACAAAATTAGTACTGTTAACCTATAAAATATTTTTTCCCATGCCATGCATGCTTATTTTCTTATTGTTGGCTGTATGTTCCAGGTTCAGTCATTCTTGGCTGCAATAAAAGCATTGTCACGTAAAGATGTGCATTATGGGTCTTATGCGACAGCAGAACAGGTAAAAAGTTCATCTACTGGCAAGTTGCTCAACTTAAAATGCAATATGCCATAACTATTGATACATCGTAAAGCATTTGTATGATTTTGTCATAGTACAATAAGATACCACCATTTTATGGATAAACCATACAGTTTTCAGCCATTAAAACTTATTTGTGGAGCCAACTGTCCATTTAACACCTACTCACTAGTTGGTAGCAGGATACCATTGCGTAGAAACTAGAGCCTTTAACTCTCACTCTATCTTATTTAAAGAACTTGTTTTTTGCTGGAACCTGGTGAAGGTAATTGCTGCTGGTGATATGTGTGCCATCTGCCAGGAGAAGATGCATGTTCCTGTCCTCCTCCGCTGTAAACATATTTTCTGTGAGGACTGTGTCTCTGAATGGTAAATTCTTTTCTTATTTTATACTTTTTACATGCTTTATTTGGTTCTTTGGGTCTTTGTTTTGAATTGAGTAAGGTATCTTGTTGGATATGGCAACATATTCCTGTTTATTCTTTACATTTGTGTGAAGCAATCTCAGAATGGCAATTATAGATTTTATAGTATGTGAAGAGGCTGTGAAGTGTAATTTCTGCGGCATCTTGTCACATTATTGCCTTCTATACAACTACTGCTTTTGGTGATGCTGCAGAAGATCTATTTCTAAAATGAGAATTCAGTGCATGAACATAATTTTCTTTCTTTCAGATGAAGTGCCTCAATGCTTAGCTTTTTTCCCCCCTTAATTTGACCTCAAGTGTCGTACCCAGAAAGTATCAAGAAATGACAGCTTTTTCCTTTTGTTTTAGGTTTGAGCGAGAACGGACTTGCCCCCTGTGTAGAGCATTGGTAAAGCCAGCTGATATTCGGTCATTTGGTGATGGTTCTACAAGTCTTTTCTTCCAGTTGTTTTAGACACCAAATGGGAAACCGCTAACATATAACAATGGACAAGCAATTGCTTTTGAAAATCCGAGTGAATCTATTTTTCTTTATCATGTCACGCCGTCTTCCCCTGCAATGATGTCAAAGTGAGAAGATTCGCAGAGATTATGTGACAGCGCAATATGTCTGATTCATCTATATGTTCGAGAAATAGTTTAGAGAACTGGTCTGTGGTCAGTTGCGACGTTAGCATAGATATGCAGCAAATATTTCTGGGCCTGGTCTGTTTCTGGAGGAATGATCAATCCTAATGCAAAGCCCTGGTGCGTGTGACCCCGCTGTATATTGGCTTGCATAATGTAAAAATTGGGAATTTTTGCAAAAGTATATGTACCCCGGCGCAACTGGAGTGAACAAGTTTTGCTTCTTAGCAAGACGAGGGAAGGGAAGTGGTAAAAGTGTAACCTGTAAAGCTTTTGATACGTGAAAATGTTGAAACCATATATAAAATGTACTTTTTACTAAACAGTAAATAGTACTAGACCACATGTTAACATGTCTTGTATGTTATTGTACAGTTTTATAACGCTTCATTTGAGAAATAACTCAGGTTTTATGCTTTATTTAAGCAATGGAATGAGATGGTCTGCCACTGTTTCTTCCCAAAAAAGAAAAAGAGGAATCGGGTCATCGTGTTATGAAGTGATTGAATGTTGCACCATTTGCTGCTTGCTGGTACAATCTAGTCATTTTTGCCGTTTCAATGTCAAGCATCAGCATTTTGTATGGCACTGATTCTTATTGCTGTTGTTTTTATTAGTAGTTACAGCTTGAATGCTTTATTTTCTCCCTTGTAATGCTAGCATTATTTTTAATCGAATCCCTAAAAAAAATTCACCTGAGAAAGTTGCAACCCTGTGCTGCGGCCAGAAGACAATATCCAGTTTTGCATGCCAAAAGAGATCAAGGGTACAACATTCCAATGCAGGTTTTGGCTCGGTTGATATCTTATCCTTGTTTTGAAAAAAAGGGAGCAAGTTCAATAATACAGCCTGTTTGTAGCTCCAAAAACCTGTCACGTCGTATAGAGTTTGAGTTAAAATTACTTTGTACAATAATAAATTGTACTAGTACTATATGATCACTTTTTACTTGCATCCGTAATCCAATTGCTGCTGCTGCATGTTGTCTTGGGAAGCTCACTGTCCAATCACAGCTCACATACATGGAGATGTTAAAATGCAGCACTTCGGCTTGTCTTAGGGGCCGTGCCGCTGGCGACAATTTAGGCTGGGTTCGGCACATGTGGTGGGCCCGTACACGTAAAATGGAGCTAACATTTCCAAGAGATTTTGTATAAAAAATGTAAAATGGAGCTAGCATTTTCAAGAGATTTTGTATAAAAAATATGTATAATTCATGTTTAGATAGTTTATGTAAAAGTTGGTTTTGTATTTTTTTATTTTTAATAGATTCATAATAATTAATTGGCAAAAATTTAAATACTGGAGAATCATCAATTTTGGGAAAAAAAAATTTAAAGGCCCAAACCCCAGCCGCATCATGGTGGCTCTTGCCCTGTATATGCTACATCATGTTGACCACAGCCGTCGCAAACAAAAACAGCAGAGTTGCTACTGAAGCATTAAACTGAAAATTAAACAGAAAATTCACTGCAGCCACAAATTCAGCACAAATTATTTGTCTCAGAAGACACAGTAATCTCTGTCGAGTTCATTAATCATGCCAGAAATTTACGAAAGAAATGATTCACTCAATCATGACATCTTGTTAACAGCTCATTCAATGCAGCCACAGGAAAGAAAGTGTGCAGTTAGAAAGAGTGACCTGAAACAGGACAGATAAATCCAAAGTCAGGTTCAGATAAACCCAAAGTCAGGTTAACATTGAACTAAAATTTTTTCACAATTGTAAAAAGCAGTAACAGAAAAAAAACTGAATAAAAAAGCCCTGCAACCTGGAACCTGCTAGAACCTGCAACCTGTACTTAAAAATGCATATGTACTTCAGAAATTCATAACTTCAGATTTACATGTAATTCTGGTTAGAAATATAATAGCAAGTTCAGAACATCATATGCATATGTACAACTCTGGATAATTGTTAACAGAGTCATTAGGGTAGAGAGTACAGCCATACATAAGTTGGAGATGGAGATTTGATAATGCAAATGAAACCTATTTAACATTTTCAAACTTAATAATATATACCAAGTTACAACCATTTAATTTGAATTAGTGGCTCTGATCACTTATCTTGATTTCTGAAGTAGCTGCAAACTATACAGATGTAAAATTTATAGTATTGCTCAAGCTATCCAGATGTAAAATTTGTAGTGACATCATATTCGCAAAGGGAGTAAATTGCAGAGATGGATACCTGAAAAGAGAGTAAAATGGTCATGCTCCACGCAAATGACGTTCCAAGATTTCATCCTGAAGGCTCTTGTAATACTTTTGTCTAGCCTCATCCATGTAGCTAGTGGCCATATTCATTATCCTCTCTTCTTCCAACATTTTCTTCACAATTTGGACGTCCCTTTTTATCGTAACCTTCTCACGTTGTATCGCCTGGTCATCCCTTTTTATCGCTATATTCTCATGTTGTATTCTAAAGAATTCTTGGATCCTGGCCACCTTAACCTCTTGTTTCTTTGTATCAGACTCGTCCTTCTTCTCTCAATATCTATCCACGGTCTGTGTACCTTTTACTTGTTTCAACTTTTCTTTCTCGTACTTCCTGCCTCGTGGTCTTTCAGCATTGTACTCTGGAGAAGCTGGATCAACTGCATCTGTAGGAGTTGCATCAGCAGGCAATTGCTCTGTAGGAGTTGTTGTACCGCATGTCTTATGCTTCTTGTTGCTATTTTTGGTCCCCTCCCCATTTCCATTCCTATCACACCATTTTTGGTGGTGGCGAAGGAGATTCCAGCAATGCAGAAGCATGAACGCCTTGTTCTTCTTATCTTCCGCCTTGTACATTGTGCTTGCTTGCATAATCTGTTCAAAAAATTCATATGGTTAAAAACAAAAATGGGAATGTCACATACAAAGAGCTGTAAGTTCAAGTTTATACTATAAACAAACATTGTCCTGTTCAGTAACACCGCTTTGGTTTCTCCTCTCAATCTGGCATAGGTATCTGCAGAACCTGTTCACACTTTCTTGGATGAATGACCATCAGTCAGCGAGGGAGCCTTTAGTGCGATCCGAGGTAAAATCCTTGTTTGAGTGATAGTAACTGGTGATCCTCTGCCAGTATGTGTCTTTTGTTTGATCAACACCACAGACTGCATCAATTCTAATATTTAGCCATGCGGATACCAAAAGCTTATCCTCTTCCCCACTAAAGTTTTTAGACCTTTTCTGGTTAGGCCTTTTTGAGGACGAAACATTTTTCTGTGCTCCTGGCTGCACCGTTTGTCGACTCGCATCTTCATTTTCTGATTGTGTCTCGCCTACTTGCATCATCGTCGTGTAGTATCCATTACCATCTTCAGAATCTTACAAAGAGTACCAGAATCTTCTAAAAAGGGAAACCATATGGTTGGTTTTGGAACTAAGAAATATTTAAAAAGTATAGAACAAAAGTAGTCAACATATGGTTGGTTTTAGAACTAAGAAATTATTTTTTGATGTCAAGTTAGCTTTATTTTCATACACTGGCCAATATATGCTCGATATATTGGCCAAGTTCTTAGATAAATTAGATAATAGAATTAAAGAAAAATATATGATAAATGATACATGACCTATCATTCATCAAACATGCATATGATCGGTCTATAGACTGTCAGAAGGGATCAGGTTTTGAAACTTGGATGAAAAAAATTGGCTAAACTTCAAAACAGGGTTTAATTGATCAGTAACCATACACAAATCTCAAATTGGAAATAATTAACTTAAGAGAAGATATGGTACTTAAGTTAAGAGAAGATATGGTTATTCTACTAGTATAAATTTTATGAAACAGAGGAAAAATATATGGTTCTTTGAAGAATCTACAAATGGTCATGTACAATTTTTTTTAAAAAAATTTCAGGAGGTGCATGGACACATTCAACACGCTTGCATCGAAGAATGATGAAATTCAGAAGCTGATTCATCACAAAAGCCTGCATATGTTAGTGTCGCAGTGCAAAATAATGATGTAAAAGCAGCTCAAGATAATCATGAAGCTGTAACACATGTGAGTAACAATTAGACTTGCTTTTTTTGGTGATCATCAGCGATACTAATATTGTCCTTCAGAGTCTAAGACACAAGGAACCAACTTAGTGGAAATTAAGATATAGTTGGAAATGCTACTCCAGTACTCCTTAACATTTTCTATCATTGAAATCAAGATAATAGTTGGAAATACGATTCACATCGAACGCTAATAGGGAGGAACTCAGAAACATACAATACTTCTGGAGTTCCTTCTCCATCAAACAATGGATGCTTGTCCAAAATATAATGGGATAAAACTGGTGGGATAAAATTATATGCAAGTTCAGATAAGAGGCAAAATTCAGATGGCAGTATAGATCAAGGTGGCAGCATTCAGACCAAATTCATTCAGATGGCAGTAGCCACTATGCAACATTTACATGGTAGGAAACATATACAACTATTTCTGCTATTATGCTTCACAGTGTTCAGAAATAACATGGTGGTCTACTATAGTTTCATTGTATGACAGGTTAACCATCACAACAAGACATACAATTTTAGCTAGAACCCACTCATTCTAGCATGTTACAATAGTACATTAAAAGATGAAATTTTCAAACACAGCAACATGGATAATTGTCAAACAACATTTAAATATTCTCATGAAGCAAATTACCAAACATTTCACTGTTGCCGATCACTGAATCTTCCAGAGAGTAGCTGGTTCGATTTCCTCCAACCCATGAGGCTTCCTGGGAGCCGAGGTTGAAGCCGTCAACCATGTTGGTGAAGAATGGAGGAGGTGGAGCCGAGGTTGGACCTACAGGAATCGTCGCATGGCAAGGAGTGTGGAGAACGGTGGAGGTGGTGCCATGTGGGGCAGAGGCTGAGAACCTACAAAGGACGCCACCGGTCTAGAGGTGAAGGGCGCCGTCGGTGTTGGGTTGAAGGCCGCCGCGGGTCTTGGGGTGGCAAGCGCCGCGTGTCTTGAGGCAGCCGACACCGGGGGTCTTGCTGCTGCTATTGGGGTCGTCGGAGGTGCCATGTGGAGTTAAACGACGGAGGGGACAGGTTTGGCGACGGCGGAGACGGGGGATGGAGTCACAGTGGGGGAAGGCGTGGAGGCAGCAGGGGTAGGGGATGGCGTGGCGGCGGGGAAGGCGTGGAGGCGGCGCCGGGGAATGCCGTCGCGACGGGGGATGGCTTGGCGATGACGACGGGGGCGGAGGATGGCTCGCGGCGAGGAAGTACTGGAGGCGGCGACGGCATGGGATGGCGTGGCAGCAGGGAAGGCGTGGAGGCGGTGGGGAAAGGAGTGCAAGCGACGGGGAAGGCGTGGAGGCGGTGGGGGAAGTAGTGCAGGCGGCGACAGAGGGCGTGGAGCGCGTAGGGGTGGGGAAAATCGGTGCGGGAGAAAGGAAAATAGCGTGTGCAAGGAGGATAGCGGCTCGCGGCGCGGTTGGCTATAAGAAACGAGCGAAAAAATTGGGATGGAGGCTTAGCAAAAAAAAGGGGTCATACATAATCTATTGAAGACTAATTTTTGTGTAATATTATCTATTGTTGGGATTAATAGATGTATATATGATCTGTTGGAGATGCTCTTAGATATTAGCTTTTTTAAAAAAGTATTAATATGATTTTTGAAGTAATTTTTTATACAAAACTTTTGTAAAATTTAGTAGTTTGGAAAATGTATGCGTGAAAAATAAGAAAAAGAAAAGATGAGTTAGAAAAGTAGAAGAAAAACACAGCCTTAGTCGCTTGCTCACGCTTTCTCTCCTCGCCATTTCACCATTTTTGTTAACGTGGACTTGCTAAAGCCGGCTTAAATTTATTATTATGCATGCTCCAAGTAAACGAGCTACATACAAAAAGCCTTCGTTGTTAAACAGCCTAAACCCTAAAACAACCTCAACATGCAGTTCGTAGGATCTCTCAAAATGCGGGCCTGTTCAACACAACTTCAGCTTCAGCTCCACTTTTTTTGGAGTTGGAGTCCAACCAAACGGTTTCAGCTTCACAAAAATAGAAGTGAAGTTGACTCAAATGCTCTCACAAAATAAACTACAAAGGTGAAGCTGGGTCAGACAGCTTCACAGCTCTACTTCAGATTCAATTTCTGAAGTTAACTTTAAAAGTTATAGCCTTACCAAACAGGCCCTACATATGCCCACTGGTTAGAAACCATAAGGTCGCCTATTCATCATCGATGCAAAATGTTGTTCGTAGGATTTCTCAAAATACATATGCCTACGGTCTCTCTCATATGCCCTTCATCATAGCCAACTTCTTGATAGTATAGGGTCTCTCACGCCGGTTTCAAATGCCATGATGACAAAAGCATCGAAGATATTTGGGATTGTGTTGCAGCATTAATTTGTTAAATTGTCGGATGAACACCCTGAGAGATTCTCCATGTTATCGTCGAATCCTGTGTAGGTCATCTTCCACTCCATGTTTGTATGTGCCCTGAAAGTTGGATATGAACTGCTTGCATGCAGAGGTTCGACTATGATCGGATAGATCCTTCAGTTACATGGATAAGCCATGAGCCATGATCGGCCAGAGCCTGTGAGAGCAGTTGGTAAGTAATTTGCTATTATCTTAGCGTTCTCTCCCGCCTACTCAATCGCAATTTGATATCATCGATTATCAATACTTCACAGGGTTGTGTTTTCCTTAGTTTTTTGAAAAAAAATTTTGCTCCTCAAGTTGAGCGGCATGGGCTCCTCGATTGGGTAATCAGACTGCCATGGAGCGGTTTCAGAGCGGTCTTTTTTCAAATTGTTGTCACCCTTGCATGTGCTTTGCCTAGTATCCAGTTTCCCCCACAGCGGTTCCGGGTTCCCCTTGCATGGATGCCACGTCACTCCTCATATATAGGAATTCTTTTGGGTCAGTGCTTTTGTTGTACTTTTTTATTGATCCTAGTCAAAATTTATCTTGGCCAGCGAACCTCGCCTTGAGTTCTAGTTGGAGAAAGAGACAACCTATGGTATAAATGCAATGCCTCTGAAATGAAAGAGAGATCAATTCTAAACACCCCCATGCAACCAAAGAAAACCCCTAGAACAGAGAAGCCGATACGCCATCCATAGTACCGCTCATACCAAGTTCCTGAGTTCAAGGATCCAACCAGATAGTTGGTTAGGTCTAGGCTACTGATTTCCCTCCATATATATTATACCTTAATCATATATATAAACATCAACCTCTGGCATAACATGATATAGAGTCATTACCTATCTCAGAAGCCTAAACCTATATAAATAACCTTCTCTTTTTTTCTTGCCGACAAGTACACATGATCTTGCCACTACACAAACAACCTCAAATATACACGAATATTATAGTTAGGCATCAACCTAAGGACAATTGATGCACCAGGTAGAGGAAATATGCGTTTCGAGATGGCTAGGAATCAACACGGCTTGGTCTCAGCCAGAATTACCAGGTTTGACATTCCATATGGTCAGAGACCACTAAGCTGCTGTTCATCATCATGCTGGGCAAACTATCAGCATTACACCGGCATCGACTATCTCTAACAGGCATTAACCCTCATCTCTATCGGGTTGGCCCCCCGTCACTGTGAAAGGGTCACTGATGTGAGAAAATATCTCTAACGGGCACAAGGTCGTCACAGATGCACATTATCTCAATCGGGCCATAAAAAATGCCCATCACAGATGAATTTGAAAGTTAAACCAGTGGTGTTGAAAGCCCGTCACGGATGACACATCTCAATCGGGCCTTGTTCTAAGCCCGTCGCAGATGACAACTCATCTCTGACGGGCCGTAGTTACTAGGCCGTCACCGATAGGGTTGACCAAACACGGAGTCAAATAATGTCCCGGTTTGTTGCCCGTCACGGATGACATATATCTAACGGGCTTAAGTAGCCCGTCACGAATGTCCTGTCTATCTCTATCGGGCTTTTAGGTTGAGACCGTTACGGATGTCCTATCTCTATCGGGCTTTTTCACAATGCCCGTCAGGGATGAGTTTATGTCACGCCCAGAAATTCAGACCCGAATTTTCGAAGCTATATGTGTATTAAAATCCCTGTCCAGGACCAGCCAGGGTACACATACGACAATTGTTGATATTACAGTTTCACGCCTTAGAAACAATACAAAAAGATTTACAAAAGAGCAGCAGAAAAAGAAAAAGGGCCTAAGCCTAAGCTTGACGCTGGCCACGTGGCTTCGACCACTCCACAGGCAGCTTCCAGAGTATAGGACAAGCCTACTCCACATCGTTTTCGTCTTCAACCTCTGGATCAGGTTCTGGTGAAGGGGCAAGGATGAGTACTTCCACGTACTCAACAAGTCATGCCGGAAGAGGAGGAATGAATGCAGGGGAGACAAGGGTCTGGCTAAGGTTTGCTTTTGCGAAAACGGCAGGGGTTTTACCAAACAATACGAATTTTGAGCACAGTCAAAACAATAGTAAATTGAGTAATTAAAACATTTTGAAACCAACGCTGTCCAACGTTATCCCCACGTTGCGACAGGCCCAAACCATCCACCTATACTAGTCATGTTCCAAAACATAGGGTGTAAAAGTGTGAGACTAATCATGGAGAGCTCGGTCGATCGCCCCATTACCGCGGGCACGGCTATTCGAATAGATTTACTCTGATCAGAGGTGTACAACTGTACCCACAAGACACAGCCCCACAACACGGTCTCCCGTGCACCGGGATACCACCGCGGTACCCTAGAAAGGGAACTGTGATAGGACCTTTCGTATAACCCCCCTCTAACCAAGCGAACCCCACCAAGGTTTCGCCCCCACTCCCGGACCCTGGGAGTGGGCAGCCTCCCGAGTGCCTCGGTGAATCCGGCAGCCCAGCAACCCTTAAACCGGGGCCGACTGAAACTCCATCCCGCTCACCCTTGCTGATGGGTTCGTCAGCTAGGAGAGGCTACACTACGGGACCGACCTTACCCATTTCGGCTTGTGGTTTGCACGGTCATTCTCCCGAGGGGTCCCGTGAACCGGTCCTTAATTGCTATGGGCGCCGCTAACAAAAACCATAGCGCCCACAGCCCACCATTTGTCATATTTTAGTTATTAGTCCGGTTCACCTGAATCTATAATTATTAATCCTCCAAACATAAGTCCAGGAGAGATACATTAAATGAGAAAATGACCCATTTAGTGAGCTAGTGAGTCTAAGCCAGGCTAAGCATAACCTAGTCCAGAATCCAATCACATTATTTTCCCAAGTTTGATCAAAGGGTTTGGGGTGTCAAATCTAAGGCATAAACTAAGCATAAGGAGTATTTCTTTCCCATGAAATGACAATATAAAAGTACATGCAATTTCATAGAGTAAAACAGGTGTTTTAGCAAAAATAGGAGCAATATGATCAATAATATAGCATGACTTGCCTTGCTCTTTGGCTTGGGGGACTTCCGCGACTACTTCAATGTAAACCGGGACGGAGGGACTACCGGGATCTACACGGCAAACAAGCACTTCAACAAAACAGGCTAAAAAGCTACTAAAACAGGGAAACAAAACCATTTTTAATGGATTCTTGGTATTTTTATGAATTTAATGAAATTTGAATGGGCTAAAACGGGGGTCGGATTGAAAAGATATGATTTTTAGAAGATTATCTGTGTTTTTACTAAAACAGGAAAATCCATAATAATTTATTGCACAATAAATCCGGAATTGCGTCGCCGCTAGGGCGGCGTCGCGCCGATGGCGTCATCGGCCGCGGGAGCACGGTCCACGGTGGACCGGGTCCACGGCCGAGAGGGAGAGCGGTGCACCACGTGGCGCACACGTGGCGCCGACGCGGGCGGCCACATGGTGTGCCACACGGGCCAGCGGGGACGGATGGCCGAGGCAGATCCGACGGCCGGGAGAGGGGCACGGGCGGCGTGATCGGCCGGCGATGACGCACGGCGGCCGGAGACCGACCGACGCCACTCGGGCGGCGGCAGGGGCGGCGGAAAGCCACGGCTCACGCGTAGGCAGAGCCGTGCGCACTCGGGAGGGGCGGCGCGCGTTCGGCCGAGAGGGGAAAAGGGAGGAGCACTCACCGCGGGTCGCCGGAGTTGAGGGAGACGACGGCGACGGCGACGGGGGAGACATCAAAAGCACTCGGGAAGGGGTGGCCGAAGCAGCGTTGGCACCAGCGACAAGAAGGAAGGAGTCGGCGGAGTTCGGGACGGCTCGGAGCAGCGGGAAAACACGGCCGAACCTCGGCGACAAAGTCCGAAGCAGGGGCGCACGGTGCGGGAACGACGGAGAGAGAGGGAGGCTTGAGTGGAGGTGTGGGGAGCTCGGGGAGGGCGAGGGGTGCATAAATAGAGAACGGGGAGGTCGGCGGCGACCGGATAAGGGCGCAATTGCTCGCCGGCGTGGTTTTGGGGAAATAATGGCTGGCGGTTAAATCCGGCCATTAAGGGGCGCGGGAGAGGCGGCCGGGGCGATTGAAGGCGGCGGGAGAGACGGGGAAGTTAAGGCGGTGCCTTTAGGGCGCGCGGGAGAGACGGGCGGCCGAGATCCGCGCGGGGCAGAGGTGGCGTCGAAGGTGGCGGGGCAGCCGGAGGTAGGGGACGGGGCTGACAGGTGGGCCCCACCTGTCGGCGTCTCGGGGTAGAGGGGAGGCAAACTGGACTTATTCGCAGGCGCGAGGGTTTGGCGGGCCGTGGCCTTTGGTCGGCCCGCGAGAGAGAGAGAGCGCGCGCTGGCGTGGGGAATGACCCGGTGGCTTGCCAGTGCCGATCACCGGGCGCGCACGGGAGGGATGGGCCGTCGCTGCCGGGCCGGCGGCCGGCACCCAAAAAAAAGAGCGGAAAGGACGGAGGAGAGAGAAACTAATTTTCCCAGGATTTATTAATTCCGATTTGATTTTATTTGGTTAAAAATTATTTCTAGTGCTCTCAAAATTCCACTAAAAATACTGTTAGTGTATTTTGACATGTAGAATTTAAGAAAAATCCCACCATGCCATTTCCATTTAGCATTTGGCTTTTAAAATTATTTATTCTCTCCAGTTAATTCCAACAATTTTCTCTTACGATTTTCTTTTGGATTTTTAAAAGGGGAAAACACCTCTGGGTGTTACAAACCTACCCCCCTTAAACGGAATCTCGACCTCGAGATTCGGAGGTACTGGCAAACAGATAGGGATGAGCGGCCTTTAGCTCATATTTTCTCTCTCAGTTGCTTCTTCTTCGGAGTGATGAGTCCATTGAACTCCGGCAACCGATGACCTTGTTTCGGGTTCTCCGTTCACTGGTTTCGAGTATCCGTGTTGGTTTCTCCACATAAGTCAGATCTTCCTGGATTTCAATTTGATCTGGACTAGCTTGTTCTTCTGGAACTCTCAGGCACTTCTTGAGTTGGGAGACGTGGAAAACGTCATGGATTCCTGCCATGGTAGGTGGCAGTTCGAGTTGGTATGCCACTTCACCTCATCGCTCTTGAATCCGATATGGTCCCACATAGCGTGGCGCTAACTTGCCTTTGGTTTGGAATCGGTGCACTCCCGGAAGTGGGGTGACACGAAGATATACATAGTCTTCGACTTTAAAAACTAGCTCTCTGCGGCGGTTGTCTGCATAACTCTTCTGACGAGACAGTGCAACTTTCAGCCTTTCTCTTATGATTCTGACTTTCTCTTCGGCATCACTTAACACTTCGGTCCCGAACAACTGACATTCGCCGGTCTGATCCCAGAAAAGCGGGGTTCGACATTTTTATCCATAAAGTGCTTCGAAAGGTGCCATTTGTAAACTGGCCTGATAATTGTTGTTATAAGAGAACTCTGCATAGGGCAGGCTCTTATCCCAAGCTCCTCTGAAATCCAGAGCACAAGCTCGCAACATATCTTCCAAAACCTGGTTTACACGTTCCGTCTGACCATCGGTTTGCGGATGATAGGCCGTGCTAAAATTCAACCGGGTGCCAAGTTCCTCTTGTAGTTTTTGCCAAAACTTAGAGGTGAACTGGCTACCACGATCAGATACTATCTTCTTAGGTACACCATGAAGACACACAATCCTTATAAGGTACAATTCTGCTAACCTTCTGCCCGTATAGGTGGTAAGCACTAGGATAAAATGAGCCACTTTAGTGAGGCGGTCGATTATAACCCAAATAGAATCATGTCCTGATGATGTCCGGGGTAAACCGGTGATGAAATCCATCCCGATTTCCTCCCACTTCCATTCAAGAATTTGAAGTGGCTGTAATAATCCAGCAGGCCTCTGGTGTTCTGCCTTTACTCACTGGCATACGTCACATAGTGCCATGAACTCTGCTATTTCTCTTTTCATGCTAACCCACCAGAACTTCTCCTTGAGATCCTGGTATATTTTGGTACTTCCCGGATGGATAGAGTACTGACTCTGATGTGCTTCAGTAAGGATTAACTTTCTCAATTCCTTATCTTCTGGCACACATATCCTGTTGCCCATCCATATGGTTCCATGCTCGTCTTCCGTGAAGTCACGAGCTTTTCCCACTCTCATATTCTTCTTAAGCTCAGCTATGTCCGGATCCGAGGCTTGAGCTATGCGAATTTGATCTAAGAGTGTGGGTTGGGCCTCAAGAGCAGCCACAAATCCGAGTTCAACAATTTCCAGGTTTAGGCGCTCTAGATCTTGTAGTGCTTTACATCTCCCTTCTATGTGAATAGAGTTGCAGTAACTCTTTCGGCTCAGGGCATCAGCTACCACGTTAGCTTTGCCGGGATGGTAGTGTATACTGAGATCATAATCCTTGATCAACTCCAACCATCATCGCTGACGGAGGTTTAAATCCGGTTGGGTGAAAATGTATTTCAAGCTCTTATGATCCGTGTATATTTCACAGCAATTACCGACGAGGTAATGTCGCCATATTTTCAGAGCATGAACTACTGTCGCTAGTTCCAAGTCATGTGTTGGGTAATTAGACTCATGAGGTCTCAACTGGCGAGAAGCATACGTGACCACCTTTCCATCTTGCATCAACACACAGCCTAACCCTTGGTGAGATGCGTCGCAATAGACTTGGAAACCCTTTGTTTGATCTGGCAAGATCAATACGAGCTCGGACACCAGTTTTCTCTTGAGAGTTTCAAAACTCTGGTTGCGCTCGGTAGTCCATACAAACTTCTCATCCTTCTTTAACAACTGTATCAAAGGCTTGGCAATCCTTGAGAAGTTTTCGATGAACCGACGGTAATAACTCGCAAGTCCTAGAAAACTTCTGACTTGGGTGACAGTTTTAGGTGGAGTCCATTTGGTTACAGCTTCTACATTGGAAGGGTCCACTGCGACTCCTTGGGCATTCACGATATGGCCGAGGAATTGCACTTCCTTCAACCAGAAAGCACATTTGCTAAACTTAGCAGAGCTGGTGGTCTCTTAACTTTTCACGTACCAATCGAAGATGGTGCTCATGTTCCTCTTCCGACTGTGAGTAGATCAAGATGTCATCGATGAACACCATGACGAACTTGTCTAGGAATTCCATGAACACTTTGTTCATCAAATTCATGAAAAAGGCTGGGGCATTTGTAAGTCCGAAGGACATGACCGTGCACTCGTACAGACCGTACCGAGTGATGAAGGCGGTCTTAGGAATATCTTCTTCTCGGATTCTTAGCTGATGATAGCCTGACCGCAGGTCTATCTTTGAGAACACCTTTGCTCCTTTTAATTGATCGAACAGGTCGTCAATCCTAGGAAGAGGGTATTTATTCTTAATAGTGACCTCGTTTAGTGCACGATAGTCAACGCACATCCTTTTGGTCTTATCCTTTTTCTCCACAAAAATGACTGGCGCACCCCAGGGCGATGTGCTCGGGCGGATATAACCTTTCTGCAACTGTTCATCTACTTGTTTCTTGACCTCTGTCAACTCATTGGCTCCCATCCTATAGGGCCTCTTATGGATCGGAGCAGTGCCAGGGACTAGGTCAATCCGAAACTCTATTTCTCTTTCAGGTGGCATTGTGGTTAGATCTTCTGGGAAGACTTCCGGGTACTCACAAACCACAGGAATATTTTCTAACTTCGCATGATCCTTTCCTTTCTTTTCAGGCTTTTCTTTAGCCAAGATCCGATTCAGACTTACCACTACCCTCAATGGTTTAGGGGAGCAGTAAATCACTTTCTTCCCTTCGTCATTGGTCAAGGAGATCGTGCGGCTTGCACAATCGATCACCCCTCTATGACGGGTCAACCAGTCCATCTCAAGGATGACATCCAAGTCTTTTGATTCTAGAAGGATAAGATTGGCTAGAAAGGGGAATCCTTGGATTTTTATTGTCACTGAAGGACAAAAGTGGGCAGTGTTCAAATGGTTCCCGGGAGTTTGGACCCGCATGGGTATCTTAAGTTTTAATACCGACAACCCATGTTTTCCCACAAATGCTTTTGATATGAAAGAATGTGTTGCACCCGAATCAAACAGGACTGATGCATTAAAGGAGTTCACAGGGAACATACCCAGTATGACATCCGATGCGTCCTGTGCCTCCTCTGCAGAAGCACGATTCACTCTTGCTTGGATGAACCTGGGCACGCGTTTTGGTCTTGGACACTTGTCTGCGAAATGTTCAGGTTCCCCACAATTGAAATAGTTACCCGGTTTGAATCCTGAGTCCTTCTTCGGTGGCATTGGCTTGGACTGCGGTGGCGGCTGCGCTGTTGGCTGACGTGGGGCCGGATTCCGCTGCGGCTGTCCGGGACGGCTTCCGTTGGATTGGAAGTTCCCGGGATGGTACGGGCGATGTTGACGAACGATCATAGTGGTAGGTCCACTCTGACCACCCGGAGTGAAACGCGGCCGCTGGGAATTCCCTTGCTGAGGATGTGGCCTAAACTGGGTAGCCTTTCGTTTTCTGAGCATTTTATTGTGTTGGTCTTCTTGTCGGATGGCTTTGTCGACCAACTTCTCGAAGTCGGCATACTCACCGGAGATGAGTTTGTCCGTCAACTCATCGTCCAGCCCGGCCAAGAACTTCTCTTGACGCTCGGCGTCGGTACGTACGTCCTCTGGAGCATATCGCGCTAAGCGATTAAATTCATGCAGATACTCGGTGACGGTTTGAGTGCCTTGCTCCAAGGATCTGAACTCCCTCTTTTTCTGGGCTACTATCCCTCCGGGATGTGAGCCTTCCGGAATTGGTGGCAAAACTCTGCCCAAGTAACTGCGGGTGCGTCTGTCCGACGGGTAACCAAGAAATTGTCCCACCAGGCTGAGGCGGGACCTTGGAGTTGGTGGGTGGCGAAAGACACCCTTTCCTGGTCTGTGCACTGGAGAAGGTTCAACTTCTTTTCTATGGCTATGATCCAGTCATTAGCCTCCATTGGGTTGGTGGTGCTAGAAAAAGTTGGGGGTCGGACTCGAAGAAATTCTGACAGCTTGTTTTGCGGGGGAGGTGGTGGTCCGAAATGGTCATGATGATGTTGGTTCTGCTGTTGAAACCGTTGCATCATTTGCAACTGCATCTGCTGATGCTGCTTTGCATTTGCTGCATCATTGCTCCCATCATCTGGGTCTGGTTGGCTAGGACCTGTGCCAAAGTGATGTTCTCAGGGGGAGGAGGTGACTTGTTGGTATTAGCACGGGTGTTGTTCTCAGCTGACTCAGTGTTGTTGCTGCCATTCCTGGTGTTCACCATCTGAAGAAACGGAACACACAAGGTGGGGAGAAGGAGTAAAACAGATTGAACAGGGGAGTTGATCTTTATTACTTGTTTTGATCTGTTCTAGACTTAAAACACTTAAAACACACCCAACATCCTTAATTGGACAACCCATATCCACACTTGATACAGGTTGACCACTACCCACACACAGCACTCCTAACACACAGCAACTAAGCAAACAGAAAAACTAGAAAAACGGTAAACTAAGGGTGGCGACGCTCTAAGGGTCGGAACGGCTTCCACGGTCGGAGGAGTCGAAACCACTTCCAAGGGAGTTCTTGTCTTCCTTTTCCTTCGAGCGGCTTCGAGAGCTTGCTAACTCTTCTTTCCGTCCGGGGCTCTTGGAGCTGCCGCTGCTACTGCCCTTGCTGCTACTGGACACCAGATCCATCCTCCTCCTCCGCTTGGGGCAGGGACCAGAGCAAGAGCAGGATCTGGCACTAGGACGGGGACTGGGGAAGGCGGTGGTGCAGGAGGTGGAATCCTGGGCGCCAGCTGCATCCGCACCGGAGCCTTGGTGTTCTTCCGTGGCGTGATCCTGATCCGAAGGATGTTGGGAGGTGGAAGCCCCATCAGACTGGCGATCTATCTCTTGAGTCGATCCACCTCATCCTTCAAACTCTTGATTTTTAAGATCTTCTGGTCATTCAGAGCCTTTGTCGCCATGTGAAGCTCTGCATGCATCTTATCCAGCCCTTCAATCACCGTCCTCATGTGGGAGAAGGTGGTGTCGTTCTCCCCTTCAGCAGATTGGAAGGTTTTGATTGCTGACGAAGTTCCCCGCCGAGGATGGTACCGGTAGGCAGAGTGGCGGAGATGGTAGTCATGCATTTCTCTCATCCGAGCCAGCATTAGATAAGACGCCTCTTGGCAGGCATGCTCATCTGTTCCTCCTGACGTCGTGACCACCATGTTTGGGATGTTGGTGCCGACGAACCCATGCACCTCCAGGCGGACTTGGTGAGGCAACTCACTGCTGAACGGTGAGACGACAGTGTACTCAGGTGCATCCGGATAGCCCACTGCCAAGGCCATTCTCGCCAACTCCGCGACGAAACCTTTCAGACCCTGACCGTTGTGGGTGACTGGACGGCCTGCAATCTAGAGAAGACAAGGTAGGGGATCAATGCATGCTCAAACCCAAGTTAGACAAACGATAAAGGACTCAAGTAAAGTAAACGAAAAAAGAGGGTTTTTGAGAAACATTTTTATGAGGCTAATTGAAACCTCCTAAGGACATCTCCTAGATGATGCTGAAAATAGATGCTTAGTTATAATATAAAATTAGCGACCATTCCCTCCTATCTCGACTTAGGACTTTGATCCCTTAGAAAATTCCATCTTGGCGGCTGAACAGGAGATCAAATGATTTTTCCAAATTTCAACTCTAGAATCCTATCACTTAGACTTGACCGAGTTTCCAAAATGCATTGAAAGAAACTTAAAATTTTCCCAATCCCGAGGAAGCAAGACCCATTTTCCCAAAACTATTTTTAAAAGCCAGGGCTTATGCATATGAAAAGATTCAGAGGGCTCCTAAGGTTTTTCCGTTTGGCTTTTCCTACGGTCTGGAAATTGGCTCTGATACCAACTTGTCACGCCCAGAAATTCAGACCCGAATTTCCGAAGCTATATGTGTATTAAAATCCCTGTCCAGGACCAACCAGGGTACACATACGCCAATTGTTGATATTACAGTTTCACGCCTTAGAAACAATACAAAAAGATTACAAAAGAGCAGCGAAAAAGAAAAAGGGCCTAAGCCTAAGCTTGACGCTGGCCACGCGGCTTCGACCACTCCACAGGCAGCTTCCAGAGTATAGGACAAGCCTACTCCACATCATCTTCGTCTTCAACCTCTGGATCAGGTTCTGGTGAAGGGGCAAGGATGAGTACTTCCACGTACTCAACAAGTCATGCCGGAAGAGGAGAGGAATGAATGCAGGGGAGACAAGGGTCTGGCTAAGGTTTGCTTTTGCGCAAACGATAGGGGTTTTACCAAACAATACGAATTTTGAACACAGTCAAAACAACAGTAAATTGAGTAATTAAAACATTTTGAAACCAACGCTGTCCAACGTTATCCCCACGTTGCAACAGGCCCAAACCATCCACCTATACTAGTCATGTTCCAAAACTTAGGATGTAAAAGTGTGAGACTAATCACGGAGAGCTCGGTCGATCGCCCCATTACCGCGGGTACGGCTATTCGAATAGATTTACTCTGATCAGAGGTGTACAACTGTACCCACAAGACACAGCCCTACAAAAGGCCTCCCGTGCGCCGGAATACCACCGCGGTACCCCGAAAAGGGAACTGTGATAGGACCTTTCGTATAACCCCCTCTAACCAAGCGAACCCCACCAAGGTTTCGCCCCCACTCCGGACCACAGGAGTGGGCAGGCCGAGTGCCTCGGTGAATCCGCAGCCCAACAACCCTTAAACCGGGGCCGACTGAAACTCCATCCCGCTCACCCTTGCCGATGGGTTCGTCATCTAGGATAGGCTACACTACGGGACCTACCTTACCCATTTCGGCTTGTGGTTTGCACGGTCATTCTCCCGAGGGGTCCCGTGAACCGGTCCTTAATCGCTATGGGCGCCGCTAACAAAAACCGAGCGCCCACAGCCCACCATTTGTCATATTTTAGTTATTAGTCCGGTTCACCTGAATCTATAATCATTAATCCTCCGAACATAAGTCCAGGAGAGATACATTAAGTGAGAAAATGACCCATTTAGTGAGCTAGTGAGTCTAAGCCAGGCTAAGCATAACCTAGTCCTGAATCTAATCACATTATTTTCCCAAGTTTGATCAAAGGGTTTGGGGTGTCAAACCTAAGGCATAAACTAAGCATAAGGAGTATTTCTTTCCCTTGAAATGACAATATAAAAGTACATGCAATTTCATAGAGTAAAACAGGTGTTTTAGCAAAAATAGGAGCAATATGATCAATAATATAGCATGACTTGCCTTGCTCTTCGGCTTGGGGACTTCGCGACGACTTCAAAGTAAACCGGGACGGAGGGACTACCGAGATCTACACGGCAAACAAGCACTTCAACAAAACAGGCTAAAAAGCTACTAAAATAGGGAACAAAACCATTTTAATGGATTCTTGGCATTTTTATGAATTTAATGAAATTTGAATGGGCTAAAACGGGGGTCGGATTGAAAAGATATGATTTCTAGAAGATTATCTATGTTTTCACTAAAACAGGAAAATCCTTAATAATTTATTGCGCAATAAATCCCGAAATTGCTTTAGCGTAGGGCTGACGTCGCGATGGCGTCATCGGCCGCGGAGCACCGGTCCACGGTGGACCGGGTCCACGGGCCAAGAGGAGAGCGGTGCACCACGTGGCGCACACGTGGCGCCGATGCGGCGGCCACGCGGTGTGCCACGTGGGCCAGCGGGGACGGACGGCCCCGATCTGGCGAGGCAAATCCGACGGCCGGGAGAGGGGCACGGGCGGCGGGATCGGCCAGCGATGACGCACGGCGGCCGGAGACCGACCGGCGCCACTCGGGCGGCGGCGAGGGCGGCGGAAAGCCACGGCTCACGCGTAGGCGGAGCCGTGCGCACTCGGGAGGGGTGGCGTGCGTTCGGCCAAGATGAGAAAAGGGAGGAGCGTTCACCGCGGGTCGCCGGAGTTTAGGGAGACGACGGCGACGGCAGCGAGGGAGACAACAAAAGCACTCGGGAAGGGGTGGCCAAAGCAGCGCTGGCACCGGCGACGAGGAGGAAGGAGTCGGCGGAGTTCGGAACGGCTCGGAGCAGCGGGAAAACATGGCCAAACCTCAGCGACAAAGTCTGAAGCAGGGGCGCACGGTGCGGGAACGACGGAGAGAGAGGGAGGCTTGAGTGGAGGTGTGGGGAGCTCGGGGAGGGTGACGGGGTGCTTAAATAGAGAATGGGGAGGTCGGTGGCGACCGGATAAGGGCGCAATTGCTCGCCGGCGTGATTTTGGGGAAATAATGGTCGGCGGTAAAATCCAACCATTAAGGGCGCGGGAGAGGCGGTCGGGCGATTGAAGGCGGCGGGAGAGACGGGAAGTTAAGGCGGTGCCTTTAGGGCGCGCGGGAGAGACGGGCGGCCGAGATCCGCGCGGCGAGGCGGCGTCGAAGGTGGCGGGCAGCCAGTAGGTAGGGACGAGGCGACAGGTGGGCCCCGCTGTCGGCGTCTCGGTGTAGAGGGAGGCAAAGCTGGACTTATTCACGGGCGCGAGGTTTGGGTTGCCGGTGCCTTCGGCCGGCCGCGAGAGAGAGGAGGGCGCGCGTCAGGGGGGAAACGACACAGTCGGTGGGCCGATCGGTTGGCGCGCGGGAGGATGGGCCGTCGGCTCGGGCGGCGGCCCTGGCAAAAAAGAGCGGGAAAGGACGGAGGAGAGAGAAACTGATTTTCCCGGGATTTATTAATTCCGATTTGATTTTAATTGGTTAAAAATTATTTCTAGTGCTCTGAAAATTCCACTAAAAATCCTGTTAGTGTATTTTGACATGTAGAATTTAAGAAAAATCCCACCATGCCATTTCCATTTAGCATTTGGCTTTTAAAATTATTTATTCTCTCCAGTTAATTCCAACAATTTTCTCTTACGATTTTCTTTTGGATTTTTAAAAGGGGAAAACACCTCAGGGTGTTACAGTTTATTATCCAAAAAATAAAATTTATTTTTTGGCTAGCCTCAGGCCTTTGCTAGCCATGCCCGCTGCAAAAAAATGGACAGATATCATCATAGCCCAACCCCAGCCAGTCATCACAGTCATAGCCATGTTGATCCATTCACATATATATTCATCACAGCCACAGCAGCAAATTGATCCATTCACATATATATTCATCACAACCACAGCAGCAAGTTGATCCATTCACATATATATTCATCACAACCACATCCATATCCATATCCATTCATATATATATATTCATCACAGCCACAGTCATATTCATTCACATATATATTCATCATATATATATTCCACAGCCACAGCCACCACAAAATAACAAGTGTACTAACCCCAAAAACAGAAAAAAAAGACAAGTATAGATGGCTATTTATTTTTTGCAAAAAAGAACATGTGTAAGAACAAAAAAAGAACAAGTGTACTGTTCAAAAAAGACAAGTGTAGATGGTTGTTTTGTTCCAAAAAGGAACAAGTGTAGTTCCAAAAAAAAAGAACAAGTGTAGTTCCAAAATGATCATTACTTTTTGCTCTCAGAACAACTAGACTATATATGTAATAGTATGAGGCGTTATGGTAGGTTAGGTGGCTACCAAAAAATCTCTGTTGTGCCCTGTGACACAAGGTTTGATGCGGAGATTTTCGGTAGCCACCCACCCTACAACACACCTAAATAATTCAAACCGTGTTTTGGATGTTGCAATTTGCAACATGTCTGAACGGCTCCAGTTCATCATCGAGCGAAATAATTTAGTTACAGATTATTCATCACATATATATTCCATAGCCACAGCCACAGCAAAATAACAAGTGTACTAACCCCAAAAACAGAAAAAAAATACAAGTATAGATGATTTTTTTTTGCAAAATAGAACATATATAGAACCAAAAAAATTAATGGTTTGTTTTGTTCAAAAAGGAACAAGTGTAGTTCCAAAAAAACAAGTGTAGTTCCAAAATGGTCTTTACTTTTTGCTCTCAGAACAACTAGACTATATATGTAATAGTATGAGGCGTTGTGGTAGGTTGGGTGGTTACCAGAAGATGTCCGTTGTGCCCTGTGACACAAGGTTTGATGCGGACATCTTCAGTAGCCACCCAGCCTACAACACACCTAAATAATTCGAACCATGTTTTGGATGTTGCAATTTGCAACATGTCTAAACGGCTCCAGTTCATTATCGAGCAAAATAATTTAGTTACAGATGCATCAAAACCTGCAAAAATGTATTACAAAGAAAAGCAAGTATATACAGAAACAACGTGCAGAATTGTATTACAAAGAATATTTACAAAAATCAAATGTTTGTCGCACTGTCATTGCAAATGTTCTACCATTCAGAGTCGATCGAGCTACCTAGGACCTTACTCTAAACATTCCTTTCGGAGACAATATATCATCTAGTATGAATTGTGCTATCTCCTCTCTAATGATATCGAAGTTATTATCCAGAATGTTTGATAGTTTAACCTACATGTGAGGCGCCAAGTTAGTCCACATACTTGGAAAGTTGTCGTCCTATGTATATAAACAATTGTATAACACACCTCAAGGTCGGGGCAATGTCACCTTGTCTGCTAAGATTCGCATGTTATGGCAGACATGGAACCCACACTGGTCACCCACTTGTTGTTTAATTGGGAAGTCTTTTTTGTGACCGAGTTTGGGATGCCCATTCTTATACCTCCCGCCTTTTGCCACGTACAAGTCCCATGCCTCATTCAAGACAGCTTCGATGTCGGACCAGTTGTATACTTTTGGCTTGATATTGGAGTTAAGGTAGTGTACCAAACTCCACTTCAGCGTTATTACCAGAAGAATCCAATGACCCCTGTGACATTATTAAATTGCAAGGTAAATACTAGAGCTATACGAGTCGCGCATTTGATTCTAAGTAGGGTACACGCTTACTGTTGATTGTAGGCACACATAAGGAAGTCCTTGTCTTGACGGGCATACAAGCAGTCCTTGATATATTCCACCATGCCAGCTCGATCGTTTTGCATATTTGTCTCGTTGACGATAGATGGATCGAGAAAGGCAACAAAGGGTGATTTTTTTGGACCTGCTTCCAGGTAAACCTACAAGCAAGACCAGAGTCCGGGTTAGCGTCAGATATGGACAGTTATTATCATATATCATACCCACAAATACTTACAAAGAGTAGCACTTAAGGAGGTTGGTGTCGACCGCTCGCACCCTGTAGAGGTCCCATAGATCTTGGAAGTCTACGGCGATGAAACTAGCAGGGCCGAGGAACGGCTAACTATCGTGGTAGCCCAACATGAAGGTCTCTCTATGCTTCCTCTTTGTGTTGGTCCTCTCCATGTAGTACCCGTACTACTCCTTGCATGCAGGCCCCATCCTTGATAAGGTGTCGTCTCCGACCAATGGCATGCCTAATGTGAAAGTATTCAAAGCTGATCAAAGCTTTTTCTTGGCCCATTGCACCTTGCCTACTGCTCTCCCCTTTCTGCCGATATCGGGTGGAGAAGATCTCGCCTTCTTCAACTTGTTGGCATGAGGGGGTTGGTGCGGCCTGCTGTCCAACTCCATACATCATCCCCAAAATCTGTATCATATTGTAATTGGAGATATTCTTCAACGGCATGAGGGGCAACTACAAGTTCTCTTGCTTGAGAGGCAACTACAAGTTCAAGTTCTCTGGCTCGAGAGGCAACTACAATATCAGTATGTGCACGCGACGGTACCGGACGAGAACTTGGTGCTGGCCTAGGAGTTACATTGATCTGAATGTTCTGCTTGGGCCATTGGATAAAGGTCCCATGTGCAGCTCCAAGGGTCAGAACCTCATCGTTCGATGGGTGCTGGAGAGTGAAGCCTACCCAATCAGGCTTCACTAAGTCTACTTGGACTTTTGCATGTCCGGCTAGCAGCTGTGCCCAATGAACCCGAGTTTCGGGGGTAGGCTTGAATGCAAGACCCTCTGCAGCCGGAATTGCAAATGATTGGGTCACCCTAACGACTAGGGTGCAGGATGTGGGTTCCTGCAATAGAATCGTACGTGTCATTACTACTAGGGTGTACTTTGGTGCTAATACAAAATATACATTTGTTAAATTTTTTTACCGTTATGTGGTCCACCGCAACGGGGATTAGTGCTTGTTCTGCCCCCGCCTCAGTTGATGCGCAGCTGCTACGCCTTTGCGTGGGGCTCACTTCTACTCTGGGAGCTGCAGCAGCCGGAGCTTCGACGATCAACTTCTCATATGTCTCCACCCGAGCCTCTACTCGTGCCAGTTTCTCATTGAATTCTTCGGCGAGCTCGACTCTAAGCTCCTCCTGAAGTTGCTCCTTAAGGTGTGCTTGTTTCTCTGTCTTTGATAGCTTGTGCTTCTTGTACTGCCAAGAAAAATTGGGGAAACCCATACTTCCATGGGACAGCAGAGCCAATGCCCCTTGTCCGTCCACGGTGTTCTTCATTTCCTAAGGCTTTTGTGAGGATGTCATCCTCGCGCCTTTGTGAGCAAACCTCGGAGGAGGAGTGTCTCTCAGCAGTCAGCTGGACCTGCCGTACAGTTAGGATTAATTAAATGTAGAGGGCGATACAACCTATTGAAAGATGTTTTATGTGTTAAACTTATAAGTTTATCGTACACCGCTTGATCTTCGGGGTTTGGAAACGTCAGTGTTCCATCACTATTCTTCTTCGCCCTTGCCTTGCCCAGTTCCTTGCTCGGGTAATCGGGATATCACCAAGAATTGGCGGGGTGTTAGATTCCGTGGCAACTTGATCCTCCCTCTGCCATTCCTGCTGCTTCCCGACGTATCCTCTCATGCCAAGCCGGTGCGGGTGAAGGTCTTTTGCCTGCAACACCCTATAGGCCTCGCTTTTTGCCCGAGACTCAGGGGTTGATTTGGCGGCATGGAACTCGTCCCACACGACATGGGTGATGAATGGGTACTTCCTAAATGGTTCTGGCTGGGATGGATTGAGGATGTAGTCGGTGACAAGCGTGGTCTTGAAATTTTTCCACAAGTTGCCCATCTTGCGCATAGCCCGTCGCTTCAGTCTTTCCTCGGCCTCTTCTGGGTACTCAAAGCTCTCCTTGAACTCTCTTCAGGCCTCATCTTTTTCTTGCTAGATCAAACCAAGAATTTTCAAGTCTATTGTGACGCATCTCACCAAGGGTTAGGCAGTGTGTTGATGCAAGATGAAAAAGTGGTCGCTTATGCTTCCCGCCAGTTGAGACCTCATGAGTCTAACTACCCAACACATGACTTGGAATTAGCAGCAGTCGTCCATGCTTTGAAAATATGGCGACATTACCTCGTCGGTAACCGATGTGAAATATATACGGATCATAAGAACCTGAAATACATTTTCACCCAACCGGATTTGAACCTCCGTCAGCGAAGGTGGTTGGAGTTGATCAAGGATTACGACCTAAGTATACACTATCACCCTGGCAAAGCTAACGTGGTAGCCAATGCTTTGAGCCAAAAGAGTTACTGCAACTCTATTCACATAAAAGGAAAATGTGAACAGTTACTACATGATCTAGAGCACCTAAACCTGGGAATTGTCGAACCCGGATTTGTGGCCGCTCTTGAAGCCCAACCCACACTCTTAGACCAAATTCGCATAGCCCAAGCCTCGGATCCTGACATAACTGAGCTTAAGAAGAACATGAGGGTTGGAAAAGCTCGTGACTTCACGGAAGATGAACACGGAACCATATGGATGGGCAACAAGATATGTGTGCCAGAAGATAAGGAATTGAAGAGTTAATCCTTACTGAATCTTATCAGAGTCAGTATTCTATTCACCCGGGAAGTACCAAGATGTACCAGGACCTTAAGGAGAAATTTTGGTAGGTTAGCATGAAAAGAGAAATAGCAGAGTTGGTGGCACTATGCGATGTATGCTAGCGAGTAAAGGCAGAACACCAGAGGCCTGCTTGATTTCTACAGCCACTTCAAATCCCGGAATGGAAGTGGGAGGAAATCGGGATGGATTTCATCACCGGTTTACCTAGGACATCGTCAGGACACGATTCTATCTGAGTTATCATCGACCGCCTCACTAAAGTGGCTCATTTTATCCCAGTGCTTACCACCTATACGAGCAAAGGTTAGTGGAATTGTACCTTGCAAGGATTGCGTATCTTCATGGGGTACCCAAGAAGATAGTGTCTGATCATGGTAGTCAGTTCACCTCCAAGTTTTGGCAGAAACTACAAGAGGAACTTGGCACCCGGTTGAATTTTAGCACGGCTTATCACCCACAAACCGATGGTCAAACGAAACGTGTAAACCAGGTTTTGGAAGATATGCTGCGAGCTTGTGCTCTGGATTTCGGAGGAGCTTGGGATAAGAGCCGCCCTATGCGAGTTCTCCTATAACAACGTTATCGTGCCGGTTACGGATGGCACCTTTCGAAGCGCTTTATGGACGAAAGTGTCGCACCCTTTGCGGGATCGACCGCGAACGTCGGTTGTTTGGGACCGAAGTGTTGAGTGACGCCGAAGAGAAAGTTAGAATCATAAGAGAAAGGCTGAAAGTTGCACAGTCTCGTCAAAAGAGTTATGTAGACAACCGCCGCAGAGAGCTAGCTTTCAAAGTCGGAGACTATGTATATCTTCATGTCACCCCACTTCGGGAGTACACCGATTCCAAACCAAGGGCAAGTTGGCACCACGCTATGTGGGACCATATCAGATTCAAGAGCGACGAGGTGAAGTAGCATACCAACTCGAACTGCCACCCATCATGGCAGGAATCCATGACGTTTTCCACGTCTCCCAACTCAAGAAGTGTCTGAAAGTTTCGGAAGAACAGGCCAGTCCGGATCAGATCGAAATCCAGGAAGATCTGACTTTTGTGGAGAAACAAGCGCGTATCCTCGAAACCAGTGAACGGAGGACCCGGAACAAGGTTATCAGGTTCTGCCGAGTTCAATGGACTGACCACTCTGAAGAAGAAGCAACCTGGGAAAAGGAAGATGAGCTAAAGGCCGCTCATCCCTATCTGTTCGCCAGTGCCTCCGAATCTCAGGGTCGAGATTCCGTTTAAGGGGGGTAGGTTTGTAGCACCCTGAGGTGTTTTCCTCTTTTTAAAAATCTAAAAGAAAATCATAAAATAAGAACGTTGAAATTAACTGGAGAGAAACAAATAATTTTAAAAGCCAAATGCTAAATGGAAATCGCATGGTAGGATTTTTCTTAAATTCTACATGTCAAAATACACTAACAGGATTTGTAGTGAAATTTTTGGAGCACAAAAAATAATTTTTAACCAATTAAAATCAAATCGGAATTAATAAATCCCGAGAAAATCGGCTTTTCTCTCTCCTTCGTCCTTTCCTGCCCAAAATCGGCCGTGGGCCGCCGGCCAGAGCCAACGGCCCAACCCCTCCCCGCCGTGCGCGCCGACCGCCGGCCCAGCCGACGGCCCAGCTCGCCAGCCGCTCGCGCCCCTCTCTTCCTCTCGTGGACCGGTGAAGGCCACGGCTGTCGGCCTCTTGCGCCTACAAAAAGTCCACTTTTCCTCCCTCTATACCCGAGACCCTGACAGGTGGGGCCCACCTGTCAGGTCGTCTTCAACCTCAAGCCGCCCGCTGGTCCTGGACAGGGATTTTAATACACATATAGCTTCGGAAATTCGGGTCTGAATTTCTGGGCGTGACAACTTATCCATGCATGCAAGAGTATATATATAATCTCAAACATCAAAAGTATATATATAATCCCAAACATCAACAACAACAGTATATAATCCCAAAGAGCAACAGTATATATAATCCAAAAGACATATATAATCCGAAAAAACAACAATATATATATAATCCCAAACAGCAACAGTATATATAATCCCAAACAGCAACAATATATATATATATAAAATCCCAAACATCAACAACAACAGTATATAATCCCAAACAGCAACAACAATAGTATATAATCCCAAACAGCAACAGTATATATAATCCCAAAGACATATATAATCCCAAACAACAACAATATATATATAATCCCAAACATCAACAGCAACAGTATATATATAATCCCAAACATCAACAGCAACAATATATAATCCCAAACAACAACAGTATATATACTGATCTAAGAACAACAAATTAGCAGGCAATAACACTGATCTAACAAATTAGCACCAAAAATAGCATCACACATTCTATTAGCAGCGCATGAGCATCACATAGCATCACATATAGCATCAAGAATCCGCCGCCGGTGATGAGAGGAGAGAAGAGGGGTACTAACCGGTGAGGACGGGCTCGGGGTCGAGGCGGCGGTGCGGCCGGGCTCGGGGTTGACGCGGTGGCGTCGAGGAGGCGGCGACGGGCTAGTGGTCGATGCGGTTGGCGTGGAGGGAGGGCTCAGCATCGATCTTGGCGGCAACGGGTGGCCGGGCTCGGGGTTGACGCGGTCGGCCTCGAGGGAGGCAGCGACGGGCTCGTGGTCGATGTGGCTGGCGTGGAGGGAGGGCTCGGGGTCAATCTTGGCGGCAACGAGCAGTCGGGCTCAGGGTTGACGTGGCCGGCATCGAGGGAGGCGGCGGTGGGCTCGTGGTCGACGCGGCCGGAGCCGGCGTGGAGGCGTGGATCTACGAGGCGGCGAGGAGGTGGCGACGTGGACGACAACGGGCAGCCGGACTCGGAGAGGAGGCGGTCAGCGTGGAGGAGAGGATGAGAGGAGGCGGAGGCGTGGAGGAGAGGAGGAGAGGAGGCGATGGCGTGGAGGAGAGGAGGCGGCGGCGATGGCGCGCGTGGATCTGAGAGGCGGCGACGTGGAGGCGAGGAGACACCCGGGCTAGGGGTCGACGTGGAGGAGAGCAGGCGACGACGTGGAGGAGAGGAGGCATGAATGGATCTGGATCTGAGAGAGGGATTGACTAAGTAACCCTAGTCAACGACATCTCTGACGGGCGTACTACTAAAGCCCGATACGGATGAGTCATCTCTGATGGGCCCTTGTAGTAAGCCCGATACGGATGAGTGTCATCCGCATCGGGCATTAACACAAGGCCAGATACGGATGACTATTATCTGCATCGGGCAACGACAGTAGGCCTGATACGGATAAGTGTCATCCGCATCCAATACCTTATTAAATTAGTTTACAGTTGGGATTGTATTTTTAAAAAATATTATAATTACAGATGAAGTAGAGTTTGTTCAAAATTTTATTTATACCACATCATAGAGCTTGTTCAAAATTTTATTCAATAGCAAAAAGTGCTTAAACTTGGCAAAGTTAATTATATCCTGTTTAAGGAACCAAGAGAAGTGAATAATCGGAAAACAAGAAAACATCACACTTAAGAGAGAGGACCAGTGCATAACAAAATAACAAGTGTAGCTAATGCAACCCATACGAATACCTGTATTTATAGTGCAGGGTAGAGAGACTACTCATTGTATGTTCTGCAACCATTAATCTATTCTTTTACGAATCTGATAGGTTAAAAAGAGAAAATACAAGAAAAATTAAATAGAGAATAATTGTGATTGGTTAAGAGATCATTCATTAAGGCACCGGTACAAAATACTTCATCACATTCATCAATTTACATCAACCATTTCACCGCCCAATGGAGATGGAATAAACATGTCACGCTCATCTTCATCTTCATGCTTGTCGGCACCGATGCTGTCTGCAGCTGCACCATTATCTGATTCTATCTCTCCATGCTTCACCCAATATGTGTAGTCCTTCATGAATCCCCGTTGTATCAAGTGAGAGTGTACCTCCTCTCCGCTAAACAAAATCTTATTCTTGCAATCTCTACATGGACAACACATGTATTTGCTATTTTTTCTTCTCCTATCCTCCTCCGCGACATTCATAAAACTTAAAACACCATCTCTATACTCCTTGCAATGATGCTTCAAAGTTGTAGCATTCATTCAACTTTGATCCATCACTATAAAATTTAACAAAACATTAGTTATCATACTACTAAATTGTAAAAAAATCAACCTTTATACTTACTTCTAATGTATTCCTGTTTTTTAAAAACTAACAAAAATTTGCCCCCTTCAACCTCCCACCAAAAAAGTGAACAGTGGGATGAATTCAGACAGCGGTTGCTGGTGTATTTATAGTGTGTCCGAACTATATCTCAATCGGGCCATTTAAACGACATCTGTAACGGGGCACAGACATCTCTAACGGACGTCAGTGAGAGCCCGGCACCGATATGAGTCATCGGTGATGGGCTATAAAGTCATCTCAATCGGGCCTTATTTTTGAGCCCGTCACCGATGGCCCTCATCTCTGACGGGCTTGGTAGTATGGCCCGATTGAGATATCCTAGGTCATCTCAATCGGGCTTTCATCTGAGCCCGTCACAGATGAGTTTCATCGCTGACGGGCTACTTGCAATTGGGGTTGTACGAGTACATCTACAACGGTGCAAATGACGGCCCGATTGAGATGACTTCGTTCTGACGACCCAAGTGCTCTAAGCATATTTGAGCCCGTCACAGATGATAGGATCTGTACTAGTGCAGGCTTCACACCAAGGATTATTGAGAAGTAACATGTCGTGTCTAGAAATTTAGCCAACTATCTAGATTATTTTATGTAAAAATCCATGTTCAGAAAGCAAGCCAGGTTACACGAAACGACAAATTAATATACATATCAAAACATAAATAAAACATAAATATTTACAGAAGAGGCACTTAGTACTCACACTGAAAAGAAAGCAGTAACAACGGAAAAGGGGTGATCCTAGCAGGGATTCAACTCCACTCCACTAGAAAAAACTCAACTGGGGTATAAGCCTTAGTCTCCTAACTTTGTCTTCAACACAAAAACACTAAACTTCTGAAAAGAAGGAATAATAGTAAGACTGAGTACAACTATCATACAGAATAATAGTAAGACTGAGTACAACCATCATACTCAGTAAGCCACACCAACGATGCAGAAATGCAAGGGAAGATAAAGGGTGGTTTGTGGCTATTTGCATAAAGGCAGTTGTGAACGGTTATAGTTTAAAACAGTAAAGCGGTTGATTAGTTAAGGCAAGATTAAATCTCCACTGAACAACTCTAAACCACGTTGAATAGGCCCAATCAAACCACCTGAACTACACCAGTTCATTAAGTCAAGTTAATTAATAGTTTAGGACTAATCACGGTGAAGCTAATTGATCGCCCATAACTGCGGACAAGGCTATTTGAATAGTTTTACTCTGGCCAGAGGTATACAACTATACCCACAAGTCACAACCCACTATATGTCACTGTGCCATGCTTGACACGTTACCATGCGAGTGATTATGACAAGACCCTTCATATAACTCTCCCTAACCAAGCACACCACACTGCAGATTTCACCCTCACCCCTAAGCCGGGGTGGGCAGTCCCCCCTGTGCCATAGTGAATCCGGACTCCATCACACCCACCCTTGCCTGGGTACGTCAGAAAGGGAAGAGCTATACTACAAGTCCAACAGTTGCCCATTCTTTGTGATAAGCACGGTAAGTCTCCCGGGTTTCCTGCAAACCGGTACTTAATTGCCATGGATGCGACAATCAAAACCATTCACCAACAGCCCACCATTAAGCCATATTTTAGTTGGATAATTACGACCAATAAAATATGGTCACGTGTCTCAAAATCATAGCTCGTCAAGATACTAGATGTATATAATGTCATTATCTCATTAAGTTAGCTGGTGGTAATTAAGCCCAACTAAAACATATATAATTCTAGGTAGGTTACATAAGGGACACAAGCTAGTCAAGTTATCAGCTAAGTTTGACATAGAATGGATGTCAAGTAAACATGACACAAGCAAGCAGATAGGTAAACCCTATTCCCATGTAATTAGCAAAACTAAAAGCAACGAAAAACATTTTGTGAATTAGGTTCAACATGCTCAAGGGGGAATGTGTGACTTGTCTTGATTCTTCAATTAATCTTTCGAACTCTTTTCCTCGCGAACACGATCTTCCGAAACGATGGAATCTACATGTTGGCATGTAAAATAAGGAAAAGTAAAAGCCCTAATAAAAACAAGTAAACCGTATATGAAAAGTAAACAAACATGTATAACTCAAATTTAGATGAATTTTTTAAGTTGAATGGCCCAATTTGGAGTCCATATGATTTAATTATGAATTTTATAAGTTTTGAGCCATTTAAATGAATTCCTAGAAATTAACTCAATTTATGACACAATTATTATTTATTTTTCTTAAAGGAAATCAAAGAATTATGATGTCAGCAAAGGGGCGCCAATGCGAACTGAGTTTACCAAGGTGGGCCCCACGCGTCAGCAGGAGAGGAGGCAGCCGGTGCACCGTGGACCGAGACCAAAGGGTGGTCCATGGGTGCAAATGGTCCAGATCAAAGCGAGGGCCGATCCGACGACCTAGATCGACCGCGCGGCTGGGAGGCAGAGGTGGTCGGCTCGCCAATCGCCGGCGACATAGCGGCGGCAACGGCATGCTCGGCTGGTAGTTGCCGCGACGACCACCCGGCGCGGCGGCGAAAGGTGGCGGAAGATAGGGGGAACAGGATAGGTTCCTTACTGAGCACCAATCTAGCGAAGGCCGTGGTGTGCGAAATCCGACGGTGAGGGAGCAACGGCGGCTGGCGAGGCTCGATGGAGGAGACGGTGCTCCGGTGACGAAAGGCGAGGGCAAAGTAGGGGCTGCTCTTCTTTAGGACCTAGGAAAGGTGGGGCCTTAGAAGAGAAGGGGATGGCCGAAACCGGCAAAATAGGGTGGCCAGAGACCGGCGAGGAGAAGTTGAGATTACCTTCATGGTGGCGAAGGGTTTCTGGCGACGAGCGACGTCGGGGAATCGGTGGCTGAGGGACACCCTGCTAATCCCAAAATTTGGTAAGATTTCTTGACAGATTTGGTTAAGGGAAGAGATCAACTATCCAATAGAAATTTATCCAGAAGAGACCGAGTTCAAGAAGGAAACGTGAAGACCACGACATGGCAGCTTAATTTATCTATTAAGACATGGTTTATGTTTTTCCTTTTATATTTAGGAAAGTGTGTTTAATGTCCAATGATGAGTTTATGTTTTTCCTTTTATCTTTAGAAAAGTTTGTGTCGTGTCTAATTAGGACTCATATCGACCTGTGAGTATAAATATGTACACCCGAGGTCCTTGTAAATCATCTCCATACATCAATGTACATCTACTTTCGGTGCATTGTCACCCACTTATGAGGTTTTATTTCGAGGAGTTCTTTTTTTCAGGCATGGGCTGCATCGACTGAATTCGACCTCTGGCAAGAAGTGAGTTTTGTTATCTTCGCTTGCGCTGGTGTGGCTAGGACTATCTTGGTTGAGTCCGTATTCTAATCAGGCCGACACAAGTGTTGCCTATCTGGTATATCATCTCTATCTTTAGTTCCATTACTGTTTATAGTCATATCGGCTTAGTTAGGACTTGCTCGGTTAGGTCCGATATTCTGATCAAGTTGATGTTTCTCTAAACATAATGTCACTTCAAATAGATTTGTTATATCCATCATATTAGACAGATTTATCGGCTCATTGAGTATTAGATTATCGTATACAATCTCATACTGCATTGGTTAGGTCCGACCTACTAGATTGTTATTGATAACCTAAGTCTTGTTAAGCCGATAGGTTTATGCTAATGTTTCATCGGAGGGTTAGCTGATCTTATTTGATGTGTTAAATTTATCTTTGATGGTTTTACTATCTTAGTTAAATTTAATACATGACCACTTTGATCGGTGTCATATCGGCTGGTTTAAATCTATCAGGCAATTATCAACCTTATATTGCATCGGTAGGGTGACCTATGAGGTTGTGGTTGTAAGTTAGATTTATTTAAGTCAGTAGGCATCAATCATTGTTTCATTGGGATTTCAGCTGATGAGTTATTTAGATATTGTTTAAGTGTTGCATCGACTTATAAGGATTATATACAAGACTGCTTTTAACCGATTGCAGCAAAGGTTTCATTGATTACTTAATCATTTGGATTTAATAACATCGGACTTCCAGCCGATGTATATTTTCACCATCGAGCCTACATCTAATATTCTATATCGGCCGATTGGTTTGTTTGATATTTACTTCATTACATCTATATCGGTTGATTGGTTCATTGGATATCTACTTTCTCACATTTATATCGACCAATTGGTTCATTATCTTATTAAACTATTATCAGTTGATTATCTTTATATCATTATTTATCCAGGCGTCGGAATCTACATCGGACATATAGCCGATTGTTCAAAACCCTATCGATATCTGCTAGTATCGCTATATCGGCTATTAGCTGACATCAACAACTATTGGATATCGGCTTCACGCTATCGGCTTAGTATACATCAAGCTATCGGCTATCGGTTGACATATATCTTTTGGATCTCTCAGCATGACCCAGGCTTCGTTTCATTGACACCGGCCTTTTGGTCGATCAGCTTTACATATTGTCAGTTGTGGGATCAAACTGATTGGCACACCCGCATCTCATCAATATTTTAGGACCTGCACTAGAGCTAAGCAGATCTCCCAAGCTGTTGTGTTTGTCGACATAGTTCGTGTCAACACAGGTTTGGCACCATCGACCGAGCGTGAATTTTTCATCAACACACCCTGATGCTGCGAAAGCAAATGGTGGCAGTGGCGCGTCACGGCAGTGGCGCGTCACGGCAGTGGCCCTAGCGGCGGCGATGCCTGGTCGGGGGAGGCAAAAGCTGTGGCGGCCCGGGTTGGCGGCGGAGTCATGGTTCCGGGGGTGGCAAGCGAAAAAGGAGCGGCGAATGGGGCGGCTCTCAGGGCATCGGTGGCTAGGGCAGCAACAATGCTCAACCAGAGCACACCGACGAGTGGAGACGAGAGGGAGCGACGCAGGGAGGAGGAGAGAGGGCACGGGGGAGCTCTGACGAGTGGGGAAAATGAGAGATAGAAGGACAGGGCGGATTTTATAGGGGCTCACGAACAGAGCTTATGGCCAACGGGGCGGCAACGGCCTGTGGATGGAAGCGGCAACATGGGCTAATCATGGCTTGATTTGGCATGGGATTTTGGGTAAAAGTGGGGGAGGAGGTGGAGGACATGAAGGGAACCGCGTCCACAAGGTTTGAGCAAGAGAGAGAGAGGGTGGGCACGCTGGATTTTGTTGTGAAGTGGTGACAGCAGTTGTCGGCTTAGCCGGCTGGAGGTAAGGAAAGAAGATGATAGGTGGGACCCAAGGGACCATGGGTCCCACCTGTGGCCGAGGGGAGAGAGGGAGGGAGACGAAGTAGACTTCACTAGAAAAGATGGGAGGTGAGCTGGACTGGCAACCCGAGGAAGGGGAGGTTGACTAGGCCGGAGGAGAGAGGAAGGAGGATGAGCCGAGCCAGAGGGAGGAAAAACATACTTGGGCCAAAAACAGCCCAAGAGAAATAAGGGGATTTTTAATTGGTTCTTCAATTTAATTAATTGATTGAATAAACTTTATATTATGATAATTACTTCTTGAGCTCCGAAAATTCATGAAAAATTCTAGAGAGTATTTTAGGGCACGGAGAATATACAAAAAATATTTCCAACTATGATTTTTAAAGATGAAAGTTCGAGTGCCATTAATTTGGTTTTCGTGATTACGATAAATCCAATTATATAAGACTAATATTTTTATAAACATTTTTTGTCTAGTCTCATGTGGATATGAAAGTGGAAATTAAGAGAGGTGGTTCCCCAACTTCATATGAGTTGAGATAGAAACGTTCGTTAATGCTAGACCTAAATCACAACAAGGATGAAGTACATGGAGATCAAGTTATATGTATCATTCCTTCTCTCCATGCACATATTTATATGTTCATATATAAAATTTTCATGTGATGGATATATGCATGTGAGACTAATGTTTTGTCGAGCCTTATCTTTTTTAGTCTTTTTACATTAAGAACATGGAGATAATGAAGTTATGCATTGATTTTAATGGTTATATTTGATAAATGCCTTCTATTCTTATATAGGATAAACTCCCAATGTTTCATATCTTTTTATGCATACTCTTGCTTCACAAAAATATTTTGTATGCATATATTTAGGGGGGAATCATATTCCTTAGTTAATCCTGTATTTGATTCAAGTTATTCACTTTCATTTAATTGGGATCTTTACATTTGAGTACACATTTGAGTATATGACACTTGTAGTGTTGATTAATACTCATCATTTATTCATATCATTTTATATATGCGATCGGTTGGTCAACAAGTGGAGGTTGACAACCGAATCATTAAACTAAAAATTTTATTGAGTTGAATAAGCGAAATAGGTCCCAAGAATTTAACAAAAGGTGTTGATGCTCAAGAGATATCATGACACCTAAAGATCTCAAGGATGACAAAGTGAAGATATTAAAGATGTGGGGTACGAAGTAGCTACTATGGCAAGACGATAAAAGGCAAGCGATGCTCGGTCACGAGGGATCATACGGTAGTGAAGGGCAAGCAAGAAGCTTGGCACCGAATGACCAAATCCGGTGGCGAAGGACGAGTGATGGCTTTGTCGTGTTGGACCGTGCGAGGCCATTTGAAGCTATAAGGAGCCCACATCAATCATCTGAAGAATATATAGTGAAACAATTTTGATGTTGGCATGAAGGCATGAAGGCATTTCTATTGGTATAATTTTTTTCCTATTTATATTTGAGTATAGGAATGCCGTACTATTAAGAGGGATGCAGCAAACGTCGATGTGTTTGTGTATGTCTCGGTGCTCAAAGTGACCTATCCTAGTGGTACCTTGAGAGAAACCCAAGATTTAACCTATCATTTAAGTGGTTTTAGACCTTGCTTTTGGTTGAATTAGGGAGTCCTCTGAGTGAGCTTTCCATAGAGTCCAAAATCATCAAAAAGGGACTCCCGAGCAAAAAGTTATGGTCGTTTTGTTCTGGTGTTTTTGGAAATTTCGAAAATGGCAGAAATACTAGTTTTGCTCTCCGGTGTTTTTCGGATTTTTCCAAAAAATTTTGAAAATTCCAAAAATGGCTGTGAACAGTGAAATTCCTCTGGTGATTTTCGGATATTTCTGAAAATGGTTCAGAAATTCTGAAAATTGGAATCTTGACCTCCAACGGCTAGTTTTGAGAGGCTCGGGTATATAAACTCCTCCACCCCTCCTTGAGTGGCTGTTGTTCTTGGCCAAAAGTAGACACATCCAAAACCAAATAGCCTTTCCCATTTCCCTACCTTGATGGTGTTTCGTGAGAGGGATTTGAGAAGGGAAGAGAGTTGGATTGAGAGATTGAGAAGTTGAGAGCTAGTGAGCTTCACTCTATTCTTTGAGCACTTGAGTTCATAGCAAGCAAATCTTCGATTGTGCTTATTACTCTTGGGGACTAAGGTCTCCTAGACGGCTAGTCGTCAGCAATGAGCACCCAAGGTTGTGGTGTGTCTCGGAAAATATGTGAAGGCTTCGATTTCATTTTTGCAAAGGAGGAAATCAAGAGTGAAATCAAGGAGTGCATTTGTGCAACCTCATGAGGAAAGGATTGAAAGAGACCCGACTTTTGTGGCCCCTCAACGAAAACATAGGATCCATGGATCTGAACTTCGGAAAACAAATCACGTGTCTTCTCTCTTGGTTTGCATGTTCTTTTCTTCTCTCATATTGTGTTTGAGCTTGCTTTTATCCGATCTACTTGTATGCTTAATTGATATAGTTGATGACCTTGTATCTTGATTAGATGCCTTGTTTGTCACCTTTTGATTCATATACATTTTACTTGTTCAAGCTACAAGTTATAGCTATTGTTTTATTCTGTTATCCGCTGTACTTTTCGGTTGAGACCGAAACTTTCAATCCCATACCAGAAGTTCCGATTTAAACCAGAAGTTCTCATCATTCTAATATGCTATGAAGTTTTGATAATTTTTAGGAACGCCTATTTATCCCCCTCGAGGCGACATCAAGGTCCTTTCAAAAAAATTATATTTCTCTCATTAAATTTACTTGATAAATTACTTTAACTTTTAATATAATTTCTAAAAATATATTATTTAATTATTTTTAACCCTAAAAGAAAATTAGGGCGTGAAATAGTGCCAACAGACAACATAGAGGGAGAGGCTATAGATGCCACATACTCCCTCATTTTTATATTATAAGTCGATTTAACTTTTTTAAGTCAAACTTCTTGAAAATGAAACCAAGTTTATATTTGTAACCTTTATAGCACCAATTTAATTTCATTACATCTAACATTGAATATATTTTAATAGTTTTTTAAAAAATATTGCAATATTTTTCTATAAATTTGGTCAAAAAGTTTGACTTAGAAAAAATCAAAACGACTTATAATATAAAATAAAAATATAATATAAAATAAAAATAGTACATTTCTTTTAACAAGCAAGAGATCTGCGTATTGTTTAATTGAGCAAGGAGGAAAAGAGAGCCTAACAGGAACAAAAAATCACAAAAACAATACCCAAGGCAGAAGGAGACACACACACCAAATAAAGTCTAGCTACTGTGGCCAAGGCCGAAGCAAACAAATATTGGAGCTTGGAGGCCCCAGCTAGCACCACAGGCCTCCTTCCCTAGCCATTGCTTGTAAAATGACCATCACATTAGAAGTAGCACCATTGAACACGTCATCGTTCCTATGCTTCCAAATCTCCCAAGCAACCAAAACAGTCTGCGAGTTGAGCCCCTTCCTCTCATTCCTTGGTTTTCCTTTTGACTGCCCTTGACCACAAGCTAGAGAACTTGCACGTGTCCTGATTTTTGTGAGGTGGATAAGAAGCCAAGCCTTTGTAAAATCACGGACCAAACCTAGCGGCTGAAAACACAAGAGACAATGATATGTTGTATCGTTTCCTTAGCTTGATCACACAATAGACAAACGACCGGATGCGAAAACCCACGCATGGCAAGTCAATCAGCCGTCCAACAACTGTTGTTGATCGCCAATAAAACAAAGAACTTGCACTTAAGAGATGCCGAGCTCTTCCAAACCCTTTTCTATGGAGCGAACCGGATTGTCCTAACGAAGAAGGCCTCATAAGCAGATTTACTCAGTAACCCATGGATTTTGAAAGCCTCCAATGATGCTGATCCAAGATATCCTCTTGTAGGACCATTCTTTATACCAAATCCTAAATCTGAAGATATTCTCCAATTATTTGTGCTATCAATGGTCCTTTGATATCGATGACCCATTTTTTACTGGCCAAAGATTGAGCCACCATGCAATGTTTGATCATCTTTTTTGCAACCAACCTGATCAAATTAGGAGCCAAAATCTGAAATGGCTTTACCTTGTAGTCATCTATCATGCCAAAACAAGGTGGATTGTCCATCCCAACTTGAGATTCAACTGCCATGCTAAAGAGACATGCGAGGTACATGGACGGGCAGACCTTGCCAAGCACGATAATTCTCTATTTTGGGGAACCAAAGCCAACGAATCCAAAGAAGACGGATTCAGAATTCCCAACCCACTGTAAGCAAGAGGACATCAAGAGGACGACACACTCTATCCCAGAAGACTAGACCATTCCCACCATTCGCCTTCTCCTGTCCAGACCAGAGAAATCCCCTCCACCTTTTATTCATGGCCTTAGTAACCCACTTTGGAAGATCCATCGCAATCATTAGATAAATAGGAATGGCAGAAAACACTCCACGCACCGAGATGAGGCAACCGACACGATTCATAAGCAGGGCTTTCCACATAGGAAGCTCATCTGTGTCACATCCGAAAATTCTTAAGTAATTTCAAAACTAATTTGTACATTAAACCCTCATCTAAAAATCAAATGAGCATTTTGAATATACAGTACCAAATAAACTAATGCAATAAATACTTACAAAGAGACATTTAGTCCTCACCATGAAGAAAACTTTAGCGGAAAAGAAAATCTAGCGAAGCTTCAACTCCACTCCCACAGGTAGCTCAACTGGGATCTAAGCCAAAAGGTTTCTCCTTCGAAATCCTTCTTCAACTGAGGTTGATGTTTATTGCAAGATGAGTATATGAAATACTCCGCAAGTCACACACAAATATTCAAGTGCACAGAGATACAAAGGATGGCAATAATAGAGTTTCATTTGCAAAAGCAACATTTAGCAAACATTTGAGAATTGTAAAACAATAGAGTAATTAGTCATCAATATTAATCAACACTCAACAGCACGCCAATGCTGCGCAGGCCCAACCAACTCTGAACAACCAATCCCGGTTGCATGGACCTAATCTCCAAACTAGGAATTAACCATTCCAAACCAGGAGCTAAATCAATTATCAACATTATTCATATTATTAGCATTAAATGAGTAGTGTAGGACTAATCACGAAAAATATTGCTAGGCTCGCCCATAACCGCGGGCACAACTATTCAAATAGTTTTACCCTGGCCAGAGATGTACAAATTTACCCACAAGACACGGCCTCAACATCATGTCAACCATGCGTCGCGATAGCAGAAAAGTATCCGAATAAAGACTGTGACAAGACACCACGCATAACACAATTTAATGCAGTGTACCGTTCCCGGATCATAATCACCACCTTTAGCCAAGGTATGGACTCCCCAGCGACCTCCGTGGGCTCATCTCCGCCACTTCTTAATCTAGCACTCCACAATGAACCACGCTATACACGGTGTCCAGCTGTTGCCCACGCTAACTTGTGGTTAGTATGGTTAATGCTTCACAACAATAGCTCGTGAACCGGTCCTTAATTGTCATGAACACGACCATCAAAATTGTGTGCTCACAACCCACCATTAGTCAAGTTTTAGTTGGACAAATTAATAAATTAACCAATCACGATTTGACCATCGTGAGCTACCATTAAATATCCATCATAATGATATAAGTAAATCATTAATTATCCCATGTGAAATATTACTAATGTTTCTAAGCATGGCTAAGCAATTGTTTCTAATATCTAGTTGAACCAATATATAAGTCCAACTAGTCAAATTATAAACCATGGTATCAAGGAATAAGGTAAGCAATACAAATTGGTCATAACAAAGGAATATGTTCACACCACCGGATGACATTGGAAAATAAATGTACATTTAAGACCAATAGAGAATTTAAATATAGAATCAACATGCTCAAAGGGATGTTTTAGATCCGTATGACTTGTATTGCAAACAAGCGTCTTCAATTCGTCTTCTATAACTTCTCCAACGAACAAACAATCCTCCCAAACGATAGAAAACTAACCTAAAATGCAAAACGAGAAAAAACACTAATAAAAACCAAATAAATAGTACAAATAAAGTTCATAAATTGGTAGAGCTTGAATTTAGATGAATTATGATGAATTATGGGATTTGAACAACCTCATTCCAAGTTCATATTAATTAGTTATGAATTAATAAAGTTTCAATCAATTAAATCCTATAAAAAATAGCTAAATGATTTATTACGTCATATTGAGTTATTCTTGAACTGGAAAAAGAGGATTATGACGTCAGTCCTGGAAGAGAGAAGGCTGAGCCACTAACAAATGGGACCCACTTGTCATAGAGACAAGCTATGGACCGAGTCTACCATGGACTCGATGCACCAAGGGAGTCCACATGTCCACGATATTGGATGGCTCAGATCTGTTTTGGAATAGACCAGAAGGCCGAGATTGAATTTGGCTTAGGGTATTGGAGGCTGCCACATGGACAGGACACGCAGGCGTAACGCAAGCAAGAAGGGTGAGGTGGCAGCTGACATGGCGATGACATGGACACGCCACGCAGGATCGCCGGTGACTGGGTCGGCACAGCGGCGGCGATGGCGAACAGCGGCGCTCCGGCAAAAACGGAGGGCACTAACAGAGAGAGTACAACGAGACGACTCTTAGCACTTACGCCATGACGGGCGACGAAGGAGAGGCCGGCGGTGAGCTTTGGGCGGCGAAGGTCCTCAGGTCGACGACGACGGACACGTTCTGGCGATCTTTGGTGGCAACGAAAGGGTAAACGATCTTCGGCGCGCTGCTGTGGTCCTGACGGTGAAGGCGGTGCAACTCGTCGAGGATTGAAACGGCCGTGAGGCACGGCTGAAGGCGGTGCAAATCAGCTTCATGTCGACGACGTCCTTTCGGTGGCTTTCGACGGAGGGGATATGGTTGCCGAGCTCAGTCTCGGTGCTGTGATGCTGAAGAAGGTGACGGTGCTAACCATCGACGGTGGAGTCGACGGCTAGGGACGGCTGGAACGTGGCAGCGGCGGTGGAGAGAGAAGGCGGCCGTGGGGAACGATGGCTAGGGCACGGCGGCTCGGGAAAAAGAGGGGAAACAGAAGAGGAGACCAAGGGGTATTTATTGGCTCGGGAAGAGGAGATCGGCACCGGGACGAGAGAATTTGGCACGAATTTTTTGAGGGTTCAGTGGAGAGGGAGAAAGTTTGGGTCCGAGCTCAATACAGCTCAAATACCACAGTATTGGGTCCGATTCTTCGGAGAAAAGGAGGAGGAGATCAAGGGCAACAAATTCCCTTAACAATTTCTGAAACGGATCAACAAATGCGCCGAATTTAGGACAGGGAGTGGTGTCGGGTTGATATTGTCTGGCTCTATCCGGAGGTTGAAGAAGACATTGTAGCGATAAAGAGGTAGTAGACTTCTGCTTTCTCTGTCTGGGCCGATTGAAGGAGGGACGCAAAGCAGACTTGATATATAATAGGGTGTCCCGATATTTCGGCGGAGACGATAACTTCGATTTTAATGGAGCGACGTTCACGGCCCGACTATGATACTCCACGAAGTAATTGTGCCTTAGCGACCGATACACCAACTCCACCGGTTGACGTGACCTTGTGGAGCTCGATCAACCAAACCACTAGGGTTATTCCTGCAAGCAACCAAAAAACTAGCAAGAACAAGATGAACAACAACTCAAATTACAAATATTGATTTCAGATCTGAATACTCATGAAAAGGTGGGGTTCCGAATCAAATAGAACGGATGGTCTAGCCAACACACGCATCTATCAGGAAGTAGCGATAGCTAAACTTACATACTCAAAACCCAAATTATTCTAGGTGGCTATGATGGTATTTATGTAGGTAGGAGGACGTGTTGGGGTCGTTCTCCAACCCTAGTACGTGTCCGTAATGGACTCAACTTGATACAAGGCCCATCAGCTCAATTTTGGCGGCGCAACACCTCGGACAGAACAAAGTATGTGTACTAAATTGATGTTTGCGGTCGGCTCGTAATAGATATGAAAGTGAGGCCAGATCCATTGGAAAGTAAACTTCATAAGCTTTCCATGAAATACAACCCAAATCGGAGTTCGTATGAAGTCGTGACAACCGTCACAAGTTGATGTTGTTTTGCAGTCCGAATTCAGTCCCAAATCATATTGGATTAGTTCTCTTTCTTTTCTTGGGCCAAAAGTGATGTGGTGACCTGGTGGAGGACATTGAGAATACTTGGATTTGGAGGTTGGGGCGCACCCCACTTGGGCCGGGGTCCCAGATGAATTTGTAAGCCCATAGACCTATTATAGATGATACAACACCTTATTTTTGTGATTGCAGCTGATTGGAATAGAATTTGGAGATAAGGCTGTATCCGTTGGAAATAGGATTCCAAGAACTTTTCATCAAATACTCATGGACCCAAATTGGAGCACATATGCATATTTGGCGACCGTTTGAATTTAGCGTTGTTAGAGCTTGACGAATTGGATTCTAGAATTTTTTTAAACTTAAACTTGATGTCTTCCTGTGGACATATGATGTAAACAACGGTTATATCCATAATAGTCATGGTCACATCAAGACTTCGGAAGAGAAAGGGCCAGACCAAGAGGGATGGAATACAGACTTCCTAAAGAGATGGCAGGCCGGAGTGGAGAGAAAGATGGACGCCAAATAGACTTCTCCAGAATTGGCCCAAATTCGAAGAGGATTTTTAATTTGATTTTTATTTAATAAATACTAAATTGTTGTTTCATTTATTAAAAATATTTTCGATGTTGGGTGACCAACGTATTTAAAAAAATTATTTATCTCAATTTGACGTTCAAATTTTTATATTTTTTATTCAAACACTTCCTTTAATTATTAAATAATTTCTAAAAATTCTTTTTTCACAAAAAAATATATCTAAAAATGGCATTTTTAGGGGTGTGACAATCTGCAACCCTGTCAACAAGAGCTTGCAAATCCACTTTAGATGGCTTGTTGACATTGAGAGGAACCCGGATAAGAGCAAGCGAATGCCTTTAGCTCACACAGCAGAGCGTTTGCAATCACTTCCAAATCCTCATCAGCGCGTCTAACGAGAGTTACTAAACTTTTCTGCATGTTAGTCACCAACCCCGAAGCTCGACAAAAAACATATAACACATCCTTAACGATTGAAAGATCATTGGATGTTTGTCTTAGGAACAAGAGCACATCATCAGCATAGAAGGAACACCTTTGCTGTGTTTGCCAAGGGGCTGCAGCCAACCATCTTGGGAGTTGGGACACACGACTTAGAAGAGGGTTGAGAATATCCATAACTAGACTAAGCAACATTGGTGATAAAGGGTCACCTTGCCGGAGCCCACAGCAATGAAAGATAACCTCACCCGGCTCACCATTGACAAAACCCAAGTAGAAACAGAAAGCAACAAACTCAAAAGATTGCACCACCGACGACCAAAGACCAACTGTTGTAAAACTTCAAAGAGGGATGGCCAAAGATGCCATCTACCTGACAGTCGTAAAACCAAAACAAGCGTCACAACCAAAGAAACTGCCAGGATAATCACAAGGGGTTGAATCAATGTGTGTTAGTTTCAGCAATGTGCTTCTGGGCTCATTCAGGGTAGCTGACGCGGGCTAACAAAGCAAAAATTGCATGCGCGCCTTGCCAGTACCACATCGATGATGCTGTGAAATATAAATACTGTGTAAGTTACACCGGATCATACAACATCTCAGGCATGAACATTTGTCCGCACATTTGCCAGGACACAACTCATCAGAGAACATACAGGCACAGCAACAGCACAGCTTTGGTTTTACATTTGCAATGGCGTCTGGATTGTATCACACCACTAACCACCTTTTAACCTTCAGCAATGGTTGGTGGTGCCAGGCTTGATCTATTGCTTAGATGAAGTCCAAGAAAGCGACGACTTTGTGGGGGAGGTAGGCACGACTGAACAAGATTCTGGTACGACAATGGATGTTGATGAAGGTGATGAGCTGGTGGTCTTGGGAGTAACTGGGGTTACCGAGCGACTAAGGCTTGAACCACTGCGGGAAGGCGCTGGTGGTAATACTTGTGTAGGGTAGACCTCAGTGACCTCTTCAATGCATTCATCCACATATATAACATCCTGCATAGTAAGTTGGTGGTACTCAACAATTTCTCGTAGGAATCTGTTCTCTCGAGCATATACCGAATTCTCATGTGCGAGCCGTGCCTTCTCAGCTAATAGTGTCTCTAGTTGGAGGCGGATCTGCAAAATAAGAAAAAAAGAATGTATGATTGACCACAGTGGAAGGTAACAGGTACCACCTTGGACTACTGTCAAATTGGGAAGGCCCAGAAAATTACAGGTTCGTTTCACTAAAAAGATATTGACATAACTAATATGACAATCCAAAATGTTGATGAACATACATTATTTAAGAGTGTCAAAATACATGATACATTTTTTGGCAGTTAAGCCAGGATCAGCAGCGTCCCAGGAATAGTTCCAAAGATAAGTTTGAATTGAGCATGTGACTAAGCTATAATTTGTAAACTCAACAGTTATCTGTTAGTTCAGAAAGTTGGACTACAGGTGTTCAAGTGAAAAGACTAGTTATTTAGTAAAACTTTACATGCATGGAAGAAGCCAAATACATTTTAATACATAACTCCAGCAATCAAGAGTCTGATGATTTTCATAATTGCTTGTCAATTTTAAAGAAAAATACTAACCAGATCATCATCTTCAGGGTTATCACCCTTATCGTGACTTTCCCGCAAAATCTTATTTTCATCTTCAAGCTGAGCACAACGTTCTTTTGCAAAAGCTAAATCCGCCTTCACAGTCTTCAGCTCACGTAGTAGCAGCTTTGCTTTTGCTGCCATGGCATTTGCAACCTGTAAGCGCAAAATATGGGTCACTAATCCAATCCAACTGAAAGGGCAATGGGAGACAAAAGACTACTAAACTGATGCCACTGTTCATCAACCAGAGGAAAATAAAGGACAAGATGAAATGAACACTGAAAGGCTAAATTTAATGAAAACTATTTTGCAAAGAATATAATCAGACAGATATGATGCTCAATAAAAATCCTTGAATACCTATCTGGTAACAAAGATGTTTATCAAAAGTGCCACCAGATCAAATTTGGAATCCATGTGGATTACAAGATGCAAAATGCAGCACTAAGCAACATATCTAGCGACACATATTGGCCACCTTACGTCGCGAGATGCCTTCAATTGAGTCTCGTAGTCAAGTGGATTTTGTGGAAGGTTCCTTTGAGTAAATCTTTGTGGAGCTTCTCCTTGTGTAGTTGAGCCAGCTCCTTTTCTTCTTATGTTCAATTTGCGTGTTTCATGAATAATGTCGGCTGTTTTATTTTCTACAATGGTTCGGCCTTCCTGGAAAAAAGATTTAGAAGTGTTATATATAGCATGGGTAAATAACATAAAAACATGACACTATAACAGAAGGATGCCTCGATCATAAAGTAAATTAATCAATCATATTACCATTATTCTAGTGCTGCTGTGATATGAAATAGAGTAATAGACCAATAGCGTAAAATACTTTGTGAGACAAAGGCAAAAGAAAAAGAAATGGTTTTTTCTGGTGCTATACTTCTAACACATGGTTTGCTAATGCTACTAGAATATTTTTAGAATAAAAATTATTAGAACATTTCTTAAATAACATTGACGGAAAAAGAAGGAAAGCATTAACATTGACAGATATACTTTCACATAATCGTTTAAATAGGATTAGGTAAGTAGTTGATGTATAGCAACTTACTTCAAGTGCACTTTTTATTGTGCCACCGATATAGTTGAGGGAGGAAGCTATGGCCTCGGACCTCTTCTGAGATGGAGATGTCTCGAATTTCCATGTTTCTGAAGGTAGTTGTTGTGAGCGTGTATACTGCAACATCAATAAAAATGTCAGCATTGACACAAAAACATCTGGAAGTAAACTGCCTAAACACAATAATGGCAGTTAATCACAACACAAACTTACAAGGTGCAGATTACAGTACATGAATGAACAAGTAGTCAAGTACCGACCATGATGATAGAACAAGTGTTAAGCTCATTAGCAAAAGTCAAAAGTTTAGACTGTGCTGCTAAGCTCTTCAAGAAATGATTGGTACACGCATTAAATGATAAAATTAGAATCTACCAGTTCAATTAACTGCAAAAGAACAGTTCCCACCTGGACACCTACCGCCGGCGCATCTCTTGACGCATCTCTTGACGGCTGCTGTCTCGTGGGGGAATCATATTGCCCCGGTGAACCATCCTCGTCCAGGAAAGACTTGGCTTTCCGGGCAAGAGCCCCCCAAAATCCGTACTTTGCCTCATTCAAGTTCTTCATGGATGTGTATTCATAACCCGAAGAACCCTACAATCATAACAAAGCGATAGTATAAACATATAACGTTCGCTCTCCAAATCAAGAAATACAACAATTTGGTCCGATTTCAGGGAGACCCAACCCAAGAACAGCGGCGGCGGCAAAACCACTAAACAGAAGTAGTCAATCATCACAAGTTAATCCCCAATCTAAGTGATATCAAAACGAAGAGATGCAGCCCTGAATCGGCCCCGAATCGAGTCACCACCATGAATTCCAAGAACCGGCGAGGACGGGGGAAACCGCCCGGGCGGACCAGATCCGGCCACGCATCAGACACATCTAGGGGTGGGGGGCGAGACCTGAGAGAGTAGAAGCTTACTGGAGAAGGCGTGGAGACGGAGGGCTCGTGGTGGCCCCGGCGAGCCGCGGCGGCCGCCGAGGCGGCGGCGGCGGAGGAGGAGGAGTAGGCCGAGGAGAGGGAGGAGGCGTCGCGGTGCGCGGCGGAGGCGCGCATGGCCTGCGCGGCGAGGGAGTCCTGCGGCGGGGAGGCGGGGCCGACGGACGGCGGGTGGTGGTGCTCGAAGGACGGCGGCGGAGGCTTCCGGTGGTAGGCCATGGCGGTCGCGGTCGCGGTCGCGGCGGCGGCATCCGACGCGGGGCGGCGAGGGGGTTGCGCGCCTTTATACTGCCGGTGATGCCTAGAAGGAAATGGACATTGGCTTTGGACAGTTGGACTCGATGCGGAAGGCTAGGATTCGATGAGTCAACTCAAAACCACGGTAAATGGCTTGGCCGCTTTGGGGCTGGATTAATGGATTTTCGAATGGGTTACTACCCACCTAGCTATCGCAAATGGGACACAATCTACGATCTGAATGTTATTCTCACTCGTGACGGTGACGCACCTTCTATACTAAAATAAATTAACTTCAATAACTGTAAAGAGCATAGTAAAATCAATGCCGATTGATTTACCATAGATACAGTAATTTTTCAGTACTACAACGTGATACGAATATCTATTACTCGTGACTAATTGGAGAGAATCCCATTCTCACAAATTTTAGGATTTTTTTAAAGAAGGTTGCTTGATTATTAAAGATGTTGTAACATCTCTAGCTTAACCTAGACAACTGGGTAGCTAGCACGGGAGTATTTGGGTAATACTAGTGTAGTGTCATATACATTGATCTTTTGATCCTGTTAGTTTTTTAGTTTTTTGGACATGACATTTTCTTTGGTTCATATTTTGTAGCTTTTAATATTTTTGTCTACCTCTGACTTTGGTTGAGGTAAGCATTAGTAGAAAAAACCTAGGTATATTATATATCTCGTGTATATATTTAGATTATAGATATTTTATTAAGGTATATTCAACTTCTACAACTATTAGATATGCACATAACCAATAAACAATAAAGAAACTAAAATGAAGAAAAAAAACCTAATACAACTTGAACATATCATATATCCAAACAGCTTACTCCCTTATTGTCCTACAACCCACATGACACATCTAGGACATATTTTCCATATAATAACTTTCAGAGAAAATCAATGTTTGTCTGCATAACTAATATTGTTTGATTACCATCAGCTTCAAATGCATAAGAATCGAGAAATTGCTTGAGAAAAGCACTACACTCATCGACTCACCTCTATTGGTGGTAGGACGAGATCTGTTGTTCGAAAAAATAGACCCATCAATGCTAAAGTAAGAAAAATATATGTTTGTTGATAAACCAGATCCATGAACTTGAGATAAATTTAGGGAGAAAAATACCAATACTATAATGTGTGTTACTCCGGTCGATATGCTTCCTGTTTGGCAAAATAAGGAAGACAAGTAGCTCTTCACGACAATGCCCTATGCGACTAGAGTAGGGTTGAGAGAGGCGAGTGGTGGTGGCAACTAAATCTCTAACCATACACCCCGCAATTAATCTTTCATAGCTTAACTAGGTACCAATTCTCCATAACCAATCTATGTTTTTTTTCCTCATATGGCTTTGCCAAATCTTGAGAAAGATATGGACAGCCACCAACTGGTTTCCATCGCTCTTCAAGTAGGCCTATGGATCGATGCCATTGACTTAGAATCTACTCTTATGACTATTCATGAATATAATATCTTCTTGAAATACGATGATGTTGTTATTACCTCTATTTCAAATAAAATGTCTTCTCTCTTTGGTAGAATAAGCATGTGGATGCCATTTTTTAATGACCAACGTTTGATTAGGAGAGAATATGTATGAAGGTTATGATGGAAAATTGGAGATTAAAGAGGACTTTGAAAAGCATGGTTCCCCTCTATTGAATGCTCTATAGCTTTTTGACTTGCCCTATACCATCACCTTAGAAAAATGACATATGCAAAAAAACAAACGTAAACTATCTCATATATCTCCTTTTAACATATACTCTAACTTAATAATACATTATTAACAGTAAGATTATAAGGTTTTATTAAGTCATGGATACATATAGATATGTCCCTAAAGAGATAAATTTATAATTTAGATGAGATAAAAATAATTATTTGTATTTTTGAATCGATAAAAATATAGATTGACAATTAAGCAAATGAAATACAACGAAAAAACACTACTAGTATGGTGATAGAGCCATAGACACTATTGTTCAAATTTTAATGCCTCTATAACTATACATTAAGAATTTAGTAAGGTCTTGGCCTCTGGTTTGTTAATGGGCACATTCATATATTCAAAAATAAATAAAATAAAATGTACTGAGCAATGAGCATACCAAAACTATTTATCAAATTAAATTTGGGATATTTATCTATTTATAAAACTCCTAGCCCTACCTATATTTCTCTGCCTGTCCATCACTTTATCAGTGACGCTAACTGTGAAGTTCGAAGTGGCACCACCGCCGCCTCGGCTCCACGCGCGGCCATGGCTATCCCCTCCTGGCCCCCGCCTCGCCTCCACCTCTCCCTCCATCTCCACAACCCGAGCCCCACCCCCGCACCCTCTCCGAATCCCGGCCGCCGGCCGCGCCCCGCCCCGACGAACGAGACGCTCCGCCGCCGGCTCCTCCGCAAGGGCGTCTCCCCGACCCCCAAAATCCTCCACGCGTTCCGCAAGAAGGAGGCCCTCAAGTCCCTCCGCCGCGCCAGGAAGGAGACCGCCGCCGCCGCGGATGCGCTGCCCAGGGAGGAGGGGGACGCCCTGGTGGTGGCGGGCGAAGACGACGAGGCCCGCTTCCGCGCGGCCGTCGCTGAGTACCGCGTGCTCATGGGCCGGCCGTGGCACGGCGGCGCCTCGGCACCCCCGCGTGGGGTCCTCGAAGGCGAGGGCCTCGATGGCCTCCGCGAGATGCTCGCGGCGAGGAGGGCCGGCAAATTCGAGTGGCTACTGGACGATGACGTAGAGGAGGATGAAGAGGAAGCGGCGGCGGGGAGGTGGGGGCGTGCTGGCGTCGGCCGGAATTCGGATTTTCGGGATGAGGAGAGGAGGATTGAGTGGCTGGTGAGGAGGTATATGCGAAGAATCCCTGTCCGTGCTCTTGCTGTTTCAGGCATTCTTTTGGCATTTGTCTGCTTTCGAGTAGGAGTACAAACTAGTGGTGGTTGCTTTATGATTTTAATAATCACATTTACAAGAATATGAGATATGGCAGAATTTAGATAGCGGTGTAGCATTCACCTTATGTGCATTTAATTTCATTGCACTCTTCATTATCCTAAATGCCAATGCCATTATTGAGTTAAATCGTTCACAATGAATTGCATGAAATGTTGTGTTTGTTCCATATTGCATAAGCAAGTCCGTTTGTCAGGCTGAACGAAGATGATCTAAGTATGCGTGATTGGAGGCTTACTAGATTGATGAGAAAAGCTGACCTAATATATAATGAAGATAATCTACTACAAATACTGGAAGGGCTTGAGGTAAGAGGAAATTGGAGGCAGGCTTTATCTGTTACTGAGTGGGTGTACAATGAGAACATCTACAAGCATCGAAAAAGCAGGTATATCCTAGTTTACTGGGTTTTAGATTGCTGCAAGCAGAAGTTATTTAATGAAATTGAGCTCAAGTACCTATGCTTGACTAATGGAATATAACATATCAAGGTTTGTGTATACGAAATTACTATCAATCCTTGGAAAAGCATGGAGGCCAACTGAAGCACTTCGAGTTTTCACCATCATGCGGGTAGATTTTATTTGTTGCCCATTTAAAATCTACTCCATTTATCTCTTATGTTCCAGCCTAAAATTTAGAAAACATAATGGTGTAAGCATTATATCTTACTTTAAATCAGGGTGATGCTCAAATATACCCTGATATGGCTGCATACCATAGTATTGCTGTTACACTTGGTCGAGCTGGCCTTCTAAACGAGCTAATCAAGATTATAGAGTATATGAGACAGAAGCCTTCGAAAAGGGTAATGAAGATGCGCCGCAAAGATTGGGATCCTTCATTGGAGCCAGATGTTCTGATTTATAACTCGGTAAGGATGGCGCCTGATGTTTTTGTTTTATTTCTGTTTTCCTGCACTCTCTTGGAAGAAATCTTGTTCATAACCTTGCACGTCTTTTATTTTTTTTACTGCATAACCTTTGCATGTCCTCACTTTAACCCTTGTTTTTATAGGTCCTTAATGCATGCGTTCTATCGCAGCAGTGGAAAGGGGTATTTTGGGTGTTTCAGCAAATGAGAAGGAATAGTTTGACACCTACAGGAGCAACATTCGGGTTAGCGATGGAGGTATGCCTTTTAACTGTCCGTTTTGTCATTTGGCTGATTGGTACTGTTCTATGGGTATTTTGGAAATGTGTTGTACATATTTGGGAACACTTTATGGAAGGTGAAATTGATTTGCAAAGCATGCGGGTGTGAGGTTCACAAGTCCAGTTTAGCTGGGTCTGCTCCTGATGGAAATTAGGTTAGATCAGCTTATGATTCTGTCTTGTTTTACATGCATCTACCATAGAAGTCTGGGGATGGAAACCACATTATTGTAGTCCTCTGATCATCACATTCTCTTTTTCTTTTTGGGAAATATTGGGAGATGCTCAGGAGTTGTAATTTTATTTTATAGAAGAGCTAGGAAGAAATGTACAACCAAAAAGAGCTAGCCAGGAGTGTTGAGAGCGAGTTTGTTGTTACCTCTTTAATCCTCTTAGCATATTTTTTTTGTGTGCACTTCTTTTTTGTACCATTCCTTCTCTTCCAAACGTGCCATCCAGTGATGATAATATCCGTAAACATAGCATCCACCATACTGCTACATGTAGTGCCGTTTTTCTGCCAGCATTCCTTTTCAAAGAAGCTTGCAAAAAAGAGGTGATGCAAAGTTTCCTCTTCTTTGAACTAAAATGCCTTCATTTCCCACATTAGCTCACATTTGTCATCGTCTTCTTGTGCTGTGCATCCCATTCATGTCATATGTCGGTAGACTTAGCCTAATAGTTCATACAGATACCCTTAAGTGCCTCTGTGTAGTCCAGTGGGTTGTAATCTCAAGCATATAGTGTGGTATTGCATATGCAGTCAGTCAATCATTATAAAAACATGTTCTTTCTTACTTAACTTTGATATGGCATTATATCATACTTACTGGAGTTACTTTAGGTCATGCTTAAAGCCAAGAAGTATGACTTTCTCCAAAAGTTCTTTGAGAAGATGCAAAAAAGCGGGGTACCTCCAAGAGCAATAACTTATAAAGGTAGCAATTCAGATAAAGTTCATTTGACTTCTTTGGTATTGAAATTCATGTAATTTTTCTAATTATGCGCTTAGTTCTAGTAAGAGCCTACTGGGAACAAGGGAAAGTAAATGAAGCAATTGAAGCAATTAAGGACATGGAACAAAGGGGAATTGTTGGAGCTGCAAGTGTTTATTATGAACTAGCTTGCTGTCTCTGCAATAAAGGAAGGTGGAGAGATGCTTTGTCACAGGTTTGTGAATGATCATTCATTCATATACAATTAAGTGCAAACTATACTTTTGTCATCTCTCTAGTGTAACTAACCAAACATTTATACCTTGTAGGATAGTTGCTACTTATGTGATTTTACTCCCTCCATTCAAAAATATAATTATTTCAACATCAACATGATCTCTAACACATAACTTTAACTAGCATAGTGTTCTTGTTTTGTAGTGGGTCTCAAACAAATATACCGTAACTTCCAAGTTAAACACAAACATAGTTATTTTCAAGCCTAAGTTCCTACCAAGTTGTGTACGCAGTGTTCCCTTAGACGCTAGACGGCTCCTAGACAGCACCTCACTGTCTAGAGTCTAGGCAGTCTAGACGGAGTCTAGACGGGTCTAGGCGGTTTTTCTATTTTTGAAAAAAATACATTATATATCTTGTTTCTTATATATCCCAGCCCGCACAGCCATATCACAAAAGTCACATTTTACTAGATCCTTCTTGTTCTCATCCACTAAGGTTCCATACTCCCATCCCACATCATCCGAGTTTCTTTTCAATGTGCGTGCATTGGCATTGTTAGCACTAGCACCTTGAGCTTGAGGAGGATCTGAACCCGCTGACGACATTGCTATTCACTGAAGGAGCTATTAGTGGTGCACCTGTGGGAGATGCTGCAGCAGCCGAAGGGAGGGGAGGCCGCGGCAGGGGGGACTAGGGAGCAGCGACCAGCGGGGGAGAGGCCAAGCCAAGGGAAGAAGCCGACAGGGGAGAGCAGCCGACAGGGGGGAGCAGCCGGCAGGGAGGGCCGGAGGGGAGGCCGCACCAGGGGGGAGAGGTCGCGCCGCCACGGCAGGTGGAAGGCGACGACGGCGGCTGCAGGTCGCTGGCGGCGGCGTCTCCCTCCTTCAACCCTAGCTCGTGCAATCGTGGGGGGAAATTAGCCAGGAAGTGGAGGGAAAAGGAAAATAGGGCCACGGGTTGGGAAAAATAAAACCTAGAGTTTTTTCAAAATGTCTCATTTCCTAGACCGCCGCCTAGTCTAGTCTTTATCCGTCTACACGCGTCCACAAACCGTCTAGCTCGCTCCGTCTAGACCGTCCAAGACCGCCTAGCACCGTCTAGGACCGCCTAGCGTCTAGCCCACCGTTTACCCCCTAAACTGCATGGGTTGCCGCCGTCTACCGTCTAGGCGCCGTCTAGACCCGTCTAGGCGGTGTCTAGGCGAACACTGTGTGTACGTCTCATGTTACATCAATCTGCAACCACATATCCACAAGTGCAGATAATACATTCATTTTGCAAAAGGTCTAGCAAACAAATCAACCAAGTCTACATGAATCCATCTATGGAATATCTAAAGTGAAGGAGTACATAGCAAAATGTTACCACCACCAATTTGTGGTTTTAAGTAGTAGATAGAGATCCGATAAAGGAATGGTAAATCTATTACTTTTTATATGATCATTTTTTGTTAAAAAAATAGAAGCTGTTATATTACGAAAACCTTTTTCATGTGAATCAACGAGATCATTTCCACATGGCCTATCGAAATAATCTGTTGGCAAAACTACAATTTTGGTCACTAACTCGTGTGAGTTTATTTTTCATATTAAACTTAAAGAAAATTTAACTTAAGCCTCTCTAAGTAAACAACCCTTGTTTTGGTCCTATGTGCCACTGAGTCACTGACTAGGATCCTTGTTGGCTCAAGATTGTCCAGTGGGCAATGGCCCCACCGTCTTCTCTCTTATCTCTTATCTCTTATCATTGTCTTCTCTCTTATCCCTTAACTCTCATCTTGTCTTCTCTCTTATCCCTTAACTCTCATCTTGCTACACCAGTTTTATTCTATCTCGACATAGACTTGGAAGAGAATAAATTATGCTAACTTTGTACTAGTGATATCACAGTTTGGGAAAAGGAAAATAAACAGATCATAGCAAATTTTGGACATGCAACAGTACAAAACCAGAATATTTGCTATTCCATGACCACCCCCAAAAACATAACTTGCACCAACTCATGAACTATGTCATATGTGCCCACAAGCTTGAGATTAAATACAACTGTACTCTTTGGGTGGTTGAACTAGATTAAGATTTAAGAAAACGATTTTTAAAATTTTTTCCAATCTAAATGGAAATTACCTTAGGTCTCTGGTAAAGCCATTAGGCATGCCTTTTTCCGCATTAGGAGTTCATACCACCTCAAGTGGCATGCCAACAGTTGAATTTCGAGTTTTCGACTTTGCCTGACAAATCTTAGGTGCTAGTAATACATTGGGTTACTATTTAGCTTTAGAGTTTTATTGCCACAGCATTAAATTTTCTAATAACTCATGTTTACCTGTATGATTTGAAAACTATTGTATTTGGCTCTAGATGATGTTCTCCAATAAATGTCATTTTATAATATAATGTGCGGCAGTCAAATGTGAAATCTAACTCTCTAATATATGCAAAAGTACTAACATTTTGATATGTGTAGATGCATTAGTAGATTTTTCATGAATAATACTTTCTTGTATTTATTTTTTAATGATTTTTTTGAATATATGATTGAGAAAAACAATGATCAAGCATGTGCATTGGAGACTCTGCTGATGCCCTAAATGACAAGTACAAGAGAATGATGGATTATAATTTTTAGATTGGAACGGGGGGGGGGGGGGCTGTTTACCTTTTTTGACTTTTTGTTTCATTGCAATCTATCTTGAAAATTATTTGCTTTCTTCCTCGTTGTGGCTTGTCCAGTAGCACCATAAGTGACCGTTTTCTTTGCAGAATCAATTTAAGAAATCATTACTGCTATTTGTTCAGCATAACATATTTATCCTTTGCACAAGTTTAGTTATCTTATTAGGACTGACAAGAATAAGTAATCTATAGGCATCAGAGAGTTCTTTTTAAGATTAATTTTCCTTTTCAGGTTGAGAAGCTAAAACAGCTTCCGCTCACTAAACCGCTAGAGTTCACATTTACTGGAATGATCTTAGCCTCTTTTGACGGTGGATATATCTCAGAATGCATCTCAATATTTGAGTCAATGGAAGGGCACTGTGCTCCAAATATTGGTACAATAAATGTCATGATAAAAGTGTATGGACGCTGTGATATGTTTGTGAAAGCAAGGGACTTATTTGAGACCATCAAAGTTAATTTGCCTAGTTCAAATCATTCATCACATAAAGCAGACGCATATACATACAGCTCTATGCTTGAAGCAGCTGCATCTGCCCAACAGTGGGAATACTTTGAAAATGTGTATAGAGAGATGACTCTCTCTCAGTACCACCTAGATCAAAGCAAATATTCATGGATGCTCATCAAGGCATCCAAAGCTGGAAAGGTAATATTTATTATCAGCGATTTGAACAATCATTTTCTGTTGCCATGAGATGTTTGGTTCCCCTCTTGAAACGAATTGTCTGTATTTTAAATTAATCTGCTCTAGGATATTTATGCTAATGTAGCACTACACTTTATTTAAAGTAAAGTTTTGTTCAATGTACAGCATTGAGGTCTTACATTACATTATGTGATATCTGATTAGTATAGTTTGGGTCCACCAATCAGTCCACTTGAAGGTGCTTTGGACTTGGAGGTGCTATGAAATTATTATCTTCCTTTCTATGCCAGTTGGTGTGACTTTCTCCCCTAGAACGATATTTCCGCACCTCCTATTCAACCTTATTGTGAATTGCCCCTAGAACGATATTACCGTACCTCCTATTCAACTTTGTTGTCTTGTTATCAGGTTTTCATTCATGCTATTGTACTCATTTCTAGTTTGCGTGGACTTCTTTTTTTACTTGTTGTACTGAACAAGGGAGGGACGTTCTGAATGCTTACAGTTCCTTTTTTCAATCACTACGAAATATTCTTTTATGAAGGTGACCAGGTGCATGAATAATTTACTCCCTGATTTGTATGCAGTCATATTTGCTGGAACATGCACTTGATTCAATACTTGAACGAGGAGAAACCCCCAATGTACAGTTATTTAGTGAGATGATATGCCAAGCTATTGCTCAAAGAAACTATGCAAGGACACTTCATCTAATGAATATTATGGCTGAGGCTTCAACTGATGTCAGTGAACTTCAATGGAGCAAGCTACTTGAGCAAAATATGCATCGATTTAGCGTGAATACTTTGGAAGATCTTTTAAAGTACCTCAGTACCAGTGATATCATCAAATCGGATCCTGCACTTAGTTTTGTAAGTGCACTGCAATCTCAATGTGGGACAACTTTTGTGAACGAGGCTTCTTTTTTGGCTGATGTTACATATACTGGACTGTCTCAACTCTCTCTGCCAGAGAATATAACCAAGTCTTCAAATAGCAATCTAGATCAACTTTCTTGCATGAACTCGCTAAACACAAATGCATTTCCCGATGAGAAAGTTAGCAGTGAGTTCGCTGATTACATTATGGATACCCCACAATCTGATGCTAATGCTGGCTTGAGCGAGGACATTGTTATAGGTTCACATTTTGAGAGTGAACAGAAAGAACAACATGACCTCGGCTGGTTGGGGACAGGAGTATCTGCAGTTGACGAAGTACTCGATTCAATGAATTTGTATGGTGATGGTTCATATGGAGAGATGCCATCAGCATCAGAAATTCTTGAATTATGGGAGCAGGAAAGGATAAATGGCACGTTTTCTGCTAAAACGGCTGAACCACCATGTGAGGATAGGTGATCTGGCAAGTGCTGTTTGATATGGCCAGCGTAAAATTCTCACATCAACGCTAACCAAATTGGTGAATACGAAGAAGCCATGAAGTCCCATAAGTTTGGTACATGCAGCTCTGCATTGCCTGAATACGCAAACAAGGTGGATCTAGGTTTATGTGATGAGATCGAAAGAATCTGATGAAAGATCCATTTCCAGAAAGCATGGTATGTATTCCTTACCTTTGGCAAAAGTTGACAATGCAAGGAATTAGCTTTTGCCTAAGAACCAGCCTAAAACAGGTTTCATTACCAGTAGGACCATTTGAACATATTGCGCTCTGGAAATTCTCTTCTTATTGCCTTAGGATTTTCATCAAGAAGGGATTGCTGCAGAAATAAATCAAAGCCAGATTTGCTTCAAATAGATAAAAGGTATATATACTAAGATTTAGTAATAAGATCAACATGATGCGTCATGGCATATGTCCCTGAGCTTTTGATTTCCTGTCTGAAAAACACAAATCACGCATAGGTTTAGTTATTCTGTTCTTGTGTCTCATGGCACACGGTGCCAATGAGTTCGAAATTGATAACTGGCATGTGCAGTGATGTGTACAACAGACTTTTGGTTTTGGTATTGAGCTTAATTAACATTTAGGCAGATCTTACCGTATTTCATTATTTTTTCCAGTTTGTATGTATATGTGTATGCTAATTAACCACTCATACATAAAAGACTTGCCTATGTTGACAGTCAAAACAAGTCAATTAGTCCACTAAAGTACCAAGGAATCAAGGATCAGTAAGATGCTGTAGTACTAGTAGCATTTTTATCATCAATTACCCCCTAACTCAACTCCTACATAATTATCTCTCCATGCCTAATGGCCCTATTATCTACTATGTACGCTATAATAGTATATAATTTTTTTAGTTGCATTTTATCCAAAATTTGCCAGTGCATTGTCAAGTATCTGTTGTTTGATCAAACCTATGATTGTGTGAAGGTGGAATAATTCCGGAAGGAGAGTAAGTTATACATACCAAAGTTGACTGTTGTCCCACGACATCGGTGTATCAATAATTCATGTATATCGGAGTTTAGACATTAATTGCTGTGTATTTTAGTTGTCAGCCACTTTTCTTTGAAAACATGAAGTGAGATTAAGTTTTAAATCAAAAGAAACACGTGATGGTGTTCTGGATACCTTTCCGGAGTATATTGTTTTATACCAGTACTGTGCTGTGTGCAGGAAATATTAATAACACCAGAAGTTGAAGTGGATGTCAGTGACGCAGCTCCGGTGGTCCTTGTAATCATTTCAGTCAGACTGATCACTATGAACCATGAAGGCAGCCATGAAATTCCGCTGTTGTACAAGGGTGAAAATAACGTGTAACCAAATGCGCATCGGATGATGTGAAAACAGAAGCAAAGTGGAACGCGACCTGTCTTCTTCTTTTGCCGGAACAGTGTAGCAGTTAACTGTTGTTGCAATGGCCAACTGTGGATAATGTCACAGTTTGTGTACCATACTTGTTATTGCACAGGAACTAGAATGGATTTCTCAAGATTTGATCATGTAGCCTCAAAAAATAAATCATGCATGATATACCAGAAAGACTATAAAACACTGTAACGTTGGGTGGTATAGGTTATATTGCTGACGGCATCGATGACGTTGTATGGTGCCGATATACCTGGTATCATTGATACTTATGATACAATGCATCATAATGCTGATGTCAGCATATAAAGTAGTATTCTATTAGTTTAAAGGTATAGCATTGCGTAGTCGTTCTTATGGTATATTTTTTAGTCCTCTATTAGAAGATGAGAGTTTATTTTTTTCCCTTGCCTATGGGAGTTGAATTAGTTTCTACTACTTTTGAAACAAATATAAGGAATTTTACGTATGTAGATATAAGTACATGAGCAAAATACCTTATATTTTTATAGTACTAAAAGATTCATATGATTTACAATCTGCTGTAGCTTATTTACAAGTCAGAGAAAATCAATGTAGTTATTTGCATTCTTTAACCATTACGTTGGAGCAAAAAGATGGAACCAATATGTAGTTATTTGCATATTTTAACATTAAAATATTACTATATTGTGATATTGGGACCATATCCATGTTTATTTTTACTATTTTATTTAGACACTTTGGCTCAACAACGATAAATCTGAAGGACAAAGCAACTCATTCATTTATAACTCTTACACAATATCCTATTAATGTATCTCTATAAGAGTCAGACTTTCGGCATTGGGTGTACCCAGCCTTTTGCCACACGTAGAAGAGTATCATGTGAAAATTTAGGTTCTCTTTATCCGTTATTTTCCGTATTTTTTTTGACTTGCATAATAATTTTTCGTATAGTTTTGGCTCACACAATAATGCCTCTGAAACGCCTCTACGCCATACCGAGCTTAGACGATGATCTAGCGTGGAGAGGTTCTGGTCTATTTGTTAACTATTTTACACATTAATATATAATTTCAATAGGATTACTAATACCTCTAAAGCACCTCCACACCTTGCCGAGGCAATTCCGACCAACGGAAGAGAGGTCCCTTTCAACATTAACTACTTTACACCTTAATATAAGTTTCAGAAACAATTTATTAGATATTTAATTCAATGAAAGAAATCTTGGGATGACAATAGTCAAGATTATGTTAATGTCTATATGAGTTAAACAGGCAAAACCTCGGAGACATGTGTCCCAGGGACATGTGTTTTCTCTTTATATATCATCGTTGGATAAAAAATAGATGTCTACAAAATTGTCATACATATAAGCTATTGAACTTACATTTTATATCCATGTGACTATGCCCTCCAACTCACCACATAAGTGGTAACAAGATAAAATTTAAAATATATATGGAACCTGCAAAATATAATAATGAGAACGAAATGAATTGGCTTTAGATTAGTCTTTTAGCATGTAGACTGTCGCATTATCAGACAGCACATAGCGATAGCAATAAAAAAGAGAAATTATTTTAGAAATGTGAAACATTGTCGACCCCCGTTTTTATGATAGGAATCACTCGTGTTTAACTGTACCATTTCCCTGGATCAAGTAGGTTTAGTACACACGATTACATCGTTGGAATATAAGTGTACATACATGTAGCGTCTTGCACAATTTATTACATCATAGGCCTACACGGAATACATCCAAAGATAGAGATTAGATAAGGCAGCGGAACATAGATAACACGACGCCATTGCCACATGCAACGACTGGGACTAAGACCTACTGGGCACCATCATCTTTAGCAGCATCCGGATAGTACTCATAAGGGTTCTTAGTGATTTCATTATCCACTTCTTATTGTTTGTAAATAGCAAGAGTGAATGCCAACCATACTCAGCAAGCCACCATAATAATTATGCAAGTGATAAGGGAATTCAAAGGGGTGGCTAAAGGGTAATTGGCATACAACCAAATTTGTAATTCTTTTCACAAGACTAAGATTTAGCATAGACTCATCAAATTTTATTCTATTATTCATTATTCAATGACGGTTTTGTCCATCATCTACTATGATCCCGAGGATAGCTTCCCGCCACTGTCTTGTCATGATTTTCTGGGGTCTACCCCTTCTCGTCTCTTGAGAAGTTGATCCACCAGTATAAAATCATTATGCATCATCCCATCCATCAATTTAAGAATTAGAGTCTAGCCAAGTGTAATACATGTCCCGGTGCTCAATATCCGTGAGCACGACTATTCGAATATATTGGTTTACTCACACTACAGTGGATGTATGCTTTAACCCGCACCCGTAACTTGCCCAACGAATGAGACTAAATCCCAACGAATGAGATACACCACGGCAAAGCCTTTCAATAACCTCACTTTGGCAGTACCCGCTCCATGAATTTGAGCCTTCATACACTCTAGGCGTGTACTATTTCTAGCAGTGAGAGGAGTTCTAGCTCCCGGGAGGGATGACTCACACATGCGTTAAACTGTAGTTAAGTCAAGTTTTATTCCGGTTACCCATCGATGGTTACCCACCTATAGCTTTCCGCCTATCCACACACCTAAGTGAATCACCATGTCTTGGGTATCGCCTCCGCTCGACTATTTACTCTGGTAGGTCTATGCCCCAAGCGAGAAGTACGATCATACTAAGGTCGTTTCATGCATAGCTTCATGGCTTGGTCCTTGATTGACCGAGGACGACACTAGCCTTAGCCAAAAACCACCCAAGTCATCCAGCCGCCACAGTCAAAAATATTTGTTTAGTTTAGCCTTGTTTCACAAATCATCTTATCAATGTCATGGCAATGTGACACTCATGTATCCACATGCCATATGTCAATTACCTTCCCTAAGGCAATTGCCCAAGCATATAACGTTTGATAAATATGGGGATGCATGAATCTAAATTAGCATTTGCAAAGCATTTGTCATATAATGACTAAGGACACACGATCTCATAAGATACAAAGGAACACAAGTATTCAATAATCAAGATATGGCATATAACAAGTGGGTGATTCTCATAGCATGCAAATTTTATTTGAAATAACATAAGTTTGTAACAGGTTCGACATGCTCAAAGGATAGTGATGACTTGTCTTGCTCAAAGCTTTGCTGTCCCTGCTCCTCGGTCAACTCAACAGCTCCTTCGAAATCTAAATTTACGTGCGAAGGATTTGATTTGAATTCGATTAGAATTCAAATAAAATCACAAAAATTCATAAAGTAAAAAAACAAAATGCAAAACTGGTGCCAATATATAGGTCTTGATTTTAGATGAATTTAGGTTCAAATTTCATTCAAATCGGAGTTAAAACAAGTGAGTTACTAGTTTAAAAAATTCAAATTTGAATTAATTCGGGAAATTGTGAAAAGTCATTGTTTTAATGGATTTTTTAATTCGAAAATCTATTTAAAGCATACATAGGTGGGACTGCTTCCCTTTTGACTTGGTCAAGCCGATCGGTTTTAGTACCCGGCGGGTCCCACATGTCAATCATGGGGGCCCACATGTCATAGACTTTATTGATCACAATTAGCAAGGGGATTACTATGTGCTAATCACATGGGGGCCCTACCTCTAGGGCTGGGCAAAACACCGAAAACCAAAAACCGATCCGAACCCCACCAAACCGAACCGAAATTTTCGTTTTCGTAATCTGTTCGGTTTCGGTTCAGATTAGCATAAATCGCATAGTTTGGTTCGGCTTCGGTTTTAGTTGTATGAAAACCGATGACTCAAAAAAACCGACCGGACGCCAAAAACCCTAACCTACCGCCAGCCCAGCCGGCCCATGGGCCTTCCCTCTCTCTAACCCTAACCCTAACCTATCGCCGCCCTCTCCCCTCCCATCCCACGCCGCCGTCGCCGCCCTCTCTCTGTCTCTCTCACTCACGCATCCCTTCCGCCCTCTCCCTTCGCCGCCCTCTCTCTCACGCATGCGCATCCCACGCCGCTGCCGCCCTCCTCTCTCTCAATCTCTCACACGCATCCCCTCCGACGCCCTCTCCCTTCGTCGCCCTCTCTCCTCACCGCCCTCTCTCTCACGCATCACATGTCGTCGCCACCGACATCCCGCCATCTCGCGCAACGCCGCTGTTGACGAGAAAAATCAACATGCCGGCCTGGGAGATCTGCTTAGCTCCAGTGCAGGTCCTAGAATCGATGAAGCGCGGGCATGCCAGTCAGTTTGATCCTGCCATTGACAAGTCATGTAAAGCAACCGATTATAAAATGTATCGGCCGATCGGCTAATATCCAGAACAGCCGATTGGTCGACAGCCGATGCTGATATCAACCAATGTAGTTAAGAGTCTTGATCCATCGGCTGTGTACTTAACAGACATCTATAAAGGTGATCGACTGACAATAACATGATGATATAGCAATGTAATATGGCACAAAGCAATCACATGATATAATAAATACTGATTTAAAGGTTAAAACACACATCGGCTGAAAGTCCGATGTCATTAAATTCAAATGGTTAAATATTCAAAAAAGCCTCTGCTGCGATCAGCTATATCCAACTTGTGTATATTCCTTGCAGGCCGATGCAATATCTAGATAACTCACCGGCTGAAACCCCGATGAAACCCCTAGTGGCAGTCAACAGGCATGCTAGATATTATGGTTCTAATCACGACTTAGTAGATCAAACTGATGCAACACTAAGTATGAAAAGAAAAGCAATATCTAGACAATCAAACCCTTGGCTGATTTTCAGGGTGGTAAATGCCTAAACCAATCTAATCTAGTAAACAGTTTAGCCGATAACGACAGAGACCTTAAGATGAGAAACAACCGATAAGGCTAAACTGAAATACTAAGATTAGATTAATAGAGACATATGATAAATAGTCAGGCAAAGATATCAACCAAATCGAAGCAATCCAAGAGGTCGAATGTACCGATGCAGCCTTGGACGACGCCAACGTAGCGCGACGATTGCTCGAGCCGGCGAGACTTTGGACTTACCCTTCGCCGGAGATCAAAGCCGATGCAGCCCCGCGTCAGGTGCCAAGTTTCGCGGATGATAGAGTAGAACAGATAAAAGAAAGGTGGCGATGCGCCGAGTTGTATTGATCGAGAGAGATATGTTACATGAACCCTGGTCTTACATATTTATACCCGTAGGGTGACAAAGATCCTAACAGATTACAATCCAAACTTTCCTAAAAATAAAAGAAAATAAATAAAGTCCTTATCAGATACTAAACAAACTTTTCTGAAGATAAAATAGGAAACTAACAATCTGTTCCTAATTAATAGATACAAGTCGTATCCTCCTTGGACTCGGTTTCTTCTGGATAAGATCTTCTCAAACCGAATCTAACAAGAATCCAACTGCTGGAGATATGGATAACAGAAAACCCCCATCGGCGATGCAGAACTCCAAACCGATACTAACTCTGAGCCGATCCTAACCCTTAGCCGATAAGGACTTCGGGGCTTACCAAATTTTGACGTTAACACATGCCCGCCGACACCCCGCCATCTCACGACGACGCCGATGCCCTTCACGCCGACAGCGCTGCAACTCACGCCGCCGCCGACGGAAGGTCTCCATCGGCGTCCGCTCCGCTGCGCCCGTCCCCGCCTCAACTCGGTCACACAGGTCTCCTACAGGTATGGTTTGCTTTGATGTTGGTCCTCAGCGTCTCGCCGCCTCGCCGCCGCCCATGTGAATGATTCGGTTTCTTTGGTAAAACCCAAAAACCGAACCAAAAAAATCAAAACCAAACTTTCCGGTTTCTATTATTCACCAAAACTGATCGGTTGTTCGTTCACGTAAAACCAAACTTTGCATAGAAAAAACCGAACTGAACATAAGGTTTAAACCGAATGCCCATCCCTACCCACCTCCCTCTCTCCTCTTTCTCTCTTCTTCCTCCTTCGCTCGCCTGAGGCCGAACGACTCAGAGCATGATGCGGCGCGGCCGGCCCGAGGCGAAGACGGCTTGGTCGTTGGGGAAAAGTGGTGAAGCACCACCGAAGGCCCACTGCTGGCGACAACGAGGCGTGGCGGCACTCCAGCGCATGGCGCGACGCGACGGAGCGGCACAGAGCTCACGGGGAGCTTGGCCATGGCGCGGTAGCTTCGGCCCTGGGTCAATCGGTTTGCTACACGTGTATTAGGATTCCTAGGGGTCCCAATTTTGTAACTATGAGGCCAAATTGACTCATGGGTGATCCCACCCATGGGGAGCTTGGCGGTGGCGCAATGGCGGTCGGGCCGGTGGAGCTACGGCTGCATGCACCCCAAATTGAGGGGGCCGTAAGTTTCTAGGCCTTAAGGGGATGCTAGGAGTGTGAGGGCTTACCTAAGATGGCGAGACGGCGAGACGTGGTCACTCATGGTACGGCTGCGGCGAAACATGGACGAACAACAGAGACACCGAGCAATGTTGCACGGTATGGGGATACAGATACGACGATACAGAATTTTAGAAAAATAGCAATACGAGGATACAGTGATATATAATATTTTTTATACTACCTAATACATTACTTCCTTAAAAAAGAAGAGAAAGAAATAGAAGGACAAAGTACCGGCAGCTGACGACACGACACTGCCACTGCAGCATCAAGAGCAAGCACTGCAGCCACTACTTCACACCGTGCATTCTAGGAAAGCATGCGAGTAAGGGACTATAGATTGTTACCAATTGACGCGCAGGGTAGTGAAATACAACGTTGGAGAAGTCGGTCCAATGTATGCGCATCGGGGAGGTTGCGAAAGTAGCCGATCACCATGATCCGATCGCCTGACCGTCGACTCGCCTCGCCGATCTACACCGCAACGTAGCATTGTCTCTACCTGTCGACTGGTAGGTCGGCAGTCCTCCGAGGGGGTGCCAAAGGAGGTGAGTGAGTGGTTGGGAATGCGCCTGCTCTCAGGACCTTGTGGTCGACTCAAGTCGCTAAGACGAGCCAAAGATCAAGAGACACGAGATTTATACTGGTTCAGCCCTCCCGAAGGATAATAGGCTTACGTCCAGTGTGTGGTGTTCTTTGATGGGGTGGATGATGAACAAGGTTTACAAGTGCGAGTTCTCGGGGCTTAGAGCAAGCTGGCCAATAACAAGCAATGAGCTGAGAATGAAATGAACTTGGATGCCTCGGCTCCCCCCTCAGCCCGTCCTGCCCTCCCTTTTATAGCTCAAGGGGGGCAGTTACAAGGGACTTGGGGGCCAAGAAAGCTAAGACTAGGGATCTAAAAAGGTGACTACAAACAACATCTAAAAAAGGTACATGGAGACGTCCTTTGTGCCCTGCGCACCATGGGTGTCTTGTGCCTTATCCTGTCTTGGGACCCCTCCTCTACAGATTCCACCTGCACTATGCTGTCGAGTGACATCATTCCTTGCCGGGTTGTCCCCTCCTCGTCTCCTTGCAAGCCAAATTTTGTCTCGAGGAGGCCAGAAGTCGGGTCAAGGAGTCGAGGTCGAGAAAGAAGTGCTGAGGTCGGAAGGGGAGAGGTCGGGACGTGCCGACCCCTAGGGAAGGTCGAGCTCCCGACCTTATCCAAAAGACTTCGCAGTTCGACTTCAGCTTGACTTCAACTTTGGTCCGAGTGCTACCCCGGGGTGACACCCCCCACCACAGCCCCCGAGCCTAAGAAGGAATGAGACATCCATCCTTAGAATCTGAGGTCTTCTTTATTGTCCTTAGAGGGTTCCCAAAGGTGTCATAGCAGGGCTTTAGCAGGTTCCTAGAATCTTGTATTTTGAGCTTCAGCAGGTGCACCGCCTAGGTGCACCTGCAAGGTGTAGCCCCCGAGCCTAGGGTCGGATGGTACATCCAAGCCTAGGGTCCAGTCTGTGAGATTGCTTTTGTCCCTTTTATTTTTCCTTTCCGATTCGACCATATCTCGGCGTCCTGCAATGTTTATTATGTTCGATGAATCCATTGCCCGGAAGCTCATGGTAATTCCAACTTCGACTGGGGGATGGCCTGAGAGTCATCGCCCGAGTCGGTTAAGCCATGGCCCGGAGTCCAGTGACGGTCGGTGAGGCGATCAGGACTACCGCCCGGAGGCCTATGGTAATCCCGACCCTGACTGAGGGACAACCCGGGAGCCATAGCCCGAGTCGGTTGAGCCATGGCCCAGGGGCCAATGGTGGTCGGCGAGGGGATCGAAACTACCGCCTGAGGGCTTATGGCAGTCCCGACCAGGGGATGACCTGGAAGCCATCACCTGAGTCGGTAAGGCCATGGCCCGGAGGCCAATGGTGGTCGGCGAGGGGATCGGAACTACTACCTAGAGGCTTATGGTAGTTCCATCCCCCGACTGAGGGATGACCCGGAGGCCAATGGTGGTTGGCGAGGGGATCGGAATTGCTGCCCGGAGGCTTATGGTAGTTCCATCCCCCGATCGAGGGATGACCCAGAGGCCAATGGTGGTCGGCGAGGGGATCAGAACTACTGCCCAGAGGCTTATGGTAGCTCCGTCCCCCGACCGAGGGATGGCCCAGAAGCCATCGCCCTTGTCGATAAAGCCACAGCTCGGAGGCCAGTGATGATCGGTGAAGGGATCAGAATTACTACCCGGAGGCTTATGGTAGTTTCGTCCCTCGACCGGGTGGTGGCCCTGAAGCCATTGCCCGAACCGACAAATCCAGAGGTCTGTGGTCGTCAACAAAGTGAACATGAAGTCTCACGGAACTCATCACCGGGTGGGCCCCAAAACTTAAGGCGCGAGTCCCCAACTGAGGTCTCCTGACAAACTGCTAATCATGCTTCGTCAGGGCTGTGAAAACCGATGCCATACAACGGCTAGTCATGCCTCTGGTTCCCCACTTTCCCCGAAGTGACAGGCGGAACTGACATCGAGTTGAAAGTGATGGCGTACCCAGCGGCGACTTCCTCGGGACGCGTATCGGCGAGCCTGTGGACGCTGTTAACCGCTTCCGTCCGCTCGATGGTTCCGATTCGTTCGCCGAGGTGACGTGGCGCGTCGGGGAGACAGATGGGTGAGGGCGCTTCGGATTCCTCGCGCGCGTCATTAATGACATCACGTGCTCTCTAAGGTCGGTGCTGTCAGGCCCATTATTGCCCCTTTTTATACCGCGCTGTCGTTTCACTTTCCTTCTTCTTCACGCCTTTGCATCACCAATGAATTACCAAACACTTCCATCTTCAGGCTTTCGTCACTCTGTTGCGCATCTTCGCCGCTCCCGCCTCCCGAGCCCATCTACATTCGCAAGGGTAGTTGATCTTTTTGACCAAAACCCATGGCGCCGAAGAAGACGTTTGTCGCACCCCGAGTTCGCCCCCTAAATCGTTTAAAAAATTTACCCTAAAATAATCAGAATTCTTAGAATTAATCCGGAGTCAACAATTAATTTTAAAATACATTTAATAAATGGAAATGGCATGGTAGGATTTTTCTAAAATTCTACGTGTCAAAATACGCTAACATGATTTTTACGGGAATTTTCAGAGCACTGGAGCTATTTTTAATCAATTAAATAAAAATCTGCACTTTAATTAAGTCCTAAAAATTATTTTCCTATTTTCCTATTCACCCCCGTACGGCCCGCTGCTTTCTCGCCCTTTTTCCCCTGTTCGGGCCGTCGGCTCAGCTCCTTCCGGCCCGCTTCCTCCCTCTCTTCCTGGGCCGATCGGCCTCCCTTTCGCTTGGGCCGTGCGGCCTCCTCGTCGGCCGCCGCGCATGTCCGGACGCCTCCCCGCCACCTCGGTCCACCGACAGTGGGCCCCACTGTCGGGCCTCCTCGTGCCCGGCCGGCCCGGCCGTCGCCGCCATGCGCGTCGCCGCGACCGCCCTCTCCGCGCGTGCCCGTGCCACGTTGGACCCGCGCCGGCCCGAGCCCGAGCCGCCGCCCTCGCCGATGCGCGCCACGTGTCCCCGCCGCCCTTTGCTTCCCGCCATGGACTCGGTCCACCATGGACCGAGCCGCCGCACCGCTTGCGTCGCCAGGCCGCGCAGACTAGCGCCGACGCGCGTCCTAGCCGACGCGCATCGACCGCACTACTCCATGCCGACGTCAGCATGACATCAACCCTTGACCGCCCGTGTAATGCTTGCGTCATCCCGGGACTTAATTGCGCAATGATTAATTTAGTCTTTTCTGTTTAGTTGAAAAATCGCAATTAAACTTCTAAAATCATATCTTTTTAATCCGAGCTCCATTTTAGTCCATTGAAATTTCATTAAATCCAAAAAATGTCAAGAATCCATTAAAAATACTTTTCAGTGCTATTTCAGTAGACTTTTTAGGGTGTTTTGTTGAGTGCTTTGTTGTCATGTAGATTCTGAGCTTTCCGGCGAGTCCGTTTTCCTCGAAGTAGTCGCCGAGGTTCCTCAGTCTCCAGAGCAAGGCAAGTCATACTTTACATTGATCATATTATACCTACTTTATTTAAATATCTCATTTCTCTCAAATACCGCATATGTTTTAGAATGTCAGTTCATGGGATTATTATACCTAGTGTACTCAACCATAGGGATTGTTTACCTTATACCATTGATAACTTGGGTTCAATATGACTAGATGTTAGTTTAGGGCTTGCTTAGCCATGCTTAGCTCAACTAGCTCACTTAAGGGGATCACATTAACCAATTAATATATTGGAGACCAATTCTCACATGAGGTCAAGTTTGTGACTCTACTCTAATAATACTGAATTATGACAATGGTGGGTCGTGAGCACATGGTTGGTTTTTGGTTAGCATGCTCATGACAATTAAGGACCGATTCTCAAAAAACCATGGAAGAATTACCGTGCATACCACAAGCCAGCATGGGTAATGGCTGGGTCTGTAGCGTAGCTGTCTCTAGCCGACGTACCCTAGTGAGGGTGGGCGTGATGGAGGTTTGTCGGCCCTGGTTTTAAGGGTTGATCGGCTGCCGGATTCACCACGGCACGAGAGGGGGCTGCCCATTACCCCGATGGGAGTGGGGGCGAAACCTTGGTGTGGTACGATTGGTTAGAGGGGGTTATGTGAAGGGTCCTGTCACAGTTCCTTTCCGGGGTATCGTGGTGGTACTCCGGCACACGGTAACGTGTCATGGGATTGTGTCTTGTGGGTACAGTTGTACACCTCTGATCAGAGTAAAACTATTCGAATAGCCGTGCCCACGGTTACTCGCGATCGACCAGATTCACCTTGATTAGTCTCACTTATTCACATAAATGAACTGTTGGAGCTTGATTAGTACATATGGGTGGATGGGCCTGTTGCAACGTGATTTTAACGTTGGACAGTGGTTATTTAATATTGCTTAGTTATTACTACTGTTTTACTCCTGTCAACTATTTCATTTCTGCAATGCTATTTATGCAAATTGAGCCTTTATCCCTTTCCTTGATATTTATCCTGCATCATACCTCCTCTTCCGGTATGACTTGTTGAGTACGGTGGTTGTACTCAGTCTTACTTCTTTTTTCCCCTTCAGTGCCGGACGTTGAGGTCGAGGTCTCCGAAGAGGTGTAGGCTTGTTCGCCGTCAAGGGTTAGCTGTGGTGTTGGTGTTTCGCTTCGCTCGAGTCAAGTTTAGCTTAAGTCAGTTTTTTCCTTTCTGTTGCATTTGTGTAACTCTTTTATATTGTTCCTAAGACGAGGTTTCTGTATTATCAATAATGTCGATTTGTGTACCTCGGCTGATGCCTGGATGAGGATTTAATGCACAAATTAGCTGCGGAAATTCTGGTGTGAATTTCTGGGTGTGACAAGTTGGTATCAGAGCCGGCCTTGACCGTAGGACGAGCCAACTGGAAACCTTATGAGCCCTCTAATCTTTTCATTTGCATGTGTTTAAAAAAAGGGGGTGTTTTGAAAAGTGAAGTCAGTCTAGGGTTTTAGAATTTGTGAAAATGGGTGTTTTGATTCCCGCTCCTTTGTTTCTATAGATGGCAGGTTCCCCAGCGACGCACTGTGGAAAAGGAATGGTGGGCTTTGTTGCGGAGCTGGCACGCATGGCCCTCGCAATCGGGTATCCTAGAGCGCCGGAGTATACTACAGTTGCGCCTCTCAGCGGCGAGTTGCCCTACCGTGTCCGTTTGGAGGTTCATGGGTTTGTGGGAACGTGTCTTCCCAACATGGAGGTCAGAGCTTCAGGAGGCACGTCGGACCACGCTTGTCAAGAAGCTGCTTACCTGATGTTGGCCAAGATGAGGGAGCTGCACGATGCTGACCTTCGCACCTCCACTTATCGCTACCATCCCCGTCATGGCAGTTCCTCCGATGTCAGTGCTTTCAAGTCTACTGCAGATGAGAATGACTCTACTTTCGGCCGCATGTGCATGGTGATCAGGGGTCTGGACAAGATGCACTCTGACCTGCACAAAGCAGCCAAGGAGCTGAACGATAGGAAGATGATGAGGATTGTGAGACTGCAAGACGAAGTGGTTCGTCTCAAGAAGGAAGTTGTTGAGTTGAAGGGACTCCCAGCACCTGGTGGTGTCAGGATTCGTACTACGCCTCGGAAGACCACCACTGCACCTTTCCGTATCTAGCTGGCGCCCTGGATTCCTCCACCGTCTCCTCCTGCGCCCCCTCCAGCTCCTCCCGCCCCACCAGCTCCAGTTCCGGCGCCTGTCCCAGTTCTTCCTGCTGCAGGTTTTGCTCTCGTTTTCGCCCCGGCTTCAGCGTACCAAGGCGGAGGTGGCAGCAACAGTTGGATCTCCATCTCCAGTGACTCAAGCTCTGAGGATTCAACTGAAGACATGGATTCATAAGAGACTCGGAGTTCTTCTGAGGAAAGAGGCAGGATTGGTTGGGCTATGGCCACCGATTCTGAAGAGTCAAAGTCGAGATGAAGCCGGAGGACTCCAGAGCCATTCGAAGAATGGGGATCTTCGAAGGAGGCGTTTTGACTCCTCGTCTCGCGGATCGTTCTAGTTGCCCTTCTTAGTTTTATCGTTTTGCTTAGTTTGTCTTCTTGGTAGTTGCTGTGTGTTAGGCTGCTATGTGTGGGTTAGCTGGCAGTCGATATCGAGTGTGATATGGCTGACCAATTAAGGATGTTTCGTGCTTTTCCTTGTTTTAATCAAGATAGAAACAATGCATTTGAATTCCAATAATAAAGTTTAGTTTCTAAGTCCGTCTGTTTTTCTTCTTTTCTCTCTTTGGTTCGGTCGCCTTCTTCAGATGGTGAACACCAGGACCAGTGGAGCAAACAGCAACAATGGGCAGTCAGGTGCCAACAACAACGAGAATCATGATGTCAACGGAAATGCTCCTCCGTCGCCACCTGAGAATCCCACTATTGCTCAAGTGCTTGCTTCGTAGACGTAGATGATGGTTGCGATGATGCAGCAGAGGCAACAACAGCACCAGCAGATGCAACGATAGATGTTGCAACAAACGCAACAGCAGCAACAACAGAATAATCAGTTTGCTCCTCCACCACCCCAGTCTAAGTTGCCAGAGTTTCTTCGTGTCCGACCGCCGACCTTCTCCAGCACCACTAATCCTATGGAGGCCAATGACTGGCTTCATGCTATAGAGAAGAAGTTAGAACTACTGTAGTGCACGGACTAGGAGAAAATCTCTTTTGCTACCCATCAGTTGCAAGGCCCTGCTTCTGCTTGGTGGGACAACTACTTGGTTACTCGCCCAGTTGGAGCAGCAGTTACATGGGAAGAGTTCTGTCACAGTTTCAGGACAGCACATATTCCTGCGGGAATAGTTGCGCAGAAGAAGCATGAGTTTCGTTCTCTTGAACAGGGTAACATGTCAGTTACTGAGTACCTGCATGAGTTCAATCGTCTTGCATGTTACGCCCCAGAAGATGTGTGCACCGATGCAGAAAGGCAAGAAAAGTTCTTGGCTGGTTTGGATGATGAACTCACGGACAAGCTGATCTCAGGAGAGTATGCTAACTTCGAGAAGTTGGTTGACAAGGCCATTCGGCAGGAAGACCAGCACAACAAGATGATCAAGAAAAGAAATGCAGTCCAGTTTAGACCTCCTCAACAGCAGGGAAATCAGCAGAGGCCGCGTTTCATGTCCGAAAGTCAGGGTGGACCTACCACCATGATTGTTCGTCAGCATCGGCCTTATCACCCAGGGAATTTTCAAGCTGGTAGTAGTGGCAGTGGCAGAGGACAACAACAGCGCACTTCGGCCCCGCGTCCTCCAACAGTGCCACCCCAGCAGCAGTCTAAGCCACCACCTCCAAGGAAGGACTCCGGAGGGAAGCCAGGAGTCTGCTTCAACTGTGGTGACCCTGGGCATTTTGCAGATAAGTGTCCAAAGCCAAGGCACGCTGGACCAAGGTTCATCCAGGCCCGTGTCAATCATGCGTCCGCAGAGAAAGCGCAGGCTGCTCCCAAAGTTATACTGGGTACGTTTCCTGTAAATCTCACTCCTGCTATAGTATTATTTGATTTTGGTGCTACGCATTCATTTATTTCAAAGCAGTTTGTTGGGGCACATAGGTTATCAGTAGTGAAACTTAAGATACCTATGCGGGTTCAAACCCCTGGAAACCATTTGGACACGGCTCAATATTGTCCCTCAGTGGCAATAGAAATCCAATGATCTAAATTTCTAGCCAACCTTATCCTTCTTCAATCCAAAGGCCTAGATGTCATTCTTGGGATGGATTGGTTGTCCAGACATAAGGGAGTAATTGACTGTGCTAGTCGCACAATTACTTTAATCAATGGGAAAGGAGAAGAGATGGTTTTTCATTCTCCCATGCAAGCCAAGACTGTGGCAAGTTTGAATCATGTTTCTACCGGTGGATCGTCTGAAGTAGCAGCAAAGATCCCTATGAAATTAGAAGATATCCCCATAGTCAGAGAATACCCTGAAGTTTTTCCTGAAGACTTAACTCAGATGCCACCAGAAAGAGAAATTGAATTCCGGATTGATTTAGTACCCGGAACCGCCCCAATTCACAAGAGGCCGTATAGAATGGGAGCCAACGAGTTGGCAGAAGTCAAGAAGCAAGTCGATGAACAGTTGCAGAAAGGAGTATATCCGCCCGAGCACGTCGCCTTGGGGTACTCCGGTGATATTTGTGGAGAAGAAAGACAAGACCAAGAGAATGTGTGTCGATTATCGCGTACTCAATGAGGTCACTATCAAGAACAAGTATCCTCTACCACGGATTGATGATTTGTTTGATCAACTCAAGGGGCAAAGGTGTTCTCCAAGATAGACCTGCGATCAGGTTATCATATGTTGAGAATTCGGAAAGAGGACATTCCCAAGACCGCTTTTATCACCCGGTATGGTCTGTATGAGTGTACGGTCATGTCTTTTGGATTGACCAATGCACCGTCTTTCTTTATGAATCTGATGAACAAGGTGTTTATGGTTCTTGGGAAAATTTGTCGTGGTGTTCATTGATGACATTTTGATCTACTCTAAGATCGAGGAAGAACATGAGCTTCATCTCCGGTTAGTGCTCGAGAAATTGAGGGATCATCAACTCTACGCCAAGTTTAGCAAGTGTGCTTTCTGGTTAAAGAAAGTGCAGTTCCTCGGCCACATTGTGAATGCTCAAGGAGTAGCAGTGGATCCGTCAAATGTTGAATCAGTTACCAAGTGGACTCCGCCAAAAACAATCACGTAGATCCGAAGTTTCCTTGGACTTGCGGGTTATTACCGCCGCTTCATTGAGAATTTCTCCAAAATCACCAAGCCGATGACTTAATTGTTGAAGAAAGATGAGAAATTTAAGTGGTCAGCGGAATGTAACAAGAGTTTTGAAGAGCTTAAGAGGAAGTTGGTGTCTGCACCAGTATTGATACTGCCGGATCCAGCAAAAGATTTCCAAGTTTATTGTGATGCATCCCACCAAGAGTTGGGATGTGTGTTGATGCAAGAAGGCAAAGTGGTCGCATATGCTTCTTGTCAATTGCGTCCGCATGAGAACAACTATCCAACTCATGATCTGGAATTAGCAGCAGTGGTTCATGCCCTGAAGATCCGACGACACTACCTAATTGGCAACCGTTGTGAAGTGTATACAGACCATAAAAGCCTCAAGTATATCTTCACCCAACCGGACTTTAACCTTCATCAGTGAAGATGGTTGGAATTGATCAAAGATTATGATTTGGGGATACATTACCATCCTGGCAAAGCTAATATGGTAGCAGATGCTTTGAGCCGGAAGAGTTACTGCAACACCATCAACTTCGAAAGAATGTGCAATCAGTTGCAGCAAGAATTTGAGCACCTAAATCTACAGGTTGTGGATTTTGGTTTCGCGACTGCTCTGGAAGCCCAACCCAATCTCATTGATCAAATTCAGGCTGCTCAGGCATCAGATCCCAAGATGGCTGAACTCAAGAAGACATGAGTCGAAAAGCTCGTGACTTTACGAAGACGAGCATGGAACAACTGGATGGGAAAGAGATTGTGTGTGCCGAAGATAAGGATTCGAAAAGCCGATCTTACGGAAGCTCACCAAACTCAATATTCAATTCATCCAGGCAGTACAAAGATGTATCAAGATCTTAAAGAGAAGTTTTGGTGGGTCAGTATGAGGAGAGAAATAGCTGAGTTTGTCGCACTCGTGATGTTTGTCGCGGGTTAAGGCGAACATCAATGGCCCGTAGGATTGTTGCAACCCTCCAAATTCGGGAATGGAAATGGGAAGAAATTGGAATGGATTTTATCACGGGTTTACCTCACACATTGTCACGTTATGATTCAATTTGGGTCGTTGTGGACCGACTCACGAACGTGGCCCACTTCATACCAGTGCATACTACCTACTCGGAAAAGAAGCTAGCAGAGCTATATCTTGCTAGAATCATGTGTTTACATGGAGTGCCTAAGAAGATCGTGTCTGACCGAGGAAGTCAGTTTACTTCCAAGTTCTGGAAGAAGTTGCAAGAAGAGCTTGGTACCCGTTTGAATTTCAGTACGGCCTATCATCCGCAAACAGATGGTCAAACTGAGAGAGTGAATCAAATTCTGGAAGACATGTTGAGAGCATGTGCGCTTGAATTTGGTAAAGCATGGGACAAGAGTTTGCCCTTTGCAGAATTCTCCTATAACAACAGTTATCAAGCGAGCATTCAAATGGCACCCTATGAGGCATTGTATGGACGGAATGCCGCACACCCCTTTTTTGGGATCAGACTGGTGAACGTCAGTTGTTTGGCTCAGAAGTGATAAGCGAAGCAGAAGCAAAAGTCCGAACGATTCGGGAAAGGTTGAAAATTGCGTAGTCCCGGCAGAAGAGCTACGCAGACAATCATCGAAGAGATCTCGTTTTTGAAGCAGGAGATTTTGTGTATCTTCGTGTTACACCGCTCCGGGGAGTACACCGTTTCCAAACCAAAGGCAAGTTGGCACCATGTTTTGTGGGACCATACAGAATTCGGGAACGTTGAGGAGAAGTAGCCTATCAACTTGAGCTTCAATCCAACATGGCTGGTATTCACGACGTGTTTCATGTGTCTCAGTTAAAGAAGTGTTTGAGGGTACCAGAAGAGCAGGCGAGTCCAGACCAGATTGAAATTCAAGAGGACTTGACCTATGTGGAGAGACCAGCTCGTATTCTCGAGACCAGTGAGAGAAGGACTCGGAACAAGGTTATCAGATTTTGCAAAGTTCAGTGGACTCATCACTCAGAGGAAGAAGCTACTTGGGAAAGAGAAGATGAGCTAAAGGCCGCGCACCCGCACCTCTTCGCCAGTGCCTCCGAATCTCGGGGTCAAGATTCCGTTTAAGGGGGGTAGGTTTGTCGCACCCCGAGCTTCGCCCCTAAATTGTTTAAAAACTTTACTCGAAATAATTGGAATTCCTGGAATTAATCTAGAGTCAACAATTAATTTTAAAATGCATTTAATAAATCTAAATGGCATGGTAGGATTTTTCTAAAACTCTACGTGTCAAAATACGCTAACAGGATTTTTACGGGAATTTTCACAACACTGGAGCTATTTTTAATCAATTAAATAAGAAATCCGCAATTTAATTAAGTCCCAAAAATTATTTTCCCATTTTCCTATTCACCCCCTATGACTCGCTATTTTCCCGCCCTTTTTCCCTCAGCGGGACGTCGACCCAGCTCCTTCTGGCCCGCTTCCTCCCTCTCTTTCCCGACCGATCAGCCTCCCTTCCGCTTGGGCCGTGCGGCCCTCCTCGTCGGGCCGCCGCGCAAGTCCGGGACGCCCGCCACCTCGGTCCACCGACAGGTGGGCCCCACCTGTCGGGCCTCCTCCCTCGCGGCCCGGCCGGCCCAGCTGCCGTCGCCGCCATGCGCGCTGCCGCGACCGCCCTCTCCGCGCGTGCCCGTGCCACGTTTGACTCGCGACGGGCCCGAGCCCGAGCCGCCGCCCCCTCGCCGATGCGTGCCACGTGTCCCCGCCGCCCCTTTGCCTCCCTCCATGGACTTGGTCCACCATGGACCGAGCCGCCGCATCGCTTGCGCGCAGCGCCGACGCCGACCTAGCGCCGACGTCGCCCTAGCCGACCGCGCCGCTCCATGTTGACGTCGCCTTGACCGCCCGTGCAATGCTTGCGTCATCCCGGGACTTAATTGCACAATAATTAATTTAGTCTTTTCTATTTAGTTTAAAAATCACAATTAAACTTCTAAAATTCATATCTTTAATCCGAGCTCCATTTTAGTCCATTGAAATTTCATTAAATCCAGAAAAATGTCAAGAATCCATTAAAAATACTTTTCAGTGTTGTTTCAGTAGACTTTTTAGGGTGTTTTGTTGAGTGCTTTGTTTGTCGTGTAGATTCTGAGCTTTCCGGCGAGTCCGTTTTCCTCGAAGTAGTCGCTGAGGTTCCTCAGTCTCCAGAGCAAGGCAAGTCATACTTTACATTGATCATATTGTACCTACTTTATTTAAATATCTCATTTCTCTCAAATACTGCATACATTTTAGAATGTCATTTCATGTGATTATTATACCTACTGTACTTAACCATAGGGATTGTTTACCTTATATCATTGATAACTTGGGTTCAATATGACTGGATGTTAGTTTAGGGCTTGCTTAGCCATGCGTAGCTCAACTAGCTCACTTAAGGGGATCACATTAACCAATTAATATATTGGAGACTAATTCTTAGATGAGGTCAAGTTTGTGACTCTACTCTAATAATACTGAATTATGACAATGGTGGGTCGTGAGCACATGGTTGGTTTTTGGTTAGCGTGCTCATGACAATTAAGGACCGGTTCTCAAAAAACCCTGGAAGAATTACCGTGCATACCACAAGCCAGCATGGGTAGTGGCTGGGTCTGTAACGTAGCTGTCTCTAGCCGACATACCCTAGTGAGGGTGGGCGTGATGGAGTTGGGTTGGCCCCGGTTTTAAGGGTTGATCGGCTGCCGGATTCACCGCGACACGAGAGGGGGCTGCCCATTACTCCGATGGGAGTGGGGCGAAACCTTGGTGTGGTACGATTGGTTAGAGAGGGTTATGTGAAGTGTCCTCTCACAGTTCCTTTCCGGGGTATCGTGGTGGTACTCCGGCACACGGTAACGTGTCATGAGATTGTGTCTTGTGGGTACAGTTGTACACCTCTGATCAGAGTAAAACTATTCGAATAGCTGTGCCCACGGTTACGGCGATCGACCATATTCACCTTGATTAGTCTCACTTATTCACATAAATGAACTGTTGGAGCTTGATTAGTACATATGGGTGGATGGGCCTGTTGCAACGTGGTTTTAACGTTGGACAGTGGTTATTTAATATTGCTTAGTTATTACTACTGTTTTACTCCTGTCAACTATTTCATTTCTGCAATGCTATTTATGCAAATTGAGCCTTTATCCCTTTCCTTGATATTTATCCTGCATCATACCTCCTCTTCCGGTATGACTTGTTGAGTATGGTGGTTGTACTCAGTCTTGCTTCTTTTTCCCCCTTCAGTGCCAAAGGTTGAGGTCGAGGTCTCCGAAGAGGTGTAGGCTTGTTCACCGTCAAGGGTTAGCTGTGGTGTTGGTGTTTCGCTTCGCTCGAGTCAAGTTTAGCTTAAGTCAGTTTTTTCCTTTCCGCTGCAATTGTGTAACTCTTTTATATTGTTCATAAGACGAAGTTTCTGTATTATCAATAATGTTGATTTGTGTACCTCGGCTGATGCCTGGACGAGGATTTAATGCACAAATTAGCTGCGGAAATTCTGGTGTGAATTTCTAATCGTGACAACGTCGAAGAAAACGGCGAAGGCTTCGTCGGCTGGGGGGGACGAGGTCGAGTCCGGCTCGGCCTTTGTCCCTTCGTGCACCGGGAAAGAGATGATGGTGGAGCTACAGCGGCTCCGCGTCCTCCCCGCACAGGAGCTCTCGCGAGGGGAGCAATTCTCAACCCCGGACTCCGGTGAGTTGGTCGTCTTTGCCGCCTTCCTCATTCGCGGGTTCGGAGTACCAGCCCGCCTCTTTCACAGGGCCTGCTCTATTACTACGACTTTACCCTTTGCAACCTCAATCCTAACTCCATCCTTCATATTTCCATCTTCATCCATCTGTGCGAGGCCTATCTTGGGATAGACCCACATTTTAATCTTTTTCACCACTACTTCTGCCTCTGGAGGACGGGCGATAGCATAGTCGGCGGGGCCAGAATTCAATTCCAGGAGAAGATGTCACAAAGCTACATCCCCCTCAACCTGACGACATTGAACAAAGGCTGGCATGCTGAATGGTTCTACATCGGGAACCATGTGCCGCCGCTCGTCTCCAACACCAAGAGGGAGTCGTGCCCGACGGCTTCTTGGATGGCCACCTGCTCCTCCAACGACCAAGACCAGGTCGACGAAGTTGTCGCCATGGTCGAGGACTTGAAAAGGAGGGGCCTGACTGGCGGCCGAGTGGCGCTGAGCTTCGCCGTCTGTGGCTTCCAGCCCTGCAAGGATAGGGTCCACCCGACATACGAGAACTCAGGTGGCCAAGACCCCACCCGAGAGAAAATAGTCCCCATCGAGATCGTGCGCCAACGAATGTCAGGCTTCTTTTAGAGCTCGGTGGATGTCAGTGCAGGGGGGCCGTCCAGCTTCAACCTCCATAACCCACGACCCACGGTACGCTTGACCTTTCCTTCCCTCTTTTTGTTCTGCTTATGCCTTCCTCCTTTGCTCGGTTCCTCACCCGCCAGGGGTCGGTGCTGATAGGGGAAGGAAGCATACGTGTCCCTCGCCCCTATCCTCGTGGCGGCTACAACTGATCCATTAAGGATTCGGATCCTCATGCAGAGGTCGGAGGGGAAGAAGAAGAAGGGGAAGGAGCCAGAGCCCTACCGACAAAAGCCGGGGTCGAGCGAGGCGGTGTCGGGGAGCCTTAAGATCCCCGACATGAAGCGGAAGCTTGTGGTCTCCTCCGAGGAGGAGGAGTCGGAGGAAGTCTTGCTGCGAAGGCGGAAGTCTTCATCACCCCCGAAGAAGGCGGCCAAGCTCCCCGGGATAGCGTACAAGGCCTCCTCCAGGTAAGTGGAATTTGGCTAATCCGCCCTGATTTCTCTTCTTTTTGTTTTTTTGCACATATTGACTGCGTCTCGATATGGCCCACAGAGTCCTGTGCGGCCAAACCCGTGAGGGCGGCCGAGGAGGCCGTCCAAACCAACGGTGGAGTCCGATGCGGCATCAACGGTCGTGGTCTCGGAAGTCGCACCTCCCGTGGCCGATCAAGCGGGCGAGCAACCAGCAGCGGAGGCTGCCCAGGGGGTTGAGGCGACTGCCGCTGACGTGGCTGAGGTGACTCCCGAGATGGCCGCAGAGGTCGAGCCCGTCCGGGCGGCGAAGGAGGAGGAGCTCCCAGCAGGGATCAACTGGGACTTGTTCCTGTGCCTTGATGGGGCGATGGCACCGATTCCCGGCCTAACCGGCCTCGGCGGGAGCCGAAGACCTTCTCGCCCTAGGCACCGCCACCCCGACGGTCGAGGACGCTGGGGAACAACCTGACCCGAGCGTCGAGGAGTCCGCCCTCGCCGGTGCCATGAGCCTCCAAGCCCTCGGTAGTGTGCTGGAAGTCGGAGAGGGGTCCGGCTCCGAGCCGTCGGGCTTGCTGGAGCTTGAGCGCCACCAATGCCGCATCCGGGAGCTATTCCTGGTAAGACTTATACTCCGCCACCCCAGAACAGGTTCTCTTTTGATACCATGTGAATGCAGGATGCCGTCCGCCCGTCCCAACCCACCGAAGTTGTGCAAGAGCCGGAGAAGAAACTGGCCAAGGCGTCCCGCAGTAAGTACGTCACTCCTTCACCTCCTTTTCCTCCTCGAGAATCATCAGCTGACTTGTTTTGTTGTGCAGGTGTCAATGAAGCCTGCACATTGGCCGAGGCGCTTTGGTCCGAGCGAGACGAAGTCCGAGAGCTTCTCAGGCTCTCGGACACCGCTGGGTTGGCCACCGAGGCCATGAAGGCCAAGGCAGAGGGATGGGTGGTGTCACGCCCAGAAATTCAGACCCGAATTTTCAAAGCTATATGTGTATTGAAATCCCTGTCCAGGACCAGCCAGGGTACACATACGACAATTGTTGATATTACAGTTCCACGTCTTAGAAACAATACAAAAAGATTACAAAAGAGCAGCAAAAAAAAAGAAAAAGGGCCTAAGCCTAAGCTTGACGCTGGCCACGCGGCTTCGACCACTCCACAGGCAGCTTCCAGAGTGTAGGACAAGCCTACTCCACATCGTCTTCGTCTTCAACCTCTGGCTCGGGTTCTGGTGAAGGGGCAAGGATGAGTACTTCCACGTACTCAACAAGTCACGTCGGAAGAGGAGAAGAATGAATGCAGGGAAGACAAAGGTCTGGCTAAGGTTTGCTTTTGCGCAAACGACAGGGGTTTTTCCAACCAATACGAATTTTGAACACAGTCAAAACAACAGTAAATTGAGTAATTAAAACATCTTGAAACCAACGCTGTCCAACGTTATCCCCACGTTGCGACAGGCCCAAACCATCCACCTATATTAGTCATGTTCCAAAACATAGGGTGTAAAAGTGTGAGACTAATCACGGAGAGCTCGGTCGATCGCTCCATTACCGCGGGCACGGCTATTCGAATAGATTTACTCTGATCAGAGGTGTACAACTGTACCCACAAGACAAAGCCTCACAACACGGTTTCCCATGCACCAGAATACCACTGTGGTACCCCGGAAAGGAAACTGTGATAGGACCTTTCGTATAACCCCCCTCTAACCAAGCGAACCCCACTAAGGTTTCGCCCCCACTCCCGGACCCTGGGAGTGGGCAGCCCCCCGAGTGCCTCGGTGAATCCGGCAGCCCAGCAACCCTTATACCGGGGCCGATTGAAACTCCATCCCGCTCACCCTTGCCGATGGGTTCGTCAGCTAGGAGAGGCTACACTACGGGACCTACCTTACCCATTTCGGCTTGTGGTTTGCACGGTCATTCTCCCGAGGGGTCCCGTGAATCGGTCCTTAATTGCTATGGGTGCCGCTAACCAAAACCATACCGCCCACAGCCCACCATTTGTCATATTTTAGTTATTAGTCCGGTTCACCTAGAACTAATTAATAATCCTTCGAACCGAAGTCCAGGAAAGATACATTAGGTGAGAAAATGACCCATTTAGTGAGCTAGTGAAACTAAGCCACACTAAGCATAACCTAGTCCTGAAATCTAATCACATTATTTTTCCCAAGTTTGATCAAAGGGTTTGGGGTGTCAAACCCAAGGCATAAACTAAGCATAAGGTGTATAATTTCCCATGAAATGACAATATAAAATACATGCAATTTCAAAGAGTAAAGCAGGTGTTTTAACAAAATGGGAGCAATATGATCAATAATATAGCATGACTTGCCTTGCTCTTCGGCTTGGGGGACTTCCGCGATGACTTCAAAGTAAACCGGGACGGAGGGACTACCGGGATCTACACGGCAAACAAGCACTTCAACAAAACAGGCTAAAAAGCTACTAAAACAGGGAACAAAACCATTTTTAATGGATTCTTGGAATTTTTATGAATTTAATGAAATTTGAATGGGCTAAAACGGAGGTCGGATTGAAAAGATATGATTTTTAGAAGATTATCTATGTTTTACTAAAACAGAAAAATCCTTAATAATTTATTGTGCAATAAATTCCGGAATTGCGTCAGCGGTAGGGCTGACGTCAGCGATGGCGTCATCGGCCGCGGGAGCACCGGTCCACGATGGACCAGGTCCACGGGCCGAGAGAGAGCGGTGCACCATGTGGCGCACACGTGGCACCGACTCGGCGGCCACGCGGCGTTCCACTCGGGCCAGCGGGGACGGACGACCCCGATCTGCCGAGGCAGATCGGATGGCGGGAGAGGGGCACGGGCGGCGCGATTGGCCGGCGATGACGCACGGCGGCCGGAGATCGACCGGCGCCACTCGGGCGGCGGTGGGGCGGCGGAAGGCCGCGGCTCACGCGTAGGCGGAGCTATGCGCACTCGGGAGGGGTGACGCGCGTCGGCGCGAGGGAGACAACATAAGCACTCGGGAAGGGGTGGCCGGGCGGCGCTGCACCGGCGACGAGGAGGAAGGAGTCGGCGGAGCTTGGGACGCCTCGGAGCGCGGGAAACACGGCCGAACCTCGGCGACGAAGTCCAGTAGGGCGCACGGTGCGGAACGACGAGAGAGAGGGAGGCTTGAGTGGAGGTGTGGGGAGCTCGGGGAGGGCGAGGGGGTGCTTAAATAGAGAATGGGGAGGTCGGCGACGATCGGATAAGGGTGCAATTGCTCGCCGACGTGATTTTGGGGAAATAATGGCCGGCGGTTAAATCCGGCCATTAAGGGGCGCGGGAGCGGCGACCGGGGCGATTGAAGGCGGCGGGAGAGACGGGAAGTTAAGGCGGTGCCTTTAGGTCGCGCGGAGAGACAGCGGCCGAGATCCGCGCGGCGAGGCGGCGTCAATGGCGGCGGGCAGGCGGGAGGTAGGGGGGGCGACAGTGGGCCCCACTCGTCGGCGTCCTCGGTAGAGGGGAGGCAAACTGGACTTATTCGCAGGCGCAAGGGTTTGGCGGGCCGTGGCCTTCGGCCGGCCCGCGAGAGAGAGGAGGGAGCGCGTCGGCTGGGGGGAGGGACGGCCCGGTCGGCTGGGCTCGCACGGGAGGGGATGGGCCATCGGCTCGGGCCGGCGGCCCACGGCCAAAAAGGGCGGGAAACGTACGGGAGGAGAGAGAAGAGAAAAACTCGGGATTTAATAACTCCGATTTTGATTTTAATTGGTTGAAAATTATTTCTTGTGCTCTGAAAATTCCACTAAAAATCCTGTTAATGTATTTTGACATGTAGAATTTAGGAAAAATCCTACCATGCCATTTTCATTTAACATTTGGATTTGAAAATTATTAATTCTCTCCAGTTAATTCCAATAATTTTCTTTTACGATTTTCTTTTGGATTTTTAAAAGGGGAAAACACCTCAGGGTGTTACAGGTGGCGAAGGCGGAGGCATCCCAAGTCGAGGCGGAGAAAAGGCAGGCCGACTCTAAGGCGGCCAGGGCCGAGGCAGAAAAGAAGCAAGCCGACTCTGTGGCGGCCAGGGTCGCCATGGAAAAGGAGCTTCAGGCCACTGAGGCGTCGATGGTCGATATGGCAAAAAAGCTAAAGCAGGCCGAAGTCGCCAAGGTCTCGGCAAAAGGTAAGCATTCATTTTGACAACTCCCCTCATTCCTCCAGTCCTTTTGCTCATATTGACCAACTCCCCTTTTCACACCTCGCACAGAGCGCCTGTCGACCTCCTACCAGCAAATCGGCCATATTAAGGAGCTCTTGGAGGCAGCCGAGGATCGGTTGACCCAAGTTCGGGAAGGCGCGCGGGCACTGCTGAACAAGGCCGACAATGAGCTCCCGCCGACCGAGGATCCAACGCGGCCTTCATGGAACGCCTGCGGGATGGGCCCCGGCGCCTCGTGGCGCTGGTGAGGGACGCGGCGAAACTCGCAGTGTCTCACACCCTCGGCATCGTGAGCAGGCTCCATCCTTAGGTGGAGATTGCGGAGGTTGCCGAGGGGTGGCCTGCCAGGGTGAAGCCAGAAGACATGGACGGTGTCTACGCCGAGGTCGTGCTAACCACCGAGAAAATAGTCAATGAGATAGACATTTGAAGCACCTTCTATAATTAAACCTGTACAAACAATATTTTGATTAGGATGGGCTGAAGCCCACGACCTTGTTTTTGTTATATTTTAATCTGAGCCCTTTGGCAAAACAAGAGAGAGAGTGCAATTTAGAAAAACCGTGAAACAAACTTAAGTTCGCCCATTCGCACCGTTCCCGACCACCTTGCCTTGGACCGCGATCGTTGCCTGCAACGTCCAGGAGGATTCTCTAACCGGATGCTGACAGGTTCCGAATCGAGCCTCGGCGTAGTTGTCGTTCACTTAGCGTTACGGGAGAACTAGAAGGCCTCGGAAGACCAAGCCTCCCGAGTAAGTCGACATTGCATTCGGCCATCGTGTATCGGGTCTCGACCATAGCCAGCCCCGGGAGGGGATTCCCATGCTCTAACCAGAGGGCGAGGGGTCGGACCTCTACATCGGGCATGGACGCTCAAGCTTAGTACTCGGGAGAACCGCGGATCCATCAAGTAACACAAACGCATCCGATAAACTTCCTTCCTGGGAACCTAGACCATAAGGGGTCGGGGCCGCGAAGCTCAGAGCTGGTCATGAGTACAATCCGGAAGTTATCGGGTCGTTCAAACGTCACTCAACTAGTCGGGAGAAAGCGCCAAGCCCCCGAGCAGCTATCGTGTACTCAATAGACCACCTACCGGGGAACCCCGACCATCAGGGGTCAGGGCCGCATAGCTCAGGGCTGGCCATAAGCAAAGCGTGACAATCATTGAGCAGTTGTAGGCTGCTTGGCGACAGGGTGGAAAGCAATAATCGACAAAAGGAAAGGTATCGAAGCTGCTTCATAAAAAGAGATGAGTTTAGAATAAGTATCTGTTTGAGGATCGAATCCGCTAGAGCTAATGCCGCGTGCCAACGTGCCTCGAAGCCCCCAAAAAAGCTTGGTGAAGGTGAGCGAGGAGGCCAAAACCGCTGACATGACGCATCGAGCTCCCGACGACCAAAAATTGTTGCAACAAGCAAGAACGACGAAGAATGGATTCTCCACCAAATCGCCGGAGCGAAGAAGAGTCACGTGATCCCCCCTTACTCGGCACGCCAACTATCGACGGGTAGGTTAGCGGTTCTCCGAGGGGTGCCCAAGGAGGTGAGTGAGTGGTCGGGAATGCGTCTCCTCTCGGGACCTAATGGTCAACTCGAGTCGCTAAGATGAGCCAAAGATCAAGAGACACGAGATTTATACTGGTTCAACCCTTTCGAAGGATAATAGGCCTACGTCCAGTGCGTGGTGTTCTTTGATGGGGTGGATGATGAACAAGGTCTACAAGTGCGAATTCTTGGGGCTTAGAGCAAGCTGGCCAATAACAAGCAATGAGCTGAGAATGAAATGAACTTGGATGCCTCGGCTCCCCCCCTCAGCCCGTCCTGCCCTCCCTTTTATAGCTCAAGGGGGGCAGTTACAAGGGACTTGGGGGCCAAGAAAGCTAAGACTAAGGATCTAAAAAGGTGACTACAAACAACATCTAAAAAAGGTACATGGAGACGTCCTTTGTGCCCTGCGCACCGTGGGTGTCTTGTGTCTTATCCTGTCTTGGGACCCCTCCTCTACAGATTCCACCTGCACTATGCTGTCGGGTGACATCATTCCTTGCCGGGTTGTCCCCTCCTCGTCTCCTTGAAAGCCAAGTTTCGTCTCGAGGAGGCCAGAAGTCGGGTCAAGGAGTCGAGGTCGAGAAAGAAGTGCCGAGGTCGGAAGGGGGGAGGTCAGGACGTGCCGACCCCTACGGGAGGTCGGGCTCTCGACCTTATCCAAAAGACTTCGTAGTCCGACTCCAGCATGACTACAACTCTGGTCCGAGTGCTACCCCGGGGTGACACCCCTCACACTACCGGTATCCACACATCCAAGGGTGGAATGCCAATTGTCTGTGTGCTAGCACTCGACGCACGACTAGGGTTTGGCTCGGAGGTGGTGGCTAGCGTTCGCTCGTGGCAAATATCAACTCGCGTCTAACGTGAATTGCTATCTTGCGATCTCCAGCCCTTGCCTCTCTATTTATAGAGTTAGCCGACTGGGCCTAGAGGGCCCATTGAGACTCTACCTCTAATCAGATTCTTATCTGAACTGAGACTTATCCGAGTCCAACTCGAATACTTGTTACAACCCGTTAAGTGTGCGACCCTGTAGGTTCATGTATACTTGGTTACGATTTGAGAAAACTTCTCGATTGACCTGTCAACAGTGGCCTCTAGCAGAGCGTATTGACACTAAAAATACATAAAGATCATATCAGCTAAACCTGTAATGTGTGCATAAATCCATTTGCCTCACGATACCAATTAAGCTATAGGCAAGATATGTGCCATCCTATCAATAGCTTAATCATTCATTCAATCTCGTATTGGATTATACATCTGTTGATTGACTCCTCAATCAACTCGGCATGGCCATGCACTTCCATAATCCATTACATCGAGAGGCCCAAAGATATCTCTCCCATAGGAGGGACAAATTCCATCTTGTTCATTCACATTATGTTTCATAGCAAACCCGAAGACTACTTTTATAACTACCCAGTTATGGTGTAGCGTTTAGTAGTCCCTAAGTAAGCCATTACATATGTTGGAATCCATGATGATCTCAGGTCTAAGAACTTTGCACCAACACTACGTGAGACCAGCTAATGACATATTGAATCCCCATAGTGTCACAAGGTGGGTCTATTCCACAACATGTTCTCTAACATGTGTTCACGTTATTGATTTGGTATCTGCATACCATGATCCATGAGACATGATCATCAATCAATACACGTGCTGATCTTAGAATCATATTCGTTCCATACATATGATATATGATCAGGGATCATTTAGAAATAGATTCATATCACATAAAGAGTCTCATGAATAAGTCACATTCTTATTGATCAATACAAGTTGTCTATTTCGTGGAATCGAGTAACACTTTATTCATTAATACATAAACATTGACTGTGATATCAAACATATCCATGTTGCCTCTGGGGCATATCACTAACATTGACAGTGGTAGTTAATTTTGCTTAATTAAATTCAGTAGTTTTACTGCTTTTAACTACTACATTTAAATGCCTACTTTGTGCAAAAGAACCCTAGCCTCCTTTGGAATTACTTGCATCATACCTCCTTTTGGTATGACTTGCTGAGTACTGTAGGTAGTACTCAGTCTTGCTCTATCTCCCTCACCTCAGAGCTAGAGTAATTTTGACGAAGGATATGCAGAGGAGTAGGCTTCGTCTCTACCGTCAAGGATGCCCATGGAGTAGAGTCGCCACACTGCAAGCGCCAAGATGCCTAGAATAGCTCGCCTTTATTTTTCCACTGCATATGTTAGACTTTTATGATGTTTTGTAAGACGTGGATTTGTATATCAAATTATCGTTTGTGTACCCTAGCTGGTGTTGACACCAAATCCGTACACCGCTGGTGTGCCAAAAGATGTGTTGGTCGAATCACACGCTGGCCTAGGAGATCTGCTTAGCTCCAGTGCATGTCCTAAAATCATTGAAGCGCGGGCGTGCCAGTCAGTTTGATCCTGCCACTGACAAGATATGCAAAACAGCAGAGCATAAATCATATCGGCCGATAGGCTGATAATCAAAACAGCTGATCTGTTGACAACTGATTGTGTGATTCCAGCCGATGCCGATGTTCAGATAACTCGTCGGCTGAAACCCCGACAAAACCCTTATTGGTAGCCATCAGGCAGGCTAGAGTCTACGGTTCTAACACGACTTAGTAGGTCAAAGTGAATTGATGTAGCACTAAGTATGGAAAGAAATACAATATCGAGACAATCAAGCCCTTGACTAATTTTCAGGGTGGTAGATGCCTAAGCTAATCTAACTAATATAACGATTTAGCCGATATCGGCAGAAACCCTAAAACGAGAGACAACTGATAGAGCTAAATCGAGATACTAGGACTAGATTCAACAGAAACATATGATAAGACCGGCTAATCCTCCGGTGAAGCATTAGTATGAACCTATCGGCTTAACAAGACTTAGATTATCGATAACAATCTAGTAGGTCGGATCTAACCGATGCAACACGAGATTGTATGTGATAATCTATTACTCGATGAGCCGATAGATCTGTCTAATGTGATGGATATAACAAATCTACCTAAAGCGACATTACATTTACAGAAACATCGACTTGATTAGAATATTGGACCTAACCGAGAAAGTCCTAACTAAGCCGATGTATCTATGAATGGTAATGAAACTAAAGATAGATACGATATATTTGGGCCGACGGGACCTTGGACTTACCCCTTCGCCGGAGATCAAAGCCGATGCAGCCCCGCGTCGGGTGCCAAGTCTCACCGGATGCTGAACAAAGTGGAAAAGGTAAAAGGTGGTGATGCGCCGAATTGTATTGATCGTGAGGATTGATTTACATGGACCCCGGGCTTACATATTTATAACCGCAGGCTAACAGAGATCCTAACATATTACACTTCAAACTTTCCTAAAGTTAAAAGGAAACAAACTGAATTCTTACTGGATACTAACACACTTTTCTAAAGATAAAATAGAAAGTTAACAAATTTATCCTAATTAATAGATACAAGCCATATCCATCTTGAACTCGGTGTCTTCTGGATAAGATCTTTCCAAACCGAATCTAACCAGAATCTGACTGCTAAAGATATTGATCCTCCATTGGCTGATGCAGAACTCTCAGCTGATTCTGCTTTGAGCCGATTTGAACCTTAAGTCGATGAGGACTCCGGGGCTTACCAAATTTTGCCGTTAATAGCTGGTCCTACATAAGGATGTAATGCACATTCATATTGGAAATTCCGGCCAGAAATTTTTGGGTGTGACAAGTTGGTATTAGAGCTGACCTTGACCGTAGGACAAGCCAACTCGAAACCCTAAGAGCTCTCTGAAACTTTTTCATCTGCATTCTCTCTTTTGCACTTGGTGTTGTTTTAGGAAAATTGGGAAATTTGCTTCCTTGGTTTGCGGGAAAAATCTTGATCGTCTATTCGAATGGGATTTCTCAAGTATGGAAAGTCCAGGGCATTAGGAATTTTGGGTAGACAGAATTTGGATCTGGTTGGAGTTTTTATTCAACAGTCAGTTTGGGATTTATTGTGAATATGCATTAAGTCGTGTCTAGGCTCTACGGGGTGCAAGTTTTTATGCTTCTTGCTATTATTATGTATCTATTTCTACGCATTAATTTATTGCTTAGCCATTATCAATAATATTTTATTTGGATTCATGCTAAACTGTTCTATGCATAAAAACTGGCTCTTACTTGGTTGTTTACTTGAGTCATTCATTGCTTTATTTAATTTGGATTTGAGCATGCGTTGATTCCTATCCTTTGTCTTCTATAGATGTTAGACCTTCCCCCGACACACTATGGCTAGGGTATGGGCGACTTCGTAGCCGAGCTCACTCACATGACATTCCTGGTGGGAGACCCTCACTACCCAAAGAACACCAAGATCCGCCCTCTCAACGGCGAGTTCACTCACCGTGTCAACTTGGAGGTGCACGACATCCGCACCTACCTGCCCAACATGGTGGTCACCGCTTCCGGGGGTATGTTCGAGCACGCCTGTCAGGAGGCAGCCAACCGGATGATGCCTAGGCTCCACGAGAAGCATGACATTGACCTCTGCAGCACCACCTTGTTAGTGATATGCCCTAGAGGCAACATGAAGATGTTGGATATCACAGTCAATGTTTATGTATAAATGAATAAAGTGTTATTCAGTTCCATGAAATAGACATCTTGTATTGATCAATAAGTACGTGACTTATTTATGAGACTCTTTATATATGAATCTATATCTAAACGATCCCTGATCATATATCATATTATTGGAACTAATATGATTCTAAGATTGGCATGTTTATTGATTGATGATCAGGTCTCATAGATCATGGGTATGGAGATAGCAAATCAATAAATATGGACATATGTGTTAGAGAACACATTGTTGGATAGACCCACCATGAGACACTACAGGAATTAATGTGCCATTAGTTGGTCTCAGGTAGTGTTGGTACAAAGTCCTTAGACCTGAGATCACCATGGATTCCAACATGTGTAGTAGCCTACTATGGAACTACCAAACGCTATTCCGTAACTGGGTAGTTATAAAGATAGTTTTCGGGTTTGCTATGAAACATGGAGTGGGATGTGAGTGATCAAGATGGAATTTGCCCCTCCTTTGGGAGAGATATCTCTGGGCCCCTCGAGGTAATGGATTATGGAAGTGCATGGCCATGCCAAGTTGATTGAGGAGTCAATCAACAGACAGATAATCCAATACGGTTCGAGTGAATGGTTAAGCTATTGAAGGGATGGCACACACATCTTGCCTATAGCTTAATTGGTATCGTGAGGCAAAGGGATTTGTGTACACATTACAGATTCAGAGCCGATATTATATTCTTGTATACTATGGTGTCAATATGTGCTGCTAGGCGCCGCTGTTGATAGGTCAGCTGAGTTGGACTCGAGCCGACGGTCGGCTAAGTTAGACTATAGCCGAAACCGAGTATACCTGAACCTACAAGGTCGCATGCTTAAGGGGATAGAATAGATATTCGAGTTGGACTCGGATACGGCTCGATCGGATAGGGATCTGATCGGATAGAGTCCTATGGGCTTACGACGTATGGGCGGCCAACTCGTGAGATTCGGATAGGATCCGATTTAAAATAGAGTCCGATCGGCCACTAGTCCCTCGGCCAACTCTATATAAAGGGGCGAGGGTGGAGAGTTGCGGTATCGCTTTGAACCGAATCGGCAACGAAGTCGCCGAGATCAATCTCCACGGAAACCCTCCCCACTTTCGAGCCAAACCCTAGCCTTGCATCGCGTGCTAGCACACGGGTGTTCGGCGTTCTGTCCCCGGACGTGTGGATACCGGTAGAGGCGCTGCTACGTTGCGCGTGTTAGTGATATGCCCTAGAGGCAACATGGAGATGTTGGATATCACGTCAATGTTTATGTATTTATGAATAAAGTGTTATTGTTTCATGAAATAGACATCTTGTATTGATCAATAAGTACGTGACTTATTTATGAGACTCTATATGTATGAATCTATTTCTAAACGATCCTCGATCATATGTCATATTGTTGGAACAAATATGATTCTAAGATCGGCATGTTTATTGATTGATGATCATGTCTCATAGATCATGGGTATGGAGATACCAAATCAATAAACATGGACATATGTGTTAGAGAACACATTGTTGGATAGACCCACCATGAGACACTACAGAATCAATGTGCCATTAGTTGGTCTCGTGTAGTGTTGGTACAAAGTCCTTAGACCTCGAGATCACCATGGATTCCAACATGTGTAGTAGCCTACTTTGGGACTACCAAACGCTATTCCGAATGGGTAGTTATAAAGGTAGTTTTCGGGTTTGCTATGAAACATGGAGTGGGATGTGAGTGATCAAGATGGAATTTGCCCCTCCTTTGGAGAGATATCTCTGGCTCCTCGAGGTAATGGATTATGGAAATGCATGGCCATGCTAAGTTGATTGAGGAGTCAATCAACGGATGATAATCCAATACGGTTCGAGTGAATGGTTAAGCTATTGAAGGGATGGCACACATCTTGCCTATAGCTTAACCGGTATCGTGAGGCAAAGGGATTTGTGTACACATTACAGTTCGAGCCGATATTATATTCTTGTATACTATGGTGTCAATATGTGCCGCTAGCGCGTCGCTGTGGAGTCGGCTGAGTTGGACTCGAGCCGACGGTCGGCTAATTTAGACTATAGCCGAAACCGAGTATACCCGAACCTACGTGGTCGCACGCTTAAGGGGATAGAATAGATATTCGAGTTGGACTCGGATACGGCTCGATCGGATAGGGATCCGATCGGATAGAGTCCTATGGGCTTACGACGTATGGGCGGCCAACTCTATGAGATACGGATGAGATCCGATTCAAAATAGAGTCCTAATTGGCCACTAGTCCCGTCGGCCAACTCTATATAAAGGAGGGAGGGGTGGAGAGCTAATATACGTCAATTGCATCGCGTGCAATGAAGTCGCCGAGATCAATCTCCACGGAAACCCTCCCCACTTTCGAGCCAAACCCTAGCCTTGCATCGCGTGCTAGCACACGGGTGTACGGCGTTCGTCCCCGGACGTGTGGATACCGGTAGAGGTGCTGCTACGTTGCGCGCCGTTGATCGGCTTGATCGGCCGCAATCGGAGCGATCGGCGTGGTGGAATCGGCTGCGGTCGGCGCATCGGAGCGAGGCGTGAGAACGCGGCCGGACGACTCGAATCGGGCGATTGGCGAATCGGCTGTCTCGGGAATCGGCTACACTGTTCCGGATCGGATTGCCCCGATTGGCTATTCCGTTGCACTCTACTCCAATCGGTAACGATCGATCGGCCCTTACTTGCAAGTGTTCCTGGTTTGCGCGGTTAATTTTTTTTTTTTTCGGCTAGCGTAGCCTCCGCGCAACCCTTCAGTGGTATCGAGCTAATCTTGCTTAGTTCGGGTTTTATATTGGATCCGGAACAAGTTTTGCGCACGGGTTGATTAGATCAATCGGTTTACGGGATTCGTTGAGGAGAGTTAATGGTAATTGCGTTCCTTGATAGTGTATCGGAACGGCGTAATGTGATTACGTCGAAGCAATTTCCATATAACTCGGTTTGAGTCGGCTTCGAGATAGCGTTCCTTGATAGTGTATCGGAACGGTATAATGTGATTATGCCGAAGCTATCTCGTAGTCCGATCTTGTTAGTCGCCTCGCGCCTACGCAAACCATCTCCCTTGATAGTGATCGGGACGGCATAATATGATTATGCCAACATGGTTTCGTAAGCGAATTCATAGATTGGATCTATGAATTTCGTGTGGTGTTCCGGGCGTGTGCGTACCCCCCTTTATAGGTCGTCTCGATGCCGTTTCTCTGCGATAAGTAGAAAACGTTTCTACGCCTAACTTGTTTTTGCAGAGAATGCTTTGAGATGGTATGGCCCTATTGTATGTATGAGATGCATCGATGCGTGTAATATTCTTTCATATGTGCAATCCCCGTAATATTCTTTCGGACGTGCAATGCTTGTAATATTCTTTCACGACCTATATGAGTCGATGTAATCTTCAATTAGAGCTTCTATAGTAGTAGCTTAGTTTGAAGAAATCAAGCATCATGCACATTGGAAGATGGTGCCGAAGATGGAGATCCTCAGCGCCTACATGGAGATGGAGATCACCATGTGAAGGGGGCCATACTATTACTATTATATGCTATTCTACGTGCTTTCATATATGTGATATGTTTGTTTGATAGGATAGCATCCCTCGCAAAATTAAGTAGTAATGATGCCCTTCCAAATGTTGCACCCATCACCGTTATGCTCGTCAATGGTGGGTCTGCCAAAGCAGAGTGCCATTCTCTATCATAACACGAGGGGTATATGTCGACATATACATGCAGGAGCATTTGGTTTACTTAACAAGGCTATCAAAACAGTTTTGGGCCTTGGAGCATAGGTTGGCACCGGGGCATGGAGATGCCACACCAACAACAAGAGTCACATAGAGATGTGATTAGCAAGGTGTTGCTTACCGATGTTACTAATTTTCTAGCAGTGATGCCAAAGCTCACTAGAAAATTAATTAACATGTGGATCTTGACCCAATACGTAACCTAGAGGGAAGGTGGAAAATACGTAATGGAAGTCTTATGTTAAATTGTTTAACAAAAGACATAGCATAAACATTGTGCTAAACTTTGCTTTTTCTGTTGTAGAATAAATGGCGGCTAATACTACACCCTACCTTTAATTTGCGATCTATTCTCGAAAAGGAAAAATTAAATGAAACAAACTTTATGGATTGGTATCGCAACTTGAGAATTGTTCTCAAGCAAGAGCGTAAGGAGTACGTTCTTGAAGTACCTTATCGGAGGATTTGCCTAATAATGCCACCGCAACCGCACGGAGAGCTTACGAGAAGCACACTAATGATGCCCTAGATATAAGTCGTCTCATGCTTGCTACAATGTCCCCCGAGCTTCGAAGCAATATGAGAGCAACGATGCTCACACTATTATTCGGGATGCGTGGCATGTTTGAGAACCAAGCTCGGGCCGAGAGGTTCAACACCTCAAAGTCCTTGTTTGCGTGCGAGCTTGTTGAGGGGAATCCCGTCGTCCGCATGTGATAAAGATGATTGGCTATATCGAGAGTCCGGAAAAACTAGGTTTTCCCCTTAGCCAAGAGTTGGCTACGATGTGATTCTCCGCCGCTCCCTCCGAGCTTCGAGCCATTCATATTAAATTATCACATGAACAATATGGATAGGACCTTGGCTGAATTGCATGGGATGCTAAAGACAGTGAGGAGAGTATCCAGAAAACGGTCATCATGTGATGATGATGCAGAAGGCTAAGCGCAAACCACTGTCAAGAAGCTTTGCACCAAGAGGAAGTTAACTCCCGATGAGATCGCGAGTGCCTCCAATGCAAAGAAGGGCAAGAAGGGGTCGGCAAGATCGATGTCGTTTGCTTCTATTGCAAGGAGACAGAGCCCTGGAAGAGGCGCAAGAAGTACATGGAGGATCTCAAAAGGAAGCAAAGTACGACTTCTTCGTGTATTAATGTTATAGACATTAATCTTGCTACTTCACCTACGATTCTTGGGTATTTGATACCGGATCGTAGCTCATATTTGCAAATCGTTGCGGGGAATGAGAAGAAGTAGAGGATTGAGAAGGGGAGAGGTGAACTGCGCGTCGGCAATGGAGCAAGCGTTGCTACGTTCTTGTCGGCACGATACCACTTCATCTACCTTGAGGATTAGTTTTGGAATTGAATAATTGTTATTGTGTTCCAACACTATGTCAAAACGTTATTTCCACTTCATGTTTGCAAGCGGAAGGATATGATTTTAGATCAATGAACAATGGTTGTTCAATATATCTCGAGATATGTTCTATTTTCATGCTCCATTGGTGAATGGATTATACGTTTTGAATCTTGAAGCGTCTCCCATCTATAACATTAATACAGAAAGGCAACTCTCTAATGATATAAACCCCACGTTTATCCGGCATTGTCGCTTAGGCCATATAAATAAGAAACGCATGGAGAAGCTCCATAAGGATGGATTGCTTCACTCTTTTGATTTTGAATCATTTGAGACATGTGAGTCTTGTTTACTTGGTAAGATGACAAAGGCACCTTTCACGGGATACGATGAAAGAGCAAGTGACTTGTTGGCACTCATACATACCGATGTATGTGGACCAATGAGCTCAACGGCCGAGGTGGTTATCGTACTTCATTACCTTTACGATGACTTTAGTAGATATGGTTATATCTACTTAATGAGGCATAAGTCCGAATCCTTTGAAAAGTTCAAAGAATTCCGAATGAAGTAGAATCATTTAGGGAAAACAATCAAGTTCCTACGATCGATCGTGGAGGGGAATACTTGAGCCAAGAGTTTGGTAATCATCGAAAGATTGTGGAATTGTTCCAGTTGACTCCGCCAGAACTCCACAATGGAACGGAGTGTCCGAACGGAGAAATCGCACCTTGTTGGACATGGTGCGGTCGATGATGAGCCAAAGTGATCTTCCGTTATCCTTCCGGGGATATGCTCTTGAAACATGCGCTCACACTAAATAGAGTTCCATCTAAGTCGGTTGAAAAGACACCATATGAGATATGGACAGGGCAACCCCTAGTTTGTCTTTTCTCAAAATTTGGGGATGTGAGGCTTATGTAAAAGTTTACAATCGACAAGCTCACACCCAAATCGACAAGTGCTTCTTTGTGGGATATCCTAAGGAAACTAAGGGATATTACTTTTATAATCGGGAACAAGGCAAAGTGTTTGTCGCCCGACATGGTGTCTTCTTGGAGAAAGAGTTTCTTTCAAGAAGGGTTAGTGGGAGCAGGGTGCATCTTGAAGAAGTTCAAGAAACACCGAAAAATGTTTGCATGACCACGGAACCACAACAGAGGAACAAAGTGTTGCGCCACCGGTTGTAGATACACCGCCCACGGAGCGAAAGATCACGTCGTGCGCCCGACAGTACACAGTGCGGAACAACGTGATATATTGTTGTTGGACAACGATGAACCTAAGACCTATGAGGAAGCGATGGTGGGACCCGATTCCAACAAGTGGCTTGGAGCCATGAAATCCGAAATAGAATCCATGTACGACAATCAAGTTTGGAACTTGGTTGATCCACTCGATGGTGTCAAAACCATTGAGTGTAAATGGGTTTTTAAGAAAAGGCCGATATGGATGGAAATGTTCACATCTATAAGGCGCGATTGGTGGCGAAAGGTTTTAAACAGATTCAAGGAGTTGATTATGATGAAACCTTCTCGCCCGTCGCAATGCTTAAATCTATTCGGATTATCCTAGCGATTGCTGCATATTTCGATTATGAGATATGGCGATGGATGTCAAAACGGCTTTCCTAAATGGAAACCTAAGCGAGGATGTATACATGATACAACCTCGGGGTTTTGTCGATCCGAATCGCTCGGAAAGATATGCAAGCTACGAAATCCATTTATGGACTAAAGCAAGCATCTCGAGTTGGAATATTCGTTTTGATGAAGTAATCAAAGGGTTTGGTTTCATCAAAAACGAAGAAGAGGCCTGTGTTTACAAAAGGGTCGTGGGAGCGCAATTGTATTTCTAATCTTATATGTGGATGACATATTACCGATTGGAAATGATATCCCTATGCTTTAATCCGTCAAGTCTTCATTGAAAAATAGTTTTTCCATGAAAGACTTAGGGAGGCAACATATATTGGGCATTCGGATCTATAGAGATAGATCCAAGAGGCTAATTGGATTAAGCCAAAGTACATACATTGACAAGGTATTGAAAAGGTTCAACATGCATGATTCCAAGAAAGGTTTCTTGCCCATGTCACATGGCATTAATCTTAGCAAGAATCGGTGTCCTCGGACACATGATGAGCGGAATAAGATGGGTATGGTTCCATATGCTTCGGCAATTGGATCCATCATGTATGCCATGCTTTGTACACGCCTGCATGTCTCGTACGCTTTGAGTGCTACGAGCAGATACGTCAGATCCAGTGAAGGTCACTGGATCGCCGTAAAGAATATCCTTAAGTACTTGAGAAGAACTAAGAATATGTTCCTAGTCTATGGAGGTGAAGAAGAGCTCGTTGTAAGTGGTTACACCGATGCTAGCTTCCAAACGGACAAGGATGATTATAGATCGCAACTGGGTTCGTGTTCGGCCGAACGGAGGCGCACACTGGAAGAGTTCCAAGCGGATACGTTGCCGATTCTACAATGGAGGCCGAGTACATTGCTTGCCGAAGTGCAAAGGAGGCGTTTGGATCAAGAAATTCGTTTCGAGCTTGGTGTGATGACTAGTACGACGGTCCAATGTCTCTCTATTGTGACAATAGTGGAGCCATTGCGCAAGCCAAGGAGCCGAGGTCACATCGAAGTCCAAACACATACTTCGGCGATATCATCTCATCCGCGAGATTGTGGACAGAGGTGATGTCAAGATATGCAAAGTGCACACGGATCTCAACATAGCCGATCCGCGACAAAACCTCTCCTCACCGAAGCATGAGGCGCACACAAGAGCAATGGGTATTAGATACTTACATGATTGACTCTAGTGCAAGTGGGAGATTGTTAGTGATATGCCCTAGAGGCAACATGGAGATGTTGGATATCACGTCAATGTTTATGTATTTATGAATAAAGTGTTATTCGGTTCCATGAAATAGACATCTTGTATTGATCAATAAGTACGTGACTTATTTATGAGACTCTATATGTATGAATCTATTTCTAAACGATCCTCGATCATATGTCATATTGTTGGAACAAATATGATTCTAAGATCGGCATGTTTATTGATTGATGATCATGTCTCATAGATCATGGGTATGGAGATACCAAATCAATAAACATGGACATATGTGTTAGAGAACACATTGTTGGATAGACCCACCATGAGACACTACAGAATCAATGTGCCATTAGTTGGTCTCAGTAGTGTTGGTACAAAGTCCTTAGACCCGAGATCACCATGGATTCCAACATGTGTAGTAGCCTACTTTGGGACTACCAAACGCTATTCCGTAATCGGGTAGTTATAAAGGTAGTTTTCGGGTTTGCTATGAAACATGGAGTGGGATGTGAGTGATCAAGATGGAATTTGCCCCTCCTTTGGAGAGATATCTCTTGGCTCCTCGAGGTAATGGATTATGGAAATGCATGGCCATGCTAAGTTGATTGAGGAGTCAATCAAGCGATAATCCAATACGGTTCGAGTGAATGGTTAAGCTATTGAAGGGATGGCACACATCTTGCCTATAGCTTAACCGGTATCGTGAGGCAAAGGGATTTGTGTACACATTACAGGTTCGAGCCGATATTATATTCTTGTATACTATGGTGTCATATATGCTGCTAGGCGCCGCGTTGGATGTGCGGCGAGTTGGACTCGAGCCGACGGTCGGCTAATTTAGACTATAGCTGAAACCGAGTATACCCGAACCTACTGGGTCGCACGCTTAAGGGGATAGAATAGATATTCGAGTTGGACTCGGATACGGCTCGATCGGATAGGGATCCGATTGGATAGAGTCCTATGGGCTTACGACGTATGGGCGGCCAACTCTATGAGATACGGATGAGATCCGATTCAAAATAGAGTCCTAATCGGCCACTAGTCCCGTCGGCCAACTCTATATAAAGGAGGGAGGGGTGGAGAGCTAATATACGTCAATTGCATCGCGTGCAACAGAAGTCGCCGAGATCAATCTCCACGGAAACCCTCCCCACTTTCGAGCCAAACCCTAGCCTTGCATCGCGTGCTAGCACACAGTGTACGGCGTTCGTCCCCGGACGTGTGGATACCGGTAGAGGTGCTGCTACGTGGCGCGCCGTTGATCGGCTTGATCGGCCGCAATCGGAGCGATCGGCGTGGTGGAATCGGCTGCGGTCGACGCATCGGAGCGAGGCGTGAGAACGTGGCCGGACGACTCGAATTGGCTGATTGGTGAATCGGCTGTCTCCGGGAATCGGCTACACTGTTCCGGATCGGATTGCCCTGATTGGCTATTCCGCTGCACTCTACTCCAATCGGTAACGATCTATCGGCCCTTACTTGCAAGTGTTCCTGGTTTGCGCGGTTAATTTTTTTTGTTTTCGGCTAGCGTAGCCTCCGCGCAACCCTTCAGCGCGCTGTTCATCGGCTGTGGTACTTCGGAGCAAGGCGGCTGCGGTCGAGCGCATCGGAGCGAGGCGCGAGAACGCGGTCAGACGACTCGGCGAATCGGCTACATCCGCGAATTGGCTGATTGGTGAATCAGCTGTCCCTGGGAATCGGCTGTCATCGGCCAGCACAGTTCCAGATCGGATAGCCCTGATTGGCTGTTTCCGCTGCATACTACAATCGGTAACGATCTATCGGCCCTTACTTGCAAGTGTTCCTGGTTTGCGCGGTAGAAAAGTTTTTGTTTTCGGCTAGCGTAGCCTCCGCGTAACCTTTCACACCTACCAATACCATCCCAGTCGTGGCGGCCATGACACCGTCAACACTTTTTGATCAACTTCTGGGAAAATGACACCACCTTCAGGCACATGTGTGCCGTACTACAAGGCTTGGACACTATGCATTCCAACATCCATAGGGCATCCAAGGCCCTCAACGATAGGAAGCTGGTGGAGATCGCACGACTGAAGGATGAGGTGACCCACCTCAAGAGGGAGAACACCATACTCCAGGGACGTTCGCCACCTAGAGCAGCCCGAATCCACACGATGCCAAGGAAGTCAACCACAGCTCCCATGCTTATCCAGCTAGCGCACCAGAACCCACAACCAGCCCTAGAGCTGCTACCAGTGTTCGTGTTGCCTTGCCTCCACTGTCACTAACCCCGGCACCAGGACTCACCTTCGCTCCCGTGGCAGTAGCAGTGGGCACCGCCAGCGGCAATGGTGGTTGGTTGTCCGCTACGCCCAGGCCCTTCCTTGGGACCACCGCCACCACCACCACCATTACCAACAGCTCCAGCTCCGAGCCCGCGTTGGTATTTCTTACGATCACAAATTAATCCGCAAGCGCACGAAATATCATTATAGCACTTCACCCGGAAGTATTCCAAGGTATCGAATTCATAGGGAACGTGCAAATTATCTAAGGGTCAGGTTCATCCATGGATAACAAGAATATATAGACGAGGGTAGAGAGAGGATTTCTAAGGTTGTGGCTCTAGATAGATGGTAAGATTTTTCTCACTCTATTGACTTACTTCGGGCGCCGTCTTACACTCGGTCTACCGAGTGACTCCGACCTATAGCTCTACGGTGTACCCGACTGTGAAGGATTACAAAGGACGGATAGGGATATCACCACCTACCGCCTAACTCTACAACTCATGGAGTACGCGGCAAACAAAGATAAACCCCATCCTAGACACCACGTCTACGCTATTGATTACTACTCTAGTCTTGGCCAAGAACTTTCATCTTCATCAGGAGTCTTAGATTAGAGCACCCACGAATGGACGATGATCTCGAAGGTAAATAAAGTAAAATACTTACTCAATGGAAAGGAATGAAACCATAGGAAATCACGAACACTTACTCAATTGAAGAAGCATCCGTTGAGGTACAAGATCGGAGGTCAATGCCGAGATCCCTGGCACTCCTTCGGACTACCCCCTCACTCTCTTCCCTACTTTTTAAGAACTAGAGAGCTAGGGCTTCGCCTTTGGAATGGAGCTTTGATCTTCTTGTGTGTTGTGTTTAAAGTGAAGTGAGCTCCTCCTTTTATAGCCTTCATATGACGGTTGTAATGTCGGTTTGGGCCTGACAATCATGTATAACCGCCTTTTGGGAGTTATCAAGAGCATCCACGTGGAAGGTGGAGATGAGGGGGCCCAACCTGAACCCCTCTCACCGCCTTTGGCCATGGGGATGATAGGTGGGCCCCTTAGTCGGTTCCTGGGTGTTTGGTCCCACTTTGAGTCAGTTTTAGCTTATATGTGGGCCCTCCAATCCGTGGGATGTTGATGTGGCGAGCTTTGATTTGTCAGAGTTGTGTTTCTTCTCCACATAGGTGTGCTTTTGCTCCATTTCAGCGTATTAATCACCTATATACAAATATTCACCAACACCTGTGGAATGGATTACTAAATAACCCTACCACTATGTTGATGTTCATCTTTTATCCCTTTTATACATGGATTGACGGTCGGATTTTAGTATTTAAGGACCGTCAACAACACCCCCACACTTATCCTTTACTTGTCCCTTCTAAAGCTCATGGATATCAAATAGAGTATGGCCTTCATGTATAATGCAAACATAAAATGTAATCCAAGCAATACCTGTACCCGTGAACTTTTGATGTGTCTACCATGTCATCTTGGGTGATTGAAGAATGGAACGGCCTTGATTTGAATCTCCTCTACTTGTTCTGATAAATTACCTTAGGGTCTTTTTATGCTCATAAAAACATAACTTTTGCTTTTACTCCTCAATTGATTCTTTCATATCGCTCAATGTGTTTGATTTTTCACCAAGGCTTTAGTTTTGCCTATTCTTATCCTACATTTTTAATAAGGCTTATGTGGAGCTCATGGTAGGGAAATAAGAATGACATACTTGCATCAAATATTTTGTGAAGTCAAAGAGTAGATCCAAGAAGAATACTAGACATGCAACTATGATCAAGCTTGTGCATAAATATGGAAGAGGATATGTGAGTGGAAAAATGGAAAATAAAAAAAATAGGTTGGTAACTCCTTTTTGTATGATCCTCCTCCCTATCTTTTATTTAGAGAACATGGCTTGTTTTTTTCATCATGCTCAAGAATATTTTTGTTTCTTCTCTTGTGAGCATTCTGATGTTCTAACATCACCATCATATATTTATATTTTTTTGCTCATGTCTCATTTGGCATGGATAGGAGGATATAGAATCATAATCATTTGGAGTCTTTATTTGATGGAGGGATGATGGTGGATGCAGACTTTTGGTGTAGAAGTTTTGCATATGGTGGTGAATGGGATATTATTGCTAAACCTCTAGTGTAGCGGGAGAGTAATTTATATGGTTGGTATGCACAAGATTTTGATCATGAAAGCATGAAAAGAATTTAACAAGGGTCTAACCATTTGACCAAACTCAAAATGACTGTAAGCAACATATGTATAAGTTTTATCATGAAGATCCGCATATAGCTCTGGTGGGAATAAAACATCAATGAGGAGTATGCAAAGTTATAGTATTATTTATAAAATTCGCAAGGATTTAACAAAAGAAAGCAACGATCATCTCATCAGGAAATATCTCATTCATCAATTAATTAGATGACATGTGTCCCAAATGATATATGTTCACAAGCACAAGGTAACATGCAAGGAATAAAGAGTATTCATGATATTTGCAGGCAAGTCATATACTCTAGCCTGAATTATCTAGGCTTATGTTAAAAGTTGAGTTTAGTTTTTCTAGATATATTCCATGATGAGAATTTATCAAACTCAAATTTTAAGAGGATGAGAGGATAAACGTGCAAACCAGTGTACAGTGAGTGTAGAGGCAAACAACCGATGTGCAATTGATGTTTTGTCTCGTCTCATGAATGTGCAGGCATCATGGTGAAGCACGGCGATGGGAGATCTTGATATGTGAGTGTACATTGTGAACACAAGATCACCCCACAATTGTTCTTGTACCTAAGTTGCTCATTAAAAACAAAAAGTGAGAACAAAAGAGAATCCACCGGTTTAAAATCCGGGAGAGTCAAAACCTTTATTTTATTTAATTGGAATAAAACTTACCTAGCGAATCCACATGGGGACTTTGTGCATGAATGCTATGACACCCATGGGCCATTTACTAACAAACAAAAAGAATAAGAATAAAGGGATTCTTACCTTTCTTACCTGTTTGCACTGACATGTTGTTCGATAGGAGGTTATTTCTTGGCAGTTCCTACATGTTAGTGATTTGTATACACGACAAACAATCTTCTATGGAGCTTTCTACTCATTTCCCTTTTTAATTATTATTATTATTTAATTTATTTTTTTGGAAATTTATTTTCACCAACTTTCTTATACTCAAACTGATGTGAACCCGCTAGGGTTTTGTCCCGATCTTTCGATGAGAGGTGGAGGATAACTCGATTGGAGAACGGAGGCGACGTTCACGGCCCGACTACAACCGTCCAAGGATGATTCACCTTAGCAACCGATACACTATCTCCGGTGGTCGACGCAAACTTGCGGTGCGCGACAACCCAGCCACTAGGGCACTCGTCCTGCAAGCAATCGTAGAACAAGCAAGAATAAGTAAAATAAGCACTGAAATTGCTAGATATAAAGATGAAATATTCACTCTGAATTGAACAATATGGCGGGGTTCTGAAGACAAACAGACGGGCGGTCTAGCCGACATGCGCGCTGTGTGCAAGTAGCAAGACACTAACTCTAATCAACAAAACCCACCCTTCTTGGTGGCGGCTGAAGGTTTAAGAAGAGGGGAGAGATGACCATAGGGGTGCCGGGGTCGTGCTAAACCCTAGGACGCGCCCCTAACGGGCCCAACTTGATACATGGCCCATTGGGCCAAAAGAGGTGACGCAGCACCAAGGATAGAAAACACTCGGTAGAAAAAGAACAATTGCGGCCGCTCCAGGACATATATTGACATGGGGCCAGATCCATTTGAAAGTAGACTTGATAACCTTTCCATCAAGTACTTGCACGCCCAAATCGGAGTTCGCATGAAGTCGTGGCGGCCATTAGAACTTGGCACTATGCTGCAGTCCGAATCCACCCTGCGCGAATCCTCTTCCCGTTGGATCCTCTCCATCGTTCCTGAGTAAAACAAAAGTGCACGCGCCTCCAGGGTATAAAGAAGAGGAACATAAACTTAAGAATGAACTCACCTGATGGTTGAGTTGACGTGCACGAGCGCGGGTTATTGGACCATGAAGTTGTACGTGTGGAGGCATGGATGTATCGGTAGTGTTGATGTCCTCATCACAAACAAGGCTAAATTAAAATTGACTCAACATAAACACCAGACGGTTTTGCGCTTCCTCTATATGTTACGCAACTTTGTCGTACATCCAATCCCTTGGGTTATCTCCGTTTGAATCAACTTAAAGACTTACCTGCTCAAATTTGAAGATTTTCCTGCAGGGGTTAGTCCATAATTATACAACCAAAATCTATACAAGCATTAACTCTAAGGTTCATTAAGCAAACTCGACACCATGTCTAATTTGATTAAATTAGACTTTGTAATCTAAGCACCATGCTTAATTTAAAGATCCTATGAATGGACTATGCATATTCATTCAAACCAGAGCATGCGGGAATAAATAAAGGAAGCATATGATCAAGTTATATTCACGTGAAGATAAATATGAGTATATGAATGGTGAACTTCAGGTACCTCGCGACAGGGCTTTGTTTAATGTCAAAAGCAGGACATTTCAAACCCTTTTTTCGAATTTCTTTTAGCAAAGCAAGATACAAGAACTAACATCATCTCTAAACCAAGGTGAAATTTTGGCATGGATGAAATTTGTTATGAGATACGTACCAACCTCTCCCAAACTTGGATTTTTGTATCGCGGGACACCAAGAATCAATTGTGTGGTGTTCAAGCTAAAAGAAAAGCATGGAACTATGTGGAAGGACTGATGTAATGGATTTATAAGTGGACGAGCATAGAAGCGCATGAGCGCCAAAAATCGAAAAATGAAAAAAATAAGGGGAGAAGAGGTCCATTTTTCAAATCACGAGGGGACAACATTTTCATTTTGAAATGGATGTGGCGAGGCCAGCATGGGCGGTGTGATGAGGAAGGTCTTGAAGTCTTCAAAAGCTTTCTGAGCTTCAGGGGTTTATTGAAAATTGTCCGTCTTCTTGAGCAACTTTAAAAAACAGCATACCACGCTCCCTGAGTCTAGAGACGAAATGACTGAGGGTTGGCATGCATCCAGTAAGTTTCTGAACATCTTTCTATGAACTCGGTGGCACCATATTGAGTATGGCTTCACCTCTCTAGGAATACCAGGCATATCAAAAGGTTTTGATGTAAATATATCTTTATTAACTTGAAGAAAGGTCATGAGCATGCTTTCCTATTTACAATCTAACTCGGCGCCGATAACGGCTGTCTTAGAAGGATCAGTCGGATCCAACGGAATCTTCTTGGCCTTGGCATCGCCTTCTGTTGACTTAGGGATCTTCTTGGCTAGGACTTCTCCTTCTTGTGATGTCGATGCAGCCAGTCAGATCTCCTATTGAGTGCTCTCACGAGATTGGGCCATTTCGTAGTTTTCCTTGTCGCAAGTAAAGGCTTGTCTGATGTCACTTCGTAGAGAAATTACTCCTTGTGGTCCCAGCATCTTCATCATCAGATAGGTGTAATGAGGAACAACCATGAACTTTAATAGAGTCGACCGTCCTAATATGGCGTGGTAAGCTGCCTCGAAGTCAAAACTTCAAAGCAAATTTTTTTAGTCTGAAAATTATCCCAGGTGCCAAAGGTGACTGGAAGAGTATTTTGGACAAGTGATGTTGAAGATAACCTAGGAATTATGTCACGCCCGGGAATTCACTAGTAATTTCTGAACTAATTTGTGCAAACAATCCTCGTCCAGGAATCAGCCGAGGTACACAAATCGACAAATTAATATATAGATTCATCAAATAAACTAATGTGATAAATACTTACAAAAGAGGTACTTAGTTCTCATCACGAAGAAAACTGCAGCGAAAAAAGAAAATCGAGCGAAGCTTCAACTCCACTCCCATAAACAGCTCAACTAGATCTAAGCCAAAAGGTCTTCTCCTTCACAAGCCTTCTTCAACTGAGGTTGATTGGTCATTACAATAATGAGTACATAGAATACTTAACAAGCCACACAGCAAGTATGCAAGTGCACAACGATACAAAGGATGGCTATAATAGGGTTTCAGTTGCAAAGGCAACATTTAACAAATATTTGAGAATATGTAAAATAGAATAATTATTCATCAATATTAATCAACATTGAGTAGCATCCCAATGCCGCACAGGCCCAACCATCTCTGAACAACCAATCGTAGTTGTACAGATCTAAACTGCATAACAGGAGTTAACAAGTTATCATCACCAAATTATCATCATTAATGAGTAGTGTGAGACTAATCACGGTGAATCTGGTTGATCGCCCATAACCGCAGACACGACTATTCAAATAGTTTTACTCTGATCAGAGGTGCGCAACTTTACCCACAAGACACGATTCCACACATGTTACCATGCCCCGAAGTACCATCATGATACTGCAAAGGAGGAAATCGTAATAAGACCTTTCACATAACTCCCCCTAACCAATCGTACCACACCAAGGTTTCGCCCCCACCCCTCGAAAGGCAGTGGGCAGCCCTCCCCTCCACCCCCCGCGTGCCGCGGTGAATCCGGAAGCCGATCAACCGGTTAAACCCCAGCCGACCGAACTCCATCACACCCACCCTCACCAGGGTACGTCGGCCAGAGAAAAGCTATACCACGAGTCAAGCAGTTGCCCATTCTTGCTTGTGGTAAGCACTGTAATTCTTTCAGGGTTTCCCATGAACCGGTCCTTAATTGTCATGAGCACCCTAACAGAATCATCAAACCATGTGCTCACAACCCACCATTAATCAAATTTTAGTTGACCATTAATTCATTAATCAATCATGATCATTCATCATGAGCTTTCATTAATTATCCATTAAGAGGATATAAGTGAACCATTAATTATCCCACACGAAATGATTTTAAAGTTTCTAAGCATGGCTAAGCAATTATTCCAAATTTATAGTTAAACCATTATATAAAGTTTAACTAGTCAATTTATAACCCAAGGTATCAAGGTATAGGGTAATCAATGCAAATTGGCCATAACAAAGAAATAATTTATACCATCCCGATGTCATTCAAAAATAAATACACAGTTGAAATAAATCGAGGATTTTAAAAAACAGGATCAACATGCTCAAAGGAATTGTTTAGGATCTGTGTGACTTGCCTTGCAATACTTAGTCTTCAATTTGTCTTCAGGAACATCTCCGACGAACGAACGAACGACGCTCCGAAACTACCAAAACTAAACCTAGAACACAAAACAAGGAAAAACACCGATAAAAACCAAATAAGCAAGACAATAAAAGTTCGTAAATTGGTATAACTTAATTTTAGATGAATTATGAGACTTGAACGCCCTTATTCCGAGTTCGTATGAATTAGTTATGAATTTTTGAAGTTTTAATTAATTAAACCTAAAAAGAAAACAAATAAAAGATTTGCATTAGATTGATTTATTTTTGAACTGGAAAGGAGGATTATGACATCAGCCCTGATTGGTCCACGGTAGACCAAGTTCACCGAGCTGGTCCACAGGTTCACAGGAATTGGACGACTGAGATTGAATCAGATAAGATCGGATGGTTGAGATTGAACCGATCCAATTGATAAAGATGAACGACTGGGATTGAGTTGACCAAGATCCAACGGCTTAGATTGAATTTGGTCGGATTCAGAATGGCTACCACATGGCTGGACACGCAAGCAGCCACGCAAGCGAAATAGGTGAGGTGGCGGTTGACAGGGATGCCACGCAAGCACGACGGCCGACGACTCGGGATGGCTTCGACGATGGAGAACGACGATGTGACGACAAGAATCGAGGGCACCAAAAGAGAGAGGGGAACGTGGCGATCCTTACCGACGTGAAAACGATGATGAACAGCGAACGAAGATGACCGGCGACGAGCTTTAGCAGTGAAGGTCCTCGGGTCGACGACGGCGATGGCTCTTCGATGATCTTCCGAGGAAAAGGAGTGATGGATGAGCTTTGGCTTGCTTCTATGGCCCTGATGGTGAAGACGGTGACGACAAACAACAACAGGAACGACGACGAGGCAAGGCCGAAGACAAACAGAGGCAGCGACACTCGGGCTTCACGGTGACGAGGTGCTTCCCAAGGCTTTCGACGGAGGAGAGATGACTGCCGGGCTTTGTCTCGATGCTGCGATGCCGGAGGTGGTGACATCACTGACTCGGAATAGCTGAGGCGTCCGCTGGACATGGCAGCCATGGTGGAGAGAGAAGGCGGCCGCAGGGAAAATGGCTAGGGCACGAGAAAACTCAGGAAAAAAAGGGGAAACGAGAGAGGAGATCATGGGGACTCTATTTATAGGCTCGGGAGGGAGAGACCGACACTGGAACGAGAGAATTTGGTGTTGGATTTGCTGCCATGTATCCCGAGTTCCTAAATTGGGATAACGACGATTCGAGGCGGATTCACTTCGAATCTTGGCGAAACGGAAAGAGGAGGAGATAAGGATCGAAACCCCTCAATCAATTTTTAATTTGGGCAAGTGATTTGGCCGGATTTGGAAAGAGGAAGAAAAGATCACAACTCGAATGAACAGTAACAGTCGGCTGGAGGAAGGAGACGCTATTGTAGCATAGGGACATAATCTACACTTTTCTATTCTAACAATTTTGTATTTTTATAAATACTTCCAATGCTCAAATAATTCCAAGAAAAATCTTAAAAATATATCGACACTCAAACTATTTAGTAAAAATAAAAATAGATAATTTAATGATTAATTAATTTATTTAAATAATCACTAAAATGCTCTTTGTATTATTAAAATTAATATTTGAGCTCTGAAAAAACCAAGAAAATTTCAGAGAGTATGAATAATCATGGAGAATTTAATAAAAATTAAATCCACCCATGTTCCAATTAATAAATTTTATTTCTTATTTTTACTTCACGTATAAATTAAAGAAATTTATTATAAATACTTTTGATGCTCAATTTGATGTTCAAATTTTCATAGATTTTATTCAAACACTTTCTTTGATTATTAAATAATTTCTAGAAATTCATTTTTCACAATGATTTATATTTAAGCGGTTTTTAGGGTGTGGCAGATTACTCCGTGAAATGGAGCAGAACTCGGCTTCAACTCGGATCTTGGAATCTGCATCTCATCAGTGTTTTAGCAAAGAGGATTTTGAGCATGCTGCCACCATCAATGAGGATGTGCTTCAACTTGATGTTGCGAACCACTGGGTCTAGCACCATGGGGTACCGCCCCGGTGAGCCAGTTGGTTAGGATGATATGAGCGGTCAAACATAATTGCCACCTCATGCCATCGTAGATATTGTGGTACTTTCGATTGAATCGCGTTGATCTCTCGGTTGGTAAGCTTTGTTTTCTCTTGGACTTGTATGCAAGCGAGCCTCCGAAGATGTGATTTAGTTCGGCTTGATGGTCTTGAAAGGAACCTGCACCTATATCATCATCGTACTTTTTCTGCCCTAAAGTTTCTTTGCCTATAGTGGTCTTCAGCTGGGCCACATATTCATCAGCAAACTTCATGTAAATGAAACAATCCTTGGTCGTGTGTTTGGAGTGGATAATGCTGGCAAGGGTCGTTCATGATATTGTCATAGGTGTTAATGTGTGGACGTTGTTGCTGATGATTTGAATTGTGGTCACCAGATCCTCAGGCTTATGCTTGCGATCTTTTTTGTTGTTGTTGCCATTGTCTTTCTTGGGGCGCCAACTACTTCTCGACTGCTTCTCTTGGCATGATGCTTTGATGGCATTGTCAGACTTAGCATAGGAATTTGTCGTCTTGAATAACTTCTTGATCGTCCTTGGGGTCTTACGCCTAAACTTTCCAATCAACAGCTCGTTGTGGATCCCCTTCTGAAAGGTAGCGATGATGACATCATCGGCGACATTAGGGACTTTGTTATGGGCTTCGGAGAAACACCGAATGTAATCCTTTAAAGGCTCATCGGGTATCTGAATCACATAGTACAAATCAAAGTGGGTTCCCAGCCTCTCGAAGGTGCCTTGGAAGTTAGCGATGAAGTGGTCATGAAGTTGGCTCCAAGAGTTGATTGAACCCCTTGGTAAGCCAACAAGCCAACTCCTAGCGGAGTCGACAAGTGCTATGGGCAAATAATTCGCTATAGCTTTGGTGTTGCCTCTTGCTGTGCGGATGGCCAGGGTGTATACGGTAAGCCACGACTCGGGGTTGGTTTTGTCGTCAAATTTTTCAATCCCTGTTAGTTTAAAACCAGTCGGCCAATTCACTCGACACAGTTCATGAGTGAAGCAGGAACTCCATCATCGCCGTGTCGGGGGAGTATCTTCGGTCTTCATAACGAGCTCGGTGCTCCCGTTTGTGATGGCTTTGATTGAGCTCGTGTCTCAAGTCGCTGATTGCCGGCGTGTGTTGCCGGTAGCCATCATTGTAATTGGGGTCACCGTGATGATTCCTATTGTAAAAGAGAGGTGCGTGGCATTGGTCGTGTGAATTGGCCGACTGGTCTGGACATCGTCTTCCATTGTCGCGATGATACAAATATGACCCTATGCGCCCCTTGCTGCGCTCAGGCGCCCGATAATTTCTGGAACATAGAGGTGGAAGATGGTTGCCTGTAGGTGTTTTTGCAGTAGATTCCTTAGTCCGACGGCTACCTCCAGCTTCTTGCGGTACAGTCGCGACAATCATGGTCTTGACTTTGTTTAATATTGGTGTCACGTTAGGTGGAGCTGCCTCAATAATAGTGTCAAGTCGGGTGACTGCTGCAATCGCCTTTTGGTATGGTGTGACAAAAACATTGGTGTTGTCAACTCAAGTCTGGATGATGGCATTGTGAGCCGCACGCCCGGCCATGGCCATATCTCACCTTCTTTGGTCTTCCTCTTCCTTGCGCTTATGCTCTTCTTCAAGCCTTACATGCTCCTCCTCTGCTTCCCTAGCCAGTCGTGCTTGAGTCTCGTTGTCGATTGCATCTGCCATGATCACACCAAAGAGAAGTGGGGTATAGTCGTCGTCTAGTTTGAAACTAGCCATACTCTTGGTGTCGGAGTCATTGTAGTCATTAGAAGAGCTAAGGTAGTTAGCGATCTTGGTGTCGGAGCAAGATCCGAGTGGTTGGAGCATGACGCCTGTCTCCTTGAAGTCCAATCCGAGTGAAGCCAAATCTTGTTCGGATCGGGTCCTATGGGGGGAGATGAATCTGGATCCAAACGTTGCGGCAAGCAGTGGAGGGAGTCGCATGGCAATGCGAGGGATACGTCTTTGCATTGTTGGGGAGGCCGTGAAAGCAATCTGATGTCGATGTTTTCCCCGAGTGGTTTGAAGCCAACCCGGAGGAAAGAAGCTTGGAATAGATCTCGGCGGCGTTTGCCAAACCAAACGGAACCGAGTGGATGTAGTCCCTCCCCGACTGATTTGAATCCGAGTCGAGGAGAGAGATCTTGCTGAAGTCATTGGTGATGAAGTCGAGGCTGCTGAAACCCTGCCCTGGTGGAAGGCGAAACCGTCGGCTCTTGAAGATGATCCCATCGTACTTGTCGATGGAAAACTTTGACGCAACTACTATCTGGTACGTCAACTATCGATTGTAGAAATCTACAATAAAAAAAGAGGGTGGCGTATGAGAGCTAAAGTAGAGGGGTTGTCAGACAAGGGTTTAGACAAGTAAAGGGGTTGTCAGACAAGGGTTTAGACAGGTTCAGACACTCTCGACAAGAGGTAATACCCTGCTCCTATTTTACGATTGGAATCCGCCGGATGTTATATTGATCGAAAGATCGAGTTGTGTATCTATGTGTTGCTATGATTCTTTATCCTTAGAGAGCCTCCTGTCCCTCTTATATAGGTTGGGGGGACAAGATTACAAGAATAAAAATCTAACCAAACTCGATATTGGTTTTCTAGTCTAATTTATAATATTCTCGAATCAGGACCGCTTTCTTGATACACAAGGAAACATATCACCCAAGTTATGATCCGTTACATATTTTATATATATAATCCATCCTTTATATCCAATTAGATAATTCAGTTATACGAGTATACAGTATCCATAATTGAGATACGTACTGCTGCTCGGGCTAATGTTCCTGTAAAAAACCGTTTTGTTACATTCATGTTGAAAGATGGAGAGCTACGTAGCTTGGGGCAGTACGCCCACCAGGCCTAGGTGGGGCACGACCAGCCCAGGTAGTCAATGTTCCATGTGGAGGAGCAAGGCCATGTGGGGGTGATGGGCTGAAGACTGAGCCGGTCCTAAAGCATCTCCAAGAGACTCCTTAGATGACTTTCTATAGTTAATCTTAGGAATTTTGTTAAAAAATTGTGTTCCAACGGACTTCTTAAACCTATCCCTATCCTAAGAAGCTCCTCAGATCCTCTCCTTCGCTCTCTACATTGGGCAAGCAGCCAGCCTCCCCATCATGCCTTGCCATCTTGTTTTTTCCTCCCGCGCGCCCCTACCTCTTTCTCCATCCTGCACCCGCACCGTCCGTGCCGCCTCATCGCCGCTCGGGTCGCCTCTGTCCCTTCCGTCGGCCGCCCCTCCCTCTAATCACGTCGCCCCCACGGGTTTCTCGACCATGGACAAGATCTTGGCTTTCTCGATCCTGACATCGCCGGCGGAGATTGTGGTGGTGGGGAGCAGCAACAGAAGACAACAACGACAAAGAAGGTGCCGAAGCAGGAGGGGGAGAAGCATAGCTCGCGGCCGGCGGAGAGGAAGCCGGAAGGGAAGCCATGGTTTGCACCGGAGTTCGATGGGATCAACTGCTTCATGTCCTTAATTTGTCGGCGTCGCCCGTTCCTGCTGCGCCCCTCCCGCTGGTTGACCCCATGGTTGCACCCACGGCCGCGCTGCCCCCACGACCCTCGTCGCCATAGACCTCACGGACGGCGGCCGTCCCGTGTTGCCTCGCCAGCGCCACTCGCTCCTCCCGTTGGCCGACCTCACGGCCACGCCCATGGCCGCGTCGCGCCGCTCCTTCTATGACAGAGAGAAGAAAAAGAGAGAGAGAGAAACATGAAGAAGAAGGGCAATAAGAGACTGATACGTGGGTCTTTCATAGACACAAAATAGAGAGTATAGATGAAGAGGTCTTTTTCTTTTTTGTTATGATGCGCACATTTTTGTTCTAATTTCTGTCACTTCTTCTCTCTCGCTGTTGGAGGAAATAACGAGTTGGACTTGCTAAAATAAATAAGGAGCTAGTTATATGGTTGTTTGGAGAGCCTAATTTAAAGAGCCTATTGAAGATGCCCTTAGTAGAAGCCACGCTCCCTCTCGCATACATGTGTGCGTGTCTCAAACAAGATTTTAACTTAAGTTAGGTGACTCAATTGCTCATGAGATTCATATATCAGTGACCCAAAGTTATCTGACTAAATCGCTTTCTGCCCGTCTCCGGATGAACGTTGGATACTAAATCAACTTGATAAACGAATGACAAACGAAACGGGCTTTTGAAGCATTTTATTTTTAAGTAAATAAAGAAAAATAATATATGAACTAAAAGATTAATAAGAGATTATTTGGTTGATGTCCGTAAGTTGTCATCACTACCGGAGAACCGTACACTAGTCCCTGTTCGTAACCCTTTTAATCTCGGGTTGCAAACCGGGACTAACAAAACAGACTAAAGATCCCTATTTTTAGTCCCGATAAAATAACCGAGACAAAAATTTATTTTTAGTTCCGGTTCTCGGTATCAACCGGACTTAAAAATTAAAGGTCACATGGCATACAATTTTTTTCATTTCTTTTCTTTCATTTTTCTCAGGTATATTATTTTTTTCCAAGACAGCTCAAATGCAAGTAAAAATTCATATCATAGAGACAAATATCACATATCAACGTTACAACATCACAACATTACAACATCACAGATCAAAATAACAGATCATCAAATACAATATCACGGTCACGATCAAAATCACATATCCACAAATATAAAATCACGATCACAAAAAATCTAAAAAAATAGGGAAGGAGAGGGGAGGACGAGCACGACGGCAGCCGCCGTGCGCGGCCGAGGGAGAGAGGAAGGAGCGGGGTGAAGAAGGATGGCGCCTACCCTAGCCCGCCCGCCGCCGCCGGCCTCCCGCGGCCGACGACGCACTCCCACGGCCGTCGCTCCCGCAGCCGACGCACACGCTCGCCGGCCATCCCAGCCCGCCCGCGGAGGGGGAGAGCCTCCGCGCGCCGCCGCCGCCCGTCTCGGCTCGGCCTGGCTGCCCGCCGCGTGCCGCGCCGCAAGAGAGAGATAGAGGAGAGAGGAGAGAGGAGCAGAGAAAAAGGATAAGTTCAGATCTAGATCTGTGCGTGCGGTCTAATAGAGAAGAAGATAAGAACGAGAGCGCACGCTGACCGAAAAAATTGCGCGCGTCGACCTAAATTTTTTTGTCACGGTTAATAAAAAAGAACCGGGATAAATGTTAGATCTTTGGTCCCGGTTGGTAACAACAACCGGGACTAAAAATAATGAAGAGCCGATATGGGCTGTAGATTTTTTTGAACCGGACTAAAAATAAACTTTTTTCTCGGTTGGTGTTATTAACATGTTATTACCCGGGGTTAAAGATTTAACTGGGACTAAAAAATAGTTTTTAGTATTAAAACCAAGACTATGGATTTGAGCCGATGGATATTATTTCTCCCTCCAGTAACGCATGTTTGTGATAAAATAATTATGATCGTGTTAGATGAGTGTTTAGTTGGTTACGATAAGATTACTCTTCTGTAATCTAGATTCCACGTGTCAGTATCTAAAAAAATGCCATGGTTTCATTTTGTTGCCTAGAATGTAGCCTCACGTTTGATAAATTTAACAAATAAAGTATGGCAAAACAAAGGATTTGGATTTTTAAGAATTAATTCATATATGTATCAGGAAAATTTTCTTTCCTACAAATTATAGAAAAAACATAAAAAAAATTTCATGCACTCAAACCTCCTAAAAGAATTTCAATGGATCAATGTATACATGCATTTTCATTCTTTTTTTTTATTCATATCAGCCAAAAACCTCCCCACCGAAGTACATCGGCCTGGGGGTGTTGGCAGCGACCTCCAAGGCCCAAGGCCCAAGGCCCATATTTCCCCACCCTACCTGAGAGCCCAGGCAAACCCAGCCCACGAAGCCGTGAGCCGTCGCGCCGATATATCTTGGTGGACTTGTGCTAAAACCGCGTCCGCTCGCGAGTTTGCCCTAGCCGCCGCACTCGCCGTCGCCGACATCGTCTCCGCTCCTGAGCTCCAGATCCAGCCTCCAGGAGTCGACGACCCGTCGCTCGACCAGTCCTCTCCCACCTCCAGGCTCGCCGGCCGCCCGGCTTCGCTTCGTGAGCCGTCGCGCCGATGGCGGAGGAAGCCACTGTAAGCGGCCTTCCCAAAACCCTCGAAAGTTTTCTCTCTGTTCGCGTTGGTTTCTGGGAAAGTACTAACCTGGTCTTCTTTCTTATTCTCTCCTAGCAGCAGGGGAAGAAGGAGGAGGAGGAATTCAGCACGGGGCCGCTGTCCGTGCTGATGATGAGCGTCAAGAACAACACCCAGGTTGGTGGTGGGATTCTTCTTCTGCTGTTATACACCTCAGTTCGATTCAGCCAAGCTTCATTGTTTACTGTGGTGTTAGCTACTGTTTTACTCGTGGGTTTCCCCTAGCCGGGAATTCGTTTGTTCTACGTGCTTTCGGCAGAGTAGTCAATTAGTCAAATATAGTTAAAAACTAGCTCAATTAGCTCAGTTACTCTGTTTCAAATATAGTTAAAAACTAGCTCAATTAGCTCAGTTACTCTGTTTCCTCACTTAGATGGATTCTTCAAAAGTACATCCTTACATGTTCCAACAAATTGAATTGAGGGGACAAATAATATTAGAACCGTGTCATCATGCCTATAAAATTCTTGTACCCTACCTATATGACATGGAATAGTTAAAGTTGCCTCTTACCCATCCGAAGCAGATCAAGTTGTTCAGGATGTTAGCTATGTGCGTAGTCTGTTATCCATATCATCTTAGTATAATGGTTATTAGTGCATGTAATTATCCTTTTCTTTAAAGCTTTTTCCGTCTTCAAACTGGAGACATCGAACAATTCTACTAACTTTAATCTGTGCAATGCACGTTTCTCATATTATGTTGCAGTAATCGTATAAACTCATTATATATATATCATATAAACATGCACAAATTTTAAGAACTATATACTACTTTATAACTCCCTTTTAAACTCTACGAAAATGCAAAGCAGGCAACTGTACCAAATATATAATTTATCATAGCTTATATTTGAAAAGTTCAAAGCAAGATATTTAACTTTATGGCATTGAGGACTCCATGTCTCCACCAAGTACGTAATAGCTTATATTTATCCACCATTATGTACCTTCCATAGCTGAAACAAATAGCAGAAGTTAAAAGCCACTAAGATAAACAGAACAAGCATCGAGGTTAAAAACTATATACAATGGTTAAACCAGTGAACATGTACTTTTATAAATAATAGTAAAGAGTAAAAGTGTACATGCAAATATTAGTACTCACTACACAGCATCATATGAGCAAAGTTCACTAATGTAAGCTAAGATGATATAGCAGAAAGCAACTAATGTCCCTTTTGCAGTAGTTGCATGGATGTCTCTTAGTTATTGATACCTATTATCAGAGGAAGTCACTTGAGTACCCATGATCGGAGTTTTCTATCCATTTATCCCGATGCTTGTAATGCTTTGAGAAAAATCCTCACTACTGCACTTCACCGTCTTCTTTTTCTCTAGAGCAACTTGTATTTCCTCCTATGACAAATAGTGAAAGGAAGTGTCAAATCAACCAACTTTGATTGGAAAAAAAACCATCGAAGTAATAACTAATTGCTATGAGAGGCTGTGACAGAGTATGAGAAAGTCCAGTTACTAACTCTTCTTGCTGCTACCAAACTATTAAAAGCAGAACTACTTCAAACTGAACTCATATACATAGGTGACTGTAATTAGATCCAATTTTACAAAATCTCTGATTAGAAATTGGCCTACGCAGGTGAACACAACCTCCAACCTCTAGTAGTAGTCCATCATGCATATCATATCATTTTTTTTATTTTGAGATTTTAAATGTCGAGAAGGTACCAGAAGGAGAACACGGGGTTTCTTTTAGTAACCCCCAGCCCTGAAACAACTCCTAGTCAAAGAACAATCCAGAACTGTGGAATAACTCATTTTCTATTATCTCTGCATAAATCTGCCTTTTAGTAAGACAACAGCTCTTCTTTGCTATTAAGGAATGTCTTGAAATTAACAGTCTATCGTGAATGACACACTTGTGAGCACACAACTTGCTGTAAACACTCCATTTTAATCAATTGAGATCTGAACTACATGAAATGTTCAAGACTTATATTGTACACATGCAAAGTGAATTAATGAGTGAGCCAGTGTTCAACAAAAATCTGAATTGAATGGAATGGTCAAGATTTGCATTGCATAGTTGAGTCAGAGGCCTCCCACCCCCATTCAATGTATACTTGTTGAATAAGTAGAGAGAATAAATCCAGAAGTTAGCTCCTTCTCTAGTCGCCAAGCTGCAAACACATATGCATCAAAAAAGGAACTCAAATACATCCCCATTGTACATGCAAAGAACCCACTGAGTACAATACAAGGATACTTTCAGTTCGATGTGTTGTCCAAACGAATGATGGCTTCTGATGTAGCATCTGTGATGCCCAGAAAAGGTGGCAACATCACAACATCATCTACTTACAATAGATAGAATCCGCACAGAGCAATTGTTGCAGCTGTTGACATCCTAAATCCAGAATTAAGGCCCTGTTTCTTTACACCAGTTTCTGACTTTTCAGCCTATAGTAGACAAAAAGTGAAAGAAACAGCTAGCTTCTATGTTTAGCTTCTCAAAAGCCATTTGGCTTTTCTGAACTACAAAAGCTAGAAGCTAGAAGCTCACCAGGGTGAGCTTTTCTGGCTTCTGAGAAGAAAAATTACCCACCTGTCACTGTAATGCACCAGCTTGTCTGGCTTTCCTCGCCGAATATTTTGAACTCCGTTTTTGGATATTTTGAACTCCGTTTGGTCCAAAAGCTAATCCTGAAGAAAGTTGTGAAACAGACTCAGCTTTTATAGTTTCAGCTTCTGGAGGTAGTAGTAGCCAGAAGCCAGAAGCCAGAAGCTTGCTTCTACAGAAGCAGAAGCTGAAAAAAACAGGGCCTTAATACTAAAAGGGGATGTATCAAACATCCGTCCTGATAGGATATGCTAATTGGCTAAGAAATAAGAGAAATCGTCTGTCAGATCAACTTATGAGAAATTGTACATCAAGTAATTGCAGGCAATGATAATACCATGACTACTTCTTGATTTGATCACTTCACTATACAAATTACACAGCAACTTGAGGTGGTTTTGCTCTAGACTGAAAGTATTTCATAAAGAAAGTTTAACATATACTTGTAGTTCTTCTATTAACAATTTAACATTGAACATATATATGCTATACAGGGTGATATAAGGCCAGCTATCAAATCTTCGAAGAAAATTACGTCTAAATAAAAAGAAATAACAGAACCAACCAAATATCCTTGAGATCTTGATTATGCAGTAAATATTAGTACTCATCGTGGTGTCCTGTGTAGGATTTGCTTCAATACTATTAGCTTTGCACTACATGCATGTAAAGCTATTGGAAACAAAAATAAAATAAGTTCGATAGATATAATCATTTCTGAAAAAATGTATCACCACTTTAGACACAAACTGTGAAAGTTAATTGAGTTAAAAATTGAATGTGTGCAGAAAACGGAGCAACGTCATATAGCTTAGTAATACATTGTGCAGTGAAACAATCATCCAGTATATTTATGGGCCAACCTCCATCTATTGGAAATAATGTATGAAGTAATCATAAGCATACGCAGATGGCTAAAAATTATGTACATCATTAGTAATTAAAAGTCATCAGCACACTGCGATATTCAAAATGGAAGAGAAAAACACATCTTTACATGAAATTTTCGAAGGAGGAATAAGGAACATCGGAATCCATGGTCACGACTTCTGAAATAAGGAAGTGCCCTTCTCCTGATGGGTAAATGAACTCTGGATTTCTGAAAAAAGGAAGTGCTCTTCTCCTGATAGGTGAATGAACTGTAGTTTCCTCAACTCTGTTAGCCAATAAGGATGCTCTCTAAGTCCTGTTATGTTAATGGAGCCTTTTGAATGTATATGAATAATTGACCATAGTCCTCCTTTTGTTGTAGTGTTAGTGTAAATGTTGCATCTGAAAGGCCACTTCATTATCTGAAACATAGTTAATTGTAACATGATAGTCTATCTTCAGCAAGACTGTGTTTCTGTTTAAGTTAGCTATGCAGTTCTTAATTAGCTACTTACTGTTCACTTTTTATCAGCTCAAACTTAGGAAGTGATTCAATAGTCTCGACAGTCAGTCCTGCACTGTGTTATGGTTTCTCTAGGTATGTCCATATAGGGTCGCCATGCTATTACCTAAACAAGCTCTACTGCTCTTGTTTTTGTATCTTATGGAGTCCTAATTTGAACTTTTGGGGACCGGAATCACCGTGGGCTGTGGGATTAATAATTTATTATTTACTTGATTTTCTGGGTCCACTTAGTGGAGTGTTTAAGTTGGTGCAAGAGCAAGATGAGTTGTTGGATATTGAATTCATGCACCTATATCTTTGCTCTTTACACCTTGATATAGTATGCATTTTGCCATGTGCATTGAGTTATTGCGTGTTGAATTCATTCACTCCCTGTGTTAGGTACCTTGATATGTTTTCTTGCTTTAAATCCGTATTCAGTTACTGGATGTTGAATTCATTCATTTGGTGTTATGTCTTTTTCTTTAGATACCTCAACTTTATGTGCTGCGTGCTATGTGTAACCATTTCTCAATCTTAGTTGTTTTGTATGAATTGGGAAAAAAGCCATAGGTGCATATTTGTGCTGATTTGCTCGATAGCTGCTCCTGTATTATGTATACACTAGGCAAAAACTCTGCATATATCTGGTTGATTGTATGGGTCTGACCTCAGATCTTTGTTGCTGCTAACACTGCGGTTGTATTAAGAAAGTGTATCTTTAGGAGTTACCTACATAGTTAGCCCACCATAAACGGTTGTTCTGACTATAGTTGATGCTTTGTATGATATGCACTGTTCTGATTCTGTATACTCTTCTTTCTAGGTGCTTATCAATTGCCGGAACAACAAGAAGTTACTTGGTCGTGTGAGGGCATTTGATCGCCATTGCAACATGGTTCTTGAGAATGTTAGGGAGATGTGGACTGAGGTACATGGTGTTATCTGAAGTTCTGAACCTTTGTTCCATTTTCCGGTCGGGCTGTTTTTTAGTAACATGGGTTGCTCTCGCTGCAGGTACCAAAGACTGGTAAAGGCAAGAAGAAGGCTCTTCCAGTGAACAAGGACAGGTTCATCAGCAAGATGTTCCTACGTGGGGATTCGGTCATCATTGTGCTCAGGAACCCGAAATGAGTTATATAGTCTTGTATCCAGGATTGTTTCTTTGCTACGTCGCTCTTAGTAATGCCCAAACGCCTTTGTCTAAGAGAATTGGACCAGAATCAGCTAGTATATTTGATGGTTGAGTGTTGTAGTTGGAGTTGTTATGACTTATGGTCTTATCTCTCTTGTATCTAACTTGAATCCTTAGCATCTGTTTGAGTCATCAATATATTAGCTGAAGACAACTTGGAATTCCACTGGTTCTGTTTCGTGCTGATTTATCACTTTCTGAATTGCTAAATTCACTACCATGTATTGACTGCGCTATGGCAGTATGTAGGTGTTCTCATACAAATTTTATGTGACATGAAGCCTGAAGAATATCATCTAAGTATGACCAATACAGAAATATCAGGATCGCTTGAATCCTTCAACTGTGATTGAAAATCTCGTTTGTGGTGATAACACATCCTGTTAGTTCTATTATTTCTGATAGGAAATGTTAAATTCTAGAGAAACAAGATCAGCTTATAGGAATTGTTGAGTTCTATTATTGTGTCATCTAGAAGTCCTCTACTTTTATAAAGTTGATTTGTGTGGTTCAACTATAAGGAATGATATGGGTTGTGGTTCAACTATTGGCCTCATACTTGCTTCTGGTGTTGGCATACGGACTGCTGACTGGTATCCCTCAGTATAAATACATAGGTACGCACCAGTTTTCTTTTCAGCCATTATTTTTCATATTTTTGAAATAGCAGTAATTGCATTGTTGACAGTACTTTCAATCGTTTTTGCAATTCATACTGCGCAAGTTAACGCCTCCCTATATATAGGGAATAAAAGGTCAGTTCTTTTATAAAAGTCTAAAAGGTTGAAATGTGCGTATTTAATAAAATTGATAGCCATAGGTGCAAAAAAATGTATGCTTAGATTTCACTGTTAACTTCCATGAGAAATTTAACTATTTGCCTCTCTTACGAGTGTTAACTTTTCAAATGCCACTATTAGATTTATTTTTACATATTTGTCACTGGAAAGAGGTTGCGCTTGTCACCTTTGCCGAGTTGGAGTGCCACCTCAGTATGCCAACGCGGACCGGCTTTGGTGTTTAACAGACAAAACAACATATTTAACAACAGATTTAATATAAGATTTAATAATAGCAACGGATTGAATAATTCATCATGAGAAAAATTGACTACACACAAATTGTCTGTACATATAATATAATATAGTGCATCAGTAGAACTTCAACACATAGGCACCACAAAAATCAGTCTTTGAGCCCACAATAACTTCAGCATCATTAGAATACCAGATATTACTAATTCATCAGGCTACTAGTAAGTTCAGAGCCATAATGAAGGCCACACATGCCAAGTTCAGACCGGAAGAAGAGTTGAGAGAAGATGAAGCTGACGAAATTTCATTGCCATCTATCCTCCACATCGTAATCTTACCGATTGTTTTCATGTTTTTGTGTTTTAGAGAAACTAGGGTTGGACGTTGGCTTCAGGTTAGAGACTAGTTCTATTTTTTCACCAACAGGTTGGAGACAAGTTCTGTTTTTTCACCAACGCTAGCACCAGGGTCAGTCCGGCCTCCTCCCAGAGGGAGACGAACGAGAGACGGTCGCCATCCTCTTTCCTCTAGCGATGACAACGAAACTTGCATGCGACATCGGTGAGCCAGGTTGCGCCTGGAGGGAGCGTGATGCGGCGTCGATGTCTATCAGTGTGCGTGCACGGTGAGAGGGGCAAGAGGCTCCTCGTTGACGGAGCAGCTCACCCAGGCACGCGGGCTAGGCCAGGGGCATGGTGTCAGCGGCACGAGGGGGCCGGCCAGGCAATACAGGAATTTTTACATTTTTAATTTTTTTTAAAGATTTACAAAAATAACTTGCGAGTTTGAAAAATTTCAAAACTAATCTCCTTCCGCCCCGGGAGGGCGTGAAGGGAAAAACGCCCTCCCGAGGGCGAAAAATCCGACGTGGCAGACGGCCTCGCACGGCCGTCGCCGCGCGGTGGCATTTTTGCGGCGGCCCTTCCCGCCCTTGGGAAGGGCGTTTTTCACCGTGCACGGGGGCCGCCGCAAAATACCGGGAGGCCGGCCTTTTTGCAGGCCCCTTCCCGCCTTTGGTAAGGGCGTTTTCACCGTGCACGGGGGCCGCCGCAAAAGGCCGGCCGCGCGGCATTTTTGCAGGCGGCCCCTTCCCGCCCTTACCAAGGGCGTTTTCACTGTGCTTACAGGGGGCCGCCTGCAAAATTGCCACGGCCGCCCTGGCAATTTTGCAGGCGGCCCCCTTCCCGCCCTCTGCAAGGGCGTTTTTTACCCAGGCCAGTATATAAGCCGACTCTCAATCATTTCAACCTCATTTACACCTTTCCAAATCTAGAAAAAGAACAGAGAGAGGTGAGGAAGAGGAGGAGCGCGGCGAAGCCCTGCTGGATTGCGTACTTCATTGGAGGTAAATGCAATATCTCGTCATTATTTTGTTTGTTAGCTAGTATGTAAATGAAATATTAGGAAAAATATAAATTTGTAATATTTGAATAGGTATTGAATAATTTGTTATAGATTTGTAAAACAGATGGTTTAATTTAGATCAATGTAGATAATCTAATCGATAGTAACATAGGAAGAATAGATAGATCAACAAGAATATTTAATGGACATTAACATAGGTAGAATAGATAGATCAACTTAGGTAGAATGTGTTTGGATGTAAGTGTAAATTATGTGAGCAGATGGTAAGCACTATAGAAAATCGTACGTATAATTTTGTTGATGATCAAAATATGTTTAGATATAAACTACGAGTTAATTAAATTTAGTTTATAAATTTTGGCAAACTGAAATGAACGAGTTACGATTGGCGGTAGATGGAACGAACAAATCAATTTGGGAAAATTTAAGATGTAGACCAGAGAACATATTGTTAAAGAAATTAAGTTAGGTACATAATCATCTAGGAAATATATTCGTAGTATGGAATAAACTCAGTTTCAATTTGTTTGTCAGGCACTATGGCAAGTAAGATCATATTTCAGATAGTTCACGGTGAAGGCAACGTTAGATACGGTCCAGAAGGTGTAGATTTGTCAGAATTTAGGATGAAATCAAAGGGCATCGATAGGCCAGGCGAGAAAACATTTGAGTCAGTGTATAGTTGGTTGCTACGTGGATTTAAAGTGGATACAAGAGTGAACACAATGTCTCTATCCGTTGTAGTTAGTCGTGCAATGTAAGGATATTATTGGGAACTTATGCCTATTGATAACACCGAGTCGTGGAGACGTTATGTGGACATGGCACTTGAAAGGTCATGGCCCCTTGTTATTTTTGTGGCACTGCACGAAATCGATAGCAGTAATACAATGCAAACAGAGTGTGGCGAAGGTCCAAGCAATGAAGCAAGCTTAGAGGAGGCGATTGGCGTGGCGGACGAGGGAGAGAGAATCGAAGCAATTGTTGAAGAAATGGAGAGGGAGGATTCTGAAAATGAGCAGGCGGAGGGCGATGAATCATCGGACGAGGAAGAAGATGTCATGCCGTCGATTGGGAACAAGCCGATTTCTCTCGGCTTGTTATCTCGGAAGGGCAGCATGTTTCATTTGAATACAAAGATAACGAGGTCATCCAGGTGCTAGGTATGCTCATAAGGAAGACATGAAAGAGGCAAGTGAAGCATTGGGCGGTGTCTTTGCATAGAGAGTTTAGGGTGGTGAAGTCTACGAACTATGTGTATGATGTGAAGTGTATGAAGGATGATTGTCCGTGGCACGTTCATGCATACAAGGGAAAATGGAATGACTATTGGAAAGTGAGCATTGTTGGTGAGCACACATGTCTCTCGTTGGGGTAGATAAGTACCACCGCAACATCACCTCGGCGTTTGTTCTTGGTGAGATGTACACCATGTTGTTAAAAACACGGATTTTGAACCAGCTCCATTATTAAGCACATTGAGAACAAATTCAAGTATACTATTAGCTATGCGAAGGCTTGGAGGGCGAAACAAAAGATATTGGAGATGAGGTATGGCACATTTGAAGTATCGTATGACAATTTACCTCGTCTATTAGCCACCATTGCTCAGAGAAACCCCAATACCTACTACGACATTCGACATTTCCATCATCTACCGATTCGAGCAAGAGCGTGCCGCAAAGAGCCTTTTTCTCGATTGGTGCTTGCATCAACGCATTTGTTCACGTCGCCCTGTGCTGTGCATAGATGGAACCTTTCTGACTGGAAATACAGAGGTCGAATCGACGGCGATTGGAGCAGATGGGAACAACCAGGTGTTACCTATGGCGTTTGCATTTGTCGAGAGTGAGAAAACCGAAAGCCGGTATTGGTTCTTGGAGAGAGTTCGATGCCAAGTCGTTCGTATGAGGCCCAATGTTTATCTCATACATGATCGTCATGCCGCATGCCGAGGGCAATCGATTACCTTCGAATGGTTGGCCGGAGAGGGGACTTCCACTAGGTGGCATGATGTTCGGAGTAGGTGGTGCATGCGTCACATGGGAGCCAATTTCTACAAACAATTCAAGAACAAGCACCGATGGATCTATTCAAGAGGCTATGTGGTCAAAATCAAGAGAAAAATTCAATGAGATGTGGAGAAGGTTGGATGAGCGACAACGAAGCAAACCGACGAGCAATCTCGTTTGCCAAAGTTGACGAGCCTTGTACCTCTTGGTCCATTGCATAATGACCCGCCAACAATGAGAAGGAGGTCTGCACCATCAATACGTAATTTCTCCCACTGGATAGAGAATGAACCGAAAGAAAAGTGGTCTCTGTTGTATGACACTGACGGAGCTCGATATGGTATAATGACAACGAACCTGGCCGAGGTGTACAACTGGGTGATGCGAGGAGTTAGGGGGCTTCCATTGGTGGGTATTGTGGAATTTATCCTTCATGGCACGCAGCATATTTTAGGGATAGATTTAAGAAAATATCCCCTTTAATGGTCGATAACAAAATTGTATTTGGCAACGTGGTGACGAAATATATGCAAGACAAAATTGAAGGCTATGAAACACGAGTAATCCCCCAAGGAACCCAAGTTCTTCGGTACGAGATCATGTGTGTCGATAGGAGAAGGCGAGGCATCAACCGTGTTCAAGCTGTGCAGGAATGTGTGCTTCATGCGGATGGTGGTTGTAGCTGCAGCTGTATGAAGCCGAAGCTTAGACATCTGCCTTGCTCACACGTCCTTGCCGCAGCTGGGGACTGCGGCATAGTTCCGTATATTTATGTGTCACCGTACTACGGGAAAGAAGCAATTTTTCATACGTGGAAGGAGGAGATATATGGTTTTGGGATATCTGGATCGTACACAACACTGCGGCCACAAGTGTTCTACATTCCGATCCATCGAAGTTAAGGATGAAAAAGGGACGTCGTCGCCGAGACGCATCGAAACGACATGGACAAGTCCGAGGCCGGGGAAGGACCCTACGTTGCAGCAAATGCGATGAGCGCGGACATACATACAAAAATGTCCGAAGAATTCGAAACTTCAACCGTCGAAGGTTCGGGACTTTCGGACAGCCCTCCGATGGTAGCCGTCCTTCGGAGAAGGAACAACAACGAGACGACCACGTCCTAGACGTGCTCGTGCAGCGACTACGTCGTCCACCGGAGATGCAATGGCTTGATTATTTTGTTTGCTCCTTTTCAATGTAGTGGTGATCTGATATTTGTACTATTTGTCATGTTGTTGCCATCTGTCGTGCGTGTAATTTTTATCATTGTGAGACGTAAACTGGTTTATTGTTGTTGTGATACTTATATGTTGTGTTTGTTAGTTTGAATTAAGACGTGAACCTTTTTTATGTTGAGATATAATGGACCATTTATGTCATGTATTAATGTTGTTTTGATTTTTCTTATAAATTGCTTATTGTGTGCTTCATGTATTCATGCAGTATGGCGGACGATACACCGTGCTTTTCCAGACAGTGGACAGGCGCACGAGTCGTACTTGTCGGCGGTGCAGGTGCTCACCGACCACCTTTCGTCCACGGCCGTCGCGCGAGTTGTTGCGTGTCGATCCGCGACACGTCGAGCGGTACGTTCAAACTCTTATCACTTATTGCAGAACACCGTGCTTGATACTAATATTGCACTATCGTATGATATGCAGTTACGTGAGTCCGGCCGATCGCTCTCGCAGACTCGTTGAGGCGCGTGCCCACGATCACGACCAGGCCGACGTTCGATGCGGACCGGTCCCCGATAGCTACTTTGGTGGATCGGTGGCGTCCGAGACGCACACCTTCCATCTTCCTTGTGGGGAGATGGCTCCGACGCCGCAGACGTCTCCTACCGCTAGGGCTACCACTAGCCGAGAGGCTGTCGGGCCGTGGACGGTGTTGGTGGATGGAGGAGGACATCACCGCGCGCTTTGCTCAGGTGATGAGGCTACCGGGGCTCCCACTGTTCGTCGATCTACCCTTACGCGACCACCGGCCTACGAAGACTTGGATTATGCGGTTCACGGTAAGTTAACTTCAAGACTTCGTATTTTCATTACATCCGATGTTTGTTAACATGGTTTTGTCCTTTGTAGGCCGACAAGCTCCACCCCGACGCCGACGAGTACTCCGTGCGACGCTCGTTGGAGGCGTACCGCTTTGGTTGTTCGGTGGGTGATGTTCACCAACACGTCGGGAACACCGCAGAGAGGGCCCGATCCACTACGCCCGGCCGATAGCGGACGCGGAGATAGGCGGCGTGCCACGTGGAGTTGGGGTTCAGCCGTGCTCGCAGCCACCTACCATGGGCGTGCGACGCGTGCACGAAGACAGATCCGGGAGCGATCTTCACAGCGTCCCCTTCTCTTACATGGTGGCTGCGGAGCGGTTCGCGATCGGCCGACCGGTCGTCGACACCTCTCCGTACGACATAGCGCCGCTTTCGAGAACCCGGCCGACGGGCCTACGATGGGTTCGATCGGTTTCGACGCAACGTAAGTACAAAGTCATATTTCTTTCAAATATTTAAATTGTGTTGAACAAAACTTGTAACCATTTGATTTTTTTATTGTCGCAGCGTCGTTACGCCCACGCTCAGGTGAGACGGAGCTACCCGGACTTCGTGTTCGAGTTGGACCGTCTCGCCGTACGACGTTGTCCGGGAGCCGTACACGCAGCGGCGGTCGTAGCTCGGCGCCTCTAGGCCTCTCGACGTTGTGCACGCGCGACTCGGCCTACCGGATGACGTTGATCCCGATGGTGTACGACATCACCGTCGAGCCTCACCGCCCAGCCGAGTGATGAGGCGGTTCGGATGCGCCTGGGATTCCCGTAGACGTACGGTTGCCGTTCCCCACCAGGACCACCGGTGAGTATTTCTATTTCAAATGTAGTACTATTGTGTCAAATTAAATGGAACTATAGTCGACCTTTGCTATGTACGCAGGTTGTCTCGACGGGGACAGCAGGAGGCTCCCTCCGGGAACCACGTATGCAGCAATACGTGGCGGATCGGCGATAGCCACCGAGGAGGTGATCGGCGAGATCTACGCCCACTCCGAGGAGAACTACACCGCCTACCTTCGGTGGTACCTACCGCGGATGCGCCGCGAGTGACCTTCACACCGGCCACGCAGCAGCAACACCAAAGCGATCACGGACACCTACCCTGTGCACCGAGACCAGGACTACTTCGTTGGGGTACGTCATGATTTGTCCGCATTAAAGCCTTTGTACGTCATTATGTTTTTTTATTGGAGCGAAAAACCTAACTTGTTTTGATTTTTGTAGGCCGACGCCGCACGGGCATTGAATGCCGAAATTGACTCGGTGATGCCGAGGCCGGACGCGAGCATTCACCCGAACGAGGTGGAACAGAGGATGACCTTCGAGCGGATGCAGACGACGGCACGGAAGATCTTGCGGATCTTCTCGTGTCGTTCGCCGTCGACGCGGTTCCTCCACGTGGTGTTACAGTCCTCGTCCACGCGGTCCAGTACCCGGATGGTCACCACACGGCGCTGGTCCTTCCACAGGTTAGTTCCGCTCATTTTCATTGTGTCAACCCTACAACGTGATCTAACGAACCGAATGTCGCCTAGGTCCGACGCTACCGAGCGGGGATACGGCGGCGCGAGTGGATCGTCGATCCTCGGCCTTTCGTTACTCGGCCCAAGACACTGCGAGCTTTTGGAGCGAGCGGATCCTCCGTTCCTCGTCCCCTCAGTCAGCCGGGAGGTGAGCAAGCGTCGTCCGATGATTACTTCACACGTGTTAGTTTAAGTCATTGATGCTTCACATTGCTTACATACAGGAGGATTCTACTCGGCGGGGATTTTCCGGTCGGGGACTTCGTCGACGCAGGCGGGCGGGTCCGGGGGAGGCGACGAGGGGGGGTCAGGTACGGGCGACGACTTCGACGACCTGGAGGACCCAGATCGGGACGTACTCGCCTCCTCTCAGCTCGGTGGAGCACCTCTACCACAGAGCCAGGACCCGCCACAGGAGACGCCCGCGCCGGATGTCCGTGCTAGTCGTGGCGTGCCCCCAGACAGGCTGACGTACTCTCAGGGGCACGTCAGAGCACAGCCTAGGAGGGATAGGGGTAAGAGGCCTCGTCAGTAGCTGCTGTGTGCAACAGTTTGTACAAATTGTAAATATTTATTTTGTGTTTGATGTTTGTATATATCTATGTCTGTTCGTCGCACTCACATGTCACGAGATCCTTCCGTATCGTTCGCTGCATGATACTCTTACTAACGACAAAAACTTTCGGCCCAGTTAGACCTGCACGAGACATCGCTATCAGCTTCTGCCCGTGATAGTCCTGCACGATACGTCGCTATCAACTTTTGCCCCGTGATAGTCCTGCACGATACGTCGCTATCAACTTTTGCCCCGTGACAATCCTACATGATACGTCTCGATCAGCTGTTGCCCCGTGACAGACATAAACGATACATAGATGTGAACCGTCACCTCCCTGCACTATATATTGCCTAGATCCGAATACGAGCTCTTCAAATCTGCATTCTCTTTTCTACATTTACTCCTGCAATGAGATCTTCATATCATCCATTCCTTGAGCGTCTCCACTGGCGACTCCATCCTTTGAGCGGTTTTATTCCACCATGGTGTGACCGTCCGTTATGCCATTGTGGAGATGGCTGCATACTTACGTCGTCCCTCCTCGCTGAAACCAGGGGGAGACGATTTTTCCAATGCGCCAACATTGATCAGGTATGGCTTATCTGCACTGCTTTCATCTACAAAATCTTCACGCAGAAAACGCTAACTTGATTGTACATCGTGTTAACACCTCATGCAGGCATATCGTCGGGTGTGCAACTTCGTTGAGTGGATAGATACGGAGAACCCACGAACCGACGGAACACGTTACTACCCACTTAGCGAAACAAGGTCGACTACCTTCAACGGAAGGCCGAGTACCAACGTCGAGTTCACGCTGAAGCTTTGGACCGGCCTATGGATCACGGCACTACCCACATGGCGGGAACGTCCGAATGCCACCGTGGTCTACGTTGCCAAGTGGTAAGATCCATAAGACAAGCAACTAGAGGACAAAGATGCTTCGTGTGTCCCGAGATTGCGGATGACGATTTTGTCGTGAGTATAATTTTTCTTTCTTTAACCTTTTCGCTTGTTCCATTTTTTAACTCCGACCATCAAAAATGTGCAACCGGGAGGATGTACGTCGGTGTCCATACAAAGATTGGATCGATACGGTTAAACCCGCTTCGATCGGTCGACGGTAACACAACCTGAGTCCACTGAACAATTCATTCAGGCTTGGATGGAGTATGAACGTCGCGTCGAAATCGCAAGCTTAGCATGGAGGAACAACCCTGGGTTTCCCTAAATGGTCGGAGCGTCCTATGTGCGGTTGTAGGGATCGTTGCAAGATGGCTACCTCATTTGAACCACGAACATATGGTCGGAGATATTTCATTTGCCCCAACTTAGACAACGACTTCGTTGTACGTCTTTCATTTTATCAATTATGCAAACGTCTTCGCTCTAGTGGCTCTCTAAGCGATTACATGTGTTTCTTTACCGGGCATTCAAAGAAGGTGTGGATTCACTAGGTGGATCGACAATGTCATTCCCCAATATAACGGCTTAAAAGTAACCGAATGTGAAACTCAAAAGGAGTACAACGCCGAGAAGGAAAGAGAAAATTGATGACAAGCTTATCGCCCTTGAACGGTTCCGTAGGTAGCCGAGCCTTCACTCGTGGGGGATGAGTTAGTTGTATTGCATCATCCGTACCTAATGGGTTATGTAACACCGTGACAAACAACCGCTTAACCATTGCAACTAAGTTAACTTGGTTAAAATAATATGTTCATAGGTAATGCAAACAACATATGCTCCTCCATATTTTGAGATTTATTGATGATCAAACTCTTAAAACGTTAACCATCGATAAATCTCAATGTGTTTGGTTTGAAAACATGAAAAATCATATAGGTAGAAAAATACTAATGACAAAACTAATGGTCAAAGTTACACAACAATTTAGTTATTTAAAAAAGTTTAAAAACAGTGAGTTCTTAAAATAGCCCAACGGTGTAGTAGGTCTCAAGAAATTAATATGTAGTTGAGAACTTCTACGAATTGTTTGAACTAATTGATAATTTTCAAAATTAAAATGTGATTATAGCCATGCGCTGTTTGTTTGAATTTCTAAATTTTATAACTGAACTAAAATATTATTCAAATATGTTAGGTTCACATTGTAATATCTGGAGCCTATATATATTTTGGTCCCACGGTAATGATTTTATTTAGATGCAAAAATATATTCGTGAACCAATTATTATTTTTTGCTTGAGGAGAATTTATTTGGATTACAAATGACCAATAATAAGTTTTAATAATATTTAAAGTCATTCAATCATTTCAAAAATTATAAAATATCTTCAACTTAAATGACCAATAATAAGTTGTAAGCACAAGTGAAAAACGCCCTTGGTAAGGGCGGGAAGGCGCCCTGCAAAATGCCAGCACGGCCGGCCTTTTTGCGGCGGCCCCGTGCACAGTGAAAACGCCTTACCAAGGGCGGGAAGGGCCGCCTGCAAAAGGCCGGCCTCCCTGGCATTTTTGCGGCGGCCCGCCGTGCACGGTGAAAACGCCCTTTCCAAGGGCGGGAAGGGGCCGCCCGCAAAAATGCCACGCGCGCGACGGCCGTGCGGGGCTGTCGCCACGTCGGATTTTTCGCCCTGCGGGAGGCGTTTTTTCTTCACGCCCTCCCAGAGGGCGGGAGGAGATTAGTTTTGAAATTTTTCAAACTCGGAAGTTATTTTTGTAAATCTTTAAAAAAATTAAAAATGCAAAAATTCGGCAATACAGCCAGGGCGCGCCCTGCACGGCCCAACAGCGTTAGGGTTTGTGAAATTTTTAGCATTTTTATTTTTTAAAGATGTACAAAAGTAATTTTTCGTTTTCGAAAATTGTAAAACTAGTCTCCTCCCATCCTTTGAGAGGACGAGATTTAAAAAACGCTCTCCCAAAGACGTTTTTCCGATGTGACAAACGATCGTTGGGCGTCGTTTGCCGCGCGGCGGCAAATTTGTAGCCGCGCCCCTTCCCGCCCTTACCAAGGGCGTTTTTTCCTGTTCAAATAGGGGGCCGCCTGCAAAAAGGGCGGCCGCCCTAGTCTTTTTTGCAGGCCGCCCCCTTTCCGTCCTTACCAAGGGCGATTTTTGCCCTTTTTGCAGGCGGCCCTCTTCCCGCCCTTCCAGAGGGCGTTTTTTTGCTCTTCCCGCTCTCTGGAAGGGCGTTTTTATCCTACATACACCCTAACCCTAATTGGTCGTTCCATTTGTCGTATTGTTGCAAATGTAAATGTTATCGTCTATACGTATTGTTGCAAATGTAAATGTATCGTACGTATGTAAATGCAAATGTAAATATGTTGTGTAATGAACCCTAATATTCGAGGTATCGTACGTATGTTGTTTGTATTACCTGTGATCATAACATACTGTTTTAACCAAGTTAACTTAGTAGCAATGGTTAAGCAGCTGTGTGCCACATTGTTACATAACCCATTAGGTATGGATGATACAATACATGACATATGTCTTATGTATACATGATACAACATACTCATCCCCGACGAGTCAAGGCTCGGCAATCCTACGGAACCGTTCTAGGGCGTTAAGCTTGTCATCAATTTTCTCTTTCCTTCTCGGCGTTGTACTTCTTTTGTGTTTCACATTCAGTTACTTTTAGGCCGTTATATTGGGGAATGACATTGTCGATTGACCTAGTGAATCCACACCTCCTTTGAATGCCCTGGTAAAGAAACACATGTAATCAGTTATAGTCACTAGAGTGAAGACGTTTGCGGGATTGATAAAACGAAAGACGTACAACAAAGTCGTTGTCTAAGTTGGGGCAAATGAAATATCTCCGGCCATATGTTCGTGGTTCAAAGGAGGTAGCCATCTTGCAACGATCCCTACAACCGCACATGGGACGCTCCGACCATTTAGGGAAACCCAGTGGGTTGTTCCTCCAAGCTAAGCTTACGATTTCGACGCGACGTTCGTACTCCATCCATGCCTGAATGAATTGTTCAGTCGACTCAGGTTGTGTTACCGTCCGACCGATCGAAGCAGGTTTAACCGTATCGATCCACTCTTCGTATGGACACTGACGTACATCCTCCTGGTTGCACATTTGTGATGTTCGGGGTTAGAAAATGGAACAAGCGAATAGGTTAAACAAAGAAAAATGATATTCACGACAAAATCGTCATCCACAATCTCGGGGCACACGAAGCATCTTTGTCCTCTAGTTGCTTGTCTTATGGATCTTACCACCTGGCAACCGAGACCACAGTGGAATTCCGGATGTTCCCGCCATATGGGTAGTGCCAGCTGATCCATAGGCCAATCCAAAGCTTCAACACGAACTCGACGTTGGTACTCAGCCTTCCGTCGAAGGTAGTCTGACCTTGTTTCGCTTAGTGGGTAGTAACGTGTTTCGTCGGTTCGTGGGTTCTTCGTATCTATCCACTCAACGAAGTTGCACACCCGACGATATGCCTGCATGAGGTGTTAACATGATGTACGATCAAGTTAGCATTTTCTATGTGAAGATTTTGTAGCTGAAAGCATTGCAGATAAGCCATACCTGATCAATGTTGGCGCATTGGAAAAATTGTCTCCCCCGGGTTTCCATGAGGAGGGACAACGTAAGTATGCAGCCATCTCCACAATGACATAACGGACGGTTACACCATGGTGGAATCAAACCGCTCAAAGGATGGAGTCGCCAGTGGAGACGCTCAACGAATGGATGATATGAAGATCTCATTGTACGGGGAAATGTAGAAAACAGAATGCAGATTTGAAGAGCTCATATTCGGATCGAGGCAATATATAGTGCAGGGAGGTCAAAGTTCACAGCGACGTATCGTTTATGTTTGTCACGGGGCAAAAGCTAAACTCGACGTATCGTGTTGGATTGTCATGGGGCAAAAGCTGAACGCGACGTATCGTGTAGGACTGTCACGGGGCAAAAGCTGATAGCGACGTCTCGTGCATGTTTGACACTGCCAAAAGTTTTTTTGTCGTTAGTAAGAGTATCGTGCAGCGAACGATATGGAAGGATCTCGTGACATGTGAGTGCGACGAACGGATAGAGATATATACAAACATCCAACACAAAATAAATAGTTATCATTTTTAAAAACTGTAGCACGCAAAACCTACTGGCGAGCCCTCTTACCCCTAGCCCTCCTAGCCTGTGCTCTAACATGCCCCTGAGAGTACGTCAGCCTGTCTGGGGGCACGGCACGACCAGCACGGACATCCTGCGCGGGCGTCTCTTGTGGCGGGTCCTGGCTCTGTGGTAGAGGTGCTCCACCAAGCTGAGAGGCGGCGAGAACGTCCTGATCTGGGTCCTCTAGGTCGTCGAAGTCGTCGCCCGTACCTGACCACCCCTCGTCGCTCGCCCCAGACCCGCCCGCTTGCGATGATGATGCCCCCGAGCGGAAAATCCCCGCCAAGTAGAATCCTCCTGTATATAAGCAATGTGAAGCATTAGTCATTTAAACTAAGAAGTCTCTAGTACTCGTCAGACGACGCTTTCTCACCTCCCGGCTGAGTGAGGGGATGAGGAATGGAGGATCCACTCGCTCCAGCAAAGCTCGTAGTGGTCGGCCGAGTCGCGAAAGGCCGAGGGATCGACGATCCACTCGCGCTAGCCGTATCCCCAGTCGGAAGCGTCGGACCTACGCGACATTGGTTTGTTATATCACGTTGTAGGGTTGCCACAATGAAAATGAACGGAAGTAACCTGTGGAGGCACCGGCGCCGTGTGCTGACCATCCTGGTAACGAACCGCGTGGACGTGGATTTGCAGCAGCCTGTGGAGGTACCGCGTCGACGGCTGAACGACACGAGAAGATGCGCAAGATCGAATGCATCGTCATCTGCATCCGCTGGAACGTCATCTTCTGTTCCACGTCATTCAGGTGAATTCCTGCGTCCAACCACAGCATCACCGAGTCAATTTAGACATTCAATGCCCGTGCGGCGTCGGCCTACAAAAAACGAAACAAATTAGGTTCGTCGCTGAAATATACAGGAAAATCATGCTACGTTACAAAGGTATTAAGGCCGAGAAATCATGACGTACCCCAATGAAGTAGTCCTGGTCTCGGTGCCTAGGGTAGGTGTCCGTGACCGCTGCTTGGTGCTGCTGCTGCGCGGCCGGTGTGAAGGTCACGCGCGGACGAGTCTGCGGTAGGTACCACTGAAGGTAGGCAGTGTAGTTCTCCTCTGAGTGGCCGTAGATCTCGCCAATCACCTCCTCTGTGGCTATCAGCCAGTCCACCACGTATTGCTGCATGCGTGGTTCCCAGAGGGAGCCTCCCTGCTGTCCCCGTCGAGTCAACCTGCGTACACAGTAAAGGTTAACTATCGTTCCATTTCATTCGACACAACAGTAGTAAAGTTAAAAGAGAAGTACTCACTGGTGGTCCTGGTGTGGAACGGCAATCGGTAAGTCTACCGGGAATCCCTGCCGCAGTCCGAACTGCCTCATCACTCGGCCTGGGCAGTGAGGCTCGACGCATATGTCGTACACCATCGGGATCAACGTCATCCAGTAAGCTGCGTCGCGCATGCACAACGTCGAGAGGCCTAGAGGCGCTCGAGCTACGACCGCCTCCTGCGTGTATGGCTCCCAGACAACGTCGGAAGGCTGGAGACGGTCCAACTCGAACACGAAGTCCGGGTAGCTCCGTCTCACCTGAGCGTGGGCGTAACGACGCTGCGAAAATAAAACAATCAAGTGGTTACAAGTTTCGATGAACACAATAGCATATTTGAAACAAATAACAGTTTGTACTTATGTTGCGGCGAAACCAGTACGTGCCCATCGTAGGCCCGTCGGCTGGGTTCTCGAATACGGGTGCTGCGTCGTAAGGAGCGGTGTCGACGATCGGTCGGCCGATCGCGAACCGCTCCGCAGCCCAAAGCTGTAAAAGAAGGGGGCAGCCTGTGAAGATCGCTCCAGGATCCGTCTTCGTGCACGCATCGCACAGCCCATGATAAGTGGCTGCAAGTACTGCTGAACCCCAGCTCCACTGAGGCACGAAGCCTATCTCCGCATCCGCTATCGACCGGGCATAGTGGATAAGCCCCCTATCTACTGTGTTCCCAGACGTGTTGGTGAACATCACCCACCCGAAAATCCAGAGCAGGTACGCCTCTAACGAGCGTCGCACGGAGTACTCGTCGGCGTCGGGGTGGAGCTTGTCGGCCTACAAAAGGAGAAAACCATGTTAACAATCATAATTGTAATGAAAAATAACGAAGTCTTCAAGTTAACTTACTGTGAACTGCATGATCCAAGTCTTCGTAGGCCCGGTGGTCGCGTAAGGGTAGATCGACTGAACAGCGGGGAGCCCCGGTAGCCTCATCACGTGAGCGAATCGCGCAGTGATGTCCTTCCTCCATCCACCAATAGCATCCACAGGCCCAACAGCCTCTCCGGCTAGTGGTAGCCCTAGCAGGTACGAGATGTCCTGCAGCGTCGGTGCCATCTCCCCACAAGGAAGATGGAAGGTGTGCGTCTCAGGACGCCATCGATCCACCAAAGCAGATATCAAGGACCGGTGTGCATCCCACCGTCTCGCCTGGTCATGATCGTCGGCACGCGCCTCAACAAGCCTGCAAATCGCGATCAAGCCAGACTCACGCAACCTGCATACCATCAAGTGTAATATTAGTGTCAAGTATAATATTAGTGTTGTAAATCAAAAGAGTTTAATCGTACCACTGGACATGTCGCGGATCGACATGCAACAACTCACGCGACTGGTGTGGACGAAAGGTGGTAAGCTGAGCACCCTGCACTGTCGACAAGTACGACCTGTGCACCCTGTCGACAGACCTGCTGAAAAGAGCTGGTGTATCGTCCGCCATACCTGCATGAATACATGAATACATTAATAAGAAATTTATAAGAAAAAAACAATATGAATACATGAAATAAATGGTCCATTATATCTCAACATTGCAAAAATTACATGTCTTAATTCAAACTACCAAACACAACATAAAAATATCACAACAACATTAAAATAGTTCATGTCTCACAATGATAAATATTACACGCACGACAAATGGCAATAACATAACAAATATTACAAATATCGGATCACCACTAGATTGAAAGGAGCAAAGAAAATAATCAAGCCATTGCATCGCCAGCGGACGACGTAGTCGCCGCACGAGCACGTCTAGGACGTGGTCGCCTCGTTGTTGTTCCTTCTCCCGATGGACGGCTGCCATCGGTGGCCTGTCCGGATAGACCTGCACCTGCGACGGTTGAAGTTTCTGAATTCTTCGGGCATTTTTTGTATGTATGTCTGCACTCATCGCATTTGCTGCAACGTAGGGTCCTTCCCCCGGCCTCCGACTCGTCCATGTCATTTCTGATGCGTCTAGACTGACGCCGTCCCTTTTTCAGCCTTAACTTCGACGGATCTGGAATGTAGAACACTTGTGGCCTCAGTGTTGTGTACGATCCAGATATCCCAAAACCATATATCTCCTCCTTCCACGTATGAAAAATTGATTCTTTCCTGTAGTACGGTGACACATAGATATCGAAAACTATGCCACAATGCCCAGCTACGGCAAGGACATGTGAGCAAGGCAGATGTCTAAGCTTCGGCTTCATACAGCTGCAACTACAACCACCCTCCGCATGAAGCACACATTCCTGCACAGCTTGAACACGGTTGATGCGGCGCCTTCTCCTGTCGACACACATGATCTCGTACATATGAACTTGGGTTCCTTGGGGGATTACTCTGTGCCTCATAGCCTTTAGATTTTTGTCTTGCATATATTTCGTCACCACGTTGCCAAATACAATATTGTTATCGGCCATCAAAGGGGAAATTTTCTTAAATCTATCCCTAAAATATGCCTGAGTGCCATGAAGGATAAATTACACAATACCCACCAATGGGAGCCCCCGAACTCCTCGCATTACCCAGTTGTACACCTCGGCCAGGTTGGTTGTCATTATACCATATCGAGCTCCGTCAGTGTCATATAACAGATACCACTTTTCTTTCGGTTCATTCTCTATCCAGTGGGAGAAATTACGTATTGATGGTGCGGACCTCTTTCTCATTGTTGGCGGGTCATTATGCAATGGACCAAGAGGTACTGCAGGCTCGCCATCCTGTGGCCAACGAGATTGCTCGTCGGTTTGCTTCGTTGTCAGCTTATCCAACCTTCTCCACATCTCATTGAATTTTTTCTCTTGATTCTGACCACATAGCCTCTTGAATAGAGCCATCAGGTGTTTGTTCTTGAATTGTTTGTAGAAATTGGCTCCCATATGCCGCATGGACCACCTACTCCGAACATCATGCCACCTAGCTGGAAGTCTCCTCTCCGGCCAACCATTCTGAAGATAGTCGATTGCCCTCAGCATGCCCGCATGACGATCATGAATGAGACAAACATTGGGACTCATACGAACGACTTGGCATCGAACTCTCTCCAAGAACCAATACCAGCTTTCGGTGTTCTCACTTTCGACAAATGCAAACGCCATAGGTAACACTGGTTGTTCCATCCGCTCCAATCGTCGTCGTATCGACCTCGTATTTGCACTGTCGAAAGGTTCCATCTATGCACGCACGGGCGACGGTGCACAAATGCGTTGATGCAAGCACCAAGCGAGAAAAAGGCTCTTTGCAGCACGCTCTTGCTCGATTCAGCAGATGATGGAAAAGTCTGAATATCGTAGTAGGTATTGGGGTTTCTCTGAGCAATGGTGGCTAAAAGACAAGGTAAATTATCATACGATGCTTCAAATGTGCCATACCTCATCTCTAATATCTTTTGTTTCGCCCTCCAAGCCTTGGAATAGTTGATAGTATACTTGAATTTGTTCTTAATGTGCCTAATAATGGAGCCTGGTTCAAAATCCGTGTTTTTAACAACATCGCTGTACATCTCACCGGCAACAAACGCCGAGGTGATGTTGCGGTGGTACTTATCTACCCCCAGCAACAGACATGAATGCTTACTAACAATGCTCACTTTCCAATAGTCACTCCATTTTCCCCTTTGTATGCATGAACGCACCACGGACAATCATCCTTCATGCACTTCACATCATACACATAGTTCGTAGACTTCACCACCCTAAACTCTCTATGCAAATAGACCGCCCAATGCTTCACCGCCTCTTTCATGTCTTCCTTATGAGCATACGTAGCACTCTGGATTACCTCGTTATCCTTGTATTCAAATGAAACCTACTGCCCCTCCGAGATAACAAGCTAAGAGAAATCAGCTTGTTCCCAATCCACGGGCATGACATCTTCTTCCTCGTCCGATGATTCATTGCCCTCCGCCTGCTCATTTTCAGAATCCTCCCTCTCCATTTCTTCAACAGTTTCTTCGATTCTCTCCCCCTCGTCCGCCACGCCAATCGCCTCCTCCAAGCTTGCTTCATTGCTTGGACCTTCACCAAACTCTGTTTGCATTGTATTACTCCTATCAATTTCGTGCAATGCCACAAAAATAACAAGGGGCCAGGACCTTTCAAGTGCCATGTCCACATAACGTCTCCACGACTCAGTGTTATCTATAGGCATAAGTTCCCAATAATATCCTTTTGTTGCACGACTTACTACAACGGATAGAGACATTGTGTTCACTCTTGTATCCACTTTAAATCCACGTAGCAACCAACTATAGACTGACTCAAATGTTTTATCGGCTGGCCTATCGATGCCCTTCGATTTCATCCTAAATTCTGACATATCTACACCTTCTGGACCGTATCTAACGTTGCCTTCACCATGAATTATCTGAAATATGACCTTACTTGCCATAGTGCCTGACAAACAAATTAAAACTGAGTTTATTCCATACTACGAATATGTTGCCTAGATGATTCTGTACCTAAGTTAATTTCTTTAACAATATGTTCTCTCGGTCTACATCTTAAAATATCCCGAATCGGTTTGTTCATTTGATCTATCGCCAATCGTACCTCGTTCATCTAAATCGACAAATTTTGTAAACTAAATTAAATTAAATCGTACTTTATATCTAAACATATTTAGATTATCAACAAAATTATACGCACGATTATCCAAATCGGTTTGTCCTAGATCACATTGGCTAAAATAAATCATGTCCTCATTTTAACATCTATATCATAGTACATAACATCTATTCACATAATATACACATAGATCCGAACATATTCTACCTAAGTTGATCTAAATATTCTACCTAAGTTGATCTCAATTAAATCATCTAAGTTGATCTAAATTAAATCATTTGTTTTACAAATCTAAAACTAAATATTCAATAACTATTAAATATTAAAAATTTCATTTTCCCTAATATTGCATTTACAAAAAGTACGACGGGATATTGCATTTACCTCGGATGGGGTACGCAATCCGGCAGGGCTTCGCTGCGCTCCTTCCTCTTCCTCACCCCTTCTGGATTTGGGAGGCTACAAATGAGGAGAAAATCTTTGACTCGGCTTATATACTGCCCAGGCTAAAAATGCCCTTCCGGAGGGCGGGAAGGGCAAAACGCCCTCCTGGAAGGGCGGGAAGGGATCGCCGCAAAAAGTCGGGCGGCCGTCCTTTTGCAGGCGGCCCCTATTTCAACAAAAACGCCCTTGGTAAGGGCGGGAAGGGGCCGCTGCAAAAGCCGGGCGGCGTCCTTTTCAGCACTGTTTGAACAGGGAAAAACGCCCTTGGTAAGGGCGGGAAGGGGGCCGCTACAAATTTACCGCGCGCGGGAGACGGCGCCAACGACCGTCGCCATGTCGAAAAAATCACCCTCGGGAGGCGTTTTTAAAATCTCGTCCTCCCAAAGAGCGGGAGGAGACTAGTTTTGCAATTTTCGAAAATGAAAAATTACTTTTGTAAATCTTTAAAAAAATAAAAATGCTAAAAATTTAGGGTTTGGGTGGGAGAGGTTGGGGGAACGGTGCGGAGTGGGCAATTGGGTGAGCGGCGTGTTCTCATTTGTGCACAAGGGCAAAACAGTCATTTTACTAGGCTGATCCACGCTGGTATGCTGACGTAGCTCTCCAACTCAGCAAAAGTGGCAAAAAAATGAGTGCACAATCTCTCTCCAATGGCAAATATATAAACGCAAATCTATTAGTGGCATCTGGAGAGTTGCCATACCGAGGTGGCACTCTCAACTTGCCAATCGTAAGAGTAGTAAATAGTTAAATTTCCCTTTTCATTGTTGTGTTGTCCGTGAGTAACACATTACTGAATGTCATTGTATTGGTTTGTAGCGTGCGAGAAATGTGTGGCAAAGAAGATGTAGATACGACATACAAGCTCTTCAAAGCTTTCTTTGAGAGGTTCTCTGACATTGGCAGGCAGGAAACTTAAGGTAGACTTTTAGATCTTATGAACTCCTTATGCTCGTTCTTTGACTTATTTGAAATATTTTCTAGATCAGAATCATGACTGTATATCAAAGTATCAGTTTTGCGTTCCAACATTCAGGGAAATCATTTTACGTCTAGATATAAGGTGACACATTGCCAACTTCTTTTTTGAGAAGATCGCCTTGCACATTCAAAGCTTTTATATTTTTTAGATGCATACTAGTTTTCACCGTTATGTTCCTTGCATATCATATTCAGAGCAGAATGACAAGTTGAGATTGTAATATCCAAGTTTCATCTAACCACAACCCGACCAACAAATGAAATAAATGACCGTCCAAAATTGTTTCGCCAAAGGTCACATCAATAAACTAACATTCTACAAAGTGTACCAGAATCTTGCCGCAAAATAGCGTGTATACGTTCTCCTGCATACAAAATGCAACTGACCTTTCATTAGATATAATATGTGAAGGAATTAACGGTGAAACCAGATTGGATGTTCAAGTGTTACATTACGAAGTTGATGCCAACACGAAATTTTCATCACAAGTACTCTTCGACAAAAATGTTGCAACAAAATCTAACCCACCGGAGCTCAGTTGTAAGCTCGCCTTAGTGTAGTTTAAGGCATTTCTTGTCCCATAAATGGGCATTTAGGGATACACTGCCGCTGCATCCCTAATTCAGAAATACATCAGCGGAATGCAGAACATAATATGCCTTCTCAGCTCAGGAACGACACCCCAAGCTACATGCAGCTGCCTGGCAGGTGATCAATTTCTGTCCTTTCTTTTTACCAGTTACGGAGCCACCGTTATGTTCTGCTCGTCTGTGCTCAGATCCATTAGATGTCTCAGTGGGAGGTACATCCTGGACAACCCCGTTGCCGCAGGAGCTTCATGGGGTTGTTTGCAGGGCCTTGTCCTATCAATACAAAGCCAAATCCTAATTCTCTCATCACCAGATTTCTCCTCCATAGGCACATGCCAAGATCACATCTCCAATTCCTACGATGGAAGGTTACATGAGAAACAACAGATAGCAATCTAAAGATGCATGTAGCCCGGTTACTTACTTGAATCTCCGAAGAATATGGGGGTGGAATCATAAGCACGACCTTTCCTTTACTAAAAGTGTACTTGACCTAAACAATTGGAATGAAATAAGAAAGTCAACCATCAAGAAGGAATGGTAATACCCAATACGTGAAGCAGTATCATAGTGTTACAACAGGGTAAATGCCTTAGTATCTGTTTACATGGTTTTAAGTTTAACTTGATACTCTAAAACTTTTCTACATCAGGGTTCTGTCAGTATGTTAAATAAAAAGAATTGCAGAGCACACCTGATGCCGTTGCTTCCACTTGGGGAAAAAGATGATCCCAAGAGCTTTTTTTGAAGGGAACGATTCGCACTAGACGGTGCGAGGTTCATATTGATAGAGCAGAAAAAAATTACAAGATTACAACCCTAACAGGTTGTAACCAGGAAAACGAAAAAAAGAGAACAATCATCCACATACCGACAGCTCCAACACACAGGTCCAGGAGAAGGCTAGCACCGGATCGACCGCCGCTAAGCGTGACCGACCGCCGCTAGGCCAACATCTTTGGGGTTGAGGGAGAGACGGTGAGATAGAAGTATGGAACCACTCTCCCCCCTAGGCCCTCCGATGTGGCCTACTTGCCGAAACTAGGGCGTCGACACAAGAGGAAATGAATCTAGAGCGAGCTTGAATCAGAATTTGGGAGGTTTTGGCAAGGGGCTG